>OU911055.1:15625000-16825000 GCA_918358695.1 Melinaea menophilus ssp. n. AW-2005
ATGCCCTCCGGGGGGTCCTCATGCTTTTTACGTGACCTTCCTCCAGTATCATAGCTACTGTGTTTTCGAAGGTCACTCGAGGCCTCCCCCTGTCTCTCTTACCGCTCACTTTTCCTTTATAAATCTTTTTTACCATTCTTTCATCACTCATTCGTTCGACGTGCCCAAACCACCTCAGCACGTTCTTCTTCATTCTCACTGCGACATTTTCGCTAGTACCTGCCATTCTGTGGATCTCTTCATTGCGGATTCGGTCAGCATAACTGACTCCGCAAATTCGGCGAAGAGATCGCATCTCCACAGCATTCATCTTTCTTACATTCTTCTTCTGCGTTACCCACGTTTGGCTGCCGTATAACAGCGTCGGTAGCAAAACTGCATTGTGTACAGCCAAACGTGCAGCTATGCTGACGTTTCGCCGTCTTAACAATTCAGCCAAAGCACCGTTAACTCTGTTACCGGCAGCAAATATTCAATTAATCAATCAAATATTCAATAGTCTTTTTCGATCATATATTAACCAGTGTCCGGAGTGGTTTTCATTGTTATTACATATCCTCTTCTTCAAAAAAAAAATAAATATATTTGAATAAATATTCTATATCCGTAATCCGTATATATGCTTATTAGGTAATTCGCTATATCATGGGGTCATGGCGGGGGTGAACACCCATCAACCCCATTGCAAGAGCAAAGGTCGGCAATAAATCCAAACATTTTGTGGTGAAAACGTCCTTCTTTATGAGTTCTAGTTTTAGTCTTCTTGATATATTTCCCGCTGGTAAATTATTATGATGTTTTGTTAGGAAAATTAACCTTTTGATACATATCCCTAAATTTGTGTTTGGTTTTAGAATACTAAATAAGAAGTTGACTTACATTTGCGGTATAGTGGATGTTGCAAGAGTTTATGGGCTCGTTTGCTGTCCTCTAACATAAAAAAATAATATTAATAAAATAAATTATTTTTGTCTCTATTAAATAGGAATAAACAATCCTTGGTAATATGAAGATCATAGATGTGACTAATTAAATACCTCACTCGAAACTGGTTTAAAATCTAAAAACATGAACATTATTATTAAGTGATTTATAACATTCATAATTTTGTCTGAGTATAAATCCGGTAGAGTAGTTTTTGTCTGGCGTTAAAGTTTAATAGTCAGTCGGATGTGGGACTTATAATAACAGTTTAGCACCAAAGAGATAACATTCAAGAGTAGTTTGCTTTTTATATAATAATCTGTCAGATTATTATATAAAAAGCAAACTACTCACTCAGTCGTTATTTTAAGTATTTATAAATTGTGCTTAAAATAAAAACACTTAACTGTATATTTTTATGATTGTATTTACATTCTATGAGTTTTTATTTACAAATTTAAATACAATAGATGTTCTAGTTCATGCATGCATATTTTTATCAATGTATACTGTCTGTACAGGTGACGCTATCATTATGGTGCAGTCGTAGAGACAGATCCCGGTTGGAAAGGACCTACAGTGCTCTGCTGGCATCACAAAGAGAGCGCGCGGCGGCGAGGGCAATACAACGTCCACGTCATCCTCGTCTGCTGCGACGTCTCTCTACTGCTTCATCCCAGCTGTGTGTTGCGCCACCACGAGCGCAGGTTAGGTCAGGACAAGTACATTTCAGATATTGGGTTTTAACTAACACTCTGTGGAGGATTTAACAGGCTTTTTGGGGATGTTTGGACATAATATATGAAGTGATCCCGATGTAATGCTTAGATTTTGTGTATATATGATTTTAACCTGTTTGCTTACTTATAGTAATCCTACTTCATAATTTGATCTTCTGTTGTGGTGAAATTTGTACAAGAAATAATTTTATTTAGCCTCGTTGAGTTAGTGAAATAAAACAAAAAATAAAATCATAAATGTCTTAAAAGTATTCTTGGAAATGTTAACCACTGCCACTCAGTTGAAGAGTGCAAATAAAAACCATGCCATCCACAATGGAGAAGAAGATTCTTACGCAGTCATTTATTTTATCAGCCTTTTGTTCATAAAATAAATTATTATAATATTGTCATAATTTTATTCTACTTTAGAAATGATTGTATATTTAATAAAGTTTCGATCTAATCTAATAATTGTTAAAGTTATTTATATGCCTTAAAAACGTTGAGATCATGAAGTTGTAGTTGTTAACAGTTTATTATAAACCCTATCTTATTAAAATATAAATTAATATTTACCCTGTGACATTTTGAATAGGTCGTATCTGTTGTGACAGGTACTTGTTAATGTTCTTGGAATACCAAGAACAGAAATTAATAATTTACTTTTATATTTTCCACTTTAAATCCATACCAGTGATCACTTATGTACGTCAAATGGAAATGACAGGAGGCCCTTTTTTGATATCGTACGTATCCAAATAAGTCCTTTTGTAAAGACACTCTCCAACTTAAGATAAGGTTACGAGAGTTCCAAATGCGCTCTGGTCTGAGAAAAACCACACAACAAACTCTGCCGGGTTTTGTTATTGTGATCAATATTTCACAATCGTCAATATATTTAGTGAGCAATGCACGAACAACTAGAACCATCGCAATCAATTCGGTAACTCCTAATGATAATTAATAATAAGAAAAAGGAAATCCGTGGCTAGCAATACGACCAGTCACCGCAAGCAACACCCGTTCACGAGCATAACGCAAAGGAGGTTCCTATAGAAGACACAAATTTCTTTCGGCACTAGTCGACGTTTTCCCGAGAGAGACCTGCACGGCCGGAATATACTATATCCCCATTGCTGTCATCTGCATAAAATATAAAAATATCCAACATATTATTGATGTGTAGGAGGAACGGAGTTGAGGATCACACATAGTCTTGGGATAAACCAGCGTTCAGACTTGGCGTACGAGCAAAAACCGCCATGAACGACCTGTATGCTCCTCCCAGTGAGAAAGGTGGTGATCAACTTGCATAAAGGTAGCTTCGAAAGAAGCCCCTTGTGCCATACACGATCGAAGGCTTTCACCATATCCATAGTGGCTTTGGAAAGTGCCCACAACTTGCGCTTGTCAGGCAAATTTTTACAACTTTGCTGTAGCAATTTTCCGTTTGAAGAATTTGGAGGCACAATTATATTTCCATTTCATAACTCTAGAGATCGGATCCTTAGTGACTAACGCAATAGTGGGCCGTTGGCAGATGCTGCAGCCCTGACAGACGCATCAAACCTAGGCTGTGAACTGCCAACAAAGTAGTACCACAGAGTTTTGTATGGTCCCCATGGGAAGGATGCAAAAGAGAACCGCTTTCCATCCCAATCCGCTGACTTGCAGAGGACCCCAAGGGAGCCTCGACAGTGACGTGGTGCTTCCGGATTCTCTCACTCACCGACGAAATATAACCAAAAGAATTTGGTTACTACACAACGATCTTCCCTGAGAAGGTGATGCTTCCCCGGTTGAGCCAGCCCAATACGAGCTGCAAATAAATAACTACAGTTAGGTTAGGTCTACCAACTAAGGAAGAAATCATTTGCTTTTGAAATATTATTTTTGTCCCATGAGCACTTTAGATCAATTACTTATTAATTCAATTATTATTAAAATATATTGTTTCAAACAAAATGTATTAAAATCTATACTTTTGTTAAATATATAAATTTGTTCGCTGGGATATTTTGATTAAATTATTATCGTGAAATTATAGAATGTATTATAAGGAAATAATACATTTTTGTTAATTATATGACAAAAGTTAAAAGCAAATAATACGGTTGTTTATTTCATTAAGATTCTACGGAAATTTAAATAAAGTTCCAGAATGAAAATCAAATGAAGTATTAAACAATCGCATACAAAAATACGTTATGTTAAACTTTGAAGTAAGACTGTTGTAATTTGAAGCGCTTTAACCTCACCTGTCACAAAAGTCTTTTGTATATACAAAATACGACACATTTACAGTTATTAAAGTTAATAAATTCATAAACTCGTTCTCTCCATCTTTGAATGTAGGCATACAATGATTAGGGAATAATTTCTGCGGAATTATATTAAACGGAAAAACAAAAGAAAAAAGAAAACAATATTTCATTATTTATTGCTTTTGTCGAAGAAGCCAGAAAACGTAGATTCGTGAATGAATTATGGAAACGATCGACTTTCCACGGCTTGTGGGTCTAATTGTTTGAATTAATGAATAATAAATATGCCTACACAAAAATTATGTATATATTCTTGAATTTTTCAATGAAATTAATTATAATATTTTTTGTCTTGTGTTATGTATTTTAAAGGTCAAGATTAATAATTACAATAATAATTTAAATAAATCAAAACAGTTGTAATTTTTGAAAAATACCTTAAAATATTTAATCAGTATATTTTATTCTCCAGTAACCTATTACTGAAATACAAGTAATATAAAATTAATTATTAATAAAACAAACGGTTTTTCACAAAATGTTTCCTTGTACGAAAATAATGACAAATAATTTGTTTTTAGGTGTGAGATGGAGCGAATCTTTATAATATCCTTATATTTTCTTGCAGTCAGTCAACCGAAGTAATCTCCTCGTCGTGAACGAGGAAAGCGAATCATGGCTCTGGAAGCAACGGTTAGCGGAAGGGTCAGACTCCATGACATCACCGCAAAGCATCTCAAATTCCAGTCTTCATGAGCTAGACCATGAAGTAAGCGGCGAAGAACTAGCCACTTATTTATACCAAGTGAATTGTAAGATTATAGGAAACACCTGAGATACGTCTGTTTAGGGTGAACGACCCTAAACAAGGATCCAGTCAATGATAACCTAAAGTGAAAGCTTTGAAGGATGAGTAAAGGAATGACACAAGCTTTAACTTTAATAAGTGATAATGAAGTGAGTTTCTCAGTACTAAACTCTTGTTATTTATTCCACATTAGTCTACCGTTTACTAGTTTGAGTGCTTTAATTATTGTATATAATAAAAATAAATTCGACTCTAAATCCTCTAGGTTTTTAAATGCTACTTTTCTGGAATATATTATTATTATTATTAAAAAGCGCGGCTGTGCAGGGCTGTGAGAGCCCAGTATCACTGCGACCTGAGAGATCTATTGTGATCGCCACTGCCTACAGTTCACTGCATAGGTCTGCCACTCTGAGGTATTGCAGAATCTCCTTTGCAGTGAGGTGTCGGACATCCACTGGGTCCAGGATGTGTCTCCCCAGGATGTCGGTGCGTTTGCGCATCAGTGGGCCACACTCGCATAGCAGATGGAGCGGGGTTTCATCCGCCTCGTGGCAATATCTGCACACTTTTCCATCCACTAATTTGAGGGTCGCAAGGTGCTTATTCAGGCAACAGTGCCCTGTAAGCGTTCTAGTTATGATGCGTAGATTATTCCTGCTCAGCCCAATGCGCTCCTTAGCTGCTTTCGCATTAAAGGGTTTGATAAGGGCTTTGGAATGCTTGTGGCCCGGGATCTCCTCCCAACGCCTCATGGCCTCGCACCTAGTGAGGTTATTTAGGGTCATACGAGCTAGGCTGCTTGGAACACCACATATTGGTTCTGGACCATATGTTTTGCTCCTAGCTCCTGCACGGGCCAGCTCGTCGGCAATCTCGTTGCCGACATGGCCCTCGTGGCCCGGGACCCATCTTAGGACCACTCTGTTTTTGCAGCCCAGAGTGTTTAGTTTCGTCAGGCAGTCAAGCACCAGTCTCGACGTGATGGTATTTGAGTTTAGGGCCTTTAGTGCCGCCTGACTATCCGAGTTGATGTAAATGGTCCTGTTCGTGTAGTTGCGCTGCAGATTCAGGGTCGCACAAGCGGTTATGGCGTACACCTCTGCCTGAAAAATGGAGGCATATCTGCCCAGGCTTACGCTTTCCCTGTGGCCAGGGCGCTCTCCATATACCCCGCATCCTACATTAGGTCCCATTTTGGATCCATCGGTGTACCATACAAGGCACCCGTTCCTCCAGGGGAGGCCGGTCGACCATTCCTCCCTTGTCGGTATTTCCACAGAATAGTTCTGCACAAAGTTGCAGTGTGGAACCATGCTGTCGCTATTCATCGCCAGTACGTTGTCGCTCATGACCGAGTCCTTAAAGGTCCTCAGCCTGTTCGACATCCAGTTTGTACTGCCCTGGGCCGATACTCTGAGAATACTGCCCCTAGCCACCCTCTTGACATGTAAGTCGAGAGGTGGGAGATCCAGTAGGGCATTCAGAGCCGCTCCTGGGCAACTGGACATGGCGCCAGTCACCATGCGACAGGCAGTCCCTTGGAGGCTGTTCAGCCTGTCCCTGACCGCAACCTGCTGACACTTGCTCCACCATACCACGGATGCGTAAGTCACCACCGGCCTTACGATCGCGGTATAGAGCCACAGCATCATCTTGGGCTGAAGGCCCCACCTGCCGCACGCCATCCTACCACACACTCCCAAGGCCATCTTAGCCTTGGATATGGTGTTATCAATGTGGGTGTTCCATTTCAGTCTTTGGTCTAAAGTTACGCCTAGGTACTTGACCTCACGAGAGAAAGGAATTACCTTCCCATTGAGGACTGGGCACCGCAGACCGTCCAGACGCCTCTTATTTGTAAATGGAACAATCACCGTTTTATCCGCATTGATGGATAGCTCGTTCTCCACACACCAGCTTGCAACCAGGCTCAAAGCCCTCTGCATGATGTCAGAGACGGTCATTTGGCTGAAACCACGAACGACAATGACAAGGTCGTCTGCGTACCCTTGCACATCATATCGGAGTTCAGCCATACTGTGCAGCAGCTCATCCACCACCAGTGTCCATAAAAGCGGCGATAAAACGCCACCCTGTGGGCATCCTCTGGTGGATGTAAACTCCACAGTGGTATCATTGAGGGTAATAGTTGCCCTTCTGTTTGAGAGCATTGATTCGACCCATTTCACCGTGGTCGGGTCTGCTTGTTTGCACACAAGGCTCTTGACCAGGGATTTGACAGGCGTGTTGTCAAATGCTCCCTCCACATCTAGGAAAGCTCCCAAGGCAATTTCACGGTCCTCAAGCGCCTTTTCGATTTTGTCAACCAAGTTGAGAAGGGCAGTTTCGGTAGACCAGCCCTTGCGATAGGCGTGTTGTGAGGGGTGGATAGGTTTCACCATTTGGATACTTTCCCTGATGTGTAAATCGAGTATTTTTTCCATCGTTTTAAGAAGGAATGAAGTAAGGCTGATTGGTCGAAAGGCTTTCGCTGTACTGTAGTCCTTCCTGCCAGCTTTTGGTATAAAAATAACCTTTGCATTTTTCCAAGAAGAAGGTATATATCCACAGGCAAAACTTGCCCTGTAGATTTTAATTAGATGCGGCCGCAGTATCTCCAATCCCTTTTGGAGGAGTACTGGAAAGATACCATCCAGTCCGCATGCTTTATATGGTTTGAAAGAGCCTATGGCCCATTCCAGCTGCTTCGGGCGGATTGCTAAAGCGGCTCTTCTCCAGTCCTCAGTACGAGTTCTATGTTGGAGGGCCGGTTCGTTTGCAGCAGCACCGCTGCAATCCGCCCCAGGGAAGTGAGCTCTGATGAGCTCAGTCAGAGTTTCATGCTCACTTGAGGTGTGAGTTCCATCTGGTCTGTTTAGTATGCCCAGATGGCTGGCCTCTGACTTAGAGAGCATTTTGTGAAGTCGTGCTCCCTGAGGCAGACTCTCCACTTCCTCGCAGAGCTTCCTCCACGAAGCTCTTTTGGCTTTCCTAATTTCTTTGTTGTATTTGGTTAGAGCTCTTCGGTACTCCTCCCAATCGCGAGTCCGTTTGGCCCTATTGAATAACCTGCGAGTTCTCTCTCTAAGCTTTTGCAGCTTAGAGCTCCACCATGGTACCTTCCTCTTTGATGTCTTTGTTTTCAGCGGGCAGCTGTCAGAGTAGGCAGAACGTATGCCTTCCTCTAACATTGTCGTCGCTATTTCCAGGCCATCAGGAGTCTTGATACTGCCAGGCAAGTCCCAGTTTGTAGATCTGGGATTCCTATATGCCATGACTTGGTCGTCGATCGATGCCATAAGTCCGAACGCAATGTGTCGATGATCAGACATCGAGGTTTCGTCGCTCACCCGCCAGTCAGTAATATGCCTCGCGAGATTTTGAGTGGCAAAGGTTATATCCAGGACCTCAGCTCTGGATTTTGTTACAAAAGTAGGATTATTGCCCCGGTTCAGTATGTAGAGGTTATTTACTAATAAAAAGTCATGGAGCAACTCACCTCTTCTGTTGATGTTGCTGCTTCCCCAAATTGTGTGGTGGGCGTTCGCGTCGCATCCCACCAGGAGCTCGGCACGGTGCTTGCGGGCGTATTCAACGACCCGCTCAAGCTCCTCAGCGGGGTTACTGTTCTCTCCGGGAAGGTAGGCCGAGCAAATAATGACTCGGGAGCCACTCCACCCTTTGAGATTGCAGAACGCTGCAACCAGGTCGTCGGTGCACAACTCTGAAATTGGTAGGAGCTGTATATTCTTATTATACACAATGCATGCTCTGGGCTTAGTGCCGTTGTTGTTAACAAGTATCTTACCCGCGGTGTTGAGTCCCAGAACTTTGATGCCACGAATCCAGGGCTCTTGGAGTAATGCGAGGCTAGCTTTCCCCTCCTTGAGGCAGCACTCCATCACAGCGGTCGCAGCCACAGCATGATGGAGGTTAGCCTGGAGGAGCCTCGCTGGTTCCCCGGTAAAGGCCATTACTTACCGGGGCAAGGTTTGCGCGACCCGGATGGTTTCGGTTTGGGCTTTTGCTGCGGCCCCAACAGTCCACAGTCAGCCCTACCTCTACCCCGTGCCGCAGGGTTGCCCCTGTAGGCACCCCTACCGGCATATTTTGGCACTCTGCCAGAACCAAGAGGCGGTCGCACCGCATGAATCCGGGTGTTCGCCTCACTGGCCGGCTCCGTGCCGCCAGCCTGAGGGCGTACTCTTCGCTCCCCAGTGGGTTGTGGCCCGGTCCTACTCGGCCCGGGCTTTGGGTCTGATTCCTGACCACTCCTGACCTTAAAAGTGATGTTTTTAAAGCCAAGAGCAGCCATGAAATTTCGTCCACGGAGTGCCTCCACAGAGGGCTCGTCCATGGAGAACGTCACAAGCTGACCATTCTCCACAGCCCTACTGTGCAGAACCCTCCACAGGCCGACATTCAGACCCGTGTTCTGCTTGGGCAGGATTAGTAGAGCCTGCTCCACATTCTCCACCTCACTGGTGGGCAGAAATGTCACCGCGATGGTCGGTTTGGGCAGCTCACTCTCGGGTATAATAGAGAGTTTTGCCCCGTCCCAAGGCGATAGTTTAGGGATTACCTCCACAACCCAGTTCGTTGAGACCTGATCCATGCATGTGATCAGAATCCAGCCTGGCTTGTGGGTGAAACCTCCGAATTTTGGTTTTACGCTCTCCGATTCGATCCCAATGATGGCCCGAACCAGAGCGCTATGCACCAATTTCATCTGGTCCTCCGTCATCGGCGTCGTGTTCTGAACACCGATACGTGACGACCCCGCCACCTGTGAGAATGATGGAGGAGTATGTGCCTCGGCAGTGGCAGACTTTTTGGCCTGCGGCTGCGTGCGAGGTGACTCCTCCTCGGATCGAGTGCGCTTAACCGCCCTCGCATCCTCCGGTGGTGGTTTTCTGTCCGGAATTTCGGCCCAGGTTTTGCGGCATAGGGTTAAGGCCTCTTCAGCACTTACCCCCGATGCTTTCAGCCTTTGTAACCGTTTCCGGGCGGCTCCTGATAATCGGAGTGGTCTGCTTGCAGGGTCCGTCTGGGCGGTCCCAGGAGTCTTTCTGGAGTCAGTACTGCCTCCAGCTTCCTCCTGGCTCGTCCCAACGCCTGCCTCATGAATATTCTCCGAGGAGGCAATTAACTGCACTTCCGTCGCAGATGTGGTTCCCTCCATTGGCTGGGGGGAGGATAGTAGCAAGTTCTCAATGTCAAGTTCTTCCATATGAGTCCCACGAGTAGCTAGGGATATAAAGGTTGCTGACCGGCAGAGCCCCGCTTGCCGGCCAGAAGGGCATTGGATACACCCCGAGGCGCCCCGGTATCGGGTGGCACCGTTTGCGACTGTACTTCCCTACAGCCATGCATCCTTAGGCACGGTTCGCATCACACCATGGATTGGGTTTTGGAGCGGGTGTCGACAGGAGTTGTGAGATTGAAGGGAATAGTGGAAGGTGGATAGGTTGGACTGTTGGATGTAGAGGTTCGGCTTTGTGTTTTAGTTACGTTTGTTCCTGAGGGGATCAAACCAATAACAGGCAGCACCACGGGAAGGAGAACTCCATCAGCCTTGCTATGAGGATCTACACGACTTTTGCGCTCCCCCTCCTAGCCGTTCGCCAGTCTATCACTTGGAGGAAAGGTGAATAGACTGAGGACGCGTGCATCCTAAGGTAAAAGTCATCCATAGAATGCACCTGCCCCTGTCCAATGTTTCTGGAATATAACAAAAAAGTGAAATGGTGAACACATATTAAGATATAATAAATGTGTGTACTAGTCGATTATGTAAAAGTTTGTGAATTGGTGGCCTCTTTCAGTGTCATGCATTTTAATAATGTTGAATTATAAAATAAAGTGTACATAAAAACAATAAGATTGTAAATTAATTGTATATATGTATATAGTAAGAAATATGAAGGTTAGACACGGTTTAGTGGACTGTATATATTTTAAATGCGGTTGTGGGGTAGACAATTATTTTATTATAATTTATTTAATAATAAAAAGGAAGGTCTGTTTTTTTTATTTAAATCCCATGTTTCGATACAAATAACGTTAAAGTTTTTTTTATTTTTTTATTATACTGACTAGCTTAGTGCTTGACTAGATTCCACCTGATGTAAAGCGGAAATGTAGTCATTGGTGGTAAGGCGCATTAGCCTAGCAACCTTCATTCACTCTTCTTTTGAAGACACCCACGTTGTATTGGGACGGAAATACCGACGCAAAGTTTAACATATTACTGAGAATTAATGATGAATTTACCAGAGAGTAAATAATCTGCGTGTATGAGATCTGTTAGTTAATACCTAATGAAACTACGAACTCTCATTACTAGTCGCTTTTTGGGAGTTTTATTTGAATTCTTTTAAAATGGTCACGCAATTTTTGTGTTGAGACCACTAGAAACAAACATATTACATGTGGTCATGTGTTGGTCATGTGGTTAGGTCATGTGATGGAATATATATAAACTTTAAACTAGAGAGACCAAAGGTTTTAAAAACGCATTTATTAATAGAGAACTTTTATCAATTTGTATGAGAAAATATTATAATTACAATATATATATATATATTTCTGTATTGGTTATTTTCTGAAATGTTGATGCAATGTGCAGTTTACATTAACTGCGGAAAAACGCAAATCATATTCTATATAAATTGCTTCGTTTCCTACATTGCACGCAGCTGAGATTGGTTTTGTCGTTATGAAGAAAATTTTGTTTTCTTTGCCTTCAGAATATGAGTCTTTCAACTCTTGAATAGCCGTTTAATATATATTTATGTAAACAGATCATAAATGTTTATATCAGACTTTAAAAATGATTTTTTAAATAATCGATTATATATATATTTATGAATTTTGATTTACATTTTTTTTATTCATACTAATATTCAAAATGAAACAGGAATTGTAAGTTGGTATGTATTTTCCTTAATCATGCTACTATTTATTTTCATTATGAAACTAAGCGCCCGTTGTAAGTTCTTCTGCGAATGTAGAAAAGCTCACCTAAAATCATATGGTTCCGTTATTACCTACCACTATAAGAGCAGAAGAAATAATGTTTATAGATTGCTTCATGCTTTTGATTACAAAGAGAATATTTGTCCTTCAGTCACACAAACTGACTGGCTGCGTAAAATATTACCTAATATTATATTATTATGAAAACGAAAAAATAAAAGAAACAGTGTCACACTTCGACTGTGCTTTTCCGTGGCCACTTGTTTATAAATTGGTATAAATAAAGAAGGGATTTAAATTATTATATTTACTCGTAATATGATAAATAATATTTTTGACGCAACATTGTAAAATTTTTAATTTTAATGATTTTAAGAGATTTATAACAATTCTTCTTCACGTTATTTTGTATTTAAAAGAGTATTTGAGTCTCACTTGAATGAAATTGTTTATTTATTTATATATATGTATGTAATACGTTACATACAGTAATATAATATTGTTAAGATTATTGTTTTGTTATTTGTTTGACTTAAATAATTAAAGGCTGTTATGGTGTGATTAATTTTGATATAAATACATTGTCCTGAATCATATTTAATAATATATAATATATGTTGTTATATATTTTATATAATAATGTAAGTAGATAGATGCATTTGAGAAGCACTATTTATGCTCCTTCCGTGACAGCTTGACAGTAATGTGTCTGTGGTTTAAATTCTATTATCGCTGTTATATGATTGTTGTTAATTAAACGTAATAGTTGATATTATGTTTTTTGATTGTGAATTAACCTGGTATTGAAATATTTTAACCATTATGAGTATATTAGCAGCAAGAAGATAAAAGGTTAAAAAGATAAAAAAAGAAATAAGATATATAGAATCTATTCTCATAGCTCTTACATCTTAATACTTAAAATGCTTGCTCATTCTGAAACTTGCTAATAATAACTCTAATGACATATTGTATGTGTATTGTAATACATTAATCCCAGGTAAGTTTATTAAACTATTCAGGAGCTGCAACTTAATCCTGTATTATCCCTTGTTTATTATGTTACTATTTATGTTATGACCTTCTGTGACAGGTAACCCGCTGACAATGACTTACCAACAGAGCGTCACCTGCGAAACATTAAAACTCCTTAATTTATTTATTTTCTATTATGACGATTATATCTACACGTTCCATAAGTCTCAACATATTGGTATTTATTTACAGTTCATTTAAATAGATAAGATATGATATTTGATTAGTTCAGCCTTATCGAAGTTCTATTCGCGTCGTTAAACAAAACTCCTGTAACGGAGTTAATATAACAAAGTTTTGATTGCTGTGTCCTGTGTATTATAGAAAACGATATCGAATGGCAAACAATATCTGTGTACATTTAGTTATTATAACAACTTTGTATCAGAGTGAACTTTTTCATTAATATTCTGTACTAATACTTATTATTATATATATTTATTTTATTTTAGCTTCACGCCATATCGCTTGCCAGCCAGCCTTGGTAGCCAGAGACGTCGGAGCGCCAATATTCTTATTCGTTGTCTCGATTTTAAGTTATTAATGATTTTATCTTTGGAACAGTTGATGAATGAAGGTGGAGTTGTAAATCTGTATCTGAAATAAAGCTAAAACGTACCCTACGTTTTAGCTTTTTTATTCATGTATGTAATCAATATAATAAAACCAGTCAAGTGCGAGTCGGACCACTAGCAAGGTAGAGTTCTGTAGTTGCACGTGATGGGTATATAGATAGATATACATCTTCTGAAGATATTTAATTCTACGGTACATTATTTTGATCTATCTTCGAAGATTAAGCCAGTGTTAGCAATATAAGCGCCATAAAATATATTTTAAGTTAAGCGATTATTACTTAGCCTGTAAAGCTTACTTAGTTCTGAGAGTCTTCCTATTATATCAGCAAAAGGAATCATCGGACCTTACTTTTTGAAGATTCTCGAGGCCGTTCAGTTACTGTTAATTCTGCCGAGTATGTGAAAATGTTACGGGAGTTTTTAGCACCGATGCTACTGGAATTTGCTGGCTATAATCGTAACACATGGTTTCAACAAGATGGAGCCACGTGTCACACATCAAACGAGTCCTTGCCGGTGGTCAAAGAAATGTTTAGGGAAAAGCTGATTTCCAGACGAGGTGACATCCCATGGCCGCCCAGAAGTCCAGATCTATCCCCAGCAGACTTCTTTTTATGGGGTTATTTAAAGAGTCGTGTCTACATTGATAAACCGAATACACTCCGTCAACTTAAAGAAAAAATCATCGAAGAGATGTCGGCGATCTCGCGGTCTCTTTGCAGAAGAGTATTCGAAAACTTCAGGACTCGCTTAGATGAGTGCAAAAACCGAAACGGTGGTCATTTAGACGAAATAAATTACAACTAATTAGCTTTCTCGTAAATAAACTATTTCTAAAATATGTTAAATGGTTTTTTTATACGATTTTTTCAAATGTTAACTAATTCATGGCCCACCCTGTATAAAAGTTACATATACTACTATCGTGATTTTTATACACCTCTAAATTCAACCATTTAACTGGCAAGGAAAGGGGAGACACTGGAATTTAACAAATAAATGAAATTTTTAGCTGAAAATTTCACAAACGCATCCCTTATAAGAAAAATGGTTTTACTAATGGTTTTAAATATTTTAGAAATAATAATAGCTGGTCCAAGATTCTTTGTACAGTTGAAGAACTGCACAAATTATATGAGATCGAGAACAATATCCAACAATTTGACTGTTAATAACAAATACAATTTCCTTTATCACTATATAGGGTAGAAGATAAAGGTATTCTTTAATTTCAATAACAATGTTTCAAATAAAGAATATTACTCCAAGTTGAAGTATACATGAGCAAACAATGTCGTCTTTTTTGCATCAGTGTTATTAAAACGATAGTTAAATACAACACGAATGGATTATTATCTAGTTTTATAGTTCAAGATATTGTAATTATTTATAATTACTGGGAAAATCAGTGTCTTTGTCTGTAGAAAATTTATCACCACTTACATAAAGATGTAAATCGTTTCTAAGAAATATCTACTCTATCACCGTTTTAAAAATCGTTCCGTCAAAACTTCTTCAATACTTTTTACAATAATTTACACATTAACTATATATATATATTACAGAGGATTACATTTATTTCTTTAATTATAATATGCAAAAGAACATTATAATTTTAATATAAATATGTTTTCGGGTGTTTTTAAAAAATCTCTTATTTTTTTTTACATTTTTGGACATAATGTATTATATAATATGTTATTGTTTTTTTACTACTTATTCATTAGGTTTAAAAGATATTAAATATAATAATAATAAATAATAACTTATCCTTTATAATTTTCCAGATTTTTAATGTAAATCACGATATAATTAAACAAAGAACCAAATACCATTTTTAATAGTGTTTACGTAAACTAATTTACCTTAATATTTACCACCGACTTTATGAACATGTTTATAGTATTGACTATTGAGTCAGAGTCATAACTTTGAATAATAATAAAACTTGAAATCCTTGTTTACTTTGTAAAAGAAAACTGTTACATCAATTTATCATATCAGTTTTGATATTACGAGCATGGTGTAGATGAGATTGTGACTCAAGAATTGATGTTATTTATAGATAAATACACATTAATAATGATGATATGTTATTAGCCTGCTATACAATTTTAACACGATAGTGGAGCAATTTTGTTATCTTTTGAAATATATATACGGGACAAAGCGTATATTATATTAAAAGTCTGATTATAGAATAATACTTTTCCTATCTATTATTACAGAAATATCAGGATATTAGTATAGAAACTCTAGCCTTTTTAAAATCTTACTGATATACGTAACGAATATTCTAACAACAGTTATAAAATAGACTACATTTGTTAGTTAATTATCTATCAATTTCACTTTAGAACTAGGATACACATTTCTGAGTTAAACTCAGTTCTTAAAAAGTCCAAAAAACTGAGAATATCAAATAAATATCAAATTGTCACCCAAATATTTCAAAACAACGTCGTTAATATTTGTACTGCTATTGCAACTAATGTTTCAAGTCGGTGTAGGTTTTATTTTCTTATTCCTTATTTTATAAGAGACATTTTATCAAAATAATGTGATTAATTATTAGACGAATAAATCTTCCGACGATAGATAACAAAATTAGAAAAGTTTGCCTACACTTGGTGAGGTTTCTGAGACGGTAAAAAATAATAGAACGATTTCCCTATCCTTTGAATATGGGAAGGGACTTATAGTGACAGGGATATAAAGGTAAAATGATAAGTATCCTATTGGGCTGATCTGGAAAAATGCTTGGTACTCAGGTTATATTCCCTATTTACTTAGGCCATTTTGTATTTGGGACTACATTATTTTATCTAACCAAAGAGTAAAGAGTATAATAATAGTAATAGTTCTGGTCTAATAACGGCTGCATACAAACAGATCTTGCCATTATTACATACTAGCCATTTGCGATCTATTTTCATTAATGAATTTATTTCTCATGTCTGAATAAATGAATGTGTTATTGATTTTTTTATGTTGAAAATTGCTATGTTTGAAAAACGTGAACGCAGAGTTTACTAAAGACCATCATGTTAGCGTACAGATACAATCAAACCAACAATATACTTAGTTATAGTATATTGTTATATAGTAGACCGACTCAGTACTTCTGTCAATGGCTGCCGAGAAGTAGTTTGCCGCCCATGGGAGTTATCCACAGCCTGATAATCCGTTCACTCCAGGCTCCGTTGTTCGTGTAGACATTATCCTAGTGCTTCTAGTAATTATCCATATTTTATCGTATGCTAGGTTACTGAATCTCTTCCTATTTGTAGTATATGCAACCGCTGGAGGGGCTGCAAACCGCCGTAATAAATAAACAAAACTGATCTCATAACGATAGATTAAGGTCTTTTTTAATTCGAAAAGGAAAAACAAGATAAGAACGCAAATATATTAAATTTATTAACTTAATAAAATTAATGAAGTTTTGTCTTTCATCTACATCATAATCTCAGTCACCTTTCTGTAATCCATCATCTTGTTTAATCACAACTTTAATACTTCGCGTAGAGAACAAGTATTAACTTAAGGAGAAGTTATATACTAACTTGAAATTAATGTTATTTCCCACAATTTTAATATTTGTTTATATATGTATGTATTTAACAATTATGTATTTAAAACCAAATAAAGTTGTTGTTTTTTATTTATATAGTATAATTACAACAAGCAGATTCTCATATAGACGAGTGCCAGAATATTTTAGTTTAAAGGTAGAAAAAAAAACACTGAAAAAATAATTTAAAAGAAATAAACGAAGAAAAATGAACTCTCCAGCTTCACATAGACGTCATTTAGATATAACTTCAAATGTGTAAATTGTAAAATTTGAAAAAGCTACAAGATTTATTAAAGAGGCCCTATTTACAAATTGAATGTTTATTTACGTCCAAAAAAAACATTAAATACAGTTACATCAGTTCCACAAAACACTTTTCGTATTTATTCCTATCTTAATATCTCATTCACTATCATAACAGAAAACATACAAATATATATATTTTTAATTAAATAAGTAACAAATTTGAAAATGGTTATGTAAAAGAAATCGTAAAATTAGACACTTTACTATTTAGATGTGTACTAAATAAATTATCAACACTATTTAATGTTGTATTTTTTGAGCTGTATAAAAGACTAGGTCATAGACTAGGACTAGGTCAAAATTGCGCCAGCTGTCATGCGGAGCACGCGTCAGTACCGCACCACAATGAGTTACACGTACATATATGCTCGTATATAACATGAATCATACGTTTGGACTCAAACTTTATGACTCGAATTAAACTTAAGCCTAAGACATGGGATGACGCTACTATGTCATATAAGACTTCAAATCTTGCCACATTATACGAGATGAAAATGTGTAATTAAAAGACTACTTGTACAATATTTTAAACCAAAGCAGACCATACTTAACAAAAGCTGAGTTTAAAACGATGTCATTGTTTACAAATTAAACATTTTTTAAAACTTGTTATTCAGAAGACCTACCTAGGTTTTAGTTATTGAAAGTTAATGATTACGAGAAATGGAGATTATATTATTAAGTTATAATTTTGGTTTATTAAATTTTTTGTTGATTTGATAAATGTTAACCAAAATATGTCAGTTTTGAGAGAATTGTCAGATAAATAAATATGTTCGTTATTTCCATACATATCTTTATTATACTTTCTTAAATTCTTTATATTCGTGTCATGGCTTGTTTAAACGTTCAATATTCAATAAAGATAACATTAAAAATAAAATAAAATAAAAGTTCTAAATACGAATGAGATTTGCAACAAATGTTATTAACGAAAGCACAGAGTTTATAAACTTGGTGTAATAAAAGTCGTTTATTTTCTTTCAACAGCTTATGTTTGTTTATATGGAAACGATTTATTGATATGGTTAAAGGTTCAATAATCTATAGCCATGGCAAATTTCATCAGAATCTACTTAGTAATTTTTGTTTGTAAACAGACCAAATTGATAAAAAGTATTGTATATAATATTGTGTCCTGAACTAGACGTAATAAATATTTATCTATAAAAATAATGAATATTAATGAAGATTTTGTCTCGTTATAACCAGTAGTAAGGAAAGGAACTATTGCCCCATTCCCACGACTGACTTAAGGAGCATTTCCTGTGTACCAAAAACATAATATTTTCTCTCGTCACATCAATAACATACCATGCGGTTCAATCCCGCAGGTATTAAGTAAGAGTTTTTTTTTATAATAACAGTTTTTGTAAACATTTAATTTTTTTAAGTTCATATAACGTATCTTCTAGAAACTATTGCAACATTCCATAAAAATACAGCTCTCTGAACCAAAATGCCCTTTAGGCTAAATCGCATTTGAATCCCTGCAATAGATAATTCAACGGCAAGTTGTGAGGGCGTAAAGGTCAACGTTTTAAACTGTCTCTATGCACAGCAATTGACCATCGCTCCAATATCCAGAAAATTTCAAAAGTCAGTAAAAGGCTTCTAAATGTCAGTTATTGAAACATTTGTAAGTGTCATTTGAAACGTATTCTTTGACATCTGAATGAATGAACAAAATAGAGTTTCTCTCTTTGTAAGCTAATATTTCTAAGTGTTCCAAGAGAATTGATAGATTTTGTTGTTCTTCCCCGCTATTATTTGTACTGCAGCTAATAAGAAAATTATTTTTTATTATTTACATGTATATTTAGTTACATGATATTTTATTGCTTTTACAACAAGTTTAAAGTTTTAACAAGTATTTTTTTTTATAGATAGATTTTGTTTATATAGATTAGAATCTAAATAGAAAAGTCAAATTGAATATAAGAATATTAATAGTTGAAAGGTTAATAAGTATTTATGTTTGAATTTTAAAATAAAAGTTACTATTTGTAGCTTTAATGAAAATAATTTAAAAAAAAAATTGAAGATAAAATTTTTTTATTCTAAACAAATTTGTGATCTTCAAAATACCATACCATATTTGATTAGCTTTCAACATCTAAATATTTTATTGATAATGAAATTATGTAAAATTAATCTCTCTAACGAACTTGACACGTTATTGCGTACAATTAAATTAAGTTCATTGATAATATTAAGAGGCTTACAGATGTATTTTTTTAACTGGAGACTGAAGTACTTGTTATGAATAAATATTTTTTGTATGAATATTTCATTTGCAAATATACCAAAAAAAATGGTCGTTTAATATCAATTTAGGAATAAAAAATATTTTAGAAAAAAATATCTTACTTCAATAGCTTAAATTACAAAAATATATATAATATATATACCTACATATATACTTCGCTATGTTTATAATTATTTACTATTGAATAGATGAAATTGTTTCAGCATAGCCTCTGAAAAATATTAAAATTAAACTAGAAATAATAGATAGATAGAACATGCTTTATTGTACAGTAGTATAAAGAAACAAATATATTAAATGAAGGTACAGAACATACTTGAGTTATTCATATTATCTAGACAACCTTTAGCAATGGAGAAATGAGACTTAGGATGACTGAAATTGAGACCTAGATGTATGATATTACTGTAAAAGTGAAAAGAACAGGATTTGCTAACGACATCATCTGCCTTGTATTTTGGAGGGTAATTCTTTTACCTTTTTCACCAAAATAACAACAATAAAAGGGTTTATATATATATACATATATATTTATATGAATAAGATATTAAATGAAAAAAAAAAAAAATTTAATCGTTTACTAAAAATGTCTCAAACAACAAGTTTAAATTGTCTCTCTCTTTAATTACAATTTATCATGAATGTGTTGAAATGTTGGCAAAACACAAAGTAGAAAATCCTTTTTGATATGTATTTATTTTCAGTGATGTTTACACCATATTTGTTTTTGTTTTGGTCGATGGTCACACCATATTTGTTTTGCAAACACATTAAATCAAATAAACGGTAGGTCGTTATTTTGAAAACGGCATTTCCCTTAACTTTTATAGAAAATCTGTTTGTAGCATCTTATCTGTATGGTAAAATGTCAATAATGTTGTGCTTAAAGAAATGACAGTGCTCCTGGAAATACTTTCTAGTAGGTACAAAAAATTGTTCAACGTAAATTATAAGCAAATAATCAAATTATTTCACAATTCCATTAACTGTTTGGTGCTATTTGGTATAAAGCTTAATCTTTGTGACTTATTTTAGGAATTATTATTCGAAAGAAACATCTTTTGTTAAAGATAACTCAAAAGATAAACGTAGATAAAGTTGAAGAAAAGGCGATTAACTTCAAAGAATAAACTTAACAGCGTAACGTTTTAATATTTTTGCAAAAATATTTCGCTTCCTGGAAAAGAATAATGCTTTACTGGGAAAGTTTCTAATAGGAGAATTTATTGCTTCTGATAACAATGCTTATCTTTATGTTACTAGTATGTTTATTTTCTTCAAATAAATATGACTATGCGTTACATGGTGTTTGTTGATTCCACAGTCTGTTTGTTTTTTAAGCAATAAGTAAATACTTGTGAAACATATATAATAAAGTCTTTCATAAACTCCTCGCTTAAATATTTAAAATAAACTAATTTTAAATGTTAAATAATCGATACTGTCATTTAATCGGCTTAAATAAGTTATAAACTAAGATTCGTCCTAATTAATATTTTATTTTAGTCCCAGGCAATCTTTCGTTAACACTTCTTTTTTATCATAAAACAATACTTTATTATACATTAAAAAATTAAATATAATATATCTACAAAACACGTAAATACACATCTGATAAAGAGTAATGAGTGTGATATATATAGTAACAATTAATGTTAAAAATAATAAAATTAATAAGAAGCTAAGCTAAGGGGATAATCCGGATGAAATAGTAGATGACCTTAAGGAATTGCTGTTTTCATTTGTAATGAGAATTCTATTTACGTTGTAATTTAATATCAATGTTTTTCAGTATTTACGTTAATTTTTAAAAAGTTCACTTAAAATTAATGCTTTTCATAAATCAGTATTAAATAGATTAATATATTCAGATATTGAAGCTTTTAGTTGGACTACCAGGATATTGACTAAATTAGGAAGCTTCACAAATCCATACCAAAATGTTTAATATTTGGCTCTCAACATATATTAGACATGTTTTAAACCCTTATTCTTAATATATGGTTTAGATTTCCAAGAATAGTATGTTTAGATATTAAATATTGTAAGGTCCGGGCGCTATCAAACCGTTTTAGGCAAATGACTAGTTAACTGATTCACCAACGTACACCTACGTCTCGGTTTTCCGTGAACATGATTGCTGCAAAGTTTTCGACGAGTTAAAATATATATTCTGAGACTGAATTCTTAAAAGTTACAGCCGAGTTAGATGTGTTATTTTTTTATGTGGAGATTTAGTTTTATATAAATATGATTGCTCTTGCATTTTTCTGTTTTTCCATACACACTATAGATCAATAAAGATCTGTTTTATTATAAGTGGATATAATCTTTACGATTGTAATCTATTATTATTCTTTATTATCTTTTAAAAAAGTACCCTGCACTATTAGGATTACAATTTTTTTTAAATACAGAATTGAAGATGGCGTGGAACCTGCAATTTCTAGAAAGCTGTTTCGTTGCTCTACAAATTGAGTTAACATACAAATATGTGATAAACATTTTCTATTACATATATATACATACAAACATACAAACCTATTCATATTCATATACATATTTCTTTCCTAGAGTATAAAAGATTGGTATAAGATTGTGTTTTATGATAATCTTATTCTTATTATAACATGTGACTTGCAGAACGTTATTTTTATCACCGGGAGCAGTGACAGTTTGGAAATATGATAAAATCATATTTCTTAGTTATTTAAAGAGTATTATAGATCAACGATTAAAAAACGTACATATTGATTAGTGTCTTTAATAAAAGTATATTATTAATGAATTACTCATATATTACTAAAACTAAGTGGTAAAGTTCTTTTGAAAGTTTAATAATATTTTACATTACGACCAAGAAATGATTAAAGAATGACAAGAATAAGATTTTCGTTTTAATCTTTCAACTATATTGATAATTATCGTCAATAAAATATCTGAGAAAAATAAACATACAAATAATATATGTAATAAAACAACAAATACATTTATATATATATATAATCATTTTAAGATCTACATCTTCTTGAGCATATCTGAGTCTGTGTATGAATCTACTTTCTGTTGTTTAATCGTATTTTTTAAATCCTGTCACATAGTCATTATGTTCTGGTGTATTTAAAATAATATGTATATATGTATAATGGTATATACTCGCACATCGAAAGTAAGTTAGGTTCATTGGATTCTCGTAAAAGTAGATTGGGATGAAAATTGTTATAGGAAATCTATGCTAGATTAATATATTATTGTTTTTTGTACAGTTGCTGTGGCTTTATCGTTTTTCCTGTGCTGGGCGCCTTTCCACGTACAAAGGCTGACAGCAATATATGAAAAGAACTTGGAGCATCCCACAGACACTTTCTATCAGGTAAATAAATTTGGTTGTTGGTGCAGTCGTAAGTTCGATTCTAAAACGATACAATATTTTATCTCATTCGTAGATTGTTGTTCCGAGTCTGTTTGTTTGACTTGACTTGACTTTGTATACGTTTCTTTTTTCGATTATATTTTCAACTAGAAGTGTTTATCAAAAATATATATTCATATTTCGGACTGACATATTTTTTAAATAAAAACAATATTATAATTGTTATATATTACGTATATAATTATGAAAAGTGTTAGTTAAAAATATACTGTTACAATAAATTAAATTTCTAATAATTTTTCTAGTACACATACTTCAAATATGTAATTAATTAATCATGAGAATTAGTTGTAAGTTAATAATTTCCTTTGCTCGAAATTAATGAGCTGTTTCATAAATGTTATTAAGTTTAATACTTTTTATCGCTTAATTTATAGCTTTACAGTAGCCATTGCTAGAACAGTAGTACAAATATCAGGAATTGTTTGTGTTTGTATTGGTGTTTTAAATTTAATTATTGTTTTATTTATACTCTCTTTTTCCAGCGCCCTTATCTGCACTGTACTTTTCAGTAAAGATAGACACATCACTGGCAAGACTTTAATTTTATCTGTTTGAAAAAAATCCATAAAAATATAAGTTATATCGAAAATATTGTATAAAAAACACGTTTTTAAGATATAAAATCTTCCGAAACGGTCTTCATAGTAAATATTTCAAACCCTCAGTATTGCATTTGCCTAAACCCAACAAAGTCTTATTTGATTGCCAATCGAAAAAAAAATTTTTTTTGTATTCCTTTATAAATTTTTACCACAGTTTCATTCATACATATAACATTTTTTAAATAAAAAAAACATCATTTTTGTCAACTGTAACTGCTTACGGACGATAAAATAGTTTTCAGATGGCAGATTTTTACCGCCTTATTATATTGTCTCTATAAATGTTGAAATAACACAATAAATTTATTAGTAGTGGTCTATGTCTTGATATTTCATATAAGCGAAATTACTGTAACGTTATATTTCATTCTTTTCGGTACTTTTACATAGAGTAACATAAATCCATCCATTTACATAATTTTTCAATTTATGATCGTACAACAATCAAACTAGTTTATAATTAGATTGTTGTATGGTGTACCCTCTATTAAATATATAATAAACTATTATCTGTTATTTCAATGCAACATTGTTATTTCCTCTCTGTGTAATTTATAAACAGGGTTGGATACGAGGCGTCCTAAGGAAAAATTTGTTTAAAACGATAAGACTGATCGGTACTCTCGAAGTTTTATTAATTAATAAAAGATATTTACAAAATTAAAAAATATATTTTTTCAATTAATAATGTTATTAAAGTAAACATATCTTTATTAAAATACAACGAATCCAATAATGAATTATATATGCCAAATATTTTTTAATACTTTTATTTTCTGTCTAAAGGGTCATTTAAGTCAAGAAAACAAAAAGTATACATTAGCATATTATTTGTTCATTTGTTAAGATCGAGATAGGTCCGTTACTAACACTATCGATAATGTATTGTATTAGAAATTGGAAGCTTAACACCCGGAAGAAGGAAAAACATTAAATATAGGATCACGCAGTTTGTCTAATAAGATTACTTTGACCATGTATGTATATAATTGTAGATATTTTATTGTCGAGCAAAAAAAAGTTAAAAAGTACTAGGTCACTATCTAAGTTTTAATACAGCCACATTTATTAAAGTTTTTCAAATTAATTTCCATTGAATTTTAAACACACATACACTTAGTTATATGTAAAAACCAGTTGTCAAAAAATTTATTACATTTTGCTTCTGGGAGATCTGAACATGCTTGGTCAAACGCTATCAATAATTCAGAATCGCTCGCAAACTTCCTGCCTTTGAGCTGATTCTTCACAATTGGAAACAAACCAATGACACAGGGAGCAAAATCTGGACTGTAGGCATGATCCTCAAGCATTTGTACACCAGTGTGAAAATGCCAATTGTCCAATCTTGAGTTTGGAGGAATTTCTGTACAACTTTAGGTAAACATTCATTGATATACCAAGAGGCTGTGATTGTGCGCTGACTATCCAAAACAACTCGTACACAATACCTCGTCTAGTAAAAAATACAGCTATCATTTTCTTCTTCACAGATCGCGATTTAAGGACTTGAGTTTGCGTTTTCTCATATACAAACCACCATATTTTGTTTTTAGACAGTGAATCAAAATAGTAATACCAGGTTTCGTCACTCCTAACGATGTCATTGATATAACGCGAATTCCCATTTTCGTAAATTTTTTACATTTTTTTACACCAATTTTCTCTCACTTCTTTTTGTCCTGGCTTAAAGTCGTGGAGTACCCACAGTGTACGAACTTTTCTTACTCCATGGATATGACGTAAAATTCTATGAATTTTTGGTGCTCTAATCTGTAAGACCTCCTCTATCTACCTGTATGTAATTTGGCGGTCTGACTTTAATCAATGAATCGACTTTTCCTACGTTTTCCAGAGTAGTTACTCCTACGGGATGACCTGACCTTGAAGCAATACTGAAACTAAAGTTACGGCGTTCAAATTCACGATACCACTATTGTACAGTTGTGCGATGAGAACAGTTTTCATTTCCTTAAAGCATTTATCTATAGAGAGGCCAATTGTATAATAATTACGCGTAACTCGTCTCTCGACGAGCCATTTTTCAGTCTTCAAAAACGTATAACTTTGTAATACACAATGATTTATTATAAGGCTGCCTACGAGTTATGAGTTGTAATTTATAAAAATATATATGCATGTACTAAACAATAATAATAAATGTTAATAAACATTCTGTATTGCAGAACTTATCTAGTGGCCTATTTATTTTGTCTAATTAAGTATATCAATTTGAAATCAAATACATTTCTTATATGTACCATTTTCATTCAAGAGTGAAGAAATATTTACTTAATAATTTTGTAATATTTGGCTCGTCTTCTCAAATGTAAATCAGTATAGTTTTCCATAAAATATCGTTTAAATGCAGCTGGTCTTAGTATAAAACGTCACAATTCATGAGCTGACTCATGGTTCATTAAATTTGTTAATATAAATAGCAACAGTGCTTTAGTCCAGGAAATATCAATATTTAGATTATCTACAATATAGATTTGCGTAAAATATTTAAGGTTCGTTGATCTTTTGTCAGATATTGATTGATTATATACTATTATTTAATCTAGTTAGTATATATTTTGTAGGTATATATAGTATAATATGTTATATTTACATTATTGTTTACGAAAATTTGAAGTCGGTATAACAAATTCAAGTCACGATAAAATTTAAGATTAGAAAGAAAAAGAAAGCAAAAAATATAGAATAATCAAATAACACAGCGAAAAATTCTATGGGAATGTTATTTTTTGGTGATTATTCCCCAACGACATGAATTTTCTTTTCACTTTTTTATATAAACGATCGCAATAACCATCGCTATAAATGTGCAAAATTTCATGAAAATCGGTAAAGCAGTTTTCATGCCAACTCAGAGCATAGGATGTAAAAAGTCTCACATAGAGCGCTCCGCTCGCTTCCCTGGTTTCGCTCAATAACTGAGGAATGACCATTTATGTGTATGTACGAGAATGAGCATCAATATGAATTTATTTCAATTTTCACCACAAATAATTTTTAATCGAATTACTACATTAACAATATAAATATTTTAAAAATATATAATAACAACAAAGATTTATTTTTCAGTCCTGAAACAACTCTTAACGTAAGATATTTTTTTTGACTTATTTTGTAGAATAAAAATAAAAATTTTGTTTAATCGTGGAGAAAATGCTATTTGCTGTCTTCATTAAATCATTTTCACGAAAAAAATTTTTATTCAAAAAGTATTTTCTAAAAGTCTGTCTATATCATATATATTAATTAATTGTTTATCCTGTTTATTGTAGTTTGGTTTATTAAAGGAATAAAGTTATAAGAATTATAATTATAATAGAAATAACAATAAAAAACCAGTCAGAATCTAGCTCTTTTGTGTGAATTTTGCACTCTTGAAAGTCAAACTCAAAGTCATTTAATTTGGAAAATATTACATTTAAAAAACGTCAATTCTAGTTCCACCAGTCCAATGTAGGTTTATAAAGAAGAATCGGCAAATCTTCTATGGATACTCTTTCAGTTTATTTTATAAATATTTTTTATTGTGTTGACCCATCTCTTCTATATTTATTTATTTTCAATGGAGACCTGAAGTAATATTACGGTACCAAATTAAACAACATACATTTTCTTTAATTGGAAAGAGTGAGTAATAATAATAGAATTTAAAACTTGCCAAATAAGTTAATTAATATGGAATTTAGGTATTTACGTATTTATGGGTACAAAAACATGAGTTGCGCTTTTACAATAAAGAAATGATTCAATTAAGATATATAAATAACTACACATATAATAAAAATATATTAGAAATTGTAAATTGTAATTAGGTTATGGTATTTTTGTCATTCCAGGAAAATATAATTTGGGATTATTAATGTTGGGCAAAATCTTGATAAAGTTTTTCCATTAGCGATACTTTTACGGTTATAAAATTCAGTTATAAAAGTTCTTATAAATAATAAAAACAATATTATCGAATAAGATATTTCCATTCAGTTTGAAATTATTATTAAATATGTAAGAATTAATTTTGTACAAATTATAAAAGACCCATTACTGACCAATTCAAAATATTATATTTATTTTAAATTTGGTCAGTAAGCAAGTAAAAATCCAGTAACAAATAAAGTTTGCTAATAATTTAAAGTTATTTACTTTTAATAAGAAAACTTTAAAACGATATGATTTGAAGACAAACAAAGCACAGCCTTTGTTATATTGTTAACATGCCGGTTACTTGATCGATGCAGTTTTTTATTACAACCTAATCGAGGTTTATAAAAACTCACGATTAGGTTGTAATAAAAAACTGCATTGATAACATTAATTTATACTTTATTATGAAGTTTATAATGAATAAAAAAATTAGTAGTTATATGTGTTATATATTAACCAAATTAACACTTAAAAAAAGGAAATGAGAAATAATTAATTACAACTACCGACTTCAAGGAACTCTAGATGGCTTTGCTTTCTTTCCATGTTATTTATATCTTGAAAATACTGATAGGGAATAAAAAATGTTGTTAATAAAATTATTTTTTCTTGAAGTTAACATATTTTTTTACCAGAGGTAAGCAGCTGCTCCTCGAGCAGTGACCTCGTGACCAATGATTTTGATGATTTCTGACGGACAAATAACTGACGTATGCTTGTATAAAAAGTTATCTTAATTACTTTACTGTCGGTAAAGACCAAACATAATAATAAATAATCACCTTTGTATCACATCATATCAAATATATACAGAATTAAAATAATGCATCACTGTGATATTAAATATTACCTCTTAATTTATTTACAAATAAAATGTAATATATTTTTATTGTTTGGGACATATGAATATTCGTATGTGAACCTATCCTCCAAATCTGTCTTCTTCCTTTGTCTAAAAACAAATTTGTTCCTAGGGGATGAGTTGACTGCTTCTGAAATTATACATTTTGCCATTCATCATTTGGTCTTAACATTTTTTTAAATTATAATATATTGTAATATAATTGTTTTAAAATGTATAACTAGAAAAATTTTATAGAAATTGTCTAATAACATATTTAGCTTAATATAATAGTGAATATATAATAACAAAAAACTTCAACTTTTCTTTCAGGAACATTTGATATATGTTTAAAATTGATCTTTACTTCCTTTATTATAATATCTCTCCAAGTAAATGTATGGATACATTAATCTTGAGGGACGATATATGTTACAATGTTTTCCAGATACAGACACAACATTTATTTTTATGACAAGCCCATCCAATTAAGTGAATTAGTAATTTACTCATTAGAATGACGCAACAAGATTATTTTTAAAGGAATAACTTTGAGATGATTTTCGGGTATTTATAATGTTTTTTTTTATTTATTATTATTATTTTAACATTATTGTGTGCAAGTTATTAAACTCTGAATCTTAATTGAGTATTATTATTATATTTTATTTAAATTTAAATCTTTTATATTTTAAATCCTTGATTGGTTGAAATTTTTATTTTGTTTTTGACATTCATATTATGTTTTATAAAAGATGTAAACTTGATGTATATTTTAAGTGTATATTAAAAAAAAAAAGTTTTAAAATTATATTTGTTTCATCAAATAAATAAATCAATTTATCATATAATGGATGTAACGCATTCAAGGTAAGGCAATCAATATATACCAATAATGAAAACACCGTTATTATGTTGACTTCAGATGGTGTTGAACAATATTAGTTTTAATTAATGAATAGCACATTTTCTTAATAAATTGAAAATAGTATTAGTATTTTTTTCAATAATGATTGTTGGTTTAATTAAGTCGTTTTTTGAAATAAAAAATAATAAAATTTATTAAATTACTTTATTTTTACTATTACAAAGGTTGTAATGAAATATAATTTTAATAAATGCGATATGCTGACGGAATTCGAATATTAGATTCACGAAATAGAATGCAATAACATATTTATTAGTATCACAAAGTTCGGTTTGTGTCCGTATTAATAAATTTTATTATAATTTTACATTTTACATAGTTGCTACTTTAATTATTATATCAGCTGTGATCAAAAATTTGATGATTAAACCGGGAACCTAATGAAATGCTGGCATTGGACAATATTACTAAAATAACTTTCATTTGAATCACATTAATACAAATAAACTAAACCTTGTATTTACAATAAGAATGGAGTCTTCGTAATCGTCTCTTCTTAGTTTATTATATAATTTATTTTATATTTCTACAATTTAGAAATATATATATATATATAGAATAAACAATATTAATATAAAAATAAACAGAATACTTCATAGAAATTAGAATATAAATTAAATAAAATGTCGTTTGTAAAAAAAAGGTAAGGTTTTATATATCACAGGTTACTGTCATGGTTCAAGTTATAACTTTTTGACGTCAACAATTGAAGAAGTACTAAAATTAAAAATTAGCTTTAAACTTAAATCAGGTGTACGTCAGGGAGGCGTACTCTCACCCATCTTATTTAATTTTTTTATTAATTACCTTACTTCCATTATGCTTACACCATCTTCATGCTAATGTTCTATAAATTACACCTTAGTTTCGATTATAAATATTTACGATGATATCAAACACTTAAATGAGGACCATGTTAAGTTTGCAAACTGGTCAAGAAAATTTGGCCTTTTAGTTAATCCGCTCAAATCAAACGCAATTATAAAGGGTAGTTGGAACTATATAGACAGTTACTCGGAATGGGGTTACCTAATATTTTTTTTCAATGGTATTGGTCTCCCTTTCACTATCAAAGTTTCCTGATTAGTTAATGAAACTCCATTCTGAGATCGCTTATCAATGAATACAGTTTTAAAGTATTTTTTTTCTTCACTCGCTATAGCGTTTACAACTTTTTTCTTCTGTTAAGACGAAGGCAATAATATCTGTTTTAGATTTGCGAAGGTTTAACAACATAACTGAACTTCGCAGGAATCTAAGATGGCTACCAATCTAACATAAAAATACATACATAATTATACCTACATTCTCTCATTCCAGTTCAGCGTCTTTTTTAACCCAGTGTTACTTGTACATTTAAGAGAGCGTATGAAATATTTGTATTTATAATTTTAAACTTGGAGTATTTATTGGAATATAGGACCTGGATCTATATATATATATTTATGTATAAATAAAGTATTAACCCAAATCCTATTTTAAGTTATATTAAAGAGCGAACAGACATACGAGTATTAAGTTTTTACTTAATATAAAGCCTCTTTATGAAAAATTAGATTTTTGACATCAATTATACCTTGTTCATGTATTAGTTATTCGTTGTGTGATGTTATTAAATATATACTGAAGTATGTGACGTTAATAACTATGGGATTATATAAACCAAAATCAAAATAGTAAAAAGTAACAAAACCTTTTTCATTCTCAAAACTATGACCGGCTCGGAAACTTATAGCTCGTACGTACTCATATCTAAATAACAACTATGTATAAAAGAATGTGCCTCACTGCAGAGGCATGTGTGTCAATATAGTTAAAAATTTTGTGATTATAACCTAGTGTATGGACATAACATAAACATAATAATCGTTTAAAAAAAACATTTACTCTATAAAAAAAATTATGTAACTAAAGCAAAAAAATATACAAGTTATTTAAAAATATATATATTACAAATATATATGTTCTTATTAAAATATTATTTGCAAAAAGTAATTTTATTTATACACACTAAAATGTAGTAGTGATTGTTTTTTCAAGGACGTCTGGTAAGTTACTAAATTTAATATGATTATTGATAGATCATAATACTCCTTATTATTTATGTTTTCTTTAATAACTGACATTTATACATAGAAAGCTACAGGTTAGAGTTACCATTTGCTAATTAAAATATCAATACTCAATTGCTATCTGCTTGTCTGTCTGTCTATATTATGTTTTTTTTTTTTGAATGTTTGAAGTCATTTAAATCGATTATTCAAATGATATGCGAATTATGATTCTGTTATGGTAGATAGGAGGGGAAGACCCAACGTAATCTACCCAGCTATTCTAGACGCGTAGTGGTAACACAGTTTGGTGCAAGCATTGACATGTCCTTACGTGTCGGCATACTTGGTATTAGTTTAGTAGCGCATCAGCTGCCCTAGTGAGAAGTCGGTAATTGTAACTAGTTGCAGGAAATATGGAAAACATTAGTTTAAAGCACCGTGCCCTCATCGAGTTTTCAGTGAAAGAAGGAAATGGGCCAAAGGCCATCAATGAGCCTATCTATGATCGCAGTGTAGCATCTTCCCATTTCATAATAAAAGATAAAATTAAACAGTTCAAGGACGTGAGCCCATTGAAGATGGCGGGGATGTGAGTCCATTGAAAATGACCCGCGTAATGGAAGGTCTCTGGAAGCAACCACACCTGATGTCATCGCCAAGGTAGAAAAGCTTGTGCTTCACCGCCGTTTAAAAGCTTCTCAATTAGCTACTAAATGCGACGTTTCGGAATCATCGGGTTTGAGAATTCTACACGAACGTTTGTTCATAAACAGGGTCAGCGCAAGATAAATGCTGAGAGAATGATGAGAATGCTGATGCCCCTCCAAAAGGAAAACCGTGTACTGATATTAAAAGAAAATTTTACCTATTTGAGAAAGAGCATGAAGCTTTTCTGTCTAAAATAGTTACAAATAATGAGACGTGTATTCAACATAGGGACCCGGAAACAAAACAAGAATCCATGTAATGGAAACACAAGGTTTCCCGGTCGCCAAAGAAATTCGCATTCAATCATCCGACAGGAAGATTAGAACGAAAATTTTCTGGGATATGGGACGTGTGTTATTAATTGATTACCATCCCTATATGAAGACAATAACAGGGAAGCATTACACTGAGGTTTTGAAAAACTTGAAGAAGGTGGTACTGGAGAAGCGACACGGGAAGTTGAGTCGCGGGGTGCAGCTCTTGCATGACAACACTCCTGTGCACAAGTCTGCTATTGCATCAGCTCCTGTGCTGGAGTTGGGATTCCAGGAATTGAACTCCCCCCCCTCCCGTCCCCCTATATCCCAGACCTGACCCCCTGCGACTTCTATTGTTTCAACGTTTGAAGAAACAACTACGGGGACGTCATTTTTTTGCCGATGACGAAGTCAAAATCGCTGTTTTGTCATTTTTCACGGAGCAAGTTTTTTTTTGTTGCGATAGCAAAGGACTCCCATCCAAGTGGAATAAAAATATTAAGTGAGAAGGTGACTACATTGAAAAACAATAAATAAAATTTCCCGTGAGACTTTTCTTTCATAGCTAGGTAGATTACTTTGGATCTCCCCTAGTATAAGAAATCCGATTTTATTAACCTGCTTTGCTTGTCAGCGCGGACAGAGTCACAGGCAACAGAAGCACAAAAACATAATTTCTGTTTAATAGAACTCTATTTACAAGATTTACTAATTGTATTTTAATAATTTGAAAAATATTTTAACATCAATGCTAAAAAAAATATTGTCTTACTTTTTACTTAATCTTAGTTAAAATTTTCTGTCAATATATAAGCAATATATAGTTAAAAGGATTTTATTCCTAGAAAGAAAGTCTGCTCATTTTTTATACGTCGAAGTTCAGTACCTCTTATTAGTGAGCGCGACTGCAATAAATGTCACATTGGAAGTGGGACAGACCGAATCTCTTTGTATTTATTATATAGTTGTTTTTGTTTAGGGCATTTTCGTAGAATAAATCCGTATCCGCAAATTGTTATGTATTTTGTACAATTATTTGTTAGTTACAAGTAAGTTTTCTTTTGATATAGTTGTAACCAAATCTAAGTTTTAGTGTAAAACTGTTTTATGCTTCAGACTTGTATAAACCAACCTGAGATGAATAAATTTATCTTATTGGTTTATTCTATCTATAACTTTAAACATAGTTTTCTTATGTAAATAAAAAGAAGTGAAATTGATTTATTATTTTATTATTATACAACATCAATAATTTTCTTACTTATTATATGACTAGCTGTTAACCGTGTTTTCGTGTGTTGATAATTACTTCCAATATCTAGAAATCTTTTTTTTAATCTACATTATTAGTACATAAATATTAGTTAATGGATTATTAGTACATAAATATAAGTTAATGAAGAAATATACATACACAGAAAGTATAATTTAGTGATGGAAAAATAAAAGCCAATAAACGGCAATATGCAACATATGAATCTTATTTAAGATAAGCATCCGCATAAAAAGGTTCTTAAAAAGTCCACGCTGAGAACTCCATTCCTGTGTTCCATTCCAATAAAGATGGAAGTTTGTACGAAACTGTTTTTTTTTAATTACATCCATGCTAATTGATATTATCCATACATTGCACCTATTTCAGGATAAGAGCAATTTCAGTAATGCCTCTATATGAAACGAGTGGGTAATCTAGTTCGTTCTGGAAGTGAGTCTAGTCAGCCCTATTATAAGCCACTATTCAAGGATCACCATATCGTACATTCTTAATATTATTAGATATATAGGTATTTTATAAAATCTTACAACCTTGTTTATTATTCCCCAGATTTTGTAAGAAGTTATTACAGAGATTCTTCATATCAATAGGAAATCGACCACCCCTTTCTCTTAGCAGATTTATATGCACAGTGATAGGAATATTAATAAAGTTTCCCCATGGATTACTGCGATCTATTTTCATATAAAAAAAAAGGTAAAAATCATATAGTACACAAGAATAATTTTATTGGAATGTTTTTTTAATTAATCATATTTTACAGCCTTGATGAACATGTTATATAATTATTGTCATATATCCTCTGAATCCTGCTTCAGAGACATCTAGTTCTTGTTCAATGGTGGGTTTTAATATTTCTGGTACATTTGATCTAATATAAAAATATCCTTATAGAATTATGAAACAATATGTCACAACATCTCATAGTTATTAGTATTAATACAATTTTTACAATTGAAACATATTTTTGTTTAATAATAATATAAATAGTAACAAAATTACATTTACAATTACATACATATACAAGACCTAACAATAACATAAAACGGACAATTTACCCTAAGGCAACTAAAGCCGCTAGTATCTAGTGTAGTCTTAAAAAATGATTATATGAATTGTCAAAATTGTATGTAAAATACAATATAATATGTATAAAACACTATAACATTGGATGGTTCAAAATATTATCAAAATAAGCAATTGTCATTAACGAAAATGTATATTGATATTTTCTTTTTACAGATATCGCCTTTTACACTAAAAAATTTTAATAAAAATCTGATTATAGTTATAATAATCAGCCTTTGTGAGTGAAGAAAAAACATTTGATTATTATTATATTACATTAATAATTTCTATGTATTAAACTTAGAAATTATTTTATTTGTATGTATTAATTAATGTAATATAATATTTTCTGAATCGTACGTATACTTACTACTTATAATCTAAATCTAGACCTTATTTATTCTAAGTAATGGTAACGAAAGCAAAGGATGGTTTCAAAGTTAATTTCTTCTCAAAGAAATTGCATATAGGTTAAATTGTTTTTTAAAGTCACCATTAACAAAATAACTATTTTGTTAAGAAAGAAATAAAAGAAATCCAATTTTATTACTTGTGTGTGTATGTGTATGTGTGTGTGTGTGTGTGTGTGTGTGTGTGTGTGTGTGTGTGTGTGTCATGGACGCGTATAAAACCGCAGGCGAAAACTATTAAAAAAAATTACAATGTGTCTCTAATAAAACATTTTATTTGATTTCAATGTTTCTTTATTGTGAATTTTAACAGTGATTGATTTTTCAATTTGTTGTTTGACATTTTTCTGAAAGAATATTCTTAAATTTCAAGGAAAATAGACATAAAATAATAATATTTTATCTTAAAGATGCTTAAAAATATGTCTTGTTTCCTAGGGACTCTCGCTATTTACAATTTCTGTATCGGCTTAATTGAGACGAAATAATCAACTAGAAAGAAATGTATAAATATTGTATACGACGGGAAAATAGTAATTTGCCATAAAATTTTTCTTTTACATATTTCTTTTACTTAGAATTCAATATTCATGTTACATTTCTTAACTCTCACTTAAGTTTATTGCCGGCACTTTGTGATACAACCAGTGTAACGGCATTCCAAGTAATGTAATAAAGCAAATTAGTTCTTGCTCGTAATCATTCCTATTGCAACACGAGTTTCTTTCTGTAGTTGTTATTTCAAGCCAATGTTGCTATTGAAAATAACATTTGATATAATTATTTGTATATATTACAAAACCATTATATTAATGTTCGTTGTTTATTTTTCTTATCTTTGAGGTCTAAAAGTTGTTGGCAAAATATAAAGTATTATAATATACTTCCTGTGACTATAATATGCAAAAAGCTTCTTAATTTTGTGTGTTAATTATATGTATATATAATTTTAGAGGTGGTAGAGCCTAGCTGCAGTTAACTGACTGCAGCTCGTATTGGGCTGGCTCGACCGGGGAAGGACCGCCCTCTCACAGAAGACCGTCGGTCTTCTGTGAGAGGGCGGTGAATGAATTTGATTACTACACGTCGCGTGTAGTAATCAAATTCATTTGGTTATGTTCCGTCGGTGAGTGAGAGAATCCGGAAGCCCAAACCCCCCCCCCCCCCCCGCCAAACATGAAAGCGATGCCGAAAAGAAAAATACCCCAGGAGGGTACCGGCTTTGATGAAGCCGGGGACCCCCTCCCCGAGCAAAATCGGGGAAATGATTCTCGGATTTTGCTCGGGCTGCCCGTCGTATCTGGGGCGGGCAAAGTATCGCCTTTTGTGTTTTTTGAGGGCAAACGACGAGTCAACGCAGCGGCACCCCGACCCACTCTAAATGTGGACTTTTGCAACATCCGGGGACTTCATTCCAACTTGAACGCCGTCCACTATCACCTAGAGACGGCGCAGCCGGCCTTGTTGTTTCTGACGGAGACGCAGATATCTCAACCTAGCGACACAGCGTACCTGTCATACCCCGGGTATAAACTAGAACACCATTTTATACCACACGCCGGGGTATCTGTGTTCGTAAGGGAGGATATCTGCTACCGTCGCCTTCAGGTTTTTGAAGGTCGGGACCTGTCTGTACTCTGGCTGCGTGTGGACATGGACGACCATGTCAGAGTCTACGCGTGCCTCTACAGGTCCCATAGTGGTAATGCAGAAACGGTTCAACTCTTGGGCCATGTTCAGGCGAAGATTGACGATCTGCTTTCACAGATTCCCTCCGCCGAAGTCGTAGTCCTCGGGGACTTCAATGCGCACCATGCCGATTGGCTAGGGTCACGTGCCACCGACTGCGCGGGGAGATCTGTGTTAGACTTTGCTCTGGCAAATGGTCTGTCCCAGCTGGTAAAGACGCACACTCGTCTACCGGACGTGGACAGCCATATGCCCTCTTTGTTGGATCTTCTGCTGACTACACATCCCGGAAAGTACCAAGTCACTGTCGAGGCTCCCTTAGGGTCCTCTGATCATTGCTTGGTACGGAGTGTAGTGCCCATTGAACGTCCAGCTCGCACAAGACCTGCGACTCGACGCGTTTGGCACTACAAGTCAGCGGATTGGGATGGAATGCGGTCCTTTTTTGCATCCTACCCATGGGGGCCGATTTGTTTCTCTTCCAATGATCCTAGTGACTGCGCTGCGGCTGTAGCTGATGTGGTACTTCAGGGCATGGAACTATTTGTACCGAGCTCTGTGGTACCACTTGGTGGCAGATCGCGGCCTTGGTTTGATGCGTCTGTCAGGGCTGCAGCAGCTGGCAAACGGCAGGCTTATCAAGCTTGGGCTAATGCGTTAGTCACTAAGGATCCGAACTCTAGAGTTCTGAAGAGGAAATATAATCGTGCCTCCAGATTCTTCAAACGGAAAATTGCTAGAGCAAAGTTCAAGCATGTCGTCAAAATTGGGGATCAGCTGGCAAAGTACCCGCCTGGCACGCGCAAGTTCTGGGCGCTGTCTAAAGCCACGCTGGGAAACTTTTGTCAGCCATCCCTACCGCCATTGCACACTGGGAACGACTCTCTGGCCTACACGGCAAAAGAGAAAGCCGATCTCTTGGGCACTCTTTTTGCCTCAAACTCGACTTTTGACGACCAGGGGAAGACACCGCCTATCATCCCGCGGTGCCCGAGCTTAATGCCGGAAATAGTTTTTCGGCAAAACTTCATCCGAAAAGCCCTCCTTTCCTTGGAAGTTCATAAGTCGAGTGGGCCAGATGGTATCTCTTCAGTTGTGCTACGAACATGTGCCCCTGAATTGACACCAGTGCTAACGCGTCTATTTCGGTACTCCTACCTTAAAGGCGTAGTCCCGGTCTCATGGAAGCGTGCCCTTGTCCATCCGATCCCTAAAAAAGGTGATAGCTCGGACCCAGCTAACTACAGACCTATCGCCATTACCTCTCTACTCTCCAAAGTAATGGAGAGTATCATCAATAAGCAGCTCCTAACCTACCTCGAGGATCACCAGTTGGTCAATGACCGGCAATATGGCTTTCGCCATGGTCGATCGGCTGGTGATCTTCTTTTATATCTTACGCACCGTTGGGCAGCTGTTATTGAAAGCAAGGGAGAGGGTCTGGCAGTTAGTCTGGATATGGCGAAAGCCTTCGATCGTGTATGGCACAAGGGGCTTCTTTCGAAGCTACCTTCCTATGGGCTTCCCGAGAGTTTATGCAAGTGGATCACCAGCTTCCTCACTGGGCGGAGCATACAGGTCGTTCTCGACGGTTTTTGCTCGGACCCCAAGCCCGTGAACGCTGGTGTACCCCAAGGCTGCGTGCTATCCCCAACTCTGTTCCTCCTGCACATCAATGATATGTTGGATATCTCCAACATACATTGTTATGCGGATGACAGTACTGGGGATGCGGTATATTCCGGCCGTGCAGGTCTCTCTCGGGAAAACGTCGACGAGTGCCGAAAGAAACTTGTGTCTTCTATAGAGACTTCCTTAGGGATAGTTCTGAGTGGGGGGAACTGAACCACGTTCAGTTCAATCCCCAGAAGACACAGGTTTGCGCGTTTACCACTAAAAAAACCCCATTTGTCGTATCACCGCTATTCGAGAGCACTCCCCTTATTGCCTCGCCAAGTATCAGAATACTGGGTCTCGACATTTCGAGTGACTGTCGGTTTCGTGGTCATCTGGAGAGCAAGGCCAAGTTGGCCTCGATGAAATTGGGCGTGATCAATAGAGCAAGGCAGTACTTCAATCCTGGCCAAAGACTTGCGCTCTACAAAGCGCAAGTCCGGCCACACATGGAGTACTGTTCTCATCTCTGGTCCGGATCACCCCAATATCAGCTTCTACCATTTGACCGCGTACAACGGAGAGCCGTTCGGATTGTCGGGGACCCGGTGCTCTGTGAACGGCTGGACTCTTTGGCATTGCGTAGAGACGTTGCATCTCTATGCGTCTTCTACCGCATTTACCACGGGGAGTGTTCCGAAGAGCTATTCGATCTGATGCCTACCGCCGAATTCCATCACCGCACAGCGCGCCATCGCATCCAATACCATCCCTACCACCTGGATGCGTGGCGATCCACCACTGTGCGGTTCTCAAGTACATTTTTTCCTCGTACCACTCGAATGTGGAACGAACTTCCTTCGGCGGTATTTCCAGATCGGTACGACATGGGTACCTTCAAAAAAGGCGTTTACTCCCACCTTCAAGGCCGGCAACGTTCCTGCAAATCCTCGGATGTTGCAAGAGTTCATGGGCGGCGGTGATCACAAATCATCTGTGACCCGCCAGCTCGTTTGCCCTCCTATTCCATAAAAAAAAAAAAAAAAAAAAAAAATGTATAAACTAGATTTTAATCGCTGGTCTGCATTCTCCCCGTTCACAAATAATTATTTTTATAAATAGACTAGCAGTTGCCAGCGTCTTCGGCTCTCTAACTCACGCATTTATCTGTCAACGTGTAATAGTTATATATTTTTGTTGTAATATTAGTAGAAAAAAAATGTATGTTACCATGAATATCATTTTACGAGGTAGAAAGCTTGCTCCAATAATACGAGCAATAATAATAATAATAGGCTATATTATATGTATAGACAGACTTACATACATAGATGAAGTAAGGCTATTTTCTCAGTCATGAACAAATGTTAAAATAAAAAAATATATATATTTAGTAATTATTTATAATCAATTCTCTATTAGTTATTACCTATTAAGAAATTTTTAACATTTTCCTGCTATGGATGAATCAGATTTTATTTACTTATTTTTTCAAGGTAATTAATTAGCGTTTTATTCCGAAAACATGGCATAAAAACTCTTTTTTAAATTAATTAGTTGCAATTATTTATTATTTATTAAGGTAAAGTTTACATTAAATTCAAACGTACTTCTTCTAATTTCTTTTATTGTCTAATTCCCTCAACCAAAAGTTTTTCGGTTAGGTCTCATATTTCACACGAGTGTTTAGTCAGCGACCGCTTTGCGGATGTTTATGTTTTTTCTCTTGTAATGAAAATGCTGGGCATTCGGTATAAGCGCTAAAAAAAATATTTTAAAACTAAGGTTATATATGTACGTTACCCATGCAAGATGGAATACAGTAATGTGGTATCATGTTAGAAAAATATGGTGGTTTTTTTTTTACTAACACTTGACATTGATAAGTTATGTGTATCTCATTGTCTCTATTAATAAATGTAAATATAATAAAGTAAAGGCACAATATGTAAATTAGTTTTTTAGTAAAGTAGTTAGATAAATGAATATGTCTTTGAATAGATGGTATTTCAATTTGTTTTGCAGTTTTAAGATATATTGTTTTAATTTTATTTGCACGAAACTAAAGTATTGAGACATATCATAAGTATCATTAAATTATTTGGAAAAGTTAATTGGAACTACTATGAACATATGTGATACTGAGTTAAGGTTCTTTGCCTTTTCAATCACTACCGTAGTAAAGAGTGCTCAAGTTGCACTTAATATCTATCTGTCGTATATTCTGTTTGTTAATAGTAAAACCTAATGATATTTTACTTGGCTAGCTGTCAGTGTGATATGACATAACGATTACATCAGATCAACTAAATAAAGCAATAAAAAAGTCAAAATTTGTAGTTTAATAATTTCACTATTTTATTTTTATCAAATGTTCAATAGTCTTTTTCGATCATATATTAACCAGTGTCCGGAGTGGTTTTCATTGTTATTACATATCCTCTTCTCCAAAAAATAAAAATATTTTAATAAATATTCTATATCCGTAGTCCGTATATATGCTTATTAGGTATTTCGCTATGTCGTGGGGTCATGGCGGGGGTGGACACTTATCAACCCCATTGCAATAGCAAAGGTCGGCCATAAATCCAAACATTTTGTGGAGAAAACGCCTTTCTTTATGAGTTCTACTTTTAGTCTTCTTGATATATTTTCCGCTGGTAAATTGTTACGATGTTTTGTTAGGAAAATTAACCTTCTGATACATTTTCCTAAATTTGTATTTGTTTTAAGAATATTAAATAAGAAGTTGGCTTTCGTTTGCGCTATATTGGACGTTGCAAGAGTTCATGGGTAGCGGTGATCACATGTCAACGGTTACCCGCAAGATCCTTTGCCCTCCTCTAACATAAAAAAAAACAATAAAATGAATTATTTTTGTCACTATTAAATAGGAAAAAACAATCCTTGGTAATATGAAGATCGTAGATGTGACTAATTAAATACCTCACTCGGAACTGGTTTAAAATCTAAAAACATGAATATTAATATTAAGTGATTTATAACATTCATAATTTTGTCTGAGTGTGAATCCGGTACACTAGTTTTTGTCCGACGTTAAAGTTTAATAGCTTTTCGAGTAATTCAATAATAATAAGACGCATGTGAGACTCATAATAACAATTTCCAACACAAGAAATAACGTTCAAAAGTGGCAGATTATTATATAAAAAGTAAACTACTCACTCAGTCGTTATTTTAAGTATTTATAAATTGTGCTTAAAATAAAAACACTTAACTGTATATTTTTATGATTGTATTTACATTCTATGAGTTTTTATTTACAAATTTAAATACAATAGATGTTCTAGTTTATGCATCTATACTTTTATCAATGTATACTGTCTGTACAGGTGACGCTATCATTATGGTGCAGTCGTAGAGACAGATCCCGGTTGGAAAGGACCTACAGTGCTCTGCAGGCATCAAAAAGGGAGCGCGTGGCGGCGAGGGCAATACAATGTCCACGTCATACTCGTCTGCTGCGACATCTCTCCACTGCTTCATCCCAGTTGTGTGTTGTGCCACCACGAGCGCAGGTTAGGTCAGGACAACTATATTTCAGATATTGGGTTTGAACTAACATTTTGTGGAGAATTTAACAGTCTTCTTGGGGATGTTTGGACATAATATATTAAGGGTATCCCGATGCAATGCTTAGATTTTGTTGAATATTTGTTTGTAACCTGTTTAGCTCATTTGTAGTAATCCTAGTTCATAATTTGATCTTCTGTTGTGGTGAAATATGTACAACGAATTATTTGGCCTCGCTGGATTGCTGAAGTAAAACAAAATATGAAAATCATGAATATCTTAAAAGTATTTTTGGAAATGTCACCATCATTCAGAGGAAGAGCGCTAATAAACACCATACCTCGAACATAATTGAGAAGAAGGTTATCACGCAGTTATATATTTCGTCAGCCTTTTGTAAAATAAAATAAATTATTATAATATTGTAAAAAATATTTTAATAATTACAATCTACTTCAGAAATGATTGTATATTTAATAAAGTTTTGATGTAATCTAATAATTGTTAAAGTTATTTATATATCTTAAAAACATTATTAAGATCATGAACGGTTAACAACTACGACTGTTAACCGTTTTTTATAAACACTATCTTATTCAAATATAAATTAATATTTACCCTGTGACATTTTGAAAAGGTCGTTAACAAGTATCTGTTATTAGAGATTCTTTTCAATGTTGTCAATTCTAGGTATACCTAAATTTTTTTATCACTGAATACTTCTGTAAATGAACTTAAATATCTATTTTATTTGAAGTTCCAGTTTGGGTTAAAAGATTACTATACAGCAATAGTACCTAATAGTAATTGTTCTCAAAGTTGGTTACTGATAAATTAATATTGAACTAATAATGAAGAAACTGATTTTGTATTTAACTATAACTTTTCCAATATATCATAATAAGGGATTGCGTATTGCAATCGTATTATGAAACTAGCTGTTGTTAGCGATTTCGTTTGCCTATTCCAGTCACTTTATAAGCGCTGGTTGCCATTTAAGTGATGACTTAAAATGTATACAAATCCGTTAATTTTTAGTTTTATTCTGATTACCCCTGAAATATTTTTTATGATTTTCGTGAAGATTATGTGTTAACTTAAATAAGTCGGTATTGGACAAAATTTTCTTTAGTATATTTGTTGTATCGAAATTATGTTTTAAACCAATTGTAGCGTAAAACAATTGTGATCGATACATCAATAAAAGTATACTTCGAAATTGAATTCCTTTTGCATGAAACAAGAATTCTGTTAAGTTTTACAACAGCTTATTAATAAATTAAACCTCCGAGCAAAAACCGCCGAGAACGACCTGTGTACTCCGCCCAGTGAAAAAGCTGATAATTCACTTGCATAAAATCTCGGGAAACCCATAAGAAGGAAGGTAGTTTCGAAAGAAACCTCTTATGCCACACACGATTGAAGGCTTTCGCCATATCTATAGTGACTTTGATAAGCGCCCAGAACTTGCACGCCTAAAAGGCGGATACCTTGCCAGGTGATCCCTAATTTTGACGATATGCTTGAACTTCGCTCTAGCAATTTGTCGTTTCAACAATCTGGTGGCATGATTATATTTCCTCTTCAGAACTCTAGAGATCGGATTCTTAGTGAGATTGGTTGAAATATTTGCGTCTCCGTTAAAAACAACAAGGATGGCTGCGCCATCTCTTGAAGATAGTGGACGATATTGAAGTTGGAATAAAGTCCGCGGATGTTGTAAAAGTCCACATTTAGAGTTTGGCGGGGTGCCACTGCGTTGACTCATCGTTTGCCTTCAGTAAATATATGCGACGGACTGCCCGAACAAACTCGCCGACAAAACATAACCAACTGAATTTGGTTACACTCGTCAATCTTGCGTGAGAAGGTGGTGCTTCTCCGGTCGAGCCAGCCCAATACGAGCTGCAGTCAAATAACTACAGTTAGGCTTTACTAACTAAGGAAAAAATCACTTGCTTTTGAAATATTATTTTTGACCCAAAAACACTATTTAGCAATTACTATTGAAATGTATTGTTTCAAAACAAAATGTATTAAAAACTATACTATATTTCTTTAAATAAATAAACTTTTTCGCCTGGATATTTTGATAACATTATTATCATGAAATTATTGAACCTTTTGCAAGGAAATAATCCATTTTTATTAATTATATTTGTGAAAAGTTAAAAGCAAATAATACTGTTGTTTATTTAAATAAGATTCTTCGGAAGTTGGAATAAAGTTCCACAATTAACATCAAATTAACTATTTAACAATAACATACAATAATATGTAATGTTAGGAAATGAACTAAGACTGTGGTAATCTGAAGTGCTTTAACTTTACGTGTTTCAAAAGTCTTTTGTATTTATATACAAAATATGACACATTTACAATTATTAAAGTTTATTAATTCATAAACTTATTCCACCCATCTTTGGACGTAGGCATACAATGGTTAGGGAATAATTTCTGAGGAATTATATTAAACGGAAAACAAAAGAAAAAAAGAAAACAATATTTCATTATTTATTGCTTTTGTCGAGGAACCCAGAAAACGTAGGTACCTGAATGAATTATGGAAACGATCGACTTTCCACAGCTTGTGGATCTAATTGTTTGAATTAATGAATAGTAAATATGCCGACACAAAAATTATCAATGTATTCTTGCATTTTTTTATTGAAATCAATTATAATATCTAGTCAAGATTTTTTAACATATATAATAATCATTTAAATAAATCAAAACAGTTGTAATTTATAAAAAATATCTAAAAATACTCAATGAGAATATTTTATTCTTCTGTAACCTATTACTGAAATACAAGTAATATAAAATTAATTATTAATAAAACAAAATTCAAACTGTTTTTCACAAATTTTTCGCCGGCCCTCCTAATGAATCTCACAATGGCGTCTTCGTCGATATCCGTGTAGTACGTAGAACTTCTTGTGTGTCTATAACCACCATATATAGCCACCACTGCGTGTGGGACACTTGTCAGGTATGATTTTGGTTTGGATTTCGTTTGGATGATTATTACCGACTCGTATGTTAATCCCTGAGCTTCATAGATGGTGAGGATGCGCGAGTTTTCCCCTTTTCCGTACCCTAGGTTTGTAAGGTCCGCTTTTTCAGTCTGTGTGTGGACCAGGTACAGGGTATTAGGAAAGTCAGCTTCGATGGTAGCACCCGTAAACCTGACTGTTCTCAGAGAGCGAGTCAATGAATGTGCTGAGTATATGCCGTTGTATACCTCGTTTAGAGCATAGCTTACGTCCAGGGGACATCGGTAGGTTCTTAAGAGATTGTTTCCCTTATAGATGCTGTGTACTCAAGAAACGCGTTTCGCATATGTTCGTTGCCACCACTGGCGGATGGTAAATCGGGTGCACTTGTTTGTCCCATGTCGGCTCTAGTTCTGTTCTTTTTATGATATTTTTGCTTCGGTTTAAGCATTGTAATCATCTTATTAAATCCTTTCTTAGTTTTTAATTTGTCCTGTGTTATTTTGTTGGATTGAATTTCGATGGCAATTTTCTCTTGAAGGCGTGCGGCGCTGTTTTGTAGGCTCTGGTTGCTTGGTTTGCCCCAGGTGTTTAAGGGGGTCGTAGTCCTATTTGGTGTTTTTCTTATTTTAAGGAACGTTAGGTCTTCTCCGCGGTCTTCATATACAACCACGTCGTGGTACCTTGAAGCATTTATAGATCCTATGAGATTTGCTACAGTTCCTTTGTCATAGCCAACTCGCATAGCGTCAACGCTTATTGTTTTTGGATTTTCATGCGATGTAATATATATACATATATACTTTAAACCTGAGAGGCCAAAGGGTTTAAGAACGCAGTTATTACTACAGAACTTTAATCAATTTCTAAGATAAAATATTATAATTATAATTATAATATATATAATTTTGTATTGGGTATTTTCTGAAGTGTTGGTGCAATGTGCAGTATACATTAACTGCGGAAAGCGCAAATCATATTCTATAGAAATTGCTTCGTTTCCTACATTGCACGAAGCCGAGATTAATTTTGCTGTTATGAAAGAAGAAAGAAAATTTTGTTTTCTTTTCCTTCAGAATGCGAGTCTTTCAATTTTGGAATCATGGTTTAGTATTATTTTATAAAAACAGATCATAAATGTTAATTACTAGACTTCAAAAATGAATTTTTAAATATCCGCTTATATATATTTTTTATTAATACTTATATTATAAATGTAACAGGACTTGTAATGTAAGTTGGTATGTATTTTCCTTAATAATACTAAACCACTGTACTATGTATTTTCATAAAATGTTGACACTAAAAGTTTGGTTTATGTCAGAAAATATTTTTTTTTATTTTATTCTTCAACAAGAAAGGTAAAGTAAGTAGAAAATATAAACGTTGTTAGCATAACACTGAACTATTTATTTTCATTATGAAACTGAGCGCCCGTTTCAGTTCTTCTGCGATTGTAAAAAGTACACTTAAAATATTATGGTTCCTTTATAAGTGCATCAGAATTTTTTTTGTAGATATACTAACTAGCTGAAGTCTGCGGCTCCACCCGCGTAAAAGTTATTTCACTAAACAGTGATAGCTAATGGTTTAAACTATGTGATCTCATTTTCTTCAACCTTTTCACTACAAAGAGAATTTGTGTCTTCTCTCAGTTTTCGAACTCTCTTGACAGACAGTCACACAAACTGGCTGGCTGCGTAAAATATTACCTAATATAATATTATTATGAAAATAAAAAAATAAAAGAAATTTTGTCACGCTTCGACAGTTCTTTTCCGAGGTTGCTTCATGTTTGTTAATTGGTATAAATAAAGGAGAAATTTAAATTATTAAGTTTGATATGATAAATAATATTTTTGTCGTGACATTGTAAAAATTTAAATTTTAATGATAGTAAGAGATTAATAACTCTTCCTCTTCAGATTATTCAAAAGAGTATTTTAGTCTCACATGAGTGAAGTTTTTTATTTATATATGTATGTAACACGTTGTATAGAGTAATATAATATTGTTAAGATTATTGTTTTGTTATTTGTTTGACTGAAATAATTAAAGGCTGTTATGGTGTGGTTAATTTTGAAAGAAATAAAATGTCCTGAAACATATTTAACAATATATAATATATGTATTTATATATTTTATATAACAATGTAAGGAAATTGATGCATTTGAAAAGCACTATTTACACTTCCGTGACAGCTTGACAGTAATGTGTCTGTGGTTTAAATTCTATTATCGCTGTTATATGATTGTTGTTTATTAAACGTAATAGATGAATTAACCTGTTATTGAAATATTTTAACCATTATGATTGTATCAGCAGCAAGAAGATAAAAGATTAAAAAGATAAAAAAAGAAATAAGATATATAGAATCTATTCTCATAGCTCTTACATCTTAATACGTAAACTTGCTTGCTCATTTTCAAACTTGTTAATAATAACTTCAATGACATATTGTATGTGTGTTGAATACATTAATACCAGGTACGTTTATTAAACTATTCAGGAGCTGCAACTTAATCCTGCATTATCCCTTCTTTATTATGCTATTATTTATGTTATAACACTCTATGACAGGTAACCTGATAATGACTTGCCAACAGAGCGTCACCTGCGAAACATCAAAGCTCCATAATTTATTTATTTTATATTATGACGATTATATCTACACTTTTCCTAAGTCTTAACACATTGGTATATATTTACAGTTAATTTAAATAGATAAGATATGATATTTGATTAGTTCAGCCATATCGAGTTTCTATTCGCGACATTAAACAAAACTCCTGTAACGGACTTAATATTAGAAAGTTGTGATTGCTGTGTCCTGAGTATTATAGAAAATAATATCGAATGACAAACGATATCTGTGTATATTTAGTTATCATAACAACTTTGTATCAGATAACTTACTTTCGATATTATTATTCTTTGTCTTGATATTAAGTTAAGTTATTAATGAGTTCATCTTTCGAACAGTTGATGAATGAAGGTGGAGGTTTGTAAATCTGGATCTGAAAGGAAAAGAGTAAGTTTTAGTTCTCTTATTCAGCTATTTAATCAATACAACAAAACCAGTCAAGTGACAGTCGGACCACGAGCAAACGTAGAGTTCCGTAGTTGCATGTGATGTATATGTAGACAAAGATGTACATTTTTCGAAGATATACAATTCTATCGTACACTATTTTTATTTATGTATTAAGATTATGCCAGCGTTTGCAATATGAAGGCAAAAAAAAAATCTTTTTCGAAAAATGGGTTAAGCTAACCCATCATATTTTTAAAGACCTATCTAACGATATTTAAAGAGAAATTTTATCAAAATAATGTGATTAATTATTAGACGAACAAATCTTCCAACGGTAGATACCAAATTTAGAAAAGTTTGCCTACACTCGGTAAGGTTTCTGAGACAGTCAAAAATAGAACGATTTCCCTATCCTATGAATATGGGACGGGACTTATAGTGAAAGGGATATAAAGGTAATATGATAAGTATCGTATTGGGGCAATCTGGAAAAATACTTTATACTCAGGTTAAATTTCCTATTTACATCATAAGACCATTTTGTATTTGGGATCGCATTATTTTATCTGACCAAATAGTAAAGAGTATATTTTGGTCTCATAACGGCTACATACAAACAGACCGTGTCATTATTACATACCATTTCTGATCTATTTTCATTAAAGAATTTATATCTCAAGTATGAATAAATGAATGTCTTATTGGACATCTTTAGAACATAATACAATATTATGTTAAAGAAGATACACCTAATTTGTTATTTATCAAAAAGTATAACTGATATTATTTATATAAAAACAATAAAAAGTATTCAAAGAGATTGAAATGTAACATTTTGTTAATATGTTTTATTCAACCCATCAACTACATATCGAGTTATGCGTACAGACAAGTCAAATTAATATTTATATATAAATAGAGATTTAACTTCTCAAATTATATTAAATATATATATACATTATTTTATTATTGGAAAAAATAATACTTAATAATAGTAATAGTAAATCTCTTTGTCCACATCTAATTGAATGTGTCACTGTATTTTATTCTCGACGTGAAAACAATGGGTGTTGCAAGTTTAAGACATGTATCAGTATGTTCGTATGTCTTCTTGCGACATCGTAACTTTCAAAAGATTAAAGCTAATTTAATGACGTTTCTTGAACTAAAGCGTTCTTTGTCGAAATTTTTGTTGAAAAAAAAAACAATTGTGTCTAAGTTATTAAATTCTCAAAAAAACAAGGTCTTAAGTAATATTAAACCTAATAATAAGTACTTTTTTTTTTTTAATCATTGTTCTCGGGCCGCATATTTTATAATAACATTTTATAATAGCAAAGAGGGAAAAAGCCTACATAAATTACACTAATTAAAACAAGTTTTGAATATAACATAAGTTTTACGAGAACTTGTAAGATTCTGTTGGAAAATTGTATTTTAACAACTTTAATGATTTCCAGAACTTCGGTTAAATTATTATTTTCGTGCTGTATTTGAAAAACGGGGGCGTACAAGTTACTTAAGACCTCGCATCATGTTAGCGCAAAGATTAGATAGAACAAACCAACAATATACTTGGTTATAATTTACTCTTATATAGTAGACTGTCTCAGTGGTCTTATGTCCATGGCTACCGAGAAGAAATTTACCGTCCATGGTAGTTACCCACAGCCTGATACTCCGTTTACTCCAGGCTTCGTTGTTCGTGTCATATGTAGAAATTACTCTAGTGCTTCTAGTAATTATCCATATTGTATCGTATGATCTTTAATCTCCTGTTTGCTCAGTCTTCCTATTTATAGTATATGTAATCAGTGGAGGGGGCTGCAAACTGCCATAATAAATAAAGAAAACTGATCTCATGCCGATAGATTAAGGTCTTTTTTAATTCGAAAAGGAAAAACAAGATAAGAACGCAAATATATTAAAATTATTAACTTAATAAAATTAATGAAGTGTTGTCTTTTATCTACACCATAATCTCAGTCACCTTTCTGTAATCCATCATCTTGTGTTTAATCACAACTTTAATACTTCGCGTAGAGAACAAGTATTTACTTTAGGAGAAGTTATCTACTAACTTGAAATTAATGTTATTTCCCACAATTTAAATATTTGTTTATATATGTATGTATTTAACAATTATGTATTTAAAACCAAATAAAGTTGTTGTTTTTTATTTATTTAGTAAAATTACAACAAGCAGATTCTCATATAGACGAGTGCCAGAATATTTTAGTTTAAAGGTAAAAAAAAAACAACGAAAAAATAATTTAAAAGAAATAAACGAAGAAGAATGAACTCTCCAGCTTGACACAGACGTCAGTCAGATATAACTTCAAATATGTAAATTGTGAAATTTTAAAAAGCTTAAAGATTTTTTACAAATTCAATGTTTGTTTGCGTCCAAAAAAAACATTAAATACAGTTACGTCAGTTCCACAAAACACTTTTCTTATTTATTCCTATCTTAATATCTCATTCACTATCATAACAGAAAACGTACAAATGTATATATTTATTAATTAAATATGTAACAAATGTGAGTATGGTTACGGAAAAGAAATTGTAAAATTAGACACTTTCCTATTTAGATGTGTACTAAATAAACTATCAACACTATTTAATGTTGTATTTTTTGAGCTGTATAAAAGACTAGGTCATAGACTAGGACTAGGTCAAAATTGCGCCAGCTGTCATGCGGAGCACGCGTCAGTACCGCACCACAATGAGTTACACGTACATATATAACATGAATCATACTTTTCGACTCAAACTTTATGACTCGAATTAAACTTAAGCCTAAGACATGGGATGACGTTACTATGTCATATAAGACTTCAAATCTTGCCACATTATATGAGATGAAAATGTGTTATTAAAAGACTACTTGTACAATATTTTAAACCAAAGCAGACCATACGTAACAAAAGCTGATTACGTCTTTTTAAACTGTAAAAAGATGTAATTGTTTACAAATTAAATATTTTTTTAAACTTGTTATTCAGAAGACGTAGGTTTTAGTTATTGGAAGGTAATGATAATGAGAAATGGAGATTATATTATTAAGTTATAATTTTGGTTTATTAAATTTTTTGTTGATTTGAAAAATGTTAACCAAAATATGTCAGTTTTGAGACAATTGTCGGATAAATAAATATGTTCGTTATTTCCATACATATCTCTATTACACTTTCTTAAATTCTTTATATTCGTGTCATGTCTTATTTAAACGTTCAATATTCAATATAGATAAAATCAAAAATAAAATAAAATAAAAGTTCTAAATACGAATGAGATGGGCAACAAATGGTATTAACGAAAGCACAGAGTATATAAACTTGGTGTAATAAAAGTCGTTTATTTTCTTTCAACAGCTAATGTTTGTTTATATGGAAACGATTTATTGATATGGTTAAAGGTTCAATAATCTATAGCCATGGCAAATGTCATCAGAATCTACTTAGTAATTTTTGTTTGTAAATAGACCAAATAGATAAAAAGTATTGTATATAATATTGTGCCCTGAACTAGACGTAGAAAATATTTATATATAAAAATAATGAATATTAATGAAGATTTTGTCTCGTTATAACCAGTAGTACGGAAAGGAACTGCTGCCCCTTTACCCTCACCTGACTTAAGGAGCATGTCCTGTGTATCAAAAACGTAATATTTTATAATGTCACATCAATAACATACCAAGCGGTTCAATCCCGCAGGTATTAAGTAAGAGTTTTTTTTTATAATAACGGTTTTTGTAAACATTTATTTTTTTTAAGTTCACGTAACGTATCTTCTAGAAACTATTGCAACATTCCATAAAAATACAGCTCTCTGAACCAAAATGCCCCTTAGGCTAAATCGCATTTGAATGCCTGCAATAGATAATTCAACGGCAAGTTGTGAGGGCGTAAAGGTCAACGTTTTAAACTGTCTCTATGCACAGCAATTGACCATCACTCCAATATCCAGAAAATCTCAAAAGTCAGTAAAAGGCTTCTAAATGTCAGTTATTGAAACATTTGTAAATGTCATTTGAAACGTACTTTTTGACATTTGAATGCGAAACATAATAGAGTTTCTCTCTTTGTAAGCTAATATTTCTATGTGTTCTAAGAGAATTGATAGATTTTGTTGTTCTTCCCCGCTATTATTTGTACTGCAGCTAATAGGAAAATATTTTTTTATTATTTACATGTATATTTAGTTACATGATATTTTATTGCTTTTACAACAAGTTTAAAGTTTTTAACAAGTATTTTTTTATAGATTTATTTTGTTTATATAGTTTAGAACCTAAAAAAAAATCAAATTGAATATAAGAATATTAATAGTTGAATTTTAACAAGTATTTATGTTTGAATTATAAAACAAAAGTTACTATTTGTAGCTTTAATGAGAATAATTTTATAAAAAAGTTGAAGATAACAATTTTTTATTTTAAACAAATTTGTTAACTACAAAATACCATGCCATATTTGATTAGCTTTAAACATCTAAATATTTTATTGATAATTAAATTATGTAAAATTAATCTCTCTAACGAACTTGACACGTTTTTGCGTACAATTTAATTAAGATCATTGATAATATTAAGAGACTTACAGATGTATTTTTTTAACTGGAGACTGAAGTACTTGTTATGAAGAAATATTTTTTGTATGAATATTTCATTTGCAAATATACAAAAAAAATGGTCGTTTAATATCAATTTAGGAATAAAAAATATTTTAGAAAAAAATATCTTACTTCAATAGCTTAAATTACAAAAATATATATAATATATACCTACATATATACTTCGCTACGTTTATAATTATTTACTATTGAATAGATGAAATTGTTTCAGCATAGTCTCTGAAAAATATTATAATTAAACTAGAAATAATAGATAGATAGAACATGCTTTATTGTACAGTAGTATAAAGAAACAAATATATTGATACAGAACATACTTGAGTTATTCATATTATCTAGACAACCTTTAGCAATGGAGAAATGAGACTTAGGATGACTGAAATTGAGACCTAGATGTATGATATTACTGTAAAAGTGAAAAGAACAGGATTTGCTAACGACATCATCTGCCTTGTATTTTGGAGGGTAATTCTTTTACCTTTTTCACCAAAATAACAACAATAAAAGGGTTTATATATATATACATATATATTTATATGAATAAGATATTAAATGAAAAAAAATAAATTTTAATCGTTTACTAAAAATGTCTCAAACAACAAGTTTAAATTGTCTCTCTCTTTAATTACAATTTATCATGAATGTGTTGAAATGTTGGCAAAACACAAAGTAGAAAATCCTTTTTGATATGTATTTATTTTCAGTGATGTTTACACCATATTTGTTTTTGTTTTGGTCGATGGTCACACCATATTTGTTTTGCAAACACATTAAATCAAATAAACGGTAGGTCGTTATTTTGAAAACGGCATTTCCCTTAACTTTTATAGAAAATCTGTTTGTAGCATCTTATCTGTATGGTAAAATGTCAATAATGTTGTGCTTAAAGAAATGACAGTGCTCCTGGAAATACTTTCTAGTAGGTACGAAAAATTGTTCAACGTAAATTATAAGCAAATAACCAAATTATTTCACAATTCCATTAACTGTTTTGTGCTATTTGGTATAAAGCTTAATTTTTGTGACTTATTTTAGGGATTATTATTCGAAAGAAACATCTTGTGTTAAAGATAACTCAAAAGATAAACGTAGATAAAGTTGAAGAAAAGGCGATTAACTTCAAAGAATAAACTTAACAGCGTAACGTTTTAATATTTTTGCAAAAATATTTTAATAGGAGAATTTATTGCTTCTGATAACAATGCTTATCTTTATGTTACTAGTATGTTTATTTTCTTCAAATAAATATGACTATGCGTTACATGGTGTTTGTTGATTCCACAGTCTGTTTGTTTTTTAAGCAATAAGTAAATACTTGTGAAACATATATAATAAGTCTTTCATAAACTCCTCGCTTAAATATTTAAAATAAACTAATTTTAAATGTTAAATAATCGATACTGTCATTTAATCGGCTTAAATAAGTTATAAACTAAGATTCGTCCTAATTAATATTTTATTTTAGTCCCAGGCAATCTTTCGTTAACACTTCTTTTTTATCATAAAACAATACTAAATTAAATATAATATATCTACAAAACACGTAAATACACATCTGATAAAGAGTAATGATTATGATATATATAGTAACAATTAATGTTAAAAATAATAAAATTAATAAGAAGCTAAGCTAAGGGGATAATCCGGATGAAATAGTAGATGACCTTAAGGAATTGCTGTTTTCATTTGTAATGAGAATTCTATTTACGTTGTAATTTAATATCAATGTTTTTCAGTATTTACGTTAATTATTAAAAAGTTCACTTAAAATTAATGCTTTTCATAAATCGGTATTAAATAGATTAATATATTCAGATATTGAAGCTTTTAGTTGGACTACCAGGATATTGACTAAATTAGGATGCTTCACAAATCCATACCAAAATATTTAATATTTGGCTCTCAAATATATTAGACATGTTTTAAACCCTTATTCTTAATATGTAGTTTAGATTTCCAAGAATAGTATGTTTAGATATTAAATATTGTAAGGTCCGGGCGCTAACAAACCATTTTAGGCAAATTACTAATTAACTGATTCACCCACGTACACCCACCTCTCGTTTTTCCGTGAACATGATTGCTGCAAAGTTTTCGAAACGACGAGTTAAAATATATATTCTGAGACTGAATTCTTAAAAGTTACAGCCGAGTTAGATGTGTTATTTTTTTATGTGGCGATTTAGTTTTATGTAAATATGAATGCTCTTGCATTTTTTCTATTTCTCCATACACACTATAGATCAATAAAGATCTGTTTTATTATAAGTGGATATAATCTTTACGATTGTAATCTATTATTATTCTTTATTATCTTTTAAAAAAGTACACTGCACCATTAGGATTACATTTTTTTTTTTTTTTTAATACGGAATTGAAGATGGCGTGGAACCTGCGGTCTCTAGAAAGCTGTGTCGTTGTTCTACGAATTGAGTTAGCATACAAATATGTGATATACATTTTCTATTACATATGCATACATACATACCTATTCATATTCATATACATATTTCTTTCTTAGAGTATAAAAGATTGGTATAAGATTGTGTTTTATGATAATCTTATTCTTATTATAACATGTGACTTGCAGAACGTTATTTTTATCACCGGGAGCAGTGACAGTTTGGAAATATGATAAAATCATATTTCTTAGTTAGTTAAAGAGTATTATAGATCAACGATTAATAAACGTACATATTGATTAGTGTCTTCAATAAAAGTATATTATTAATGAATTACTCATATATTACTAAAACTAAGTGGTAAAGTTCTTTTGAAAGTTTAATAATATTTTACATTACGACCAAGAAATGATTAAAGAATGACAAGAATAAGATTTTCGTTTTAATCTTTCAACTATATTGATAATTATCGTCAATAAAATATCTGAGAAAAATAAACATACAAATAATATATGTAATAAAAGAACAAATACATTTATATATATATAATTATTTTAAGATTACATCTTCTTGAGCATATCTGTGTCTGAGTATGAATCTACTTTCTGTTGTTTAATCGTATTTTTTAAACCCTGTCACATAGTCATTATGTTCTGGTGTATTTAAAATAATATGTATATATGTATAATAGTATATACTCGTATATCGAAAGTAAGTTAGGTTCATTGGATTCTCGTAAAAGTAGATTGGGATGAAAATATATAATCTGAAAATTGTTATAGGAAATCTATGCTACATTAATATATTATTGTTTTTTGTGCAGTTGCTGTGGCTTTATCGTTTTTCCTGTGCTGGGCGCCTTTCCACGTACAAAGGCTGACAGCAATATATGGAAAGAACTTGGAGCATCCCACAGATACCTTCTATCAGGTAAATAAATTTGGTTGTTGGTGTAGTCGTAAGTTCGATTCTAAAACGATACAATATTTTATCTCATTCGTTGATTGTTGTTCCGAGTCTGTTTGTTTTGACTTGACTTTGTATACGTTACTTCTTTCGATTAGATTTTCAACTAGAAGTGTTTATCGAAAATATATATCCCTATTTAGGACTGACATACTTTTTAAATAAAAACAATGTTATAATTGTTAAATATTACGTATATAATTATGAAAAGTGTTAGTTAAAATATACTGTTACAATAAATTAAATTTCTAATAACTTTTCTAGTACACATATTTCAAATATGTAATTATTTAATCATGGGAATCAGTTTTAAGTTAATAAATGTATAAAACGTAAACAAACGTAAATAAATTACATAAACGTTATTAAGTTTAATACTTTTTATCGCTTAATTTATAGCTTTATAGTAGCCATTGCTAGAACAGTAGTACAAATACCAGGAATTGTTTGTGTTTATATTGGTATTTTTAATTTAATTATTGTTTTATTTATATTCTATTCTCTTTTTCCAGCGCCTTTACCTGCACTGTACTTTTCAGTAAGGATAGACACATGACTGGCAAGACTTTAATGTTATCTATTTGCAAAAAATCCATAAAAATATAAGTTATATCGAAAATATTGTATACAAACACGTTTTTAAGATATAAAATCTTCCGTAAACAGTCTTCATAGTAAATATTTCAAACCCTCAGTATTGCATTTGCCTAAACCCAACAAAGTCTTATTTGATTGCCAATCGAAAAAAAATTTTTTTTTGTATTCCTTTATAAATTTTTACCACAGTTTCATTCATACACATAACATTTTTTAAATAAAAAAAAGATCATTTTTGTCAACTGTAACTGTTTACGGACGATAAAAGTTTTCAGATGGCAGATTTTTTCCGCCTTATTATACTGTCTATAAATGTTGACCATGTATGTATATAATTGTAGATATTTTATTGTCGAGCAAAAAAAGTTAAATAGTACCAGGTCACTATCTAAGTTTTAATACAGCCACATTTATTAAAGTTTTTCAAATTAATTTCCATTGGATTCTATACACACATACACTTAGTCATATGTAAGAACCAGTTGTCAAAAAATTTATGACTTTTTGCTTCTGGGAGATCTGAATATTGTGCCAATACAATACCTCATCTATTAAAAAATACAGCTATCATTTTCTTTTCCACAGATAGTAATTTAAGGACTTGAGTTTGCGTTTTCTCATATACAAACCACCATATTTTGTTTTTAGACAGTAAATCAAAATAGTAATACCAGGTTTCGTCACTCTTAACGATGTCATTGATATGACGTGAAGTCCCATTTTCGTAAATATTTTACATTTTTTTACACCAATTTTCTCCCATTTCTTTTTGTCCTGGCTTAAAGTCGTGGAGTACCCACAGTCTACGAATTTTTCTTACTCCATGGATATGATGTAAAATTCTATGAATTTTTGGTGCTCTAAACTGTAAGACCTCCTCTATCTATCTGTACCTAATATGGCGGTCTGACTTTAATCAATGAATCGACTTTTCCTACGTTTTCCAGAGTAGTTACTCCTACGGGATAACCTGACGTTGAAGCAATACTGAAACTAAAGTTACGGCGTTCAAATTTTTCATTAAACAGTTGTGCGATGAGGACACTTTTCTGAGAACAGTTTTCATTTCCTTAAAGAATTTATCTATAGAGAGGCCACGCATAAAATTGTATAATAATTACGCGTAACTCGTCTCTCGACGAGCCATTTTTCAGTCTTCAAAAACTTATAACTTTGTAATACACAATGATTTATTATAAGGCAGCCTACGAGTTATGAGTTGTAATTTATAAAAAATATATATGCATGTACTAAACAATACTAATAAATGTTAATAAACATTCTGTATTGCAGAACTTATCTAGTGGCCTATTTATCTTGTCTAATTAAGTATATAAATTTGAAATCAAATACATTTCTTATATGTACCATTTTCATTCAAGAGTGAAGAAATATTTACTTAATAATTTTGTAATATTTTGCTCGTCTTCTCAAATGTAAATCAGTATGGTTTTCCATAAAACATCGTTCAAATGCAGCTGGTCTTAGTATAAAACGTCACAATTCATGTGCTGACTCATGGTTCATTAAATTTGTTAATATAAATAGCAACAGTGCTTTAGTCCAGGAAATATCAATATTTAGGTTAAGTATCTACATTATAGATTTGCGTAAAATATTTAGGGTTCGTTGATCTTTTGTCAGATATTGATTGATTTATATACTAATATTTAATCTAGTTAGTATATATTTGGTAGGTATATATAGTATAATATGTTTTATTTACATTATTGTTTACGAAAATTTGAAGTCAGTAAAAGAAATTCAAGTCACGATAACATTTAAGATTAGAAAGAAAAAGAAAGCAAAAAATATAGAATAATCAAATAACACAGCGAAATTTTTTTACTTTGAATTCTATGGGAAAGTTATTTTTTGGTGATTATTCCCCAACGACATGAATTTTCTTTTCCCTTTTTTATAAACGATCGCAATAACCATCGCTATAAATGTGCAAAATTTCATGAAAATCGGTAAAGCAGTTTTCATGCCAACCCAGAGCATAGGATGTAAAAAGTCTCACATAGAGCGCTCCGCTCGCTTCCCTGGTTTCGCTCAATAATTGAGGAATGATCATTTGTGTGTATGTACGAGAATGAGCATGAATATGAATTTATTTCAATTTTCACCACTAATAATTTTTAATCGAATTACTACATTAACAATATAAATATGTCAAAAATATATAATAACAACGAGGATTTATTTTTCAGTCCTGAAACAACTCTTAACGTAAGATATTTTTTTTTATTTATTTTGTAGAATAAAAATAAAAATTATGTTTAATCGTGGAGAAAATGCTATTTACAGTCTTCAATAAATCATTTTCTCTGTCTGTCTATATCATATATATTCATTAATTGTTTATCCTGAATAATATCCAAATAAGTTAATTAATATGGAATTTAGGTATTTACGTATTTATAGGTACAAAAACATGAGTTTCGCTTTTACAATAAAGAAATGATTCAATTAAGATTTATAAATAACTACACATATAATAATAATATATTAGAAATTGTAAATTGTAATTAGGTTATGGTATTTTTGTCATTCCAGGAAAATATAATTTGAGATTATTAATGTTGGGCAAAATCTTGATAAAGTTTTTCCATTAGTGATACTTTTACGGTTTTAAAATTCAGTTATTAAAGTTCTTATAAATAATAAAAACAATATTATCGAAAAAGATATTTGAAATTATTATTAAATATGTAAGAATTAATTTTGTATAAATTATAAAAGATCCATTACTGACCAATTTGAAATAATATATTTATTTTAAATTTGGTCAGTAAGCAAATAAAAATCCAGTAACAGATAATGTTTGCTAATAATTTAAACTTATTTACTTTTAATATGAAAACTTTAAAACGATATGATTTGAAGACAAACAAAGCACAGCCTTTGTTACATTGTTAAGATGCCGGTTACTTGAATTACGCAATGAAAGTTGTAAATCGAGGTTTATAAAAACCCACGATTAGGTTGCAATAAAAAACAGCATTGATAATATTAATTTATACTTTATAATAAAGTTTATAATGAATAAAAAAATTAGTAGTTATTTGTGTTATATATTAACCAACTTAACACTTAAAAAAAGGAAATGAGAAATAATTAATTACAACTACCGACTTCAAGGAACTCGAGATGGCTTTGCTTTCTTTCCATGTTATTTATATCTTGAAAATACTGATAGGGAATAAAAAATGTTGTTAATAAAATTATTTTTTCTCGAAGTTAACATATTTTTTTACCAGAGGTAAGCAGCTGCTCCTCGGGCAGTGACCTCGTGACCAATGATTTTGATGATTTCTGACGGACAAATAACTGACGTATGCTTGTATAAAAAGTTATCTTAATTACTTTACTCTCGGTAAAGACCAAACATAATAATAAATAATCACCTTTGTATCACATCATATCAAATATATACAGGATTATAATAATGCATCACTGTGATATTAAATATTACCTCTTAATTTATTTACAAATAAAATGTAATATATTTTTATTGTTTGGAACATATGAATATGGGTATGTGAACCTATCCTCCAAATCTGTCTTCTTCCTTTGTCTAAAAACAAATTTGTTCCTAGGGGATGAGTTGACTGCTTCTGAAATTATACATTTTGCCATTCATCATTTGGTCTTAACATTTTTTTAAATTATAATATATTGTAATATAATTGTTTTAAAATGTATCACTAGAAAAATTTTATAGAAATTGTCGATTAACATATTTAATTAAATAGTGAATATATAAAACTTCAACTTTTCTTTCAGGAACTTTCGATATATGTTTAAAATTGATCTTTACTTCCTTTATTATAATATTTCGCCAAGTAAATGTATGGATACATTAATCTTAACTGATGATATATGTGACAATGTTTTCCAGATACAGACACAACATTTATTTTTATGACAAGCCCATCCAATTAAGTGAATTAGTAATTTATTCATTAAAATGACGTAACAAGATTATTTTTAAAGAAATAACTTTGAAATGATTTTCGGGTATTTATAATGTTTTTATTTATTTATTATTATTATTTTAACATCATTGTGTGCAGGTTTAATAACTCTGAATCTTAATTGAGTATTATTATTATATTTTATTTAAATTTAAATCTTTCATTCTTTGAATCCTTGATTGGTTGATATTTTTATTTTGTTTTTGACATTCATATTACGTTTTGTAAACAGATGTAAACTTGATGTATATTTTAAGTGTATATTAAAAAAAAATTTTTTTAATTATATTTGTTTCATCAAATAAATAAATCAATTTATAATATAATGGATGTGAATATTACTATTGGTTAGTCATAAATTCATCATCTTCTGATCTCAGGTCTACATAGTCCTGACGTATCTCTCCGGAGTGCTGTACTTCCTCTCCACTTCAATCAACCCGTTCCTGTATAACATCATGTCTAACAAATTAAGAAACGCATTTAAGGTAAGGCAATCAATATATACAAATAATTAATACACCGTTATATATTAACTTCAGATGGTGTTAAACAATATTAAGTTTAATTAATGAATTTTCTTAATAAATTTAAAATAGTATTAGTATTTTTACAAGAATGATTGTGGGATTAATAAAGTAGTTTTTAGCAATGAAAAAATAAAAAAAATACTTAAATTAGTTTATTATTACTGTTACAAAGGTTGTAATGACATATATTTTTATTAAATGCAGAATGTTGACGAAATTTGAATATTAGATTCACTAAATAGAATGTAACAACATGTTTATTAGTATCACAAAGTTCTGTCCGTATTAATAAATTTTATTACAATCTCGTATTAGACATAGTTGCTACTTTAATTATAATATGAGATGTGATAAAAAATTTGATGATTAAACCGGGAACTCAATAAAATGCTGGCATTGGATAATATTACTAAAATAACCTTCATTTGAATCACATAAAATACAAATAAACTTAACCTTGTACTTACAATTAGAATAGAGTTTTCGTAATAGTCTCTTCTTTAATTACTTAATATATTCAAATGTATACATTTATTTTAGATTTCTACAATTTACAAGAAAATATATATAGAATAAATAATAATTATTTAATAACAATATACTTCATAGATATTTTTATGTAAATAAAATAAAATATTATTTATAAAAAAAGGTAAGTTAATGTATCAAAGGTTGGCTAACATGCTTCAAGTTATACCTTTACACCAAACCAACAATTGCAGAAGTATATTAATTGGCTTTAAACTTATATCAGGTGTCCTTCAGAGAGGCGTACTCCCCCCCCCCCATCTTATTTTTCCTTTTTTATTAATGATATTATTTCGATTATTCAATGCTCACGTCATTTTCACGCTGTCATTCTATAAATTAAGATCGCATATCAATGAAAACAGTTTTAAAGTATTTTTTTCTTAACTCACTTTAGCGTTTACAACTTCTAACTTCTATTAAGTCGAAGACAATAATATCTCTTTTAAGTTTGCGAAGATTTGACCACATAACTGAACTTCGCATGAATCTAAAATGGCTACCAATCTAACATAAAATAAACCTACACATTCTTTCTTTCCAGTTCACAATCTCTTTTAACTCAGTGTTATCTGTATATTTAAGAGAGCCTATTAAATGTTTGTATTTGTAATTTTAAACTTGCAGTACCTATTTGAATATAGGATTTGCTACATCCTCTATCCTATTGCTACCCAAGGTTTAATATTTTGTTATATTTAATTTTATGCGAACAAACACACAAAGTTTTCACTCAATATAATGTGTCATTATGTTATTATTATCAAAAATATATTCCTATATCTACATCCTATACCTTCTTCATTTATTAGTTATTCATTGTGTGACGTTAATAACTGTGGGATTATATAAGCCAAAATCAAAATAGTAAAAAATAACAAAACCTTTTTTCATTCTCAAAACTATGACCGGCTCGGAAACTTAAAGCTCGTACGTACATATTATATATCTAAATAATAGCTATGTATAAAGGAATGTGCCTCATTGCTGAGGCATGTGTGTCAACATAGTTAAAAATTTTATGATTTTAACCTAGTGTATGGGCATAACATAAAAAATAATAATCTAATCTAATCTAAATAAGCTTTAACCGGGCAAAACAAGAAGTAGACTTTGATAATAATCCTTTTAAGTACTCCAAAAACCATTTTCAAAGACGAAAATGGTAAGCTCCTCTTGACCAACGAGCAAATTTTCGACTACTATAAAAGCACATACGAAGTGCCTAAAAAATCAGAGACTGTATGGGGATCCCAACGAAAAAACCTGAAAGTCCTTCCATAGATTTTCATGCCAACCTACCAACTTTGGAGGAAATCAATAAAATAATTAAAAAGAAACCATCTAAGTCAGCAGCAGATCCGGATGGTATCCCTTATATAGTTTATAAAAAATGTCCGTCGATCCATAAACATCTATTGAATAGATTCGGTAAAATCTGATCAAGAGGACAAACACCGGTAACATTCGGAAATGCTTTTTTTGTCTTCATTCCTTAAAGCGACAATGTCTCGGATCCTAGGGACACTAGACCGATAGCTCTAATAAATACAATATCAAAAATACAAAACAAAAATGACGCAATTCATGATTAATAATAAATATTTCGATAAGATCATACATTTAAGCTTAACAAGTATTACGAACTATGTAACGAACTGATCAGGAATAAATTTATAGTTAATTTGTACGCTGTAGAAGTAGGAGCGAGAGGTATAATAGCAAAATCTCTCTACAACTTATTTAAGGATCTCGGCCTTTCTAGAACGATCATCAGTTCATTTCTGGAACGCATTTCAAAGACGGCTTTAGTAGGTTCTCACGATATTTGGTTAGGTAGGGAGAGGAGCGTTAACAGTGAAGTGAGCGTGTATGCGCATATTAAAGGGGCCCCTTAAACCTACACCTGGGTTGCAAGTCCCAGGCATTGTTTTCGCTCCTCTTTTTGTAACGCGATGGGCCCGACACCCAAATGCTAAGAAGCTTCGTCTCTTTTATTTCTTATGGTATCAGAGGAATCCCATCCAAGTGAATTAAATATATTAAGTGAGAAGATTGAAAAACAGTAAATAAAATTTCCAATGAGTCTTTCTTTCATAGCTAGATAGATTACTTTGGATCTTCCCTAGTATAAGATACTACTTATCCTGTAGTAGCCTATTCAATGTATCATGAAATCACCGATAATAATTATGTTCATACCACTTACCCGGTGTACAAGATTTTTTCATTTATATTTACAATGAACTTCCAGGGTGGAGATAGATTCTATATCATGCAGTAAGAAAATGGCATTTATGAAAAAAAATAAAGAAATCCTTTTTTACGAACCTGCCTTGTCAACGCGGACAGAGTTGCACATAACAGAAGCAGAAAAAACATCAATTTTGTTTAATAGAACTCTATTTACAAAATTTATAAATTATATTTTAATAATTAGAAAAATATTGTAACATCTTTGCTAAAAAAAGATTGATTGTCATACTTTTTACGTAATCTTAGTTAACATTTTCTGTCAACAATATATATATTTTTTTTTTTTTTTTTTTTTTTTTTTTTTTTTTTTTTTTTTTTTTTTTTTTTTTTTGTGGCAACCCCATCGACTAGACGTCTTAAACCTTCTCCCAATTTTATTTAATTATATTATTTAGAATACTAATCTATTTTACAATAGTGATATAATTTATTACGGAATAGTAATATAAAATTTGTAATATAGTTCTAAATTCAGTGAGTAACGGGTGTTGTGTATAAAATTTGTTTTCGCCAACTGTCAGACCAGGTAACGAACTCATATTTGAATTATTTTCATTGTTATTCCTTTATTACAATAAATATAATAATACAACTCTGTCACATATTCGTGACTTTTCTTTAATTTAATAAATTTAATCTATAAATATGATGACCCGTGGTACTAAGTCGCGCCAGGCGGAGAACCAACTCCAAATGGCTCTTCTGGAACTTAAGGCCTCCAAACAACAGTGTGATCAACTTTTAAAAGAAAGGGATGACAATGAAAAGGAACTCATAGAATTAATTAATAAAAATACTCAATTAAAAAATGAAATGGGTACATTGTATTCAGAATATAATATTGTTTATGAAAAGAATTGTGAGCTTCAATCTGTAGTCAACGGGTTTGATCAATGTAGTGCTGAATATGAAGAAGCACTTAGGGTTAATGATGTACTGAAGCTAAACCTCCAAGAGGCCCAAGATCAAATTGCCAGCCTTCAAAGTACTATATCAGACCTAACTACAAATCAAACCCAGAGCCTATTTGACGAATTGGTTGGGAATGATTCTACATTAGTTTCACCATGTACCACCAGTAAAACAAATATTAGCACTATTGACTTGACTGGTGATGATTGTGTGACCTCCCAGCCAATTCTATCTAAGAGAAAGCTCAAGAATTATGTTAAATTAAATAAATTCATAAGAAAAACACAACACCTTAAAAAGATAAATAACCTTAATTTAAAGTATTCCAAATTGTCTACAGAGAAACATGAGCTGAACAACCAATATAATATTATGTGTGCTGAAGCTCAAAACATGGAAATAAAATATAAAGCTGACATTGATACTCTTCAATCTGAAATATTAAATTTAGGCAAATCATTAAATTACATAAGTAATAAATATCAATTAGCCCAAAAGGAAATCTCAGAACATATCCTAGCCATGAATGACTTGGTAAAAATTTGTAATGAGAACTCAGAGCGTTTTGACTCACTAACCAGAAATTATAATACATATTCTTTTAATAATTCCTTACCAAGTAATTCTGTGCCCAAGGACCTATATAGTTTAAATAAGAATATCCATGTCAGTAGCACAAATAAAAATAATACTTTGCCTTCATCCTTGACTGCAAATGTAACTGTATTTAGTGATGAAATAGGCAAGGATATGGGCACTGTACTTTACAGGGAGTGTTATGGACAGTCAATAACTAACTATAGCATGCCCGGAGCTTCATTTCTTCAAATTGTAAGTAAAGCCATAAATATTGAACATAATCCCAACACAACCTTAGTTTTTATTATTGGGAGAAGGGGAAGTGTTAATAGAAATAACTTAATTAAACTATTCAATAGAATAGCACAACTAAACATTAAAGAAGTTATTTTCTTTACATTTCCTTATATAAAGGGTTTGCCTCATGAAAATAACATAAGATTTTCATTAAATGAATTGTTATACACATTGACACATGACAATTATATTAGTAATCAATTTTCTATGAAAAGTCATGTAATAGATATTAATTGTATAACAAAAAATAGATACAATAACTTTTGTATTATGACATCTGATAGGTTTTACTTATCATATTATAATTTTAAACTGGTAGCTAATGCGCTATCTTATTATTTACATTTTAATTCAGCCAAATATTTGGCTAATAAAACTACTGCTTTTATTGAGCAGAATAATAATATGACATTTAATAATTTGACATTTAATAATTTGACATTAAATTTGGAATCAAATAATTTAAATTAGAAAATAAGACAAAGGAGATACTCTCTGGCAATAAAAAAAATGTTTTACAGAAAAACATTAAATCTTTTAATCAGTGCATTGCCCATAATAATGTTAGTAATCTAATACACCTGGTGCATCAGAATATTCAAGGAATTATGAATAAGGAAATTGAAATTGAGCTATTCTTGAAAAGTAATGAAATTAATATAATGTGTGTTACAGAGCATTGGCTTAAAAGCCATGAAATGTTGTTTAACTTTGAGGATCACCAGGTGGCTAGTTCGTTCTGCAGGGTGAATGCTATACGCGGTGGCTCTTTAGTTCTTGTAAACAATTATTTAAAATTTAAGGAACGTAAAGATATTGTGAGCCTCTCTGTAGAGCGGACTATTGAAATAGCCTGTGCAGAGCTTGAACGTTTCATTGTTGTTAATGTTTACAGACCCCCAAGTTCGTTATATGATTCTTTTGAACCTGTTTTTGAAAATGTTTTATTAAAACTGTCTGCGTCTAATAAAAATATTATTGTATGTGGTGATTTTAACATAAACTTATTAGATAACTCCGCTACCACTATTAGATTCAGATCATTGTTAAAATCATATAACCTTATTAACTTATTCTTAGAGCCCACTAGAATAACTGAGTCTACTTCCACTTGTATTGATAATATTTTCACAGACTTTATACCGAAGAATAAGAAAATAATTGATAGATTAAATTCTGATCACTGTGGGCAATTAATATCTTTTAATTACAAATTCAGCAAAGAAAAACAAAAAATTGTGTTTGTTCCTATAACTGTAAGGCGCATGGATAAGTTTAAAAATAATATTTTGGCCAAATGTTCATATCTGGAATATAGTAAAAATCCTTCACAACTGTTTGATAAATTTTTCAAAATTATTAATAATGAATTCAAATCGACATTCTCCTCTAAAACTTGCACTTTGAGAAATCACCTTTCTTTTAATGAGTGGGCGACCCCAGGAATTCATAAGAGTAGACAAAAACTGTTTGAACTCTACAATGAGAGGGAGCTCAATCGCAGTGACTCGTTTGCTCAACATATTAGAAAATATTCTAAATTATTTAATAAAGTTTGTTCACAAGCCAGGTCATTACATATTAGAAACTTAATTAGTAATTCTTTAAATAAAATTAAAATGACCTGGAATATTATAAAGTGCGAAGCTGGTAAAAGCAAAGCTCGCAACTCCAAATTCTCTCTTCAAATGGATAATCAAGTAATAAAATCAGATAAGGAAGTTGCCTCTGCTTTTGAAAATTATTTTAAAAAAATTCCAGCTTCTACCACTTCTTCTTTAATTTCTTCTCCTGTAGTCGCCGAGTCATTACTACAAAAAAATGTAAAAAAATGTAACATTCCTTTTAAATTTAAGAAAATTGAATCCAATGATATAATTAAATGTTTTAGGACCTTAAATATTAAGAATACTCCTGACTTATGGGGAATATCTGTTAAGGTGATTGGCTCAATAGTGGACCTCGTTGCGCCTTACTTAGCGACCATTTTTAATGACTGTATTTCTTGTGGAGTATTTCCTGACCTAATGAAACACAGCAAAGTAATACCACTCTTAAAATCAGGCAATAATTCAGATCCGTCTAATTACAGACCAATATCAGTATTGCCTTCGTTTAGTAAAATATTTGAAAAAATCATGCTTAATCAGCTGATAGACCATTTTAACAAATATAAATTGCTTCACAATAAACAGTTCGGTTTTACTAGAGGTCGCTCTACTACGGACGCCGGCGTCTTTCTTATAAAACATATATATGAGGCCTGGGATCAGTCACAGGATGCTCTTGGAGTATTCTGTGATTTATCTAAGGCTTTCGATTGTGTTCAGCATGAAACATTGGTCAGGAAATTGTACCACTATGGCATTAAGAACATTGATCTCAAACTCTTGATTTCTTACTTGTCTAATAGAATTCAGAGGGTAGAGGTGAATGGAAAAAGATCGGCTGGGGCTCCGATTGATATGGGGGTCCCTCAAGGTTCAATTTTAGGTCCATTTCTCTTCCTGGTTTATATAAATGACCTGCCTACTTTTGTAGACAAACATAATGAGATAGTATTGTTTGCTGACGACACTTCTTTAATATTTAAAGTAAAACGGCATCAGGTAATGTATGACGATGTAAACAAGGCTCTCTCTCGAATAGTGCATTGGTTTAGTGTTAACAACCTGTTGCTTAATAATAAGAAGACTAAACTTCTTAGATTTTCAACTTCTAATATTAAACAGGTGCAAACTAATGTACTTTTAAATGAGGAAGCGATGGAAGTGGTGGAATCCACAGTTTTTCTAGGAATCACTGTTGATGCTAAGCTACAATGGGGCCCTCATATAGCTGGATTGGCTAGTAAACTTAGCTCTGCCGCGTACGCTGTTAAAAAAATTAGATCCCTAACTGACGAGACTACTGCTAAGTTAGTGTATTATAGTTATTTTCATAGCATAATGTCTTATGGTATCCTACTGTGGGGTAGTGCTACTGATATAAATACCATTTTCGTTATACAAAAAAGAGCTGTCCGTGCAATTTACAATCTGGGCCCTAGAGATTCTTTAAGAAATAAGTTTAAGCAAATTAATGTACTTACGGTCGCCAGTCAGTATATTTTTGAAAATCTTAAATATGTACATAAAAATACTGACAATTTTATTAAGCATAGTGATATACACACTATAAATACCAGGAACAAACACAAGCTCGCGCTACCTGTTACTCGACTTAAAAAAGTGAGTAAATCTTTCATGGGGCAATGTATACAGTTTTACAACAAAGTCCCAGCAAACGTTCAAGTATTACCATTTAACAAATTTAAGAGAATAGCTAAGGAACGTTTGTGTGCAAAAGGATATTACAATGTATCTGAATACTTAGAGGATAATGCACCGTGGGTATGAAGCGATCGCTGCCAGGCTGCTTCAAGATTATTTATTTAATATTGTGTAATGTATTTATGTTATTTTGAATTTAAGGAAAAAAAAAAAAAAAAACAAATGACAATCCCGCTGAGTTTCTGTCGCCAGCTCTTCTCAGGTCTGTGGAAATAATTTTCCGAGCTGGTGGTAGCTTTGACAATGAAAAAATGTTTTGTATGAAACTTATTTTCAATAAAGATTTTTGATTTTGAAAAAAAAAATAAAAAAATATTTAGTTAAAAGAATTTTATTCCTAGAAAGAAAGGTCGCTCATTTTTTATATGTCGAAGTTCAGTACCTCTTATTAGTGAGCGCGACTGCAATAAATGTCACATTGGAAGTGGAACAGACCGAATCTCTTTGTATTTATTATACAGTTGTTTTTGTACAGGGAATTTTGGTAAGATAATAAAGTATCTCCGCAAATTGTTATGTATTTTGTACAATTATTTGCTAGTTACAAGTAAGTTTTCTTTTGATTTAGTTCTAACCAAATCTAACTTTTAGTGTAAAACTGTTTTATGCTTTAGACTTGTATAAACCAACCTGAGATAAATAATATTATCTTATTTATTGATTGTTCTTATAACTTTGGACATAGTTTTCTTTTGTAAATAAATAGAAGGGAAATCAGTTTATTATTATATTATTAAACAATAATAATTTTCATTGAACATTTTATATAAATATTGTCATATATCCTCTGAATCATGAAAGATTATGCCACAACATATCATAGTTATTACTATTTCAACAATTTGTACTATTGAAAAACCTTTTTGTTTCAATATTGTTATTAGACTTTTTTTTTGTTCAAAAGAAACTGTAAGTTTTGTAACCAGAGAATAAAAAATCATTTACTTATCTTTTCTGGCATATATTTTTTTTATCCATACCGACTCATTCTGTGGCTTGCGGGTATGTTTATTGTGTTGATTTAGGATACTTTATTACGTCAAAGAATAATAAATAGTAACAAAATTACAAAAGGACTAACAATAACATGAAACGGACAATTTACCCTAAGGCAACTACTACCGCCTTTCTGGGCACACGCTATTATCTAGTGTAGACTTAAAAGAGGCGAGTATATATGAATTGTCAAAACTGTCATTGTCATATATAATATACAAAACACAATATATTTATTTTATATAAAGTATATTTTTTATTTTTATATTGTTTGATAGTTTCAATGAGGTAGCAAGGTGACATGATTATCGTACTTGATCTGTATACGACGGGAAAATAATAACTTGGCATGAAAATTTTGTTTTACATATTTTTTTTACCTAGAATTCAATATTCATGTTACATTTCTTAATGCTCACTTAAGTTTATTGCCGACAGTTTGTTATACAGCCAGTGCAACGGCATTCTAAGTAATGTATTGAAGCAAATTAATTCTTGCTCGTAATCATTCCTTTTGCAACACGAGTTTCTTTCTGTACATGTTATTATAAGCCAATGGTGCTATTGAAAATAACATTTGATATTTTAATTTTTATTTATCAAAAAACCATTATATTAATGTTCGTTGTTTATTTTTCTAATATTTGAGTTGTTAAATTGGTTGACAAAATATAATTTATTATAATGTCCATTCCATTTAAAGTGTGTGAGAAAAAGTCCCTGTGACTATAATATCCAAAAAGTTTCTTAATTTTATGTGTTAATTATATGTATAAAGAACATTTTAATCTGGTCTGCATTCTCCCCGAGCACAATTAATTAATTTTATAAATAAACCAGCAGTTGCCAGTATGTAACTGTAATGTAACTCACGTAATTATCTGTCACCGTGTAATAATTATATAACTTTGTTATAATATTAGTAGAAAAAAATATGTTCCCATGAATTTCATTTTCTGAGGAAATAAATTCTTGCTCCGATAATAATAATAATAATGGGCTATATTATATGTATAGACAGAGTTAGATAGACAGATGTAGTAGGACTATTTTTTCAGTTATGATTTACAAATGTTAAATATTTATTAATTACGTATAATCAACTCTTTATCAGTTATTACCTAATAAGAAATCTTTTACATTTTCCTGCTATGGATGAATCAGATTTTATTTACTTATTTTTTCAAGGGTCAATTTTTTCAATTAATTAGCGTTTTTATCCAAAAACATGGCATAAAATCTCTTTTTTAAATTAATTAGTTGTAATTATTTATTATTTATTAAGGTAAAAGTTTACATTAAATTCAAACGTACTTCTTCTAATTTTGTTTTAATCTCTAATTCCCTCAACCAAAAGTTTTTCGGTTAGGTCTCATATTTCACACGAGTGTTTAGTCAGCGACAGCTTTGCGGTTGTTTATGTTTTTTCCCTTGTAATGAAAATGCTGGGCATTCGGTATAAGAACTAAAAAAATTTTTTAAAACTAAGGTTATATATGTACGTTACCCATGCAAGATGGAATACAGTAATGTGGTATCATGTTAGAAAAATATGGTGTTTTTTTTTTACTAACACTTGACATTGATAAGTTATGTGTATCTCTTTGTCTCTATTAATAAATGTAAATAAAATAAAGTAAAGGCACAATACGTAAATTAGTTTTTTAGTAAAGTAGTTAGATAAATTAATATGTCTTTGAATAGATGGTATTTCAATTTGTTTTGCAGTTTTAAGATATATTGTTTTAATTTTATTTGCACGAAATTAAAGTATTTAGACATATCATAAGTATCATTAAATTATTTGGAAAAGTTAATTGGAACTACTATGAACATATGTGATACTAAGTTAAGGTTCTTTGCCTTTTCAATCACTACCGTAGTAAAGAGTGCTCAAGTTGCACTTAATATCTATCTGTCGTATATTCTGTTTGTTAATAGTAAAACCTAATGATATTTTACTTGGGTAGCTGGCAGTGTGATATGACATAACGATTAAATCGGATCAACTAAATGAAGCATTAAAAAAGTCAAAATTTATAGTAATTTCACTATTTCATTTTTATCAAATATTCTTACTTACTTACTTACTTACCTTCACGCCATGTCCCTTGCGGGGTAGCCAGAGACGACGGAACGCCAAACGCTACGGTCCCTGCATACCTCTTTCGCCTCGACCACAGACATCAACCTCTTCATACATGCCCTCCGGGGGGTCCTCATGCTTTTCACGTGACCTTCCTCCAGTATCATAGCTACTGTGTTTTCGAAGGTCACTCGAGGCCTCCCTCTGTCTCTCTTACCGCTCACTTTTCCTTTATAAATCTTTTTTACCATTCTTTCATCACTCATTCGTTCGACGTGCCCAAACCACCTCAGCACGTTCTTCTTCATACTCACTGCGACATTTTCGCTAGTACCTGCCATTCTGTGGATCTCTTCATTGCGGATTCGGTCAGCTAAACTGACTCCGCAAATTCGGCGAAGAGATCGCATCTCCACAGCATTCATCTTTCTTACATTCTTCTTCTGCGTTACCCACGTTTGGCTGCCGTATAACAGCGTCGGTAGCAAAACTGCATTGTGTACAGCCAAACGTGCAGCTATGCTGACGTTTCGCCGTCTTAACAATGCAGCCAAAGCACCGTTAACTCTGTTACCGGCAGCAAATATTCAATTAATCAATCAAATATTCAATAGTCTTTTTCGATCATATATTAACCAGTGTCCGGAGTGGTTTTCATTGTTATTACATATCCTCTTCTTCTTCAAAAAAAATAAATATATTTGAATAAATATTCTATATCCGTAATCCGTATATATGCTTATTAGGTAATTCGCTATATCATGGGGTCATGGCGGGGGTGAACACCCATCAACCCCATTGCAAGAGCAAAGGTCGGCAATAAATCCAAACATTTTGTGGTGAAAACGTCCTTCTTTATGAGTTCTAGTTTTAGTCTTCTTGATATATTTCCCGCTGGTAAATTATTATGATGTTTTGTTAGGAAAATTAACCTTCTGATACATATTCCTAAATTTGTGTTTGGTTTTAGAATACTAAATAAGAAGTTGACTTACATTTGCGGTATAGTGGATGTTGCAAGAGTTTATGGGCTCGTTTGCTGTCCTCTAACATAAAAAAATAATATTAATAAAATAAATTATTTTTGTCTCTATTAAATAGGAATAAACAATCCTTGGTAATATGAAGATCGTAGATGTGACTAATTAAATACCTCACTCGAAACTGGTTTAAAATATAAAAACATGAACATTAATATTAAGTGATTTATAACATTCATAATTTTGACTGAGTGTAAATCCGGTAGAGTAGTTTTTGTCTGACGTTAAAGTTTAATAGCTTTTCGAGCAATTGAATAATGGTAAGTCGCTTGTGAGACTCATAATAACAAATAAGCATACAAGAAATAACGTTCAAAAGTGGCAGATTATTATTCTAGTCGTTCTGTAAGCAGTAGACCTCAGTACGTTAGGGGTGAGACAATGTTTTAAGTGCCTTTTCCAAAAAGGAATAAGTATACCTGTAGGTAGGTTCATAACTGCCAAACGAAATTTGGCACCACCAAATAACAACGGAGGTATTCAACTGTAAATTTTTTGATAATTCGCTATGGCCGCAATTTTGGATTTTGAAATAACAAAAAAACACCTTAGATTTCGGCAAAGAATACTTAGACTAAATTTCAGCCCGCTAGCTGCCGCAAAGGCCTTTTTCGTGGTTCGGATCAGAAATCCGCCATTTTGAAATTTTTCGCCCATGCAAAAAAACGGCTCGACATAAAAATTTAAATAATTCTAATAATACGCCTGCCGATTTTCGTGACGATAGGATGAAAAATACGCCGGCTACGCCGGAACAAACCTACTGAAATACATACCGGAAAATAGCAGAATGGGCCTATCAAGTGGAAACGTAGTCAATAATAAAAGCAAACTCAGTCGTTATTTTAAGTATTTATAAATTGTGCTTAAAATAAAAAAACTTAACTGTATATTTTTATGATTGTATTTACATTCTATGAGTTTTTATTTACAAATTTAAATACAATAGATGTTCTAGTTCATGCATGCATATTTTTATCAATGTATACTGTCTGTACAGGTGACGCTATCATTATGGTGCAGTCGTAGAGATAGATCCCGGTTGGAAAGGACCTACAGTGCTCTGCTGGCATCACAAAGAGAGCGCGCGGCGGCGAGGGCGATACAACGTCCACGTCATCCTCGTCTGCTGCGACGTCTCTCTACTGCTTCATCCCAGCTGTGTGTTGCGCCACCACGAGCGCAGGTTAGGTCAGGACAAGTACATTTCAGATATTGGGTTTTAACTAACACTCTGTGGAGGATTTAACAGGCTTTTTGGGTATGTTTGGACATAATATATGAAGTGATCCCGATGCAATGCTTAGATTTTGTGTATATTCGATTTTAACCTGTTTGCTTACTTATAGTAATCCTACTTCATAATTTGATCTTCTGTTGTGGTGAAATTTGTACAAGGAATAATTTTATTTAGCCTCGTTGAGTTAGTGAAATAAAACAAAAAATAAAATCATAAATGTCTTAAAAGTATTCTTGGAAATGTTAACCACTGCCACTCAGTAGAAGCGTTCAAATAAAAACCATGCCATCCACAATGGAGAAGAAGATTCTTACGCAGTCATTTATTTTATCAGCCTTTTGTTCATAAAATAAATTATAATAATATTGTCAAATACATTTCAATAATTTTATTCTACTTTAGAAATGATTGTATATTTAATAAAGTTTCGATTTAATCTAATAATTGTTAAAGTTATTTATATGCCTTAAAAACGTTAAGATCATGAAGTTGTAGTTGTTAACAGTTTTTTATAAACCCTATCTTATTAAAATATAAATTAATATTTACCTTGTGACATTTTGAATAGGTCGTATCTGTTGTGACAGGTACTTTTTAATGTTCTTGGAATACCAAGATCAGAAATTAATAATTTACTTATATATTTTCCACTTTAAATCCATACTAGTGATCACTTATGTACGTCAAATGGAAATGACAGGAGGCCTTTTTTTGATATCGTACGTATCCAAATAAGTCCTTTTGTAAAGACACTCTCCAACTTAAGATAAGGTTACCAGAGTTCCAAATGCGCTCTGGTCTGAGAAAAACTACACAACAAACTCTGCCGGGATTTGTTATTGTGATCAATATTCCACAATCGTCGTGAGCAATGCACGAACAACTAGAACCATCGCAATCAATTCGATAACTCCTAATGATAATAATAATAATTAATAATAAGAAAAGGGAAATCCGTGGCTAGCAATACGACCAGTCACCGCAAGCAGCACCCGTTCACGAGCATAACGCAAGGGAGGTTCCTATAGAAGACACAAATTTCTTTCGGCACTAGTCGACGTTTTCCCGAGAGAGACCTGCACGGCCGGAATATACTATATCCCCATTACTATCATCTGCATAAAATATAAAAATATCCAACATATCATTGATGTGTAGGAGGAACGGAGTTGAGGATAACACATAGTCTTGGGATAAACCAACGTTCAGACTTGGAGTATGAGCAAAAACCGCCATGAACGACCTGTATGCTCCTCCCAGTGAGAAAGGTGGTGATCAACTTGCATAAAGGTAGCTTCGAAAGAAGCCCCTTGTGCCATTGTCGAAGGCTTTCACCATATCCATAGTGGCTTTGGAAAGTGCCCACAACTTGCGCTTGTCAGGCAAATTTTTACGACTTTGCTGTAGCAATTTTCCGTTTGAAGAAAGGCACAATTATATTTCCATTTCATAACTCTAGAGATCGGATCCTTAGTGACTAACGCAATAGTGGGCCGTTGGCAGATGCTGCAGCCCTGACAGACGCATCAAACCTAGGCCGCGAACTGCCAACAAGTAGTACCACAGAGTTTTGTATGGTCCCCATGGGAAGGTTGCAAAAAAGGACCGCTTTCCATCCCAATCCGCTGACTTGCAGAGGACCCCAAGAGAGCCTCGACAGTGTCCTGGTGCTTCCGGATTCTCTCACTCACCGACGAAATATAACCAAAAGAATTTGGTTACTACACAACGATCTTCCCTGAGAAGGTGATGCTTCCCCGGTTGAGCCAGCCCAATACAAGCTGCAAATAAATAACTACAGTTAGGTTAGGTCTACCAACTAAGGAAGAAATCATTTGCTTTTGAAATATAATTTTTGTCCCATGAGCACTTTAGAGCAATTACTTATTAATTCAATTATTATTAAAATATATTGTTTCAAACAAAGTGTATTAAAATCTATACTTTTGTTAAATATATAAATTCGTTCGCTGGGATATTTTGATTAAATTATTATCGTGAAATTATAGAATCTATTGTAAGGAAATAATCCATTTTTGTTAATTATATGACAAAAGTTAAAAGCAAATAATACGGTTGTTTATTTCATTAAGATTCTACGGAAGTTTAAATAAAGTTCCAGAATGAAAATCAAATGAAGTATTAAACAATCGCATACAAAAATACGTTATGTTAAACTTTGAAGTAAGACTGTTGTAATCTGAAGCGCTTTAACCTCACCTGTCACAAAAGTCTTTTGTATATACAAAATACGACACATTTACAGTTATTAAAAATAATAAATTCATAAACTCGTTCTCTCCATTTTTGAATGTGCCTACATTCAAAAATACAATGATTAGGAAATCATTTCTGCGGAATTATATTAAACGAAAAAACAAAAGAAAAAAGAAAACAATATTTCATTATTTATTGCTTTTGTCGAAGAAGCCAGAAAACGTAGGTTCGTGAATGAATTATGGAAACGATCGACTTTCCACCGCTTGTGGGTCTAATTGTTTGAATTAATGAATAATAAATATGCCTACACAAAAATTATTTAAATATTCTTGCATTTTTCAATGAAATTAATTATAATATTTTTTGTCTTGAGTTATGTATTTTAAAAGTCAAGATTAACAATTATAATAATAATTTAAATAAATCAAAACAGTTGTAATTTTTGAATAATACCTAAAAATATTTAATCAGTATATTTTATACTCCAGTAACTTATTACTGAAATACAAGTAATATAAAATTAATTATTAATAAAACAAACTGTTTTTCACAAAATGTTTCCTTGTACGAAAATAATGACAAATAATTTGTTTTTAGGTGTGAGATGGAGCGAATCTTTATAATATCCATATATTTTCTTGCAGTCAGTCAACCGAAGTAATCTCCCCGTCGTGAACGAGGAAAGCGAATCATGGCTCTGGAAGCAACGGTTAGCGGAAGGGTCAGACTCCATGACATCACCGCAAAGCATCTCAAATTCCAGTCTTCATGAGCTAGACCATGAAGTAAGCGGCGAAGAACTAGCCACTTATTTATACCAAGTGAATTGTAAGATTATAGGTAACACCTGAGATACGTCTGTTTAGGGTGAACGACCCTAAACAAGGATCCATTCAATGATAACCTAAAGTGAAAGCTTTGAAGAATGAGTAACGGAATGACACAAGCTTTAACTTTAATAAGTGATAATGAAGTGAGTTTCTCAGTAGTAAACTCTTATTATTTATTCCACATTAGTCTACCGTTTACTAGTTTGAGTGCTTTAATTATTGTATATAATAAAAATAAATCCGACTATATGACCTTTAGGTTTTTAAATGCTTCTTTTCTGGAATATAACAAAAAAGTGAAATGGTGGGTTATACACATATTAAGATATAATAAATGTGTGTACTAGTCGATTATGTAAAAGTTCGTGAATTGGTGGCCTCGTTCAGTGTGATGCATTTTAATAATGTTGAATTATAAAATAAAGTGTACATAAAAACAATAAGATTGTAAATTAATTGTATATATGTATATAGTAAGAAATATGAAGGTTAGACACGGTTTAGTGGACTGTATATATTTTAAATGCGGTTGTGGGGTAGACAACTATTTTATTATAATTTATTTAATAATAAAAAGGAAGGTCTGTTTTTTTTATTTAAATCCCATGTTTCGATACAAATAACTTAAAGCTTAAAGCTTAAAGCTTAGTGCTTGACTAGACTCCACCTGATGGAAAGTGGAAATGTAATCATTGGTGGTAAGGCGCATTAACCTAGCAACCTTCATTGACTCTTCTCTTGAAGACACCCACGTTGTATTGGGACGGAAATACCGACGCAAAGTTTAACATATTACTGAGAATTAGTGATGAATTTACCAAAGAGTAAATAATCTGCGTGTATGAGATCTGTTAGTTAATACCTAATTTGACTTGAATGAAACTACGAACTCTCATTACTAGTCACTTTGGGAGTTTTATTTAAATTCTTTTAAAATGGTCACGCAATTTTAGGTAGATTCCATAGATGAATCTACCTATTGCAATCGATGCGATGACGGGACCCAGACCCCAGAGTAGGGGTGCTACGCCGTTTATGAACTGGAGATTGAGAATCCGTCGAAAAAAAACCGAAAAAAGTCACAAAGAAGAACAACAACCGAAAGAAAGCAAAATTTTGCTATAGGAAAAATCTTAGAAAATTTAGCAAATTAAAAGAGGAAACTTTTTTGTCCGAAAAGTTTTTTGATGCGACCCCCCGTTTAGGAAATAGGGGTGGGGGGTGGTTCCCCGCTCACCCAATATATGCAGAGTGACCCATCATAAGACTCGTAATGACCAGTAGAATACTGCTGGCTAGTTTTTCTTTGTCGATCCGACCGACGAGAATCGAATAACCTAACACGAGAATAACCTAACACGATCGACCCTGTCGAATGAGGTATTTGTGTTGAAACCACTAGAAACAAACATATTACATGTGGTCATGTGATGGAATATATATAAACTTTAAACTAGAGAGACCAAAGGTTTTAAGAACGCATTTATTAATAGAGAACTTTTATCAATTTGTATGAGAAAATATTATTATTACAATATATATATATTTCTGTATTGGTTATTTTCTGAAATGTTGATGCAATGTGAAGTTTACATTAACTGCGGAAAAACGCAAATCATATTCTATAGAAATTGCTTCGTTTTCTACATTGCACGCAGCTGAGATTGGTTTTTTCGTTAGGAAGAAAATTTTGTTTTCTTTGCCTTCAGAATATGAGTCTTTCAACTCTTGAATAGACGTTTAATATTTATTTATGTAAACAGATCATACATGTTTATAACAGACTTTAAAAATGATTTTTTAAATAATAGATTATATATATTTATTTGTGTAATTGTCATTTTTTTATGAATTTTGATTTACATTTTATTTTATTAATACTAATATTATAAATGAAACAGGACTTATAAGTTGGTATATATTTTCCTTAATCATGCTACTATTTATTTTCATTATGAAACTAAGCGCCTGTTGTAAGTTCTTCTGCGAATGTAAAAAGCTTACCTAAAATCATATGGTTCCTTTATTACCTACCATTATAAGAGCAGCAGAAATAAGGTTTTTATATTGCTTCATGCTTTTGATTACAAAGAGAATATTTGTCCTTCAGTCACACAAACTGACTGGCTGCGTAAAATATTACCTAATATAATATTATTATGAAAACTAAAAAATAAAAGAAACAGTGTCACACTTCGACTGTGCTTTTCCGAGGCCACTTGTTTATAAATTGGTATAAATAAAGAAGGGATTTAAATTATTATATTTACTCGTAATATGATAAATAATATTTTTGACGCAACATTGTAAAATTTTAATTTTAATGATTTTAAGAGATTTATAACAATTCTTCATCAGGTTATTTTGTATTTAAAAGAGTATTTGAGTCTCACTTGAATGAAGTTGTTTATTTATATATTTATATATGTATGTAATACGTTATATACAGTAATATAATATTGTTAAGATTATTGTTTTGTTATTTGTTTGACTTAAATAATTAAAGGCTGTTATGGTGTGATTAATTTTGATATAAATAAAATGTCCCGAATCATATTTAATAATATATAATATATGTTGTTATATATTTTATATAATAATGTAAGTAGATAGATGCATTTGAGAAGCACTATTTATGCTCCTTCCGTGACAGCTTGACAGTAATGTGTCCGTGGTTTAAATTCTATTATCGCTGTTATATAATTGTTGTTAATTAAACGTAATAGTTGATATTATGTTATTTGATTATGAATTAACCTGTTGTTGAAATATTTTATGAGTATATCAGCAGAAAGAAGATAAAAGATAAAAAAAGAAATAAAATATATAGAATCTATTCTCATAGCTCTTACATCTTCATACTTAAAATGCTTGCTCATTCTGAAACTTGCTAATAATAACTCTAATGACATATTGTATGAGTGTGGTAATACATTAATCCCAGGTAAGTTTATTAAACTATTCAGGAGCTGCAATTTAATCCTGTATTATCCCTTGTTTATTATGTTACTATTTATGTTATGACCTTCTATGACAGGTAACCCGCTGACAATGACCAACAGAGCGTCACCTGCGAAACATTAAAACTCCCTAATTTATTTATTTTATATTGTGACGATTATATCTACATGTTCCATAAGTCTCAGCATATTGGTATTTATTTACAGTTCATTTAAATAGATAAGATATGATATTTGATTAGTTCAGTCTTATCGAAGTTCTATTCGCGTCGTTAAACAAAACTCCTGTAACGGAGTTAATATAACAAAGTTTTGATTGCTGTGTCCTGAGTATTATAGAAAACGTTATCGAATGGCAAACAATATCTGTGTACATTTAGTTATTATAACAACTTTGTATCAGAGTGAACTTTTTCATTAATATTCTGTACTAATACTTATTATTATATATTTATTTATTTTATTTTAGCTTCACGCTATATTCCTTGTCAGCCAGCCTTGGTAGCCAGGGACGTCGGAGCGCCGATATTCTTATTAGTTGTCTTGATTTTAAGTTATTAATGAGTTTATCTTTGGAACAATTGATGAATGAAGGTGGATTTGTAAATCTGGATCTGAAAGGAAGAGGGTACGTTTTAGCTTTTTTATTCATCTATGTAATCAATATAATAAAACCAGTCAAGTGCGAGTCGGGCCACTAGCAAGGTAGAGTTCTGTAGTTGCACGTGATGGGTATATAGATAGAGATATACCATCTTCTGAAGATATTTAATTCTACGGTACATTAAGTTGATCTATCTTCGAAGATTAAGCCAGTGTTTGCAATATAAGCGCCATAAAATATATTTTAAGTTAAGCGATTATTACTTAGCCTGTAAAGCTTACTTAGTTCTGAGAGTTTTCCTATTATATAAAAGTTACATATACTAGTATCGTGATTTTTTTACACCTCCAAATTCAACCATTTAACTGGCAATTAAAGGGGAGACACTTGAATTTAACAAATAAATGAAATTTTTAGCTGAACATTTCACAAACGCATCCCTTATAAGAAAAAAGGTTTTAGCTAACCCATCATATTTTAAAGACCTGTCTAACGATATAGAGAATTTTTTTATTTTTTTTTATTTTATGAAATAAGGAATTTGTAAGAGTTGCTAATGGAATACGTTACCCTAAAACATTTATTTCATGACAAGTTATAGACTATTGAACAACTTTGTGAGTGTTGTATGAGACGATTATGATAAACATTAATATAAACGTAAGTTAGGTTACAACTTAAACGGAGAGAAATTCATAACATACTCTATTTGGTATTGGGTTTTCGCTAAATACCATCAGTATATCATTTATGAAGAAAAAATTTTATTTAATTTTAACAATTAAAGTAATCCACCATCATATTTTTTGGAAATAATAACAGCTGGTCCAAGATTCTTTGTACGGTTGTAGAACTGCACAAATTATGTAAGATCGAGAACAATATCCAACAATTTGTCTGTTAATAACAAATACAATTTGCTTTATCAATATAAAGAGTAGAAGGTATTCTTAAATTTCAATAACAATGTTTCAAATAAAGAATATTACTCCAAGTTGAAGTATACGTGAGCAAACAATGTCGTCTTTTTTGCATCAGTGTTATTAAAACGATAGTTAAATACAACACGAATGGATTATTATCTAGTTTTATAGTTCAAGATATTTTAATTATTTATAATTACTGGGAAAATCAGTGTCTTTGTCTGTAGAAAATTTGTCACCACTTACATAAAGATGTAAATCGTTTCTAAGAAATATCTACTTTATCACCGATTCAAAAATCGTTCCGTCAAAACTTCTTCAATACTTTTTACAATAATTTACACATTAACTTTATATATATATTACAGAGGATTGCATTTATTTCTTTAATTATAATATGCAAAAGAATATTATAATTTTAATATAAATATGTTTTCGGGTGTTTTTAAAAAATCTTTTATTTTTTTTTACATTTTTGTACATAATATATTATACTTATTCATTAGGTTTAAAAGATATTAAATATAATAATAATAAATAATAAATTATCCTATATAATTTTCCAGATTTTTAATGTAAATCACGATATAATTAAACAAAGAACCAAATAAAATTTTTAATAGTGTTTACGTAAACTAATTTACCTTAATATTTACCACCGACTTTATGAACATGTTTATAGTATTGACTATTGAGTCAGAGACATAACTTTGAATAATAATAAAACTTGAAATCCTTGTTTACTTTGTAAATGAAAACTGTTATATCAATATATTGATACCAGTTTTGATATTACGAGCATGGCGTAGATGAGATTGTAACTTAGGAATTGATGTTATTTATAGATAAATACACATTAATACCGATGATATGTAAGCGTGTTATACAATTTTTAACACGATAGTAGCTGGTATCTTTTTTAATATATATATGGTACAAAGCGTATATAAAATTAAAAGTCTGACTATTGAATAATTCTTTTCGCTGTCTGTTATTACAGAAATGATCCTGATATCGGTATAGAAACAATTATTATTTTTTCTGTAACAACAGTTATAAATAAATATATATTTGGCAGTTAATTATCTATCAATCTCTTAAACTCATCCCAATAATTCAGAAATGTGTATTCTAGTTCTTAGAAATTCCAAAAAAAGTGTCGAATTGTCATCCAAATATTTCAAAATAATGATGTTAATATTTGTATTACTATTGCGACTAATGCTTGTTATAATAATAATAATAATATACTTTATTGCAACCACAATGTAAAGTAACAGTAACAATCGGAACAATAAAACATTTAAAGTATGTATGGGTATACAATAAGGCGGTCTTATCGCTAAGTAGCGATCTCTTCCAGACAACCTTATATCTAAGTTTAAGGTGAGTTGCATACAGAAGAGTGGTGCATAATATTAACATACATAATTTCATAAACAAACATAAATAAAATATACACATATATAGAAATTAATATAACATAAATAAAATACATAATACAATAAATATATATATATAAATCATATTAAAATATATATAATACTATTATGAACACAGGAGATAGACTATTTGATATGTGCATGAAAAATCAGGGGAAAAATAAGAGATAGAATAATATAAAGATATAAAAAAAACGTTAAAGGATAATATATAATTACATATAATTTACATTATAGTAACGAACAGAGACCGAGATAATAATCTTTAACCAACCTCTTAAAGGCAGTCAAAGACCTTACTTGTCTGATGACTACAGGTAACGCATTCCAGAGCAATATTGCTTGAACAGTAAAAGACTTTTTATAGAAACGAGTAGAGTGAGGAGGTAAACGGAGAGTAAGGTTATCAGAAGACCTAAGAATTTTACTATGAGTGCCCAGAAATAGGATTTTTTCTTTTAAATAATACGGAGAAGTTGGATTGAATAACACACAGTACAGAAGTGAAAGGATATGAAGATTCCGGCGAAGACGGATTGGTAACCACTTGAGTTTGGATCGAAATTCAGTGACATGGTCATACTTGCGCAAGCCAAATATGAACCGAATGCTAAGGTTTTGAAGTCTCTCAAGTTTATCAAGTTGTGCCTCGGTGAGATCAGGATAACTTGCGTCGGCGTAGTCAAGAATAGAAAGGAGAAGAGATTGTGCAAGCATAACTTTGGTGGGAATTGGAAGAAAATTTTGCAAACGACGTACTGAACTCATAGCAGCAAAATATTTTTTACTTACCTCTTTAATGTGGTGAGACCAAGACAAAGTATTGTCTAATTGTAGACCGAGATTTCTGACATTGTTACTGTAGGGTATAATAACATGATTAATTGAGATTGGCGGTAAATTTGAGCAATCAACTTTAGCAATCATGCCTGGAGATCCAATAATTATAGCCTGGCATTTGGTTGTATTAATTTTTATTCCATAAGAAATACTCCAACTCAAGATTGATCTCAGATCTTTATTTAGTCGCGCAATCGCAGAGGGCAAATCTCCCAAGCTAGATTGCGAGTAGATTTGTAAATCATCTGCATACATGTGATAGGGAGATGAAATATTTTGAGAAATTGAATTGATGAAGATGGAAAAGAGTAATGGTGACAACACGCCTCCCTGAGGAACACCGGAACTTACTTGCCTCCAAGAGGAAAACGATTCGTCAATCCGAATGCGTTGTCGGCGTCCGTGCAGGTAACTATGAAACCATTCAATGACTGATGGAGATATGTTGAGAGAAGCTAACAAATTCAGCATGATATCAAAGTCAACATTATTAAAAGCGTTGCTAAAGTCAAGCAAAATCAATACTGTCAGTTGTTTACCATCCATTCCCTTTCGAATGTCATCGGTAACTTTTATTAAGGTAGATGTGGTACTGTGGCCAGTGCGGAATCCAGATTGAAATGAATTAAAAAGGTTGTTTTTATTTAGAGAAGCGTTTAATTGAATGTATACTAATTTTTCCAAGACTTTAGAAAGAAGTGATAAAATAGAGATCGGTCGGTAATCGGAAAACGAGGACGGATTGGGTTTTTTAGGAAGGGGAATAACGTCGGCGTCTTTCCATAAAGTAGGAAAGTCGCCAGTTGAAATTGAGTAGTTAAGGATATGGGTAATTACAGGAGTCACAATGTCAATTATGGGAAAAATCATTTTCCGACTAATGCAATCGCTACCAATGGCATTCGACGAGATGGACAGTATGCTTCCCTTAACATCACATTCAGAAAATTGATTAAAAGTAAACGGTGAGCAATCAGGAATCGGAATTGTTGAGATAGAATTTAAGGTATTAGTCTTCGTTATATTATCCAAAGTATTGTCAGATGCAGAGAATGAAGTATTTAAACTTTCAAGATCGATGTTGTTAAGAGTGGGCTTATTTGGCTTTTTTCCGATTCCTAAAGATTGAAGAAACTTCCATATACGTGCTGTGTCGCCGTTATCGACAGATTTATGGATATGGCGTCGTTGTGCATCCCTACACAATGTATTGCAGCGATTTCGTATTTTTTTATACTTACGACGTTTTGCGTCAGATCTATTTTTCTTATATTCAGTTTTTGCTTGACACTTCTTCATAATTAACAATTTTAGATCCTCTGTAAGCCACGGCGCCGGGAGATGCTTTATTTTAACAGGCTTTATCGGTGCATGTATGTCAAACAGTTGAGTTAACAACGTATTTTTTTTTTTTATTTTTTTATTATTATAAATTTACCATAGACTTGTAGTCCATGCCATTTTTAATTTGTTTTATAATTATTATTTTGATTTCTTTTTTTTTTGAGATTTTTGCCTGTGTATTCAGGCACAAGAATTACTTTAATAAATACATAAATAAATATTCTATTCAATTGGTTAATTTTGTTATGACCTTCTGGTCTTGGTTGCTAATTTCAAGTTGTAGTCATTTATTGTCTTGTCCGTATTAACAATGCTGTCTTTGATGAACCTCGCCAGCGCATCTTCTTGATGGTCCGTGTAGTAGACAAACGTCCTGGTGTGTCGGGAAATGGCTACTAGCGCATGAGGTACGCTGTCATGGAGTGGGAGGCTCTTTCCGGTTCTTTTTACTACTATTGTGCTTTCATAACACAAACCTTGTGCCTCATGAACGGTGAGTGTTTTGGATCCCTTCCCTTTTCCGTACCCTTTTTCTTCCAATGTTAGCTTCTCTTCTTGAGTGAAGGTCAGGTATAGGGTATTTGGTTGGTCAATGGGGATCTTTTCACCTGTAAGGGATTTTATGTTCATAGATCTTGCTATGCTGCTCGAGGAATATATACCGTCATATACTTTTCTAAGGGCGTAGACTACATCCCTCGGGCATCTGTTTGAGCACATAAGTTGTGTTATGATGGCAGTTGTTATAAAGTCTGGGCGGTGGTAGTAGACTTCGAACAAGTTTTCTCTTTCAATATAAGGAAGCTGATTTACGTCACCAATGAGTAGCAGTTCTGTGGCTTCGGTGAGTTGCAGGGCCATCACGATGGATCCGAAGTGGTTCATCAGTGCTTCATCGACTATAAGCCTTTGGCATTTCCCCTTTTTTTCTTTCGGTAATCCGTTTGTTAGGATCGAAGCCAGTGTGCTTACTCTGCGCGCGGCGTCAGCCCCCTCTTTTTCGGAGATTTTTGATGCTAGTTCTAGTTTAGCCTCTTTAGTGGTAGTTACTATATGGTCGTCTTGGGAGTTGAAGTTGTTAATTATCCATGTAGTCTTACCGCATCCTGGTACTCCGTATATCATCTTTATTAGTGGTAACTCCCATTGTTGGCATGTTTCTGACAATTTGTCCGCTCTTTCGAGTATTTTGTCGTCTAGCCATATCTTAGTGTTCTTTGTGGTTACCACTATTGGATCAGTCGTCGGGGTACGGTAAGTGACTACTCCTGATGTTTCTGTTTTTTCTAAATCAAGTTCAACCATGCCAATTGTCTCACTGAATGCAGCCATGTGCTGCTCTGCCTCTTCTCCCTCGATCACTTCCGCGGTCTGGTTGTTATAAATTGTTGCCTTCGCAGTCTTTATCCTTTCATCTAATAGGTCTTTGAGTTTGCTGTGACGTGCTTCCAGGATGTTTTGGCACTCTTTGATCTTTTTCGCTCTTGTTGCCTTAAGTATGGCGGTGTACTCTATGAAGGCATTTATCATGTGGTCCCGTGGTCTGACTACTGGTAGGTATTTTGGGAGTTCGGCGGGGCCTTTTGCTGCTTTCGTTGGTTTTTTCGTCGTTTTTGGTTTTGATTTGTATGTTTGTTTTCCTACTGGCTGTTCTTTTATAGGATTTTTCCTAAGGGTCTGGTTCGAGGCTATGCTGACTGCTTTAATGATAGAGGTGATGATGCTTTCCTTCGGAGATTTTCTTGCTGTTTGGTTTTTGGCATCTCTCTCCTCCTCATGTTTTTTCTGCACTCTCTCCGAGCCACTTGGGTTTGCCAGGTTTCTATAGTCGGTGTCTAGAACTGCCGGGTTTTGTTCGGGTTTTGTTGGTTTGGGTTGTAAATAGCTGAGATCTTCGCCTCTATTCTCATAAGCCACGAGTTGGTGAATCTTGGAGGCTACAACTATACCCAGGTGGTCTGCAACTTCGCCTTTGTAATATCCGGCTGTCATTGTATCCACGCTGATTATTCGAGCCGGATCTTGGGGCTCGCTGACCTCAGCTATGATGTTAAGTAGTGAGCTTGCTCTTGCAAACTGTGTTGATACTTCTTCGTCTTCGAAAATAAGTACCGTTTTGTTGTCTTTGCGGTATAGACGACATTTCTGGTTTGCTATTAAAATCACGCTCATTGCCTCGAGCTTTTTCCGTTTTAATTTGCTTTTTGTGGGACTGCCTTTCATCAATGCCGCTAGTCCCGGGGACATCTCTATGCTGTTTGGGCCCGTTTTGCAGCAGAAGCTGATACCCAGTCTTTCATGTGGTGTGTTCATGAATACTACCACACTTCTGGTCTTGATGCCAGGTGGACCGACTACTCCATTCTCTAGCAGTCTTGCTACTGTCTCTCTGTGATTTTTGGTAGCAGGGAGGGTTGTTTTAGGTGTTGGTACCTGTCTTGGAATTATTAGTGCGGTAGTGCGGGTGTTTTCTCTAGTTTGCGGTGGTGCTGTGTCCTTATGCCTTTTGGCTGCTGTGCGCATGATTTTTTCAGCGTAGTCCAAAAAAGGTTTTTTGGTTTTTGGGTCGTCCAGAAGTTTGGGTAGTAATTCCATTGTTAGATTGGTGTTGAAACTTTGTTCCAGGTCCATTCTCGCCCTTTGGAAGCGAGGACAGTCCAAGATCAGGTGCCACACAGACTCTATTTCGTGGGGGTCACACTCGCATCCGGGGTCAGTTATTAACTTGAATCTGTGCAGGTATTCAGCAATTCCTCCATGTCCCGTCAACAACTGTATGTGAACTGGGTTCAGAATTGTATTCCTTACCGTTCGGTATAATTTGTTCACCTCTGGTAGGAAATGCTTCGTGACTGAACCTGTAGTTGAGTTGTCATATCTGTCCTGCCATTTGAGTATGCTCTCCTCTCGGATTTTCCTCTTGGCATATGACAGCGGAACTAGTTCGTAATCTGGAGTCAATTTAGGTGTTAGGGCTGCTACTTTTGCAAGTTCGTCAGCTCTTTCGTTGCCGGCCGTGCCCACATGTGCTCTCAGCCAGAACACTCTGATCCGTCTTCCAGTTCGTGTTATGATAGAAAGGTCTTCTTTTATCTTGTTGACCAATGGGAGTGTTTGTCTAGGGTTTTTAAGTAGGTCTAACGATGATCTAGAGTCACTCATAATGTTGATGATGGGTTCCGAGCTCTCCTTAGCTTCCTCTATGGCCTTATGCAGGGCAAACAACTCTGACTGGAAAACTGTACATGCTGGGTCCAGACTGTATTTGGTGTGTTTTATCTCCTTTCCATTTGCCCACCAGGTGAGAGCTGCTCCTGTCTTCCCCTCTATCTTGCTCCCGTCTGTGTATATTTGGGGGCCGATAATTTGAAGGGATGTTATGGTTTCAGAGTCCATGTTCTCTAACAGTTCATAGTCGAAGGAAGTTAGTTGAGACGGGTGTGGATAGTCTAGGTAGTTAACTACTTCTTCGAGCTCCTTGCCTGGCGGTAGGTAGTCCACTGACAATCCTTTTTTGATTTTGTATAAACTGGCAACTTCTTGTATTCGGATGTCTATCGGCAGGATTCCTGTAAGGGCTAGTGCAGATGTGAGTGATACTGTTCTGTATGCCTTGCATATTTTAAGAGTAAAGCCTCTTTGGATTGATCTTAGAGTCTTTTGGATCATTTCGTATTCCGTCGCTTGGGCCCATGCGCATGCTGCATATGTCAGTATCGGTTCTATCACCGCCACGTATATTGTTCTTATTATTTCTGAGTTTAATCCCCAAGTTACCTTTGCCGCACATGCTAGCTGTTTGTAGATGTCTGCCGCTTTCTTGCATATTGCGGCCACATGTGATTTGAATGTCAGGGTTTTGTTGATGGTTAATCCTAGTATCTTTATTTCGTCAACCAAGGCAATTTCTTTACCGTCCATGTAAATTTGGGGGTTTGATACTTTCAGTTTCTTTGTTAGCATCATTGCGAAGGTCTTGTGTGGTACAAAACTTAGCTTGTTCTTCTGCCCCCAGTCATGTACAATATCAAGGGTCTCGTTGGCTTGACGCTCCAGCTCATGGATTGAGGGGCCGGAGAATGTTAAGACCACGTCGTCTGCAAACGCCTGGCATCTTACTCCTTGGGCGGTCAGGTGCTGTAGGAGCGAGTCCAGAATCAGGTTCCAGAAGGTTGGTCCTCCTATGGATCCTTGGACGCATCCTTTTGTTGTTTTTTTCTCGCTCGATGCCCTGGCGTAATGTACTTGGACGCTTCTATCTTGAAGATAGGAGCCTACCATCCCGAATAAGTTCTTAGGGCATTTTTTATCTACCAGTTGTTTTTTGAGTGATGGCCACCATGCGTTGTCAAATGCTCCTTCTATGTCCAGTGAGATTACTATGGCAATGTTCTTCTTGCTTATCTCTCCCCTGAGGTGTTCCGTTAGGACATAGAGTGCATCATCTGTATTCTTTCTTGGCATGAACCCGTACTGCATGTTGTTAAGTGTTGGAAAAACGTGCCACTGTATTCGGCCTATCATCATTTTCTCTAGAATTTTGCCTAGTATTGAGAGTAGGAGTAGAGTAGGAGAGTATTTTGGTTTAGTATAGTCCTCTTTTCCTGGTTTTCTCAGGATCACCACATGTGCCTTTTTCCATTGAGTAGGAAAGTATTCCAGTGTCATGCATTTGTTCGCAATCGCCAAGAACACCTCCCTGTTCGCTGTGATGGCTTCTATACAGATATCCGCCGTGAATCCATCCGGACCTGGGGGTTAACAACGTATTAAAAGTGTTTACTTTGGAGTCCATGGTGTCAGCATTAAAAACATTAGACCAATCAACCTTGCATGCATCATCGCGTAGGTTGCTAAGATCCATTCCCGCAAAGTTACGCTGCAGAAGTAATTTGGCTTTAGCTTTAGGTGGACGTAACATGTAAGATAGGTATATCAAGTCATGGTGAGAAAAACCATCAGCGGCATATTGACCGTGATTGGAAACAAATTCAGGGGATGAAATAATCATAAGATCGAGAAGAGAAGGGACACAATTAGGTAACCTATGGGTAGCGGAAAGCGGTAAAATGTGTAAATTACAGCTTTCAACCAGGGATAAAAGTTTATTAGTTCGGTTGTCTCGCTTAAGTAGACATGTGTTAAAGTCACCCATTATAATGGTGTGGGTGTATAGTGGAGAAAGGTCTTCTATTATACTTTCAAAGGAGGAAAAATAATCTATGTGTAGAGAAGGGCTATAAGAAACACCCAGAAGGACTTTAGAATGGGACAATGATACTTCTAAAATTAAATGCTCGGCCGCATCAGGTAAAGGAGGCTGGGAAGAGGAACTTATCACGGTAAATGGAATGTAAGTTCGAAGATAAATTGCAACTCCTCCCCCGCCTTTGCCGATGCGGCCATTGCGAATAACTCGGAATCCAGGCAGTGAATAAGAAGCAGTAGGTAAACAAGGTTTTAGCCATGATTCTGAGACGAGGATAGCGTGTATATTACTTGACTGAAACGACGCAAGCATTTCGGGGAAATGAGCCGGAATACTTTGGGCGTTCAAGTGAACTACGTTAAAATTTTTACCAAGATCAGGAAACATATTATCGAGTGCAATATCAAGTGTAGGAAAATTTGTACTGTGGTAACTAGCATCACTGGAATAGTCATCAGAAGAAAAGGAAAGAAAGCTGTCACTATCATCTGAAACCGACATTTTAACAATAAATTCAATATAAAAATATATATATTTATAAATATAAAATAAATATGACGTTACAAATATAACAATAAAATAATAATATAATAATGAAAATTTAAAAATAAATGAATAAATAAAAATAAAAAAATATTAATAATAAAAAACAAAAAAGAATGTAAATGTATATGCCCACCAGCTGGAAGAGATCGAATCAAATATAAGGAATATGAATTAACAATAATTGCTTGGAATAAAAAACCAAAACTTATAGGCTAGTAGTACTAAAATAAATATACATAGGATTTGTTAATAAAACAGGAAGTTGGCAACCCGACAACTTAATAATAAGAATATAAAATAATATAAAAAATGGTATAAAAGAGAAAAAAATAAAATAAAAATAGTACTAAATTGCAGTATAAGTATCCGAACGCAAAACCTGACAGATGACAACTTCAGTCTTTATACATGTCAATGACAATTTATTAATACTTATAAATTTATACAATTTAAATTCCAAAAAATAAACAAAGTGTAGGGTAAATGTGAAAAGTTCGGAGTAATGTGAAGATAAACTTAAAAAGCAAAATATCAAAATGTCTACTTCTTAGTTAAACGTTTAGACCTCACATTAGGGACAACTCTGCGATCTTTTGATGCCACCGTTGCGCATTCCGATGGAGGATCCGTGGTGTTATTGCTGCATGCACTATGTATATTGTTCACTTCAGAAACACTAGATACACGATGACGCTCACCATCACTACCCAACACTATAATATGGCCATCTCTTGTCCAGCAATTCGTAACGCCAAAATGTTTTCGTGCCAAAACAAATGCGTCATGTCTAGGTTTCGTAAGAAACTCGGAAAGTGTTATCCCAGTACCTTTAAGACATGTTTTCAGAGACCAGCACTTGTCTCTAGACTTGGTTTCATGAAACCTCACTAGAATGGCCCTGGTTTTTTTGCTATTTGAAGACCCGAGGCGGTGACAGCGACTAATATCACAATGAGATATATCTGGAAGCCTCAGTTTTTCAGAACAGACTTTCAAAACTTTGGCAACAGTATCCTCACTCTTATCTTCAGCAATACCATGGATGAGTAGAATTTTTCTGCGGGACCTCATCTCAAGCTCATCGTGATGTCTTGAGAGTATATTAATTTGAAGCTTGTAGTCGCTAAAAATATTATATAAGAGACATTTTATCAAAATAATGTGATTAATCATTAGACGAACAAATCTTCCGACGATAGATACCAAAATTAGAAAAGTTTGCCTACATTTGGTGAGGTTTCTGAGACGGTAAAAAATAATAGAACGATTTCCGTATCCTATAAATATGGGACCGAACTTATAGTGATAGGGATATAAAGGTAATATAGTAAGTATCCTATTAGGCTGATCTGGAAAAATGCTTGGTACTCAGGTTATATTTCCTATTTACATCATAAGGCCATTTTGTATTTGGGACTACATTATTTTATCTAACCAAAGAGTAAAGAGTATAATAATAGTAATAGTTCTGGTCTAATAATGGCTGCATACAAACAGATCTTGCCATTATTACATACTATCCATTTGCGATCTATTTTCTAGGTCTGAATAAATGAATGTGTTATTGAATTTTTCATGTTGAAAATTGCTATGTTTGAAAAACGTGGACGCAGAGTTTACTAAAGACCATCATGTTAGCGTACAGATATAACAAACCAACAATATACTTAGTTATAGTATATTGTTATATAGTAGACCGCCTCAGTGGTACTTATGTCCATGGCCGCCGAGAAGTAGTTTGCCGTCCATGGAAGTTACCCACAGCCTGATAATCCGTTCACTCCAGGCTCCGTTGTTCGTGTAGACATTATCCTAGTGCTTCTAGTAATTATTCATATTTTATCGTATGCTAGGTTACTGAATCTCTTCCTATTTGTAGTACATGCAACCGCTGGAGGGGCTGCAAACCGCCGTAATAAATAAACAAAACTGATCTCATAACGATAGATTAAAGTTTTTTTTAATTCGAAAAGGAAAAACAAGATAAGAACGCAGATATATTGAAATTGTTAACTTTAATACTTCGCGTAGAGAACAAGTATTAACTTAAGGAGAAGTTATCTAACTTGAAATTAATGTTATTTTCCACATTTTTAATATTTTTAAATGTTTATGATTATAACAGTATGGTAACGTCATACGTAAGATTCAGCACTTTACTATTTAGATGTGTACTAAATTAACTATTTAATGTTGTATTTTCTGAGCTGTATAAAAGATTAGGTCGTGTGAAAGTTAGTTTTATATCGATTGCAAAACTTGTATTGAATCTTTTACTAAGGCTTTAAAAATAGGTAAACTAGATTTATCCAGTAATCCAAACAGAAGAAATAACAAAAAAGTCATTCCTGTCTTTTATGAAAATTTTTGGTTGAAGCGATCGTCGTTGAGTTTATTAATCTCTGTACCAAACTAAATGCAAATGCAACAAGACAAAACTATTTAGATATATAAATTGGTAGAATAAGTGTTTAGGTTATTCATATGTAACAAATAAATGAATAGTTTTTACTATACCGCGGGCAGTACATGCATTTTTTCATGTATTTAATAGGATTGTCGAAATAGGATCACTGGTAAAATTGCGCCGGCTGTCATGAGCACGCGTCAGTACCGCAGCACAATGAGTTACACGTACATATATACTCGTATATAACATCAATCATACTTTTGGACTCAAACTTTATGACTCGAATTAAACTTAAGCCTAAGACATGGGATGACGCTACTATGTCATATAAGACTTCAAAACTTGCTACATTATATGAGATGAAAATGTGTTATTAAAAGACTACTTGTACAATATTTTAAACCAAAGTAGACCATACCTAACAAAAGCTGATCAGTTTAAAAATATGTCATTGTTACAAATTAAACATTTTTTAAAACTTGTTATTCAGAAGACGTAGGTTTTAGTTATTGGAAGGTAATGATAATGAGAAATGGAGAAGATATTATTAAATTATAATTTTGGTTTATTAAATTTTTTGTTGATTTGAAAAATGTTAACCAAAATATGTCAGTTTTGAGAGAATTGTTAGATAAATAAATATGTTCGTTGTTTCCATACATATCTTTATTATACTTTCTTAAATTCTTTATATTCGTGTCATGGCTTGTTTAAACGTTCAATATTCAATAAAGATAACATTAAAAATAAAATAAAATAAAAGTTCTAAATACGAATGAGATTTGCAACAAATGTTATTAACGAAAGCACAGAGTTTATAAACTTGGTGTAATAAAAGTCGTTTATTTTCTTTCAACAGCTAATGTTTGTTTATATGGAAACAATTTATTGATATGGTTAAAGGTTCAATAATCTATAGCCATGGCAAATGTCATCAGAATCTACTTAGTAATTTTTGTTTGTAAACAGACCAAATTGATAAAAAGTATTGTATATAATATTGTGTCCTGAACTAGACGTAATAAATATTTATCTATAAAAATAATGAATATTAATGAAGATTTTGTCTCGTTATAACCAGTAGTAAGGAAAGGAACTATTGCCCCATTCCCACGACTGACTTAAGGAGCATTTCCTGTGTACCAAAAACATAATATTTTCTCTCGTCACATCAATAACAAACCACGCGGTTCAATCCCGCAGGTATTAAGTAAGAGTTTTTTTTTATAATAACAGTTTTTGTAAACATTTAATTTTTTTAAGTTCATATAACGTATCTTCTAGAAACTATTGCAACATTCCATAAAAATACAGCTCTCTGAACCAAAATGCCCTTTAGGCTAAATCGCATTTGAATCCCTGCAATAGATAATTCAACGGCAAGTTGTGAGGGCGTAAAGGTCAACGTTTTAAACTGTCTCTATGCACAGCAATTGACCATCGCTCCAATATACAGAAAATTTCAAAAGTCAGTAAAAGGCTTCTAAATGTCAGTTATTGAAACATTTGTAAGTATCATTTGACTCGTGCTCTTTAACATCTGAATGCGAAACATAATAGAATTTCTCTGTTTGTAAGCTAATATTTCTATGTGTTCTAAGAGAATTGATAGATTTTGTTGTTCTTTCCCGCTATTATTTGTACTGCAGCTAATATGAAAATTATTTTTATTAGTTAGATGATATTTTATTGCTTTTACATTAAGTTTAAAGTTTTTAACAAGTATTTTTGTTTATAGATAGTTTTTGTTTATATAGTTAAGAATTTAAATAGAAAAGTCAAATTGAATATAAGAATATTAATAGTTGAATTTTAACAAGTATTTATGTTTGAATTATAAAATAAAAGTTAATATTTGTAGCTTTAATGAGAATAATTTTATAAAAAAAATTGAAGATAACAATTTTTTATTTTAAATAAATTTGTTATCTTCAAAATACCATACCATATTTGATTAGCTTTAAACATCTAAATATTTTATTGATAATTAAATTATGTAAAATTAATCTCTCTAACGAACTTGACACGTTTTTGCGTACAATTTAATTAAGTTCATTGATAATATTGAGAGACTTGCAGATGTATTTTTTTAACTGGAGACTGAAGTACTTGTTATGAAAAAATATTTTTTGTATGAATATTTCATTTGCAAATATACCAAAAACAGGGTCGTTTTAGATCAATTTAGGAATAAAAATATTTTAGAAAAAATATCTTACTTCAATAGCTTAAATTACAATATATATATATATATATATAATATATATACATATCAAATTATACTTCGCTACGTTTATAATTATTTACTATTGAATAGATGAAATTGTTTCAGCATAGCCTCTGAAAAATATTAAAATTAAACTAGAAATAATAGATAGATAGAACATGCTTTATTGTACAGTAGTATAAAGAAACAAATATATTAAATGAAGGTACAGAACATACTTGAGTTATTCATATTATCTAGACAACCTTTAGCAATGGAGAAATGAGACTTAGGATGACTGAAATTGAGACCTAGATGTATGATATTACTGTAAAAGTGAAAAGAACAGGATTTGCTAACGACTTCATCTGCCTTGTATTTTGGAGGGTAATTCTTTTACCTTTTACACCAAAATAACAACAATAAAAGGGTGTATATGTATATATATATATATATGTATATATATATATATATGAATAAGATATTGAATGAAAAGAAATAAATTTTAATCGTTTACTAAAAATGTCTCAAAAAACAAGTTTAAATTATCTCTATGTATTACATTTTATCATGAATGTGTTGAAATGTTGTCAAAACACAAAGTAGAAAATCCTTTTCGATATGTATTTATTTTCAGTGATGCTTACACCATATTTGTTTTTGTTTTGGTTGATGGTCACACCATATTTATTTTGCAAACACATTAAACACAAATAAATGGTAGAAATGCTTTCAGCGGCATAAAGTGATCTAGTTATTTTGGAAACGGCATTTCCCTTAACTTTTATAAAAAACCTGTTTGTAGCATCTTATGTGTATGGTAAAATGTCAATAACGTTGTGCTTAAAGAAATGACAGTGCTCCTGGAAATACTTTCTTAGTAGGTATGAAAAATTGTTCAACGTAAATTATAGGCAAATAACCAAATTATTTCACAATCCATGAACTGTTTTGTGCTATTTTGTATAAAGCTTAATTTTTGTGACTAATTTTAGGGATTATTATTCGAAAGAAACATCTTTTGTTAATGATAACTCAAAAGATAAACGTAGATAAAGTTGAAGAAAAGGCTATTAACTTCAAAGAATAAACTTAACAGCGTAACGTTTTAATATTTTTGCAAAAATATTTCGCTTCCTGGAAAAGAATAATACTTTACTGGGAAAGTTTCTAATAGGAGAATTTATTGCTTCTGATAACAATGCTTATCTTTATGTTACTAGTATGTTTATTTTCTTCAAATAAATATGACTATGCGTTACATGATGTTTGTTGATTCCACAGTCTGTTTGTTTTTTAAGCAATAAGTAAATACTTGTGAAACATATATAATAAGTCTTTCATAAACTCCCCGCTTTTATTTTTAATTTTAAATGTTAAATAATCGATAATGTCATTTAATCGGCTTAAATAAGTTATAAACTAAGATTCGTCCTAATTAATATTTTATTTTAGTCCCAGGCAATTCGTTAACACTTCTTTTTTATCATAAAACAATACTTTATTATACATTAAAAAATTAAATGTAATGTCTCTACAATACACGTAAATACACATCTGATAAAGAGTAATGATTATGATATATATAGTAACAATTAATGTTAAAAATAATAAAATTAATAAGAAGCTAAGCTAAGGGGATAATCCGGATGAAATAGTAGATGACCTTAAGGAATTGCTGTTTTCATTTGTAATGAGAATTCTATTTACGTTGTAATTTAATATCAATGTTTTTCAGTATTTACGTTAATTATTAAAAAGTTCACTTAAAATTAATGCTTTTCATAAATCGGTATTAAATAGATTAATATATTCAGATATTGAAGCTTTTAGTTGGACTACCAGGATATTGACTAAATTAGGAAGCTTCACAAATCCATACCAAAATATTTAATATTTGGCTCTCAAAATATATTAAACACGTTTTAAACCCTTATTCTTAATATGTGGTTTAGATTTCCAAGAATAGTATGTTAAGATATTAAATATTGTAAGGTCCGGGCGCTAACAAACCATTTTAGGCAAATTACTAATTAACTGATTCACCCACGTACACCCACGTCTCGTTTTTCCGTGAACATGATTGATGGAAAGTTTTCGAAACGACGAGTTAAAATATATATTCTGAGACTGAATTCTTAAAAGTTACAGCCGAGTTAGATGTGTTATTTTTTTATGTGGCGATTTAGTTTTATATAAATATGAATGCTCTTGCATTTTTTCTGTTTTTCTATACACACTATAGATCAATAAAGATCTGTTTTATATTATAAGTGGATATAATCTTTACGATTGTAATCTATTATTATTCTTTATTATCTTTTAAAAAAGTACACTGCACTATTAGGATTACATTTTTTTTTTAAATACACAATTGAAGATGGCGTGGAACCTGCAATTTCTAGAAAGCTGTTTCGTTGCTCTACAAATTGAGTTAACATACAAATATGTGATAAACATTTTCTATTACATATATATACATACAAACATACATACCTATTCATATTCATATACATATTTCTTTCTTAGAGTATAAAAGATTGGCATGAGATTGTGTTTTATGATAATCTTATTCTTATTATAACATGTGACTTGCAGAACGTTATTTTTAACACCGGGAGCAGTGACAGTTTGAAAATATGATAAAATCATATTTCTTAGTTATTTAAAGAGTATTATAGATCAACGATTAAAAAAACGTATATATTGACGTGTGTCTTTAATAAAAGTATATTATTAATGAATTACTCATATATTACTAAAACTAAGTGGTAAAGTTGTTTTGAAAGTTTAATAATATTTTACATTACGACCAAGAAATGATTAAAGAATGACAAGAATAAGATTTTCGTTTTAATCTTTCAACTATATTGATAATTATCGTCAATAAAATATCTGAGAAAAATAAACATACAAATAATATATGTAATAAAACAACAAATACATTTATATATATATAATTATTTTAAGATCTACATCTTCTTGAGCATATCTGTGTCTGAGTATGAATCTACTTTCTGTTGTTTATTCGTATTTTTTAAACCCTGTCACATAGTCATTATGTTCTGGTGTATTTAAAATAATATGTATATATGTATAATAGTATATACTCGTATATCGAAAGTAAGTTAGGTTCATTGGATTGTCGTAAAAGTAGATTGGGATGAAAAAATATAATCTGAAAATCGTTATATTAAATCTATGCTAGATTAATATATTATTGTTTTTTGTGCAGTTGCTGTGGCTTTTTCGTTTTTCCTGTGCTGGGCGCCTTTCCACGTACAAAGGCTGACAGCAATATATGGAAAGAACTTGGAGCATCCCACAGACACTTTCTATCAGGTAAATAAATTGTGTTGTTTGTGTAGTCGTAAGTTCGATTCTAAAACGATACAATATTTTATCTCATTCGTAGATTGTTGTTCCGAGTCTGTTTGTTTGACTTGACTTGACTTTGTATACGTTTATTTTTTCGTTTATATTTTCAACTAGAAGTTTATCGAAAATATATATTCCTATTTAGGACTGACATACTTTTTAAATAAAAACAATGTTATAATTGTTAAATATTACGTATATAATTATGAAAAGTGTTAGTTAAAAATATACTGTTACAATAAATTAAATTTCTATTATTTTTTCTAGTACACATACTTCAAATATGTAATTATTTAATCATGACAATTAGTTGTAAGTTAATAATTTCCTTTTCTCGAAATTAATCAGCTATTTCATAAACGTTATTAAGTTTAATACTTTTTATCGCTTAATTTATAGCTTTACAGTAGCCATTGTTAGAACAGTAGTACAAATATCAGGAATTGTTTGTGTTTATATTGGTATTTTAAATTTAATTATTGTTTTATTTATACTCTCTTTTTCCAGCGCCTTTACCTGCACTGTACTTTTCAGTAAAGATAGACACATCACTGGCAAGACTTTAATTTTATCTGTTTGCAAAAAATCCTTAAAAATATAAGTTATATCGAAAATATTGTATAAAAAACACGTTTTTAAGATATAAAATCTACCGTAAACGGTCTTCATAGTAAATATTGCAAACCCTCAGTATTGCATTTGCCTAAACCCAACAAAGTCTTATTTGATTGTTAATCGAAAAAAATTTTTTTTTTGTATTTCTTTATGAATTTTTACTACAGTTTCATTCATGCACATAACATTTTTTAAATATAAAATGATCATTTTTGTCAACTGTAACTGCTTACGGACGATAAAATAGTTTTCAGATGGCAGATTTTTACCGCCTTATTAAACTGTCTCTATAAATGTTGAAATAACACATTAAATTTATTAGTAGTGGTCTATGTCTTGATATTTTATATAAGCGACATTGCTGTAAAGTTATATTTAATTCTTTTCGGTACTTTTACGTAGAGTAACATAAATCCATCCATTTTCATACTTTTTCAATTTATGATCGTACAACAATCAAACTAGTTTATAATTAGATTGTTGTATGTTGTACCCTCTATAAATATATAATAAACTACTATCTGTTATTTTAACGCAACATTGTTTTTTCCTCTCTGTGTAATTTATAAACAGAGTTGGATACGAGGCGTCCTAAGGAAAAATTTGTGTAAAACGATAAGACTGATCGGTACTCTCTAAGTTTTATTAATTAATAAAAGATATTTACAAAATTAAAAAATATATTTTTTCAATTAATAATGTTATTAAAGTAAACATATATTTATTAAAATATAACGAATCCAATAATGAATTATATATGCCAAATATCTGTCTAAAGGGTCATTTAAGTCAAGAAAACAAAAAGTATACATTAGCATATTATTTGTTCATTTGTTAAGATCGAGATAGGTCCGTTACTAACACTATCGATAATGTATTGTATTACAAATTGGAAGCTTAACACCCGGAAGAAGGAAAAACATTAAATATAGGATCACGGAGTTTGTCTAATAAGATTAATTTGACCATGTATGTATATAATTGTAGATATTTTATTGTCGAGCAAAAAAAGTTAAAATGTACTAGGTCACTATCTAAGTTTTAATACAGCCACATTTATTAAAGTTTTTCAAATTAATTTCCATTGGATTCTATACACACGTATACTTAGTCATATGTAATAACCAGTTGTCAAAAAATTTATTACATTTTGCTTCTGGGAGATCTGAACATGCTTGGTCAAACGCTATCAATAATTCAGAATCGTTCGCAAACTTCCTGCCTTTGAGCTGATCCTTCACAATTGGAAACAAACCAATGACACAGGGAGCAAAATCTGGACTGTAGGCATGACATGACATACATTTTTTTACACCAATTTTCTCTCATTTCTTTTTGTCCTGGCTTAAGGTCGTGGAGTACCCACAGTGTACGAACTTTTCTTACTCCATAGATATGACGTAAAATTCTATGAATTTTTGGTGCTCTAATCTGTAAGACCTCCTCTATCTATCTGTACGTAATATGGCGGTCTGACTTTAATCAATGAATCGACTTTTCCTACGTTTTCCAGAGTAGTTACTCCTAGGGGATGACCTGACCTTGAAGCAATACTGAAACTAAAGTTACGGCGTTCAAATTTTTCATTAAACAGTTGTGCGATGAGGACACTTTTCTGAGGACAGTTTTCATTTCCTTAAAGAATTTATCTATAGAGAGGCCACGCATAAAATTGTATAATAATTACGCGTAACTCGTCTCTCGACGAGCCATTTTTCAGTCTTCAAAACTTATAACTTTGTAATACACAATGATTTATTATAAGGCAGCCTACGAGTTATGAGTTGTAATTTATAAAAAATATATATGCATGTAATAAACAATAATAATAAATGTTAATAAACATTCTGTATTGCAGAATTATCTAGTGGCCTATTTATTTTGTCTAATTAAGTATATCAATTTGAAATCAAATACATTTCTTATATGTACCATTTTCATTCAAGAGTCAAGAAATATTTACTTAATAATTTTGTAATATTTGGCTCGTCTTCTCAAATGTAAATCAGTATGATTTCCATAAAACATCGTTCAAATGCAGCTGGTCTTAGTATGAAACGTCACAATTCATGTGCTGACTCACGGTTCATTAAATTTGTTAATATAAATAGCAACAGTGCTTTAGTCCAGGAAATATCAATATTTAGGTTAAATATCTACATTATAGATTTGCGTAAAATATTTAAGGTTCGTTGATCTTTTGTCAGATATTGATTGATTTATATACTAATATTTAATCTAGTTAGTATATATTTGGTAGGTATATATAGTATAATATGTTATATTTACATTATTGTTTACGAAAATTTGAAGTCAGTAAAAGAAATTCAAGTCACGATAAAATTTAAGATTAGAAAGATAAAGAAAGCAAAAAATATAGAATAATCAAATAACACGGCGAAATTTTTTTTACATTGAATTCTATGGGAATGTTATTTTTTGGTGATTATTCCCCAACGACATGAATTTTCTTTTCATTTTTTTTATAAACGATCGCAATAACCATCGCTATAAATGTGCAAAATTTCATGAAAATCGGTAAAGCAGTTTTCATGCCAACCCAGAGCATAGGATGTAAAAAGTCTCACATAGAGCGCTCCGCTCGCTTCCCTGGTTTCGCTCAATAATTGAGGAATGATCATTTATGAGTATGTACGAGAATGATATGAATATGAATTTATTTCAATTTTCGCCACTAATAATTTTTAATCGAATTACTACATTAACAATATAAATATATTAAAAATATATAATAACAACGAGGATTTATTTTTCAGTCCTGAAATAACTCTTAACGTAAGATATTTTTTTTGACTTATTTTGTAGAATAAAAATTCAAATTATGTTTAATCGTGGAGAAAATGCTATTTGCAGTCTTCATTAAATCATTTTCACGGAAAGAATTTTAGTTCAAAAAGTATTTTCTAAAAGTCTGTCTATATCATATATATTAATTAATTGTTTATCCTGTTTATTGTTGTTTGGTTTATTAAAGGAATAAAGTTATAAGAAATATAATTATAATAGAAATAACAATAAAAAACCAGTCAGAATCTAGCTCTTTTGGGTGGATTTTGCACTCTTGAAAGCCTAACTCAAAGTCATATAATTTGGAAAATATTGCATTTAAAAAACGTCAATTCTGGTTCCACTAGTCCAAGGTAGGTTTATGAAGAAGAATCGGCAAATCTTCTATGGATACTCTTTCAGTTTATTTTATAAATATTTTTTATTGTGTTGACTCATCTCTTTTATATTTATTTATTTTCAATGGAGACCTGAAGTAATATTACGGTACCAAATTAAACAACATACATTTTCTTTAATTGGAAAGAGTGAGTAATAATAATAGAATTTAAAACTTGCCAAATAAGTTAATTAATATGGAATTTAAGTATTTACGTATTTTTGGGTACAAAAACATGAGTTGCGCTTTTACAATAAAGAAATGATTCAATTAAGATATATAAATAACTACACATACATAATAATATATTAGAAATTGTAAATTGTAATTAGGTTATGGTATTTTTGTCATTCCAGGAAAATATAATTTGAGATTATTAATGTTGGGCAAAATCTTGATAAAGTTTTTCCATTAGCGATACTTTTATGGTTATAAAATTCAGTTATAAAAGTTCTTATAAATTATAAAAACAATATTATCGAATAAGATATTTCCATTCAGTCTGAAATTATTATTAAATATGTAAGAATTAATTTTGTATAAATTATAAAAGACCCATTACTGACCAATTTGAAATATTATATTTATTTTAAATTTGGTCAGTAAGCAAGTAAAAATCCAGTAGCAAATAAAGTTTGCTAATAATTTAAACTTATTTACTTTTAATAAGAAAACTTTAAAACGATATGATTTGAAGACAAACAAAGCACAGCCTTTGTTACATTGTTAACATGCCGGTTACTTGAATTACGCAATGAAAGTTGTAAATCGAGGTTTATAAAAACCCACGATTAGGTTGTAATAAAAAACTGCATTGATAATATTAATTTATACTTTATAATAAAGTTTATAATGAATAAAAAAATTAGTAGTTATATGTGTTATATATTAACCAACTTAACACTTAAAAAAAGGAAATGAGAAATAATAATTGCTTTCTTTCCATGTTATTTATATCTTGAAAATACTGGTAGGGAATAAAAAATGTTGTTAATAAAATTATTTTTTCTCGAAGTTAACATATTTTTTACCAGAGGTTAAGCAGCTGCTCCTCGGGCAGTGACCTCGTGACCAATGATTTTGATGATTTCTGACGGACAAATACCTGACGTATGCTCGTATAAAAAGTTATCTTAATTACTTTACTGTCGGTAAAGACCAAACATATTAATAAATAATCACCTTTGTATCACATCATATCAAATATATACAGGATTATAATAATGCATCACTGTGATATTAAATATTACCTCTTAATTTATTTACAAATAAAATGTAATATATTTTTATTGTTTGGAACATATGAATATGCGTATGTGAACCTATCCTCCAAATCTGTCTTCTTCCTTTGTCTAAAAACAAATTTGTTCCTATGGGATGAGTTGACTGCTTCTGAAATTATACATTTTGCCATTCATCATTTGGTCTTAACATTTTTTTTAATTATAATATATTGTAATATAATTGTTTTAAAATGTATAACTAGAAAAATTTTATAGAAATTGTCGATTAACATATTTAATTAAATAGTGAATATATAAAACTTCAACTTTTCTTTCAGGAACTTTCGATATATGTTTAAAATTGATCTTTACTTCCTTTATTATAATATTTCGCCAAGTAAATGTATGGATACATTAATCTTAAGGGATGCTATATGTGACAATGTTTTCCAGATACAGACACAACATTTATTTTTATGACAAGCCCATCCAATTAAGTGAATTAGTAATTTATTCATTAAAATGACGTAACAAGATTATTTTTAAAGAAATCACTTTGAAATGATTTTCGGGTATTTATAATGTTTTTATTTATTTATTATTATTATTTTAACATCATTGTGTGCAGGTTTAATAACTCTGAATCTTAATTGAGTATTATTATTATATTTTATTTAAATTTAAATCTTTCATTCTTTAAATCCTTGATTGGTTGATATTTTTATTTTGTTTTTGACATTCATATTACGTTTTGTAAACAGGTGTAAACTTGATGTATATTTTAAGTGTATATTAAAAAAAAAGTTTTTAAATTATATTTGTTTCATCAAATAAATAAATCAATTTATAATATAATGGATGTGAATATTACTATTGGTTAGTCATAAATTCATCATCTTCTGATCTCAGGTCTACATAGTCCTGACGTATCTCTCCGGAGTGCTGTACTTCCTCTCCACTTCAATCAACCCGTTCCTGTATAACATCATGTCTAACAAATTTAGAAACGCATTCAAGGTAAGGCGATCAATATATACCAATAATTAATACACCGTTATATATTAACTTCAGATGGTGTTGAACAATATTAAGTTTAATTAATGAATTTTCTTAATAAATTTAAAATAGTATTAGTATTTTTACAAGAATGATTGTGGGATTAATAAAGTAGTTTTTAGCAATGAAAAAATAAAAAAAATACTTAAATTAGTTTATTATTACTGTTACAAAGTTGTAATGACATATATTTTTATTAAATGCAGAATGTTGACGAAATTTGAATATTAGATTCACTAAATAGAATGTAACAACATGTTTATTAGTATCACAAAGTTCTGTCCGTATTAATAAATTTTATTACAATCTCGTATTAGACATAGTTGCTACTTTAATTATAATATGAGATGTGATAAAAAATTTGATGATTAAACCGGGAACTCAATAAAATGCTGGCATTGGATAATATTACTAAAATAACCTTCATTTGAATCACATAAAATACAAATAAACTTAACCTTGTACTTACAATTAGAATAGAGTTTTCGTAATAGTCTCTTCTTTAATTACTTAATATATTCAAATGTATACATTTATTTTAGATTTCTACAATTTACAAGAAAATATATATAGAATAAATAATAATTATTTAATAACAATATACTTCATAGATATTTTTATGTAAATAAAATAAAATATTATTTATAAAAAAAGGTAAGTTAATGTATCAAAGGTTGGCTAACATGCTTCAAGTTATACCTTTACACCAAACCAACAATTGCAGAAGTATATTAATTGGCTTTAAACTTATATCAGGTGTCCTTCAGAGAGGCGTACTCCCCCCCCCCCATCTTATTTTTCCTTTTTTATTAATGATATTATTTCGATTATTCAATGCTCACGTCATTTTCACGCTGTCATTCTATAAATTAAGATCGCATATCAATGAAAACAGTTTTAAAGTATTTTTTTCTTAACTCACTTTAGCGTTTACAACTTCTAACTTCTATTAAGTCGAAGACAATAATATCTCTTTTAAGTTTGCGAAGATTTGACCACATAACTGAACTTCGCATGAATCTAAAATGGCTACCAATCTAACATAAAATAAACCTACACATTCTTTCTTTCCAGTTCACAATCTCTTTTAACTCAGTGTTATCTGTATATTTAAGAGAGCCTATTAAATGTTTGTATTTGTAATTTTAAACTTGCAGTACCTATTTGAATATAGGATTTGCTACATCCTCTATCCTATTGCTACCCAAGGTTTAATATTTTGTTATATTTAATTTTATGCGAACAAACACACAAAGTTTTCACTCAATATAATGTGTCATTATGTTATTATTATCAAAAATATATTCCTATATCTACATCCTATACCTTCTTCATTTATTAGTTATTCATTGTGTGACGTTAATAACTGTGGGATTATATAAGCCAAAATCAAAATAGTAAAAAATAACAAAACCTTTTTTCATTCTCAAAACTATGACCGGCTCGGAAACTTAAAGCTCGTACGTACATATTATATATCTAAATAATAGCTATGTATAAAGGAATGTGCCTCATTGCTGAGGCATGTGTGTCAACATAGTTAAAAATTTTATGATTTTAACCTAGTGTATGGGCATAACATAAAAAATAATAATCTAATCTAATCTAAATAAGCTTTAACCGGGCAAAACAAGAAGTAGACTTTGATAATAATCCTTTTAAGTACTCCAAAAACCATTTTCAAAGACGAAAATGGTAAGCTCCTCTTGACCAACGAGCAAATTTTCGACTACTATAAAAGCACATACGAAGTGCCTAAAAAATCAGAGACTGTATGGGGATCCCAACGAAAAAACCTGAAAGTCCTTCCATAGATTTTCATGCCAACCTACCAACTTTGGAGGAAATCAATAAAATAATTAAAAAGAAACCATCTAAGTCAGCAGCAGATCCGGATGGTATCCCTTATATAGTTTATAAAAAATGTCCGTCGATCCATAAACATCTATTGAATAGATTCGGTAAAATCTGATCAAGAGGACAAACACCGGTAACATTCGGAAATGCTTTTTTTGTCTTCATTCCTTAAAGCGACAATGTCTCGGATCCTAGGGACACTAGACCGATAGCTCTAATAAATACAATATCAAAAATATTTTTTTCTTTTTTACAAACAAAAATGCAATTCATGATTAATAATAAATATTTCGGGTCTAATCACCAGAAAGGGTTTCTGCCTGGCATTTCTGGGTGCCTGGAACATAACACTTTAATATCGAAAAGCCTTAAAGATGCCAGAACTAGTGAAAGACAAATAACGGTATGTTGGATAGACTTGGAAAACGCTTTCGGGTCGGTACGACATGAACTGATGATGTTCGCGTTAAGGTGGTATAACTTTCCAACGTTAGTAAGTTACATGATTGCATCATATTATTCAAAATTAAAATTTTCCATAATCACAAATTAAAATCATTCCAAACCATTATTTCATTTCATCATCCAGCCCAGATCAAAGTAACTTAGTAAAATGGGGTAAAGCCACCGAAAAATCTTGCAACATTTGTGGGGAGGCAGTGGGAACCGCGAAACAGTTCGCAGTAGGGTGTAAGATACTTCTAAATAGAGGTAAATACTGCGTCGCCACGATAAAGTATTAGAAATCGTATGAGAAGCGGTCAGTCTCTCTGTAGCAAGAGCGCAGAAGGATATATCAACCACCAAAATATCAGTAGAGTTTGTAAAGGCAGGTTCATCCAAAAAACGTAAACTAAAACCTTATTCCATCTTGGACGCGTCTCCTGATTGGACTCTCATGATAGACACGTATGATAGGCAATACAAAATCCCCGGGGATGTTTGTGTTTCGTCATCTAAGCCGGACTTATTCCTGTACTCAATACAACTAAGGCGCGTTATACTTGTGGAGTTTACTGTACCCTGGGAAACAAACATATCCAAAGATCATACATTTAAATACATTTAAGCTTAACAAGTATTACGAACTATGTAACGAACTGATCAGGAATAAATTTATAGTTAATTTGTACGCTGTAGAAGTAGGAGCGAGAGGTATAATAGCAAAATCTCTCTACAACTTATTTAAGGATCTCGGCTTTTCTAGAACGGTCATCAGTTCATTTCTGGAACGCATTTCAAAGACGGCTTTAGTAGGTTCTCACGATATTTGGTTAGGTAGGGAGAGGAGCGTTAACAGTGAAGTGAGCGTGTATGCGCATATTAAAGGGGCCCCTTAAACCTACACCTGGGTTGCAAGTCCCAGGCATTGTTTTCGCTCCTCTTTTTGTAACGCGATGGGCCCGACACCCAAATGCTAAGAAGCTTCGTCTCTTTTATTTCTTATGGTATCAGAGGAATCCCATCCAAGTGGATTAAATATATTAAGTGAGAAGATTGAAAAACAGTAAATAAAATTTCCAATGAGTCTTTCTTTCATAGCTAGATAGATTACTTTGGATCTTCCCTAGTATAAGATACTACTTATCCTGTAGTAGCCTATTCAATGTATCATGAAATCACCGATAATAATTATGTTCATACCACTTACCCGGTGTACAAGATTTTTTCATTTATATTTACAATGAACTTCCAGGGTGGAGATAGATTCTATATCATGCAGTAAGAAAATGGCATTTATGAAAAAAAATAAAGAAATCCTTTTTTACGAACCTGCCTTGTCAACGCGGACAGAGTTGCACATAACAGAAGCAGAAAAAACATCATTTTTGTTTAATAGAACTCTATTTACAAAATTTATAAATAATATTTAATAATTAGAAAAATATTGTAACATCGTTGCTAAAAAAAGATTGATTGTCATACTTTTTACTTAATCTTAGTTAACATTTTCTGTCAACAATATTTAGTTAAAAGAATTTTATTCCTAGAAAGAAAGGCCGCTCATTTTTTATATGTCGAAGTTCAGTAACTCTTATTAGTGAGCGCGACTGCAATAAATGTCACATTGGAAGTGGGACAGACCGAATCTCTTTGTATTTATTATACAGTTGTTTTTGTACAGGGAATTTTGGTAAGATAATAAAGTATCTCCGCAAATTGTTATGTATTTTGTACAATTATTTGCTAGTTACAAGTAAGTTTTCTTTTGATTTAGTTCTAACCAAATCTAACTTTTAGTGTAAAACTGTTTTAGGCTTCAGACTTGTATAAACCAACCTGAGATAATTAATATTATCTTATTGATTGATTGTGTTTATAACTTTGGACATAGTTTTTTTTTGTAAATAAATAGAAGTGAAATCAGTTTATTATTATATTATTAAACAATAATAATTTTCTAACTTATTGTATATGACTAGTTGTTAACCGTGTTTTCGTCTTCATAATCACTTCCAATATCTATAAATCTTTATTTTATTTACATTATTAGTACATAAATATAAGTTAATGGATTATTAGTACAAATTTATTTATTTATTTATCTTCACGCCATATCCCTTGCGGGGTAGCGAGAGACGACGGAGCGCCAAACGTTTCGGTCTCTGCATACCTGTTTCGCCTCGGCCACAGACATCAACCTCTTTATATTTGCCCTCGGGGGGGTCCTCATCTCTTTTTATTAGTACATAGATATAAGTTAAAGGAGAGGTAAAGAAACAAAAAAAAGACAGTTTTAAAACTATTTATTATGAACTTATATTTAATATACATATACAGAAAGTAGAATTTAGGGATGGAAAAAAAATTAAGATAAGCACCAAAAAAGCAAAAAGTTTCTTAAAAACTCCATTACTGTGAAGGTTTAATAAAGGTGGAAGTGGAGTGTGTACGAAATTGTACGTGTACGAATAAAAATGTACGAATTTTAAATTACATCCATTGTAATTATGATACCAATTATATATTATGATACCATAAAATACTCGTATACCTGTTTCAGAATAAGGCCAGTTTCAGTAATGCCTCTATATTAAAAGAGTGTGTATACCAGTTCATTCTGGAAGTAAGTCTAGTCAGTCCTATTATAAAGCCCAATTCAAAGGTTCTTCATTTCGTACATTCTTAATAATATTAGATATATAGGTGTTTTATAAATTCCATATTACAATCTTGTTTGTTATTTCCTAGATTTTGTAAGAAGTTATTACATAGATTTTTCACATCGATAGGAAATCGACCACCCCTTTCTCTTTCAGATTTATATGCACAGTGATTAGTGATGTGAGTGATGAGGAATATTAATAAAGTTTCCTCATGGATTATTGCGATATATTTCCATATAAAAAGAGTTAAGGTATAATCATATGTACACAAGAATAATGTTATCGAAACGTTTTATTAATAAATAATATTTTTGGGCCTTGATGAACATTTTCTATAAATATTATCATATATCCTCTGAATCATGAAAGATTATGCCACAACATCTCATAGTTATTACTATTTCCACAATTTGTACTATTGAAAAAACCTTTTTGTTTCAATATTGTTATTAGATTTTTTTTTGTTCACAAGAAACTGTAAGCAGATACCAGCTAATAAAAAATCATTTACTTATCTTTTCTGTCATATATTTTTTATCCATAGCGACTCATTGCGTAGCTTGTGGGTACGTTTATTGTGTTGATATAGGATACTTTATTACGACAAAGAATAATATATAATAATAAAATAACAAAAGAAGTAACAATAACATGAAACGGACAATTTACCCTAAGGCTACTATGATCGCCTTTCTGGGCATGCGCTATTATCTACTGTAGACTTAAAACAGGCGAGTATATATGAATTGTCAAAACTGTTTACCACATCTATAGTGTTACAGATATAAAATACAAAACACAATAACATTGTCTGGTTCAAAATATTATAAAAATAAGATGAGAATGAGACGAGAACAAAAAATATATTTATATTTTCTTTGTACCGATATCGCCTTTACACGAAAAAAATTTAAAAAAATCTGAGTGTAGTTGTAATAATTGTCTTTGTTAATGGAGAATAATGTTCGACTTTATTTTATTCGTATTAACTAATGTAATTTAATAATTTTTGACTTTTTACTTATTACTAATAACCTAAATCTAGATTTTAGTTACTCGTAGTAATGGTAACGAAACCAAAGGACGGTTTCAAAGTTAATTTCTTCTGAAAGAAATTGCATACAGGTTAAATTGTTTTTTAAATTCACCATTAATAAAATAACTATTTTATTTTCATCTAAGAAAAAAAAGAAACCTAATGTTATAGCTGTAACAAACATGAAGGTTTGTGTGTGTGTATGTGCGTGCGTGCGTGTGTGTGTGACAGAAGCGCGTAAAACCGCGTGCGAAAAGTAGTAAAAATATACAATGTATTGCCTCTAATAAAACGTATTATTTGATCTCAATGTTTCTTCATTGTGACTTTTAACAGTGACTAATTTCTTCATTTCGTCGTTCGACATTTTTCTGAAAGAATATTCCAAGAAAAATAGAAATAAAATAATATAAGTAGATCGATTTTATTTTACCATTGTTAAATGGCTGCTTAAAAATATGTCTTGTTTTCTGAGAATTCTCGCTATTCACAATTTTTGTATCGGCCTAATTGAGATGTAATATTCAATTAGAAATAAATGTATAAAGATTAACAGAACATGATCATAGAAAAAAGTATAAGTATATATATATTTTTTATATTGTTTGGTAGGTTTAATGAGGCAGCAAGGTGACATGATTATCGTACTTGATCTGAATACGACGGGAAAATAATAATTTGCCATGAAAATTTTCTTTTACATATTTTTTTTAGTTAGAATGCAATATTCATGTTACATTTCTTAACTCTCACTTAAGTTTATTGCCGACAGTTTGTGACACAACCAGTGCAACGGCATTCTAAGTAATGTATTGAAGCAAATTAAATCTTGCTCGTAATCATTCCTTTTGCAACACGAGTTTCTTTCTGTACATGTTATTATAAGCCAATGGTGCTATTGAAAATAACATTTGATATATTTATTTTGATTGATCACTAAACAAATACATCAATGTTCATTGTTTATTTTTTTATCTTTACTTACGGTAAAATTGTTGACAAAAAATAATGTATTATAATATACTCCCTGTGACTATAATATCCAAAAAGCTTCTTAATTTTATGTGTTAATTATATGTATAAACTATATTTCAAATTAAGGTCTGCATTCTCCGTGCACAAATAATTATTTTTATAAATAAACTGGCAGTAGCCAGCGTCTTCGTCTCTCTAAGTCATGTAATTCATTTGTCATCATGAAATAATTATATAACTTTGTAGTAATATTAGTAGAAAAAAATTGTATGTTACTGATGAACTGATGAACTTCATTTTACGAGGTAAAAAGAATTTTTACCTCGATAATAATAATAATATATGTATAGACAGAGTTAGAAAGATAGATGAAGTAGGGTTTTTTTTCAGTCATGATTTACAAATGTTTTTAACATTAAAAATATACATTTATAATATACGTATTATCAACTCTCTATTAGTTATTACCTAATAAGAAATCTTTAACATTTTCCTGCTATGGATTGAACAGATTTTATTTACTTATTTTTTCAAGGCAATTAATTAGCGTTTTTATCCGAGAACATGGCATAAAATCTCCTTTGTAAATTTATTAGTTCCAATTATTTATCAAGGTTAAAGTTTACATTAAATTCAAACGCATTTCTTCTAATTTCTTTTATCCGCCAATTCCCTGAACCAAATGTTTTTCTGTTAGGTCTCATATTTAACACGAGTATTTAGTCAGCGACAGCTTTGTGGTTGTTTATCTTTTTTCTCTTGTAATGAAAATGCTGGGCAGTACAAAGTATGCCTTCAGTAAAAGGGCTAAAAAAAGTTATGTTAAAACTAAAGTTACATATGTAGGTTACCCATGCAAGACATACATACACGGTAATGTGGTATGATGTTAGAAAAATTTGGTGGTTTTTGTTGACAAAAAAATTACCTAATACATGTATGAAAAAAAACAGAATAAGTTACGGCGTTTTTTTTTTTTTGTCATTGATTAGTTACGTGTATCTTTTTATCTCTATTAATAAATGTAAATATAATAAAGTAAAGGCACAATATGTAAATTTAATAAATACAATAATGCAAATACGGATATCTATTAGATAGCAAAAAAATACATTTTTTTCGTAAGCAAGATATATTATTCAATAAAATCTACGTCAACTAATATTTTCATTGATTTTTTGATTGATAAATGAATATGTCTTTGCATAGAAGGTACTTAAATTTGTTTTGCAGTCTTAAAATATATTGTGTTAATTTTATTTGCACGAAACTAAAGTATTGAGACATATCATAAAGTATCTTTAAATTATTTGAAAAAGTTAATTCACTGTGAACATATGTGATGTAGAATTTAAGTAAGTAAAAGAATTTAGGGTAGTAAAGAGAGCTCAAGTTGCACTTACTCGTAAGTAATAATATGGTCTTGTGGAAAATAGTCTGTCGTATATTCTGTTAGTTAATAGTAAACGTAATGAGATTTTGCTTCGTCAGCTGGCAGTGTTATGACGTAACGATTAAATCGGATCAAGTTAATTAAGCGTTAAAAATGACAAAATTATAGTCTAATAATTTCATTATTTTATTTTTATCAAATATTCAATTATCATTTTTAGATTATATATTAACCAGTGTTCGGAATGGTTTTGAATCTCACTACATAGCCTCTTTCCCAAAAAGAAAAAAAAAAATCATTCTATATCTGTATATATGCTTATAAGTTATTTCGCTATATCGTGGGGTCATGGTGGGGTGGACACCTATCAACCCCATTGCAACAGCAAAGGTCGGCATTAAATCCAACCTATTTTTGGTGAAAACGCCCTTCTTTATGCATTCTGGTTTTAGTCTCCTTGATATACTTCCCGCTGGTAAATTGTGAATGTTTTGTTAAGAAAATTAACCTTGTGATACATTTTCCTAAATTTGTATTTGTTTTTAGAATATTAAATAAGAAGTTGACTTACGTTTGCGGTATATTGGATGTTGCAAGAGTTCATGGCTAGCGGTGATCACATATCAACGGTGACCCGCAAGATCGTTTGCCCTCCTGTAACCAAAAAAAAACAATAATATAAATTATTTTTGTTTCTATTAAATAGGAATAAACAATCCTTGGTAATATGAAGATCGTACATGTGACTAATTAAATACCTCGGAACTGGTTTAAAATATAAAATCATGAACTTTAATATTAAGTGATTTATAATATTCATAATTTTGTCTGAGTGTAAATCCGGTAGAGTAGTTTTTGTCTGGCGTTAAAGTTTAATAAGTTTTCGAGCAATTTCATAATAGTCAGTCGCATGTGGGACTTATAATAACAGTTTAGCACCAAAGAAATAACATTCAAAAGTGACATATTATTATATAAAAAGCAAACTACTCACTCAGTCGTTATTTTAAGTATTTATAAATTGTGCTTAAAACACAAAACTTAAATATATATTTTTATGATTGTATTCACATTCTATAAATTTTTATTTACCAAACTAAATACAATAGATGTTCTAGTTTATGCATGTATACTTTTATCAATGTATACTGTTTGTACAAGTGTCGCTATCATTATGGTGCAGTCGTAGAGACAAATCCCGGTTGGAAAAGACCTACAGTGCTCTGCTGGCATCACAAAGAGAGCGCGCGGCAGCGAGGGCTATACAATGTCCACGTCATTCTCGTCTGCTGCGACATCTCTCCACTGCTTCATCCCAGTTGTGTGTTGCGCCACCACGAGCGCAGGTTAGGTCAGGACAAGTACATTTCAGATATTGGGTTTGAACTAACATTTTGTGGAGGATTTAACAGGCTTCTTAGGATGTTTGGACATAATATATTAAGGGAGTATCCCGATGCAATGCTTAGATTTTGTTGTATATTTGTTTGTAACCTGTTTAGCTCACTTGTAGTAATCCTAGTTCATAATTTGATCTTCTGTTGTCATGAAATATGTACAACGAATTATTTGGCCTCGCTGGATTGCTGAAGTAAAACAAAATATGAAAATCATGAATGTCTTAAAAGTATTTTTGGAAATGTCACCATCATTCAGAGGAAGCGCGCTAATAAACTCCATACCGCGACCATAATTGAGAAGAAGTTTCTCACGCAGTTATATATTTCGTCAGCCTTTTGTAAAATAAAATAAATTATTATAATATTGTCAAATATATTTTAATAATTTCAATCCACTTTAGAAATGATTGTATATTTAATAAAGTTTTGATCTAATTTAATAATTGTTAAAGTTATTTATATATCTTAAAAACGTTATTAAAATCACGAAGTCGTAGTTGTTAATCGTTTTTTATAAACACTATCTTATTAAAATATAAATTAATATTTACCCTGTGACATTTTGAAAAGGTCGTTAACAAGTATCTGTTATTAGAGATTCTTGTCAATGTTGTCTATTCTAGGTATACCTAGAACAATTTTTTTTTATCACTGAATACTTCTGTAAATGAACTTAAATATCTATTTTATTTGAAGTTCCAGTTTGGGTTAAAAGATTACTATACAGCAATAGTACCTAATAGTAATTGTTCTCAAAGTTGGTTACTGATAAATTAATATTGAACTAATAATGAAGAAACTGATTTTGTATTTAACTATAACTTTTCCAATATATCATAATAAGGGATTGCGTATTGCAATCGTATTATGAAACTAGCTGTTGTTAGCGATTTCGTTTGCCTATTCCAGTCACTTTATAAGCGCTGGTTGCCATTTAAGTGATGACTTAAAATGTATACAAATCCGTTAATTTTTAGTTTTATTCTGATTACCCCTGAAATATTTTTTATGATTTTCGTGAAGATTATGTGTTAACTTAAATAAGTCGGTATTGGACAAAATTTTCTTTAGTATATTTGTTGTATCGAAATTATGTTTTAAACCAATTGTAGCGTAAAACAATTGTAATCGATACATCAATAAAAGTATACTTCTACTAAATTGAATTCCTTTCGCATGAAACAAGATTTTTGTTAATTATTAATAAATTAAACCTCCGAGCAAAAACCGCCGAGAACGACCTGTATGCTCCGCCCAGTGAGAAAGCTGATAATTCACTTGCATAAACTCTCGGGAAACCCATAAGAAGGAAGGTAGTTTCGAAAGAACCTCTTATGCCATACACGACTGAAGGCTTTCTATCCTATCTATAGTGACTTTGATAAGCGCCCAGAACTTGGATGCCTAACAGGCGGATACCTTGCCAGGTGATCCCTAATTTTGACGATATGCTTGAACTTCGCTCTAGCAATTTGTCGTTTCAACAATCTGGAGGCATGATTGATTATATTTCCTCTTCAGAACTCTAGAGATCGGATTCTTAGTGAGATTGGTTGAAATATTTGCGTCTCCGTTAAAAACAACAAGGCTGGCTGAGCCATCTCTTGAAGATAGTGGACGGTATTGAAGTTGGAATAAAGTCCGCGGATGTTGTAAAAGTCCACATTTAGAGTTTGGCGGGGTGCCGCTGCGTTGACTCATCGTTTGCCTTCAGTAAATATATGCGACGGGCTACGCGAACAAACTCACCGGCGAAACATAACCAACTGAATTTGGTTACACTCGTTGATCTTCCGTGAGAAGGTGGTGCTTCTCCGGTCGAACCAACCCCATACGAGCTGCAGTCAAATAACTACAATTAGGCTTTACTAACTAAGGAAAAAATCACTTGCTTTTGAAATATTATTTTTGACCCAAAAACACTATGTAGCAATTACTATTGAAATGTATTGTTTCAAAACAAAATGTATTAAAAACTATACTATATTTCTTTAAATATAAAAATTTTTTCGCCTGAATATTTTGATTATATTATTATCATGAAATTATTGAACCTATTACAAGGAAATAATCCATTTTTATTAATTATATTTGTCAAAAGTTAAAAGCAAAAAATACTGTTGTTTATTTAAATAAGATTCTGCGGAAGTTGGAATAAAGTTCCACAATTAACATCAAATTAACTATTTAACAATAACATACAATAATATGTAATGTTAGGAAATGAACTAAGACTGTGGTAATCTGAAGTGCTTTAACTTTACGTGTTTCAAAAGTCTTTTGTATTTATATACAAAATATGACACATTTACAGTTATTAAAGTTTATTAATTCATAAACTTATTCCACCCATCTTTGGACGTAGGCATACAATGGTTAGGGAATAATTTCTGAGGAATTATATTAAACGGAAAACAAAAGAAAAAAAGAAAACAATATTTCATTATTTATTGCTTTTGTCGAGGAACCCAGAAAACGTAGGTACCTGAATGAATTATGGAAACGATCGACTTTCCACGGCTTGTGGATCTAATTGTTTGAATTAATGAATAGTAAATATGCCGACACAAAAATTATCAATGTATTCTTGCATTTTTTCAATGAAATCAATTATAATATCTAGTCAAGATTTTTTAACATATATAATAATCATTTAAATAAATCAAAACAGTTGTAATTTATAAAAAATATCTAAAAATACTCAATGAGAATATTTTATTCTTCTGTAACTTATTACTGAAATACAAGTAATATAAAATTAATTATTAATAAAACAAAATTCAAACTGTTTTTCACAATTTTTTTAGTTTTTATTTCCTTGTAAGAAAATAATGACTAAATTTTATTTTTAGGCTTAAGATGGAGCGAATCTTTATAATATTCAGATATTTTCTTGCAGTCTTTCAACCGAAGTAATCTCCCCGTCGTGAACGAGGAAAGCGAATCATGTCTCTGGAAGCAACGGTAAGCGGAAGGATGCGACTCCATGACATCACCGCAAAACATCTCAAATTCCAGTCTTCATGAGCTAGATCATGAACTAAGCGGCGAAGAACTAGCCACTTATTTATACCAAGTGAATTGTAAGATTATAGGAAACACCTGAGATACGTCTGTTTAGGGTGAACGACCCTAAACAAGGATCCAGTCAATGATAACCTAAAGTGAAAGCTTTGAAGGATGAGTAAAGGAATTTCACAAGCTCCAACTTTAATAAGTGATAATGAAGTGAGTTTCGGAGTAGTAATCTCATATTATTTATTCAATACAATACAATACAATACAATAGTCTACCGTTTACTAGTTTACATGTGGTCATTTCATGCGATGTAATATATGTATATACATATATACTTTAAACTTGAGAGACCAAAGGGCTTAAGAACGCAGTTATTACTACAGAACTTTAATCAATTTCTAAGATAAAATATTATAATTATAATATATATAATTTTGTATTAGGTATTTTCTGAAGTGCAATGTGCAGTATACATTAATTGCGGAAAGCGCAAATCATATTCTATAGAAATTGCTTCGTTTCCTACATTGCACGAAGCCGAGATTGATTTTGCTGTTATGAAAGAAGAAAGAAAATTTTGTTTTCTTTTCCTTTAGAATGCGAGTCTTTCAATTTTGGAATCATGGTTTAGTATTATTTTATAAAAACTGATCATAAATGTTAATTACTAGACTTCAAAAATGAATTTTTAAATATCCGCTTATATATATTTTTTGTTAATACTAATATTATAAATGTAACAGGACTTGTAATGTAAGTTGGTATGTATTTCCCTTAATAATACTAAACCACTGTACTATGTATTTTCATAAAATGTTGACACTAAAAGTTTAGTTTATGTCAGAAAATAAAATTTTATATTTTATTCTTCAACAAGAAAGGTAAAGTAAGTAGAAAATATAAACGTTGTTAGCATAACACTGAACTATTTATTTTCATTATGAAACTGAGCGCCCGTTTAAGTTCTTCTGCGATTGTAAAAAGTACACTTAAAATATTATGGTTCCTTTATAAGTGCATCAGATTTTTTTTTGTAGATATACTAACTAGCTGAAGTCTGCGGCTCCACCCGCGCAAAAGTTATTTCACTAAACAGTGATAACTAATGGTTTAAACTATGTGATCTCATTTTCTTCAACCTTTTCACTACAAAGAGATATTGTGTTATTTGATTATGAAAAAACCTGTTATTGAAATATTTTAACCATTATTAGTACAGAAGTAGCAAGAAGATAAAAAAAATTAAAAGACAAAAAAACAAAAAAAAGAAATAATATAATCTATTTTCATAGCTCTTACGGCTTAATACGTAAAATGCTTGCTCATTCTCAAACTTGTTAATAATAACTTCAATGACATATTGTATGTGTGTTGAATACATTAATACCAGGTAAGTTTATTAAACTATTCAGGAGCTGCAACTTAATCCTGCATTATCCCTTCTTTATTATGCTATTATTTATGTTATAACATTCTATGACAGGTAACCTGATAATGACTTGCCAACAGAGCGTCACCTGCGATACATCAAAGCTCTCTAATTTATTTATTTTATATTATGACGATTATATATACACTTTTCCTAAGTCTTAACACATTGGTTTTGATTTACAGTTCATTTAAATAGATAAGATATGATATTTGATTAGTTCAGCCTTATCGAAGTTCTATTCGCGACATTAAACAAAACTCCTGTAACGGAGTTAATATTACAAAGTTCTGATTGCTGTGTCCTGAGTATTATAGAAAATAATATCGAATGACAAACAATATTTGTATATATTTAGTTATTATAACAACTTTGTATCAGATAACTTACTTTCGATATTATTATTCTTTATCTTGATATTGAGTTAAGTTATTAATGAGTACATCTTTCGAACAGTTGATGAATGAAGGTGGAGGTTTGTAAATCTGGATCTGAAAGGAAAAGAGTAAGTTTTAGTTCTCTTATTCGGCTATGTAATCAATACAACTAATCCAGTCAAGTGACAGTCGGACCAGGAGCAAACGTAGAGTTCCGTAGTTGCATCTGATGTATATGTAGACAAAGATATACATTTTTCTAAGATATACAATTCTATAGTACATTATTTTGATTTATGTATTAAGATTAGTTTGCAATATGAAGGTATATAAAAATTCTTATTCGAAAAATGGTTTAAGCTAACCCATCATATTTTTAAAGATATATTCATCATCATATGTTATCTAACAATATAGAATAAAATTTACGAAGAATGAATTTAATTTAATTTTTGCTATTGAAGTATTTAAAAATCGTATTTTAGAAATAATAATAGACCAGACAAGATTTTTTTTTAATTTTTGAATTATGCGGCATCGGGAACGATATCTAATAATTTAAGTTTTAATAATAAATACGATTCCCTTTTTCCATATGAAGGGTAGAAGACAAAGGTATTCTTAAATCTCAATAACAATGTTTCAAATAAAGAATATTACTCCAAGTTGAAGTATACATGAGCAAACAATGTCGTCTTTTTTGCATCAGTGTTATTAAAACGATAGTTAAATACAACACGAATGGATTATTATCTAGTTTTATAGTTCAAGATATTGTAATTATTTATAATTACTGGGAAAATCAGTGTTTTTGTCTGTATAAAATTTATTACCACTTAATAAAGATGTAAATCGTTTCTAATAAATATTTTGGTTTCAGACAAATCGTTAAGTCGAAACTTAATCAATGTTTTTTGAAAAGGATTTAAACATTAACTATATTTTTTCAAAGTGACGATTACATTTATTACTTTAATTATAATATGCAAAAGAACATTATAATTTTGATATAAATGTTTTCGAGTTTTTTTTTTTAAACTCTTATTTTTTACATTTTTTGGACATAATTTGTTATCGGTTTTTTGCTATTTAATCATTAGGTTTAAAAGATATTAAATATATTATATCCCAAACGTTTGGGAGACCTTTTTTTGTGTTCAGTTGTCTCCAGAATGCGACGAGATAATTAGCTAAAAATTTTCTCATGTATGTTGGAGCCGAACACAGATGTTATAGCAAAAACCGATTAAAAAATGTTTAGCCATTGAAAACTTCACTCCTGCCATAGACAATACATTAAAGCTGCCCTGCGCGCGCGAGCAATGTGCTGAGCTAGACGGCGACAATTACTCGAAATAAATCGATATTTCCTGTAGCTATTTAGATGAAAGGAGAGGGGCTCAGCTCAACACCCGCCGCGTACGGTTAGCGGATCCTGATAAATAAATAAATTATCCTTTATAATTTTCTATATTTTTAATATAAATCACGATATAATTAAATAAATAACCAAATACCATTTTCAGTGTATACTTAATCTAATTTACTTAATATTTACCACCGACTTAATTAACATGTTTATATTATGCACTTTTGAGTCAGAGTCAAATCTATGAATAATAATAAAACTTGAAATCCTTGTTTACATTGTAAAAGGAAACTGTTATATCAATTTATGATAGCAGTTTTGATATTACGAGCATGGCGTAGATGAGATTGTAACTCAGGAATTGATGTTATTTATAGATAAATACACATTAATAACAATGATATGTAAGCGTGTTATACATTTTTAACACGATAGTGGAGTAATTCTGGTATCTTTTTTAAATATATGTACGGGACAAAGCGTATATAATATTAAAAGTCTGATTATTGAATAATACTTTTCGCTCTCTGTTATTACAAAAATGATCCTGATATTGGTATTTTCTCATCGGTAAACTCTTGCTTTTTTAAATCTTGGTGACACACGTAACTAATATTCTAACAAGAGTTTTAAAAAAAACTATATTTAGCAGTTGATTATCTACCAATCTTTTAAACTCATTTCAATAACTCAGAAATGTATATCCTAGTTCTTATAAAGTCCAAAAAACTCAAAGTATTAAATAATTTTCAATTTGTCACCCAAATATTATAAAACCACGGTGTTTATATTTGTATTGTTATTGCGAATAATACTTGAAGTCGGTAAAGATTTTATTTTCTTATCCCTTAAAAATATTTAAAGAGACATTTTATCAAAATAATGTGATTAATTATTAGACGAACAGATTCTCCAACGGTAGATACCAAATTTAGAAAAGTTTGCCTACACTCGGTAAGGTTTCTGAGACAGTAAAAAATAGAACGATTTCCCTATCCTATGAATATGGGACGGGACTCATAGTGAAAGGGATATAAAGATAATATGATAAGTATCGTATTGGGCAAACTGGAAAAATACTTGATACTCAGGTTAAATTTCCTATTTACATCATAAGACCATTTTGTATTTGGGACCGCATTATTTTATCTGACCAAATAGTAAAGAGTATATTTTGGTCTTATAACGGCTACATACAAACAGACCGTGTCATTATTACATACCATTTCTGATCTATTTTCATTAAAGAATTTATATCTCAAGTATGAATAAATGAATGTCTTATTGGACATCTTCAGAACATAGTACAATATTATGTTAAAGAAGATACACCTAATTTGTCATTTATCAAAAAGTATAACTGATATTATTTATATAAAAAAATAAAAAGTATTCAAAGAGATTGAAATGTAACATTTTAAAAATAAATTATTTTTTAATGTGGAAAAATGCTGCGTAATGACCTTCACTCGTGCTAAGATTCCACTAGAATATACGATGGATGACAAAATCATACCGCGAGTGGATAAAATACGTGATTTAGGAGTCGAGATGATGCCAGAGTTATTGTTTCGTAAGCACATTGTTGGGATCTGTAAGCATTCTTTTAGAAAACTAGGTTTCATTTTAAGGCAATGTAACGATTTCCAAAACACATATTTAATAAAAATGTTATATAACGCCCTTGTAAGAAGCCATCTAGAAACGAATGCCATTATCTGGAGTCCGCAGGAGTGTAAATATATACAAATGTTAGAAAAAATTCAAAACAAATTTACGAGATATTTATATTTGAAAGAGTTTGGTGTATATCCGTATTTTCCGCTGATGTATCCGAGTTTGTTTGTAATGGGTATGGTCGGGTACAACAGATTGGAGGTGCGGAGAAACGTTGCACTGGTTAAGTATATAGTTAGTGTATTACGCGGCGAGATACATCACCCAGATATATTAGACCTGGTACAGTTTAACATACCTAAACTAAGCGCGCGGCGTCGAACTGACGTATTCTGTTTACCATCAGCCAGGTCTAATTTGCTCAAGAATTCCCCTATGTCACAAGCTTTGCGGCTGATGAATGAAATATCAATGCACATAGATATATTTTCGGACAGTATGTCGAAAATCACGGAAGTGGTCCAAAAGATAATGGAAGATTCAGCTTAAGGAATGGTAAAAACATTGTTATTTACTTGTAACATCGCATTAGTAGTAACTGTTAAGATGTTATAATTGTATGTGGATGAAATAAATAAATAAATAAATAAATAAATTTTGTTAATATGTTTTATTCAACCCATCGACTACATATCGAGTTATGCGTACAGACAAGTCAAATAAATATTTATATATAAATAGAGATTTAACTTCTCAAATTATATTAAATATATATATACATTATTTTACTATTGAAAAAAATAATACTTAATAATAGTAATAGTAAATCTCTTTGTCCACATCTATTTGAATGTGTCACTGTATTTTATTCTCGACGTGAAAACAATGGGTGTTATAAGTTTAAGACATGTATCAGTATGTTCGTATGTCTTCTTGCGACATCGTAACTTTCAAAAGATTAAAGCTAATTTAATGACGTTTCTTGAACTAATGCGTTCTTTGTCGAAATTTTTGTTGAAAAAAAAAACAATTGTGTCTAAGTTATTAAATTCTCAAAAAAACAAGGTCTTAAGTAATATTAAACCTAATAATAAGTACTTTTATTTAAATTTTATTTCTTCTCGGGCCGCATATTTTATAATAACATTTTATAATAGCAAAGAGGGAAAAAGCTTACATAAATTACACTAATTAAAACAAGTTTTGAATATAACATAAGTTTTCCGAGAACTTATAAGATTATGTTGGGAAATTGTATTTTAACAACTTTAATGATTTCCAGAACTTCGGTTAAATTATTATTTTCGTGCTGTATTTGAAAAACGTGGGCGTACAGGTTACTAAAGACCATGCATCATATTAGCGCATAGATTAGATAGAACCAACCAACTTAGTTATAATTTACTCTTATATAGTAAACTGTCTCAGTGGTGTTATGTCCATGGCTGCCGAGAAGAAATTTACTGTCCATGGTAGTTACCCACAGCCTGATACTCCGTTTACTCCAGGCTTCGTTGTTCGTGTCATATGTAGAAATTATTCTAGTGCTTCTAGTAGTTATCCATATTATATCGTATGCTAGGTTACTGAATCTTTAATCTACTGTTTGCTCAGTCTTCTTTTTTGTAGTACATGTAACCGCTGGTGACATGTAACCACCATAATAAATCAACAAAACTGATCTCAGAACGACAGACTAAAGTCTTTTTATATTCGAAAAGGAAAACAAGATAAGAACGCAAATATATTAAAATTGTTAACTTAATAAAATTAATGAAGTTTTGTCTTTTATCCATATCATAATCTCAGTCACCTTTCTGTAATCCATCATCGTGTTTAATCACAACTTTAATACTTCGCGTAGAGAACAAGTATTTACTTTAGGAGAAGTTATCTACTAACTTGAAATTAATGTTATTTCACACAATTTTGATATATATTTTTTAATGTGTATGTATGTAGTAATTATGTATTTAAAACCAAACAAAGTTGTCGTTTTCTATTTATTTAGTAAAGTTGCAACGAACGCCAATAGACGAGTGCCAGAATATTTAAAGTTTAAAAGTAGAAAAGAATACTGAAAAAATAAGCTAAAAGAAATAAACAAAGAAGAATGAACTCTCCCGCTCCACACAGAAGTCATTCAGATGTATAACTTCAAATACACTGTCATGTAAATTGTGGAATTTCAAAAAGCAAAAACAGCCTATTTACAAATTAAATGACTGTTTGTGTCCAAAAACACATACAATTATGTAAGTTCCAAAAAATACTTTTCTTATTTATTCCTATCTTAATATCTCATATAAATTTACATCATTAATTAAATAAATCTACAATCTAAACAGAAAACTTACTTATATATATTTAATTAAATAAATAACAAATATGAATATGGTTACGGAAAAGTAATTTCTAAGTTCGTCACTTTACTAATAAACTATCAACACTATTTAATGTTGTATTTTCTGAGCTGTATAAAAGACTGAAAGTCTTGAGAAAGTTAGCTATATATAAATTGCAAAACTTGTATGGCATCTTTTACTAAGGCTTTAAAAATAGGTAAACTAGATTTATCCAGGAATCTAACCAGAAGAAATAAAAACAAGCCTTTCCTGTCTTTTATGAATGTTTTTGGTTGAAATAATCTTATTAATTTTTGAACCAAATGAAATGCCAATTTAATAAGACAAAACTATTTTGATATTTTAAATTAGTAGAATAAGTGTAGAGGTTATTCAGATATAAGATAGAAATGAAAAGCTTTTATGATTTCATGAGATAGAAATGTGTTAATAAAAAGACTACTTGTACAATGTTTTAAACCAAACCAGACAATACGTGACAAAAGCTGGTCAGTTTAAAAAGATGTTGTTGTTTTTTTAAATTTATTGTTCAGAAGACATAGTATTAGTTATTGGGAGGTAATGATTACGAGAAACGGAGAAGATATTATTAAGTTATAATTTTTGTTTAACAAATTTTTTGTTGATTTGAAAATTGTTAATCAAAATATGTCAGTTTTAAGAGAATTGTCAGATAAAATAATATGTTCGTTATTTTCACATCATACATTTTCTTAAATTATTTATATTCGTGTTACGTTTTATTTACACTTTCACTACTCTACATAGGTAAAATTACAAATAATTAAAAGTTCTAAACATGAATGAGATGGGCAAGAAATGGTATTAACGAAAGCACATAGTTTATAAACTTTGTGTAATAAAAAGCGTTTGTTTTCTTTCAATAGCTTATGTTTGTTTATATGGAAACGATTTATTGATATAGTTAAAGGTTCAATAATCTATAATAATGGCAAATGTCATCAGAATCTACCTACCCATTTTTGTTTGTAAATAGACCAAATTTTCCTGCTGCTGAAATTCTTAAAAATATCCTTCTGTTTCTTAATGTTGTGCTCTGAACTAGATACGTAATAAAATTTTATTACTGAATATTTTAAAATATGAATATTAATATTATCATAAGGTTTCTTCCTTCGCAGTATAGAATATTATGGAAAATATTCTACAACCGAAATAAATATTTAAATTTGTAACTTAAATTAGACTTTAAGAGAAAATAACATATTGATTGACAACCAAAAGAACGTAATAGTGACATTTCATAAAAAGCTTCAAAATAACCATAATGTTCTTTTATAACATAAATGATTTTATTATGTATGGGAATTGAATTTCGGTAATGTAAATACATTCATAAATTGATGGACTTAGAGGAAATCTTAAGATTGCATTTTGAATTCGGATACATATAACGATGTTACCTTGATCTAACTGACAAATTATTTAGCTAGATAGCTGTTGTGATCTGACCTTATCATTAACTGTAGTTATATCTTATGTCTCCTGAAACAATTTTGAGTATTTATATTATTTTTTTATCAACGTTTATATAACAGAAATCAAAGCACTCATAATAAAGCAAGCTTTTATTAAAACGAAAATCGTTAAGTTAAATTGCCTCGATTTTTTTACTTTGTTAAGGACCACTGTTTGTTAGAGATTACTGAACAGCAATGTGTGACGTGTGTAAGCCAGGCAGTTTATAGAAAACGTTAGGAACACCATAAGAGATAGTTTATAAACATTAGGTACCGTTTGTTTAATTTTGTACAATGTTTCGAACATTACAAAAAAAGTTAAAAGAAAAAAGTTTCTCTCACATATTCCCAGACTGACTCTTTGTTAAAATACGATACAAAACAACACAAGTAAAGTAAGGGTTGTTTTATAACCGTGTAGTTTAGTTTACAACGAACAGGCGTAACATGCGGCCTGGCCTTTATCTTTAACATCCCTCCGCCCACGACGGTTTAATACTGAGGGATTTTAAATATGACTTATGGTAAATTAATTACTAGCCTGATGTAGATTTAATGATAATATAAATTAGAATTAAATATATTATTAACATTAGTTTCAAATGTGTAGTAATAATAAAACTTCAAAAGATCAAAACAATGATTTCAAATCTGAATATTATTAGACAAGTTTTTTACTACCTTTAAGAGTATCTTCGTCTTTGTTCCTTACAGAAGCGTGTTATTTTTTTATAACCAATTTCCAATTTTTTTATATATTTTTATATCTATCTCTTTTTTTCTCTACTCTTCTCATGTTTATTATGTATTGATTAAATTGCCTGATATTTCCTTATTAGACATATCAGGATCATTACATTATATTTATAATAAATTTATAAATTAATAATTAAAGAGGATCCGACAAACCAAGTGAGCGTGTTCAGGTACCTATTTAGAGAATACAAGTTGGCCAAAAAAATCCCTGACCTCATATTTTTTTTAAAGATTTTTTTTTGTATATTTTTCGTTTTTGTTGTAAGTTGTACCTAATCATTTAAATAACATTTCTAAAATCCGTTTTAGACCGGATGTTTTCATGTAATTTTAGTCTCAAATGCATGCTTAAGCCACGAAAAGCAAAATTAGATACAATCTGAACTACCTAACTGATGTAGAACTCATAAAGTGAAAAAATAAGTTTAAGCTTGACATCTAAGTTCAACTTTCACAATGATTTAAAAAAAAAACACTAGCGATTCTGGAGGTAGTATGCATTAAATAAGTTATCCATTTATCACTTATTACAACGACATTAAAAATGCTATAATACTTATCGGCTTGTTCAATAAATGAGGTACCAACAAAAACCAAAACACAACAACAACAACAAAATACAAACAACAGAAATTAATCAAAATTATTTATATTTCAAATCCTGTTCGAATACAGCTCCTCTGTTACGAATACTACGAATACACGCAGGGCACCATGATGTATTTATTTTGTGATGGTGTTTAGACTCATTTCTGCTTTAATTTTTGCAAATGCGTCGTTAATTCTTGCCACCAATTCTTCTTTTGTTGTGTTTTCGACCTCATACACCAACTCTTTAGCACGTCCCCAGACATAAAAATCGAGCGGTGTTAGGTCTGGGGAACGTGCGGGCCATTCAATTGGGCCACGCCTCCCGATCCATTAATTGGGGAAGCAGTCATCTAAATACTCGCGTACAATGTTTCGGTAGTGTGCCGGGCAGCCGTCATTCTGAAATATGATTGCCAGGTCATCTTCAATAATCGGCAGGTGGCCCATTAATTCCGGTAAGTCATTGATTAAAAATTCCAGGTAATTTTCGTAATTTAGTGTATCTGGGAGACCCCATTATCTCCCAGATACACTAAATTACGAAAATCCTACGAGGTCAATAAATCATATAAATCATATTTTGTAATATATATATATATATTACTGTATATATATGTTCGTGTTTAGTATGTATTACTACCCTTCCTTTGTAACTCGCTAACTATAAAATGATCTAGAATAGCTGCGATAAAGGAGCTCTATTCTGTATCTAGAAAATATATTTTCGTCGATTCTCTTTTATAATATTTTATATAGATAATGTGATTGAAATAAACTAATTCATTATTACTGACATCTTTTAAAACAATATATTTTCAATTAATATATAAAAAACAAGAGATTTATTTAACAAATTTATTCATATTTTATTTCATCTCGCTTTAATTATGTAGGCTTACTCAATTAGGTACTTGTAAAAACGACTTGTTACAATAATATGTGAGTCACGAGACTCGTCAGAAGTATACTTTAATCTATCACAACGAGCCATGTATCGTACTAAAACAATGGCATGTTAAGTGCATAATTAACTGCTCTGCCGCCGACAGTGTAAGTACAATAAGTATCAAGTTCTCTTTACAAGGAGTTTGGTATATATTTTTAGGTTAGGAAAATAATAAGAAAGAAATTATAAGGTAAAAAGCATATACCTTATTATTTCTTTCACAATCACAAATATTTATATATATACGTATAGATATCAATTTCAGTCATTCTAAATCTTATTTCTCCAACGCTAAGGTTGTCTGGGAGATATACCTTCCTTAAACATGTGTACTTTTTATTTAATACTTATATTTTTTTCTTCATACTTTTGTACAATATATTATATCTATCTGTTGTTGTATTATTGGCTATGATTGGATTTATTATATATTTTGTGTTTTGTAACAATTTATTACAAAACTACATTTTAATAATGAATTTTTTACATCTTAAATGTATCATAATCGTCCGTTTTTTTCCGCATATTTGAAATATGTTTATTCAGAACAAAAAAAATATCTTCATAACAAGTTCTTAAGGCATCATTTACAACTTCACAACTGTCACTTATTACTGTCGGTGAACTTAACTGTATTGTACCCAAAAACTGGTTAAATTCGTAACGGAGATTAATTTTACATAATTTTATTATTAAGGACGTAACATAATTAGATGTTAGAAGGTAATAATAAGTAATATGCCACTATATAGTATCTTGAATATAACATATAAATTTATTCTCATAAAAGCTATAAATGATAACTTTTAACTTAGATTTCAAAGAAAACTAATATGATTGCATTTAAGTACTCAGTATAACAATTATAAAAAATTATATAAGAACAAATGATAACCGTTCTCAGATTAAATATTTGTTTAAAAGGAAATAATTTGACTTATCTTTTTGTGTTAAATAAATTTGACTTGTATATTTAGATTGTAAAGTATTTAAAGAACACTCTGACTCGTAAGAAAAGCAGCTTATTATATTTCTTGCGAGGAAATTGACACAAATTTTTTACTATTAATTTTACTTTTAGTATTAAAGAAACATATATTTTTAAGTTTTTGAAGTGCAAGCAATAAAATACCATATTTATATAAAGGAAAAAAAAAACAAGTTTCAAACGTAAGTGTAAGTGTCTTATTAGATCCAGAACAAATAATGGCGGAGGAGAAGAATAAAATCTATCATTTTTATTATTTAGAAATATTTGGTTAGAAAGAAACAAAAAAACTGACGGATATTGTTTGAAAATACTTCTAAATATTTTTCAATAACTGATATTTAAAATCCTTTTACTGATATTTGTGATTTGTATATTTTTTATTATTTTTATTATAATAAATATTTATTGAGCGAAGCGAACGAAGTGAGCGGAGCGTTTTACTGGAGACTTTTTACATTCTTTGTCACGAATTGGCTCGAAAACGACTTGACGGAAAAATATGAAACTTTGCAATCAAAAAGACACACATTAGGTGATGGTTTTTATAAAAAAAAAATCCTCAAAAAAACATTTTTTTTTATATCATGTCATAAAACTGATATCCCATTGAAGTCAATGGGAAACGATGAGTCAATACACTGGGCTCGCTTCGCTCAATATGCAAACGGCACCCGAGATTTCGCGAGCGCAGCGAGTCGAAATTGAGGGTTTGTTGGCGCCCCTAGTTATTTTTATTTATTGTCAATAGTGTGAAATAAATAAATAAATGGAAGATACTTTTGACTATGCTTGCTTGTAAAAGTAATGCCGGATTATAAAAACATAATCTATCAATTTTGTTATTTAGAAATATAATTGTATTACAATGAAAGAAATAGTCTGTTATGTTCAGCATTCAAATGTCGAAGGCTAGAGTTTCAAACTACACCCACAAATGTTACATTAACTGACATTTAGAAGTCTTCTACTGACATTTGAAATTCTTTTAAGACTGAGATGTTCTTATTATTGCAGCGATGGTCTATTTTTATATATAATAAAATGCTATATACAGAGATAGTTTCAAACATTGACTTTCACGTCCCCGCAACTTGCCAAAGAATAAATCCGAACTTTATTAGTGAGGCTTTTATTAAATGACATATCGCATCGTAGTGAAATGTAAATGATTTCAACATTTACATTTCTCAATTAAAAAAATATTAAAAAAAAATTAAAAAGTATGGTCTATGACTATAATAAAATAGTTTTGATTAAACACTGATACGGGTTTTAACCTTGCGTGAGAGGAGGATTTTGGTCCGGAGAGTGGTATGTTTATGTATTTTTTTAAACTGAAATAGTTTCTAGAAATTACATTCTATAGACTAAAAGAAATAAATTGTTTACTGAAATCGTTAGTATATTCAATAAACATACTTAAAACATGCGATGCGATGAAGTTATTATGATAATACGAAGGATATTTGTTTTTGGAAAAAATAGAAATGTTCCTTAAATCAGGGGAGGGAAAAAGAGACAACAACATATGAGTCATTCTTCTAATTAACAATAACACAATAGTTTTATATTTTATTACATAGTTTAGTTTAATTTTCATCAATATGAAATTATTAACCTCAGCGAAGATCGCTTTATCAAAAAATCTTCATAAAAGACAGAAAGTCATTTGTTCTAATTGGATTACTGGCTAAATCTAGTTTACATATTCTTAAAGCCTTAGTAGAAGGTTCGATACAAGTTTTGTAATCTAACTTTCTCAATATGTAGAAAATGCAATATTAAATAGTGTTCTTGACTGTTTATAACACATGGTGAAAATTACTGCTTCTTAGTGTTCCATACCTTAAAAACGAAAAAAAAGATATTTTGACAAGAAATATAAATTGATATGGTAGTTCCTGTTAACCTAGAACTATGAAAATATTTTTTTTTAAATATTTTTTTTGACGATAATATCACACTAATTAAAATTGATGGACATGCTGACGATACTTTTGCGATGGATTGACGCTTGCTCCTACGTTTAAGTCTAACTGGCAACTGATTGACCAATAACAATTGTTATTACATTTACGCAACACACATATAAAAACAATATGTATTTTTAATCTGCTTGACTGTTAAACTAAATAAAATAAGAAACAGTAAAAGTAAAGCAATGAAATCAATAAAAAGAATTAAGAACAGAGCTTTTTTAAAAAAACTAAATATAATATAAAAGTTATTTTATCTAATCATTTTTAAATTGTTTAAAAAAAACATTAAATATTATTATTATAAAAGATTTGTATTTACAATTAACGAAGTTTTTTTCCAGTACCGAATAAAGTTTAAAATCTCGCCTAAAATTGTAGTTTTTGAGAAACTGTCATTATAATTTTGTTTCGATTAGACTGAAAAATTAAATCTTTCTAAGGTCAGATAACTTGTTACTGAAAAATTAATTTTCTAAAGTTAGATAATTATATCTTCTCATATTTCAATAATTACAATTAATTCAACTTTTTTAAATAGATGGCTTTGTAGGTCGGGCATAAATTTAATTTTAATACATATTTTTTTTAATTACGTACATTTAGATCGTATTTTGTATCGTAAATAGACTGACATGTCATAATGGAAGAAACGCCCTTTCCTACTTTGTGGGATATTTCAGATAAGAAATAAATATAAAAATTGTACAACTCTTGTCCATAAATTATACAACACTCGTACATTTAATATGTACTTTATATATTTGTATTATTTTTCATTTTACTAAGTATATAGGTATATATTTTAATAATTATATATAATACGAAAGTTTTAAAAAGATTAGTTAGGTCTATCGGCTTCGTAATAAACGGTAATAGGTTCTACACCACATGGCGGGAGTTATATGGACGTTTTGCGTTAGTTTCACTTTAGGAATAAACAAAACCCTTAATGACTGTTCTTCACTCTGCAGCATTTAAATAAATAACTCACTTATATTCGATGATCAGCTAAGTTACTTTTATGCGAAGCATTAATTTAATTATTTCTCACATTGGTTAATTAAACAAAACCTGTAATTATTCTTGAATATTTAATAACGTTAACATGTTTTTCATTAACTTAATACATAATATTTTGTTACTTATAGTACATGTAAAAGAATTTACCTTACGGCAAGATAAATCAGGTAAATAAATAAACCAAAACACGAAGGGCACAAAAACAAACCAAAACAAATATAAAATAGATAAAATTATCACTAAATATAAAAATACGGATATTATGTTATCGTGTGCAATAACTTTATATATCACAGGCATCACTGCAACATATAAAATCAAAATTCTTCTCACAGAATGCAATGTGTTTCCTATAAATAGTAAATGTAATAAAAATAAACTGGTGTCGGTTCCTTCATTGGTGATAGTGGCTTTCGTTTTATCTTCTTTTTACAACTTTTGAAAAAAAAACTATTTTAAATAGTTATCTAACCGACATGAAAAATGTTTACAATAAAATATATTTTTCATAAACATTTTTATTCGTATCTTATTTACATAAGAAATAGGAAATTTGGATTTTTATTTGGATTGATTACGATGTATAATCCAAATAAAAGCTGCTTTCTAAAAGTATATTTTAGATCCCACACTCATATCAGTTATTATCTAAACTGCAGTAATAAGTAATAATTAAATGTATATTCCTTTTACCCTTTCCTTAAGTTTAATGATGTAAATAAAATATGGATATACATATTTCAAGCAAACAGCATTGATCACCCGATACGAATACACGTAAACGAAAAACAGACATTTGTAATAATGTATTAAGACTTATTATAATATAATGGTAATAAGCTAAACTTTTAAAACCATTTTAATAACAAAAGGCACCGCCAAAGTTTACAAAAATAAGTCTTGCTGTTATATATATACGATTAATTCTCATTTTTCTTCTCTCTCTTTCTCTATCTCTTCTTTAACACGCAATAATAAATTCACTTTTTAATTTCCATTAATAATAAAAATACACCATGTAAGGTTTTGGCTTCCGATCTTTGTACAGTCTGTATCGTCGCTGAAAAGGATAACTAAATTAAACTACAAAATGCTCTAAGAAATATGCTAAACATATAGGATAAAAATTATAAATTAAGTCAACCTTTAGTAAAAATTATGGAAATTAATAAGAGTTTATCATCATTAAACTTAAGACAACATGTTTTTACCCCTCTTTTTGGGTGGGGGTTTAAATAAAAATGCTTCTTACGTCACCAACAGACAATATATCTGGGACGACAATTATCATATATCGGTAAAATTTTATTTATGTATTTTTGTACATTTACGTCACCTACTGTTCTATAGAATTTTAAATGTACTTCAACATGAACATTGGTTGTCTGGAAGAAATAGCCGTCAGGCGATAAGACCGCCCTTTGTATCTCCAAAATTTTATATTTTTCTCTATGTTGGTATATTTTTTTACTTATTTTTGTAATTTGTAGAGTATGCAATAAAGAATATAAAAAAATAACGTTAGTGAATTTGCAATGCATTTTTTGATCTTACTTCTTTAAGGAAGTCTGAAAATTGGTTATTGTGGGATATAATTTAGAGAAGCAATTAACCTTTTGATGTCGTTTATTCTATGATATAAATTATCTATATATTAACTAAGTGGTTCGGGGTAACTCCTTGTCAGCCTCTCAACTTGAAGTAGCTATAGTAGATGGAAGTATTTCGTACTATCCATATTCTTCCCTAGTATTACAGTCAGAGTAGTAGTATGTGCAGTGACCACTACTTTTTTTTTTATTTTAGATTTATTTCTCTCCTAAGCTCTTCCTATATATATGAGTATACGAGATTATTTACATTTAAAAATTAAGAAAAGCATTTATTAAAGTGTACTTGAGCTTGTTCTTCATTAATCTGTTCAACTTATTTTCAAATAGTTTTCAAATTCGTATTAAAGACGACTTTTAAATTGTTATCTCTTAATAAATTAAAAAAATCCCTAAGAGTAATATTCATTATAGTTTGTATATAAATAATTATAATAAAAATATGTTGTTGTAGGTTTGCTTAAATTTATCACTTAATCATTAATTCCTAAGGTGTTAAAATCGCAAAACAATGATTACATATGCCAAAAATAGTACCAAAGATTTGTCTAAGTGTGTGATGATTTTAAAAATACATATATTTTGATCTACGACAATAAAACAAATAATTAAGTAAATGGTTTATTGTTAAGATGTCGCAAAGAAATGAAGAATACCAAATGAAAAAACCTTATAAAGGTTATTCAATTGGTAGTTTCTTTTGAACTTTATTTCTTAAGTTTTTTTTTTTTTTTTATTCAAAATTAGTCTCGTCTTAAACATATTAAACCTGTACTTAAGATAAACATAACACGTATTAATCATAAATTACATACATTATTTAAAGTTAATTCTATATAAATTCTTGTTTCATAATATGTGTAAAATAATATTAAATTCGATTACACAATGATAATAGTCAAAACCACAAAACCCAAACATCAAAAAAATGGATCCCTAGTCTTATAAGATACCGAAAATATATGTGAAATTTACTTTCTTAAAAAAATGTATAGAACATTTATTATAGTGCTAGAAATGTTGGACTAATAAAGACTTAGAAACTTTTACAACAAGAAACTACGAGTACTAACTGCTTTGGCGTTTAACCAAAGCTTTTCCTCCCAACTGTGTGTAATGCCTAGTTTTTTAACAAATTTTTTATCATGGTTAACTATATATTTTTATTTTACAATATTTATTTACAAATATGATAATTAAATTCGGAACAAATATTCTAAAAAAAAATAATTAACTGTATTTTTATTGGTGTCTTTCCTAAAGAGATAAAATATTATTTAATTTGTTAAGTTGTCCTATAAATTTATATTCTAATAAGATTGGAGTTAAAAAATATTAAATCTTCAAATCTATGTTAATATATTTTAACATAAACTATATACAAAAGACTGTATTTGGTCGTTTATTCTGATTCGATTACTGACTGGACTATGCAAGACCTATACCCGGGGAAGTATTTATTACATACATATATATTTTGGTGGTGATGAATTGTTAGATAAATTATTTAGAAAATAAAATAACATTCAAAGCTGGGACATCTAGGACGTCATTTGTCAAAATAAAACTTAGTTTATCGAGCGAAACAGTTCAATTATTTTAAAAGTTATCTTATTTTTAAGTATTTCAATTGAGTTTTTATTTATTGTAAAGTAATCTGTCATGGTCGTGATACACGTCAGAAACATAAAGTATTCCAGTTTTTAAAATGTCAATTCAATTTCTCTGAAACCTACATATAAAATGGAGAACATTTTTCAAAGGCTTTAGCGTTTCGACATGTGTATACCTCTTTCCTATCCTCATATCTTTCTTCTTATACATAGTTAAAATGAGAATACATATCATTTCAAAAATTTAAAAGACTAGCACTATCATTTTTGTGGTGAAGGTGAAGGGTTAACTCGTTTTTTATTTGTTCAGCATTCTTACACCATTTTACACTATCTACACGAATATGTAAGGTTAATATCTACTTTTAAAGTTATAATTATATCGAATATAATCTCTTTTAAAATTATTTCTCTACATTGAGAAATAATTTTTGAATTAAATGAATAAAAATCAAAATCTTTACCGACAGTAAGTTCTTCACAAAATTTTCCTAATACCCTTATAGACATTTTTTTTTTTTTAGTTATTTACCTAAAATATTTTGCTTCACATATAATTCGACAACATCAATTTTTTTTAAGACTATTTACTAATTAGTATTAATAACTTATATATATATTGGTATTAATTTATTCATTCATTGTTTTATCGAAACATTTTTTATAAAAAGACTTAAATAACATAATTTCTATAAAATTCACACACCTTCGAAGAGTAATCCGCAGAGACATTTTTATTTGGAAAATGGATAACATTTTATTCCTTTTGTTTAGGGTCAAGGAGGATAATGAGCAGACAGACACTCGAACGGTACGTGATGCCACCCCCCATGAATATTTAATATATTTCAAATATAAATGCAAATGCTTTGCCACCTTTAAGCAAACTGCAGTTCAATGACTATAGCTAGGCTCTACCACCTGACATCAAAAATTAGCTTCTGGGTAAAAAAAGAAGTGGTTTCATAATTAATAGATAATCTTCACAATTCACGTTATTTATTAGAATCTTAGTACTTATATTTCTCGAAAAAAAAAATCTTGTTTATATGATACTGTATTCTGTGAATTTATTTAAACCCGGGCTTAATAACTGAACAGTAATTTTGTTCGCGAAATGAACTTAAATATGATAACAATTCAAGATTCTCATTGAAGGTTGTATTCATTCATTCCGATTATACATAAATGTCAATATGTTAGGAACAAGTAATAATGCTAACTAAATACGTTTTTTTTTTCAAGAATATTGGTACTTCAATATTTTGTATTGGTAAAATTTTTGTTGATATTTTATATGGATTTCTCAATCTATATCTCTTCTGTCTTAAATATACTCTATACACTTTTAGTTTTGTGTTATATATAAGAGTTAGACAATTATTGTATGTATGCCAGAAAACAATCAATTTTCTGTGGAACAACAACTCAATTTTTGTTATTCAACTATCAAAAGTGTTGACGTATGAGCAAAGTCATTAAAATGACCACAATGTATTTTTTATAATATAGTTTATATAATTATTTATTGGTTTTGATTTTCGATAATATAATCGTTGAATTTAGATAAGTTTATAAACCTTTAGATTGGATTTTGAATTCGGACACATAGAACGTGACTGCCAAGATATTACCTGGATCGAACTAACAAATTTTGTTGCATACCAATAAACTATGATAGCTGTTGTGATCTGATCTGATCACTAACTGTAGTTATGACTCATCTTTTTGTTACACCTTTCAGTATTTATAATTCTGAATTTAATTATTTTTATTAATGTTTATACTTTAATAAAAAATGCAAGAGATTTTTGTAATATTGTTATGTTTATTTTACTATAGTGGATTTCCGAAGAGCTGTGTCTTGTGTAAACCACACTATTTATAAACGTCACTATGTTGTAAAAGTTCCGTGTTTTAATTAAAATAAGCATATATATATATTTCAAGCAAACAAAATTGACCAGGCTATAAGAATACACGTAAACGAAAAACTAATATTTGTTTTCTTTTCTTAAAACTTCTTATAACAAGTTTTCCAGCGACGTACGCGATGTACATTTATACTTTTAAAGTGTTACAGTTATAAATCATGTCCAGATTTATTTTTATTATGAAACGTAAATTTTAATATACATGTAATAAAATAAAAAAATACTTTTTGTTAACACATATATATTAAGCATTTTAATTTATAAAGAACTTTGAAATCATTAAAATTTTTTTTTTTTTTCAATTTTATAAAATAACAGCTGACAATAACAAAAAACAGCGTTAAAGAATTTACAAGGCATTTTCAATTTTCCTTCGTTAACGCTGTTTTATTTTGGGATATAATTTCGGGAAGCAAGCAACCTTTGAAAGTGTGATTCTAAGTAAGTGATCCGGGGCAACTTCCTGTCACAGTACATCGACTTGAAGTAGCTACGGTGAGATAGATATATTTCGTACTCATTCTCCCCTACTTTCATTGGTTTAATGTACTCTCAGAGTAGCAATAGGTACCTCCATCTTTTATTTTACATTTATTTGTCTTCTCTGCTTTTTATATGTGAGTTTACAAAATTATTTTGATATTAATTAAACAAGGACACCATTTGTTATATAGAATAAACTGCACTTAAACATTTATTTTCAAATGAATTCAAGTACGTTTTAAAGACGACTTATAAATTATGTTATAACTCTTAATAATTTACAATAGTCAATAAAACTTTAGATAGAGATAGATAGAAGCAAACAACCTTTGAAAGTGTGATTCTAAGTAAGTGATCCTGGGCAACTTCCTGTCACAGTAAATCGACTTGAAGTAGCTACGGTAGATAGATATATTCCGTACTCAATCTCCCCTATTTTCATTGGTTTAATGTACTCTCAGAGTAGCAATAGGTACCTCCATCTTTTATTTTACATTTATTTGTCTTCTCTGATTTTTATATGTGAGTTTACGAAATTATTTTGATATTAATTAAATAAGGACACCATTTATTATATAGAATAAACTGCACTTAAACATTTATTTTCAAATGAATTCAAGTACGTTTTAAAGACGACTTATAAATTATGTTATAACTCTTAATAATTTACAATAGTCAATAAAACTTTAATAAAGTAAACCTTATTTTTAAATAATTATAAAAATAAAATTGTTGCATATAATTTGCTTAAATTTATTACTCAATCAATCCCTAATAAATAAAAATGATAAAACAGTGATTGCATGAACCAAAAATATTATTAAAAGTTTGTCTCAGACATATATATAGAAAGTGATAATTTAATATATATTTTGAACAAAGGAAATGAGACAAATAATTAAGTACATGGTATATGGTACGTTTAAACTGCGACATAAATGTCAGATAATAATTTCTTTACTGTTTACACTTATAAATTTTCTGTCTGAGAAGTGTCTTTTTCTAAACGTACGTAATTGTGCCCGAACTGTTCACACTCAAACTAGTTGTTGCTTATATTTTGATAAATATCACAAAAAACTAACACACAAAGCAAGTATTTAAGAACAAAGTTGCATTCGAAAAAGGTAAGGATTAGCAGCCTACTAATTGCTGCAATTACGATGCTGCACCTACAATGTTACTCTTATAATATAAAAAAGGTACGAAAATGAGATAGTTTTACTTTCTTTTAAACCGTGTCTGTATTATTTTAGTGCTAGAAAAGTTAGAATAATGAAGGCTTAGAAACTTTTATAACAAGAAAGTACAAAATACTTTGGCGTTTAGCCAAAGCTTTTCGACAAACTCTGTACGTCTAGTTATTTTGTAATTATTAGAGTTGAATTTTATTTTTAAAATAATTATAAAAACAATATTTAAATTTCTGATAATTATCGAAAGAGAAGACAAAATATTTATTTAAATTTTCATTAGTGTCTCTTCTGAGAAAATCTTTTTTTAATATTGTTTCTAATAAAAAAATAAATATCAATTTATATTCAAATAAGATTTGAGTTAAAAAATAATGAAATCTGCAAATCTATGTAAATTATTTAGACAATAACTATTCACAAAAGACTGCAATGGTCGTTTTGGTCGTTTATTCTAATTGGATTACTGACTGACTGGGACTGGACTAGACTGCGCAAGACTTAAACCTGGGGAAGTATTACATTAATGTTTTCGCTCATTTTGGTCATGTATTGATAGATCAATTATTTAGAAGTTTACATTTAAGAACAATTGTCTTTCTAACTTAATTTATTTATATATAAATGATTATCTTCTTAAGAGATATATAATATTTTTTTTTTTTAGCTTTATATAGAATGTAATTAATTTTTAAGTATTCTTATTGACTTCAAATTTATTGCAAAATAGTTTATGTCATCGCCATCATACCTGTCAGGAAAAAAAAATACCTTTATTTTTCGAATGTCAATTCAATTTTTCTGAAACCTTGATCTAAAATGGAGAACATTTCTCAGAGACTCGATACGTCTCGATGTGTGTGTAAATCTTTTTCCTTTTGCACTTATAATATGGATATATTTCTTAAAAAAATAATTGAAAGAGCAAACACTATTACTTTAGTCAAACAGAACAACAATTGCCTTTAAGTCACAAAGATTTTTTTTTACGACTACACGGTTAACGATTTAAATTGTTGTTACTACTATATATTCTTTATTGAATTGTTGATTGATTGATTCATTTATTTATAATTTTTTATAAACCACATTAAATAACACAAATGTAGAAATTGTTTTATATAAGAAACACAGTTACAGTGACAGTTGATAAATTGGCCTCGAAACCTATCCGCAGAGATATACTTACATACTTACATAATTGAAATTGTTCTTTTTAGTCTTCTTTATGATTATAATACTATTGTACTAAAGAAATAAACCCAAAAAAATATTAATATTAGACGTTTTCAAGTTCTATAGAGAAAAAATAAAAAATGTTAGTATAAAATAGATGACATTTTATTCCTTATTCCTTATTTTCTGACGGCAAGTGATGCTACCATTCATATAAATATATTAATATCTTCATATATAAATGCTAAAAGATACACCTTTCATCAAACAGCAGTTTACGTTTAGTGGTAGTAGAGCCTAACTGTATTCATTTGACTACATCAGGACCACTATAACACGGAAGATCGACATGCAGTAATCACAATTATTTGGTTTTGTTCAATCAGTGAGTGGAAGAATCCTTAAGCTTATCCCCCGGGTCAAAAATTAAAGCTATGAATCCAAAAAATACCTCAGAATGGTACCTTCTTTGACGAAGCAGGAGAAATTTATTTCCCCATTTTTGCTAGGGGAGGAGCCCCTAGCAAAAATGGGGAAATAAATTTCGGATTTTGCTAGGGCTGCTCGTCGTATCTGGGGCGGGCAAAGTATCGCGTTTTAGGACTAATGACGAACCAATATAGTGGATCACCACTCACATCTCTGTGTGGATTTTTGCAACATCCCGGGACTTCATTCCAACCTAAACACCTTCCACTATCATCTAGAGTCTTGTTGTTTATGACGGAAAAGCAGTTATCTCAACCAAGGGACACAGCGTACCTATCATATCACGGGTATAAACTAGAACATAATTTTATACCACACGCCGGGGTATCTGCATTCATAAAGGAGGATATTTGCTACCGTCGTCTTCAAAATTTTAAAGGTCTCGAGTACCTATCGGTACTCTGGCTGCTCGTAGACATGTACGATCATGTCCCGGTCTTGGCGTGCCTTTACAGGTCACATAGTGGTAATGCAGAAACGGATCAACTCTTGGACCATATTCAAGCAAAGACTGATGACCTGCTGATTTACAGACTCCCTCGGCCGAAGTAGTAGTCCTCGGGAACTTTAATGCGCATAATAGCCATTGGCTAGGGTCACGTGCCACCGACTACGCGGGGAGATCTGTGTTTAATTTGCTCTGACAAATGGCCTGTCCCAGCTGGTTAAGACGAACACTCATATATTACACGTGAACCACCGTATGAACTCATTGCTGGGTCTTCTGCTGGCTATACATCCAAGAAAGCACAAGGTCACTGTCAAGGCGCCTCTAGGGTCTTCTGATCACTATCCGGTCCCCTTAGAACGTCCGGCTGGCCGAACACCTGCGACCCGACGCGTTTGGCACTATAAATCAGCGGATTGGGATGGAATGCGGTCCTTTTATGCATTCTACCCATGGGGGCCGATTTGTTTTGCTTCCAATGATCCCGGTGATTACGCTGCGACTGTAGCTGATGTGATACCGCAGGGTATGGAAGTATTTGTTCCAAGCTCTGTGATAACACTTGGTGACTTTAAGGCCTTGGTTTGATGCGTCTGTCAGGCCTGCAGCAATCGGCAAACGGCAGGCATATCAAGCTTGAGTTAATGCATTAGTCATTAAGGATCCGAACTCTAGAGTTTTGAAGAGGAAATATAGATGTGCCTCCTGGTTCTTCAAACCTCAAATAGTTAGACCAAAGTTTAAGCATGGCGTCAAATTGAGAACCAGTTGGCAAGGTATAAAAGAGGCAATATTTCAGGCCAAAGACTTGCAGAGTGCAATAAGACGCAAGTCCAGCCAACTATTGTAGTGAGTATATTACAACGGAGCGCCGTTCGTATCATCGGGAATCCGGTGCTCTGCGAATGGCTGAACTCTTTGGGATTGCGTAGAGACTTTGCTTCTCTGTGCGTCTTCTACCGCATTTACAATGGGGAGTATTCCGATGAGCTATTTGATCTGATGCCTGCTGCCAAATTTCATCACCGCACAGCGCGTCAGCGCTTCCAATAACGTCCCTACCAACTTGATGCGTGGCAATCTTCCATGGTGCAGTTTTTAAGAACATTTCTTACACGTACCACTCCACTCAAATGTGGAACGAAATCCCTTCAACCATATTTCCAGATCGGTGCGACATGGATACTTTCAAAAAAGATATTTTATCTTACCTCCAAAGCCGGCAGCGCTCTTGTGAATCCTCAGATGTTCCAAGAGTTCATGAGCAGCGGTTATCTCACGTATCATCTGTGACCCGCAAACTCGTTTGCCCTCCTCCTACATGAAAAAAAAAGAAGTTTTAAGATAAATATAGTTTTAATTTTTGTGTTATGTATACAAGAGGAAACTAAATTTTTGTAAGTTTGTACGTAAATATATTTTTTTATAAAAACATCTGTCTCCAGTAATCATTTAATTTAACACCTTACCAATTTTTTTTTGTAGCAGCAGTAGTTTGGTTCTATGTTGTTTTTCAAATCTGTTTTTGTGATAGCCCAGGAATAAAAGAACGATTTTCGAATAAAAAAATATCCTATGTCTTGCTTTGATATTATACTTATATAAATACAGTAATTATGATCTTTTTTATTTGGTATAAGTCAGGTCTATTAGGTTGCTTTCGAAAATTAATATTACAAATTTTTCACAATTTTTCAATGTAGAATGTTATTGAAATTAAATTACGATTATTTATATTAAAAATTTTGGTAAAAAAATTATTTATTTACCTTCACGCCATATCCCTTGCGGGGTAGCCAGAGACGACGGAGCGCCAAACGCTACGGTCTCTGCATACCTCTTTCGCCTCGGCCACAGACATCAACCTCTTCATACATGCCCTCCGGGGGGTCCTCATGCTTTTTACGTGACCTTCCTCCAGTATCGTAGCTACTGTGTTTTCGAAGGTCACTCGAGGCCTCCCCCTGTCTCTCTTACCGCTCACTTTTCCCATATAAATCTTTTTAACCATTCTTTCATCACTCATTCGTTCAACGTGCCCAAACCACCTGAGCACGTTCTTCTTCATTCTCACCGTGACATCTTCGCTAGTACCTGCCATTCTGTGGATCTCTTCATTGCGGATTCGATCAGCTACACTGACTCCGCATATTCTGCGAAGAGATCGCATCTCCACAGCATTCATCTTTCTTACATTCTTCTTCTGTGTTACCCACGTTTGGCTGCCGTATAACAGCGTCGGTAGCAAAACTGCATTGTGTACAGCCAAACGTGCAGCTATACTGACGTTTTGCCGTCTCAACAATGCAGTCAAAGCACCATTGACTCTGTTACCGACAGCAATACGTCTTTCCACATCCATTTCGTATCTTCCGTCTCTGCTAAACATACTTCCCAAATATACCACTTCATTCACTTGTTCTATTATCTTATCATTCACGTTGATCTTACATTCTGTTCTTTCTTCATTTCTTTCAAATATCAGAACCTTCGTCTTATCTACATTCAGGTTAAGACCATTAATTTCACACCCATCTTTCAGAGTGGTGACCAATGCCTGCAAATTGCATTCTGATGATGCAATGAGCACCGCATCATCTGCATATAGCAAGCAATTGACCTTAAGGCCACCTACTTTCACTCCCATGTCACTATCTTTCACTCCTTGGAGACAACTATCCAAATACAAATTGAACAACCAAGCTGACATAGCGCAACCTTGCTTAACACCCGATTGGATGTCAAACCAGGGCGACATGCCAGCTCCTACTCGCACACAGGCTGAGTGATCTCGGTAAAGAGACCTTACAGCCTGTAGCAAGGGTCCGTTCACATTGTATCGGGGCAGTATCTCCCATAACTTCTTTCTCACAACCCTGTCAAACGCCTTTTCCAAATCCACAAAAGCACAGAAAACCTTTTGGTTTAGGGCCAAAAACTTTTCCGTGATCATGCGGAGGGAAGAGATCTGATCTATACACCCTCTTCCAGGTCTAAAACCTCCTTGGGCCTCCCATAACAGCCTTTCAGATCTCTCTTGCATTCTTCTCGCTAAAATTTTAGCATAAACTTTACCGCCCAATCTAATCAAACTGATGGCCCTATAGCTTGCACAGTCTATCTGTGAGCCTTTGCCTTTATACAAAGGTACGATGACTGCACTTCGCCAATCGTCTGGGACCTCCCCGGATTTCCAGCATAAATTGCACAAAAACCAGAAAAGGTCCCAGACGCGTGGCCCACCATATTTGATCATCTCGGCAGTAACTTCATCTGCTCCCGCAGCCTTACCACATTTCAGACTTCGAATCACGCTCTCTACTTCTTCCAAACTGATTTCACCATCGGCTACGTCTTGACTCAGCATTACGCTGGTAGTCAAGACCGAGGCGTCCTCACGTTCATACATCTCCTTATAGAATTCCGCCCACCGCTGCAAAACGTGGGTTTGTTCAGTTAAAATTTCACCGTTCTTCGAAAGCACCCCTTTCATTCTACAGGTTACCGAACAACCCCGGGAACCACTAACTTTTCGCCAGAAAAGCTTTGTGTTTTCCCGGAAGTTGTTCGTCAACCTTTCATCCCTTTCTCTCTCAGAATTTTCACGCTTCATCTTTATAAGTGCTTTCGTTTTGTGCTTTTGCAGCTTGTACTCTCTTTTTCTTATCTCTCTCATACTTTTATCATTACCCGAGGCTTTATAATCCAGCCATGCTTTCTTCTTTAACTTCACAGCGTCTTTCACTTCATCATCCCACCATTCATCGCGCTTTTTACTAAAACCTCTTTTCCTTTTACCACATACCTCTGTCGCTACTTTCACCATACCATTCCTAAGGTTCTGCCAGCATACTTCAACACTTTCATTTCCAGAATCACAGCTTTCAAGCTTCTTGGAAACCCTTTCTTGATATTCCTCTCTGATCGGTGGATCTTGAAGCTTCCAGCTTCTTATGCGATAATTCGACGCCAAGCTTGGACACGCCGTGCGGCTGCGCCAACCTGTGAACAGACCTTTTATTCTAGCAACGACTAGATAGTGGTCCGTTCCCAGATCAGCACCTCTGAACACTCGCGTCTCCATAACTTGACTTCGAATACGCTGGTCCACTAGGAATAAATCAATCATACTTCTTTCTTCCGCTCGCTCCCATGTGTACATGTGAATTTGTTTGTGATCAAACATCGTGTTTGCCACAAACAAATTTTTCTCCTTACAAAATTCCAAAATAAGCTTTCCAGCCTCATTTACCCTCCTATCACCGTATTTGCCTAGCACGCTTTCGTAACCGCTGCGCGCGGTTCCAACCCATCCATTCATATCTCCACATACTATTAACTTTTCATTATCTCTGACACTCCTGACATCCCTGACATTCTCCCAAAACTCCTCGAGCTCGCTTATTTGAGCTGAGGATACTGGCGCATACATGGCTAACAAGAATACTCTTGTTATCCCCAGCTTAAAGCGAACCCAAAGAAGCCTCGGGTTGATCGCCTTGTATTCTACCATTGCATTAACCATTCGAGAGGACAATAATACGCCTACACCTTGGCAACCTCGCTCACTCTCTGGAACCCCAGCCCAGAAAGCGACCCGGTTGCCAGGCAAATCGGTCGTATCATTGCCTTTTCGCTTGGTCTCAGACACACAAATAACATCCAGATCTTTGTCATCCATCACATCTAATAATTCATTCATCTTCTGTTCCATTCGTCCTCTTACATTCCACGTAGCTATTTGTAGCTCCGTCCTCCACCTTCCGCCGTTCGGAACATGGCGTGTTGGTTGGCGGTTCCCAACGCCGCATTTGTTCATATTATATTACATATTATAAACTTACATTTTATTTATAATACAATTAGTTTTAATTCTAAATACAAAATTTTAAATATAAAATACAAAATTATTAATATTTTAAATTATTTACATAAAAAAAAAATATATACATATATTCGTTTCTTTCGCCTCCCTTGGACACAATATTAATTTTCACAATTTGCACTTCAACAACACAATTCAACGTCTCACGGATCACGTCCGGCCTGAGCGGCCGTCAAATTTTAGAAAATTTTAATTTTAATAAATTTTAGAAAAAAAAAAAAAATAATAATTTACATAGGTATTATGTGGAATGACCTATAAATAAATAGGTTATAGGTTGGCAAGCTCGCGTGTACCAGGCGGTGTCGTCCCCAGTACCATCGCCTGCAAACTTGCTAAAATCAGTCGTCGCGTGGTCGTGGTCGATACCAGGAGTCCAATGAAGTTCGGGAGTTCACATGTACGACGCTCCAGATGTATTACTTTTCTATCTACTTTTTCTACTGATTAATTTAAATAATTTAGAAACATTTGATATAAGATATTATTAACAAATGAGACTGCCAAGATATTATTGGTATCGAACTAACAAATTATCTTCCATACTAAGAAACTAAGATAGATGTTGTGATCTGATTTAATCATTAACTATAGTTATATCTTGTGCCTCCTGAAATCAAAGAACTAATAACAAAGGCTAGCATTTTTACAAAAAATATAGTCAAATTTCCTCAACTTTTTTACTTTGTAAGGGACCATTATAAATTAAATTATAATAAGACCAGTGTGTGACGTGTGTAAACCACCTAGTTTATAAACAAACAGAAAACTTTAGTAAGGCCTTGTCATTAGCCAATTTTGAGTTAAAAAAAGATATGAAGTTTTAAATAAAACAAAAATGATAGTTTCTTCCATATACACACTTGTTCACTTGATCACATACTCTCCACCTCACACCCTGAACCCACGACGATTATTATATTCGGTATGTATTATTTACTTCTCTTTGTAACTCACTACAAGAGGATCTGGTTGAGATTAGACCGATTGTTCGAATACTTTTTGTCGACTCTCTTTTGAACTATACTATATACACTTAGGTAGTAGGAATAAACTACTTTTTTATTACATATATTTTTAAACAGAAAATATTTTCTATTAGAATATAATATGAAAGAGAACTTTATGCTAATTTAATATTTACTTTCATCTTGTTTAAAATTATGTAGGCTTATTCAGTGGGGTAATTATAGATTGTTACGACAATATATGAGCCATTCATTATAGAAGTAAGTATATTCTAATCTCTCACATATTAACACAAGAGGGCATATATCGTATCAAAACAATGACATGTTAAGTGCGTAATTAACTGCTCTGCGGTCTACAGATTAGGTACAATAAGTGTCGAGCTCCTTAAAAAAGAACTAATTTGATATCTATCTGTTACGTGATTGAGTATAATAAAAATAAAACAAATAATACAGTAAAAAAAGGTTTTCAAATCACAAAAATATATAATATGTTAATGTTTGTAACAACTTTTTTCCCAAACTTGTAAAGGGTCTGTTTGTCTGGGGATAGTCTGTTTCAAATTAATAAATATTACAATGGACAGATAGAGTAACATTATGCGAAATATTTTAAGTACTCTTTATGAAAGTGTTATCTAAATAGCAAATTATTGTCTTTAACGTGAATACCAATATTCAAACGTAATATAAAATTGAGAAAATCCTCAATATGATATTACGTTTTGATAAACCTTTCCTAATGAAACTTCTAAGATATCCAGGTTTTTGAAGCTTTGAGCGAGGCGATTTAATATCAATGTTACAAATCCTCAAATGTATTTTATGATAGTGTCTCGAGACAGAAATCAGGATACATTGTTCAATATTGTTTACCTTTTGGATATATCAAAAAGTTTGCACATTTGTAATATAACATACTCATTCAAATATTCTTGTATTTCGGTTAAAAATTAAGAATACGAAATACTTTTTTGAACATACGTATATATTATTTTTAAACCGACTGCAAATATATTTCTCTGATTTAAAAAAAGTATAGTTGGAAAATTTCTACAATGTCTTTTAGATGACATTACTTTGTTAAGAAAATTAATAATTATCAAGTACCTGCTAAAATTATTAGTGTCTACTAATGGTGTCTTTGTATAAAATAATTTTACATAATGAGAAGTGGGTGATTTTACTAAGTCAGTGTAACAAAATAACTTTGTGTAAGATATTAGAAAATTTTACTTTCTTCCATGTCACTGAGCGTAAATAATTAAGTATAAAAATAATTATGATTTTAACTGATTTGACCTCGTTACGAGCAAAAATATGAAATCAGACAAAAAAATGATGTTTTTTAAAGCGCCATTTTTCTAGCACTGTAAGGGTTAAATTTTTTTATTTTTTTTTCGGGCTTGCCTTTAGTTCTACTATTAGCCTTTCAGAGGTTATCCATTGTTACCTGGACACCCGGTATATATATTTTGTAGATTTACAGTTTAGTCAGTTTTATTACAAAAATGAAAGATGTTATAATTTCATGAAATGAATTTGATATAACTATATTTGATCACTATATTATACTAGCTTGACATTAATTATCGCTATAAATTATAAATTATAACTATATCTCTTCACTAGACATATATTGATTATTTGACATATAAAAATAGTTGATATTAAATCTTTAAGAAAGATAGTTTATAAAAGACATATTTAACAAGTATATACTTATTACTTAGAAAAACAAAAATACTGTGAATCCAAAAAACACCATGTAACGCATAATCATATTTATTGGAAGAAAATAAACATATTTGTACCATAAAGATAAGTATTGTTATCAGGAGTAATAAATTCTCCTATCAGAAACTTTACGAGTAAATTCTTTTCAGGAAGACAAAATTTTTTTGCAAAAAAATAATAATACTGTTAAATTCATTCTTTGAAGTTAATCGCCTTTTCTCCAACTTTTTCTACGTGTATCTTTTGAATTATCTTTAACAAAAAGTGTTTCTTGAGAATAATAATCTCTAAAATGTACCAGAAAAATATAAGTTTTATTCTAAATAGCAGGAAACAGAAATTTTCATGAATGTGGAATAATATGGCTATTTGTTTTTTTTTTTAACATTTTTCTGCCGTTAAAAAATGTTCAATCCCTACTAGCAAGTATTTCCATGAGTACCATTATTTCTTTAACAAGAAGCGATTATTGATGTTTTACACATGAGACTCTACAAGCAGATTATCTATAGATATGAAGCGAGTTTACTGTTTATTTAAATAATATATTTGCTAAACAAATCATGTTACCATCAATCCAAAATAAAAAAAAATATGGTGTAAACATCACTTAATACAAAAACACACACGATAATAACATTACTCCAATAGATATCATAAAATCTATATCTAGTAGTATCTATATTTTGTTTCGTTATTTCTTTATTTTAAAGACTTAAATTAAATTCATTTACAATTTAATATTGTACCATTACCAGTTACTATTCTACATACTAAGTAGAGCAAACCAAGTCGTTAGCAACAGCAAGTCATAAATAAATAATTTTGATAATCATATCATAATTTCTCTGAGTCACAATTACAGTTATCCTAAATATCATTTCTCTAAGACTTCATGTTATTCTTTTTAGTCGGAAACTTAAATTTACTATTTTATATATATAAGTATGTATGTATACAATTTATAACTTCACCCTACCAAATTCGACGTAGTCTCCATTGCCAAAGGTTGTCTGCCGAATATACGTACCTAACTTAGGTAGGTTCTGTACTTATAGTTTTATATTTTTGCTTCATACTAATGTACAATATAGTATAATATATTTATTTATTACTTCATTTTGGGTAGACCTCGAAGAATTCGGTCTGCCCATTCATTTGTACCCGACTTTCGAATTTTGGAAAAATTTCTTCACAGGAGGTCTTCTTATGACCCCCTGAGTACGAAATGACCATTGGTCAAAAAGTTTATATATATATATATGTATATATATATGCGTGCGTGCGTCCAGATTCGACTTTTGTCAGCACGATAGCGGCCGCAGTTTCGCTCGGATCGCTTTTAAACTTTGCACAAAAATCAACCATCCAAAACTGAAGGTCAAGTTCGTTAACCAGAGAAATCCGGCCACAGGGGGCGCTAGGGCCTCACTTTTTCTGATTTCAGATTTTCGACCATAACTTTTTCCCTATACAAAAAAGATCAATCGCGTTCATATTATATGATGTCTTTGATGAATACCTACAAATAATGTACATCAACCAAAAACCTAACTTCAATAACTTAGGGGTGAGGGTAAAAAAACCGAAAATTTTTGGAACAAAATTCATAACTTTTTTCTGGTAAACATTCTTACATCACAAGTATTTTTAATAGAAAGGTTATTTTTTACTCTAAATTTAAGTACCAAAAGTTTTTCCGTTAAAGGTACCATTTCCGAGAAAAAAAAAAAACCATTTTTAGCTTGAAAATTTAAGGTAGGTAAAACCACGGCAACTTTTATCTGGTAAGCATTCCCTCCTCGCAAATATTTTTAATAGAAAATTTATTTTTTACTCTAAATTTAAGTACCAAAAGTATTTCCAAAAACGATACTTTTTCCGAGAAAAAAAATAAAAACCGCTTTTTGCTTGAAAATTTTTGATGTAAACAACGGCATCATGTGTTATTCTTAAGTAGTGAGTTATATTTTAAACTAGTTACTCACGAGGTCTACCCACGCGTGTCCCCTTGCGGACACGGATTTTTTATTTTGATATTTTTCTCAATGGTATATAATTATATGCTATTGAGTATACAAGCATAGCGAAATATAACTCATTAATTTTTGCTATTAAACTAGAAACAAATTTGATGTACCAGACATTTACATTAGAGCATATATCTTTCGTATATTTGGAAAAATAAAAGAAAATTAATATCTGTAAGTCTTTTAACATTAACAATGAACTGAATTAAATTGTACGCAAAATGTTGTCAAGTTCGTTAGGGAAATTAATTTTACATAATCAAATTTTTAATAACACACTCAAATGTTTGAAAGTGATGATTAAATTTGAAATAATAGTACAAAAATATATTTTATTTGTAAATTTATTCTCAAAAAAGCTGCCAATAATAACTTTAATTTAAAATGCAATTGAAAATAAAATTTGATTGTTTTTAAATGCCCAGTTTAAAAATTATTTAAATTAATCTATTTAAGAACAAATGATAACCGTTCTACAAAATAAATATTTCTTAAATGAATGTTAAATTTGACTTGTCCATTTAGATTCTAAAGTATTTAAAGAGTACTCTATCTCGTTATTTTATTTCAATTGGTTGGTATTTTAGGTTCTTAATTTTACTTACAGTATTAAAGAAATAAACGAATAAAATTAAAATGGTTTTCACTTGCTGTAAAAGAAATAAAATCCCATATAACTAAATATTGACGGCAAAAAAGCATAATTTCAACGTAAAGAGTAATTTTCTATTAGTTGCAGTATAAATAATTGAAGAATAACAATAGCTATCTATCACTTTTGTTACTTAGAAATATTGGGTTACAATGAAAGAAATAAACTCTATTATGTTTCGCCTCCAAGTGTCTAAGAGTAGAGTTTCAAATTACACCTACAAATGTTTCAATAACTGACATTTAGTAGCCTTTTATTGACATTTAAAGACTTTTAGTACTGAGACTTTCTGTATATTGGAGCGATGCTTAATTGCTACACATAGGTCTCTATGTGTCTAACATTTATCGGAATGTTGTGAGGGAGTAAAGGTGAACGTTTTAAACTGTCTAGTTTAAAACGTTCACCTTTACGCCCTCACAACATTCCGATAAATGAATCCGAACTTCAGCGGGGTATTTAATTAATAACCTATTGGAGGCTCTGATACGAGATTTAGCTTTGGGAGCTGTAGAATTTGTTTCAGACAGTATTTTTATGGAATTTTGGATACCAATCTTGAAAATTCGTTATATACACTAAACAAAATGTGAAAAAGAACCATTATTGTATTCAATACTCATACTTAATACCCGTGGTGCGATAAATGTCTCTCCTTCGATGTAAAGAGTTAACTTATGACAACCTACATTCATACTTAAAATTGTCCTCAAAAAAATTATTTATTATCTTTTCTATCAAAGTAACAAATTCATACTATCTTTTACATACTTACTTTATCCATTCTCGTCAGCTGCCAACACTAGCCTTTTCCTGTTATCTGAATATCTTTTTTTTCTAAAATCGTTCCCATATAAACAAACATAAGATAAAGAACTTTTATTACACAAAGTGTATACATTTACTCTGGCCTTTGTCAATACCATTTGTTGCCCATCTCTTTCTTGCTTACAATTGTTATTTTATTTGTATTTTATCTTTATAGAATGCTGATCGTTTAAATAAAAATATAAAAAAAAATACAGAAAGGTAGCTGAAATGGTGTAGATAAAACAAAATCTTCATTAATTTAACTAACCTAACAATTTTATTATATTTTTGACTTAAGGAAAAACATAGTCTATAGTTATGAGATCAGTTAAGTTTATTTTTTTGTCTATAGTGTATAATAATATTATGAAAATTAATAGTTTTTTTTATATGTTTTCAACATTTTATTATTTGAAACTATAAACTACGCCATCTCCCGAACCATAAGTAGAAAAGGATAGAGGCATGGCGGTTTGCAGCGCCTCCAGCGGTTACATATACCTCAAATAGGTAAAGACTATGCACATAGAGTTTAAAAATTTAAAAGTATCACACGATCCAATAGTGATAATGGCTGGGAGCAAAACATTATGACACAAAAAACGTGGCTCCGAAATTCTTGTTTGCGCCGAATTTTACTAATATGAGTGATAACTGCTTCTTAGCAACTTAACACGTACCAGCACTAAAATAAAAAAAAAATTACATCACAAGATACAAGATGAGGCATTATTTCTCACCAATGGCCAAAGCATTTGGCAAAAAAATCATGCAGCAGACTTTGAGATTGACGATTCTCTCAAGAACTGTACTTGTATAAATCTCAATAATGCGACTAAATCATTGTTATTGGCGGTAACAACTAACTCCCTTATATAGATTAAAGTTATTCGCTTCGGTTAAAAAATAATCCTCTAATCCACTGGGAAACATACGACTTACTGCTATGCTTGAAACTTAACGTATGAAGCATGGCATATGCCATATAGAGCACATGATAGGGCACTATCTGGGAAATATTGTTTACTAGTTTATATAAGCTTTTACCCACAGCTTCAGTCGCGTTGTGTAAGTTTCTTACTTTTATTTCGGCACTTCCTATTTGATTTTTAGTGTCTTAAATTTTTCCATGTCAACACATAAGTATGTCAAATTTACTACTAGTCTACGCTGGCTCGTGGATCTAATTATTTTATGGTGGCGTATATTTTTAAACTAAGTAAAGTTTTTATTTAATTCATATAGTATAACAGATAAATTATATCTATATTAAATAACAAAGTTCACAAATTTATTTAGATAAGGATTAATACTAAACAAAAAAACAGCCTTGAAAATAACGTAATATATTTAATTGAAATTATTAATATAAATTAACATTAACTTTTTTATAGTGTTATTGTATATCTACAATTCTTTAGTACTTTACTTTAGAATATCTTTGCTGGTTTATGGAACGCACCTGATAGAAATAGTTAGAAATAGATAGATGTATAAATGTGAAAAATGTATGTTTGAAATAAAGCTAAGATTATATATACTTGATTGACTATTTAACTTATGTTATTAGCATCAATCTGCAATCATTTATTATTATTTGGTTAAAAAATGATTTGACTACACTGAAATTGTCACATTATCATTTATTATTTAAAATACCTATCAATTGGATATGTAAATATACGAATAATAATAAAGAATAAATAATTACTAAAATAAAACACATGTAGTGTTTAACATCAGGTTTAATATAATAAACCTGATGAGTATATTTTATAAATAACCCCGTTGACTTAAAATTCCTATTTCATCACTTAATAGATAAAATACAAATTCAATGTAAAAATTATATAAAATTATGTATAATAACTGTAATAGACAATGGACATCAAGTTGTATTGTAAATCTAATAATTACATATCATTGATCAATCACTTCACTCAAAATTAACACATTATCACTAAATGAATAAATTATAAGAAATATGTAATATAATACTAAAGTTATAGATAAAGATTTCATTAAATAATTCTATTAAAACTAATGTAATATTTTATTAATAATTTAATTTGATTGAATTTTAAACTGCGAAATTAACATGAAATGTTATAGGAATAAGAAATGTATGTGTAAATGAATGAAATTATTATATATGATTATTAAATATCAAAATAATATACAATATCTTAATGTTATATGTCAGTAAAATTGTATAAAATGATGGAAAAGCTGAGTATCATCATCAGTTACACTTCAGTCATCGAAATGAAAAAAATAAGGTACAATTTACCTAAACCTTCTTAAAGAATTGATTATGTAAAACCCTTATAAAAAAAAGTTTTTGAGAGTTTCAATTATATACAGATTGCAGAAAGACAGCTTTCGAGGACTTTATTTATAACATGTATAAATTTTCATTAAACCTTTATAAGGATTAATTAGATAGCAAAATATCTATAAAAATAAAACGAAAAAAGGGATATCTGCATTAGTCCGAATCATTATTAATTTCCTAAACAGATATAGATGGTTGATTTGCTCTATCTACTCTATGCGGTAACATGTGGTGTGACCTATAGTAAACCCTACGCCCACGTTTTCCTATGTATGTGTTTTCCTATGTCTGTTTAACCAAAGTTCTGGGAATCAGTATATTTATTAAAATACTATTTTCCAACAGAATCTAACAAGGGTTCCGAAAACTTCTGCTATATTTATAATTTGTTTCAGTTAGTTTAATTTATGTAGGTCTATTCCCTCTTTGCTATATATAATTGTTACGAAATATGCGGCACAATATGTTTTACAAAAATATTATATTACCTAAGATCTTGTCAGAAATTCTATTGAGAACTAAATATTTAATTGAATTTAAATTCTAAATGCTTAAATGAAATCAATTATAGCCACTCTTTTGATAAAGCATTAAGTATATATTCTTTATATATTCTTTCAGACAATATTTTCAATTTGTTTATATAAATGGCCAATAATACATTAATTAATTCATATCTGAGAAGAAAATTGGTTGATGCAAAATACTAGTATTTTGGGCCAGACAAAGTCGGTAGAAATGACTAGTTTGTAATAATGGGAAGGTCTATTAGTTTATCGTACTAGATATAAAATGATTTTCATGTAAATAGGAAATATAACCTGAATTTCTATATAGACTTAAGATAGGAAAATCCTTCTATTTCTTTTCCGTCTCAAGAATTTTACTGTAAAAACGAAGGCAATCTTTTCCAACTTTGTTACGGTAATGGTAATGGTAGATCCGTTGGAAGATTTGATTGTCTAATAACTAAACACATTATCTTAATAAAATATCTAAAAAACTGAAAAGTCCAAACCAACTCTAAGCTTTAGTCTTAATAGCAGTATAAGTACATCGTTAAAAAACCCTTCCGATTTTGCCGTTCGGTCAGCAATTCACACGTAAAAAATCGCTGTTCGACGTCACGCAGCTTCAATTGATACGGGATCCAATTTCCTTGTTTTTGGATCATTCCTATCGCTTTCAAACGCTTGGAAACGGTAGATTTATCTACGCCTAATGATTCAGCAAGCTCTTCTTGGGTTTGGCACGATTCCTCGTCCAGCAATGCCTTCAATTCCACGTCCTCGAACTTTTTAGGCTGGCCAAGACGCTCCTTGACTTCGGTGTCAAAAACACCACTTTTGAATCGTCGAAACCAGTACTCGCATGTTGACATCGACGGAGTATGGTCCGGGTAGGCCTCCAACATCAATTCACGGGCTTGGGCTGTATTTTTTTTCAACTTGAAGCAGAAAAGCAAAGCTTCCCGCAAATTGCGTTTTGACGGCACAAAAGTTGACATAATCGGAGTAAAAAAAACAATGTTGTTTATACTTCAGCGAAATGAAAAATTCACATAAACAAAGCCTAGTGATGAGGCTTCAGCAGAAATATAGGTTAGGTAGTGCCCGATGCGAAAAAGTTGCAAATAACGCTATCTGTGTTTTACCTTTAAAACTAATTCAACCTTCTAATATTAAATTTTGACTTATAAAACGTATTTATCATAATGTAAATAGGCATGAACTAGGGAGCGATAATGATTCGCAGGTGACGCTGTGTTATTATAACATAATAAATAATAGCATAATAAACAAGGGATAATACGGGATTAAGTTGCAGCTCCTGAATAGTTTAGTAAACTTACCTGGGATTAATGTATTACCACACTCATACAATATATCATTAAAGTTATTATTAACAAATTTCAGAATGAGCAAGCATTTTAGGTATTAAGACGTGAGAGCTAGTAAAATATATTATATTTATTTTATTTCTTATTTTACACTTTCATCTTTTATATCTTTTATCTTTTGATATTAATGTACTAACAATGGTTAGAAATATTTCAATAACATAATCGAATAACATAATATTAACTTTACGTTTAATTAAATAATCATATAACAGCGATAATAGAATTTAAAACATAGACATTACTGTCAAGCTGTCACGGAAGTGTAAGTAGTGTTTTTCAGATGCATCCATTTCTATATTATTGTATAAAATATATAATAATAACATGAATTATAAATGTTAAATCATTTCAGGACATTTAATCTCTACCAATAATTTCACCGTGACAGCCTTTATAGGATATAACATATAACATACAAGGGGAGGTCCAAAAGTTCGTGGAATGGAGAGGATGGAGCGGGGGTAGGGGCGCTCGCTTGGTGTCATACGAATTGAAGACTCATCATTAGTACAAATACCGAGTTTCAACCCGATTGCGTCATTCGTTTACGAACAGTCGCTTGCTGAACAAGTCAATCCGGAAGAAAACTGAAACTATGGAGAAAATTTAACACCGCGCTGTGATAAAATTCCGTACCAAGCAAGGAAAGAACGCTCAAACCATTTTGAATGAAATGGGAGTCATTTATAGGGAACAGTGCCCTAGTAAATCAATGATTTACAAGTGGCATGATCTTTATAAACATAGTCGAGAGTCAATTAAAGACGACCCCCGCTCAGGAAGGCCAGTTGAGGCCACCACATCAGACATCGTCGAAAAAGTGGAGAAAATTGTACTAGAGGATGCCCGTTTGAAGAAAAAACAATTATCTGACATAGTTGGAGTATCAGATACCACCATTTTGCGAATCCTACATGATCACCTGGGTATGACAAAAGTCAGTGCAAGATGGGTACCGAGAATGCTCACGCTGTTTCACAAAGGGCAGCGCGTCGATGCGTCAAAGCATTTTTTGGAGTTGTGTGGAGATAAACCTGCACAGATTTTGGACCGAATTGTTACGGGAGATGAAACATGGGTTCATCACTTTGAGCCTGAGTCCAAACAAGAGTTCATGCAACGACATAAAAAGGGGACACAACCGCCAAAGAAATTCAAGGTGACGGAGTCGGCTAGAAAGATGATGGCTACTGTTTTTTGGGATTGTGAGGGGATAATCTTGACTGATTACAAAGAAAAGGAAAGGACTATAACCGGAGAATACAACGCAATGATATTAGAAAAAATAAAGGATGCCATCAAGAAAAAGCGGCGAGGAAAACTGACAAAGGGTGTGTTGCTCTTGCAAGACAACGCGCTGGTTCACAAGACCAGACTTGCAATGGCTGCTCTGCACACGCATGGTTTCGAATCTCTAGTTCACCCACCCTACAGTCCAGACCTGGCCCCAAGTGACTTTTTTTTATTCCCCAATTTAAAAAAAGACTTAAGGGGAAGGAAATTTTCCGACGACAATTAGGTAAGGGAGGCAATTTCGACTCATTTTGACGGAAAAGATAAAACACATTTTTAAAGTGGTTTAGAAAAATTTATTCATAGGTCTAATAAATGTATTGATCTTAAGGATGATTATATTGAAAAGGAAAATAGTTTTGTTGTTTTATTTTATTTAGATCCCTTTCATTCCACGAACTTTTGGATCTCTCGTATATATAATTAAACAACTTCACTCATGTGACACAAAAATACAAAATAATCTGATGAGGATGAGTTATTAATCTCTTACAATAATTAAAATTCAAACTTTTACAATGTCGCGTCAAAAACATTATTTATCATATTAAATATAATAATTTAAATCCCTTCTTTATTTATACCAATTTACAAACAAGTGGCCTCGGAAAAGAGCTGTCGAAGTTTCTATTTATTTTAATTTTTTCCGTTATTATTAATAGGAATCTAGATACATATAAAATATTCTTTAGCCATACTAATACCATACTTATATTAAGCAAAATAACACAGCCGGCTTGTGTGTTTTTAGTGGGTGGATCCGCAGACTTCAGCTAGTTAGCATAATACTTATAAACTTTTTTCTGTTGCACTTACAGTAGTAGGTAAGAAGAATTTATATGATTTTAGGTGTATTTTTTTCTTCTAAAACCGCAGAGGAACTTACAAAAGACATTAGTTTTATAATGAAAATAATATTATAATGTTATGCTAAAAAAGTTTATATTTTCTACTAACTTTACCTTTCTTGTTGTAGAATAAAATATAATAAAGTCTGGTGTTAAAAAATTATAAACTGTTTCTATCAATATTAAAACTTATTAAAACATTGAAAGAGTCGTATTCTGTAGGAAAAGAAAACAAAATTTTCTTCATAACAGCAAAACCAATCTCGGCTTCGTGCAATGTAGGAAACGAAGCAATTTCTATAGAATATGATATGCGCTTTTCACAGTTAATGTAAACTGCACATTGCATCAACACTACAGAAAATAACCAATACTGAAATATATACGAGTATATTGTAATTATAATATTTTCTCATACAAAATGATAAAAGTTCTGTACTAATAAATGCGTTCTTAAGCCCTTTGGTCTCTCAAGTCTATATAATATATTCCATCACATGACATCACCACATGACCACCACTTGACCTTACGTAATATGTTACTTTCTAGAGGACTAAAAACAAAATTTTGTGATCATTTTAAAATAAAACTCACACAGCGACTAGTAATTACAGTTCGTAAGAATTTCATTGAAGTCAAATTAGATAATTTCTGTCTGTGATTAGTTTGATTAATTACACAGGCACACAAAAAAAAAAAAACGTCATGAACCAGAGGGGAGACCCCATTATTCTTAGGTTTTTGGGATCGCTGAAACCGAATATGACAATAAAAACTAATTTTAAATGCCAGTTTTCCCGCTAGCACCCCCTTACTACCTCTTAAGGGGTGAAAATTGAAATTTTTGTATAAAATCAAGATAGATGTCTATTTCTACGTTTTTTGGGATGCTTAAACCGAAAATGATAATTAAAAATAAATTCATGACCACTATCACCCCCTACCACCCCTTACGGGGGGTGAAAATTTACATTTTTCTATAAAGCCAAGATAGATGTGTATTTCTACGTTTTTTGGGATGCTGAAACCGAAAATGATAACTAAAAATAAATTCATGACCACTATCTCCCCCTACCATCCTTTACAGGGGGTGAAAATTTCAATTTTTCTATAAAATCAAGATAGATGTGTATTTCTACGTTTTTTGGGATGCTGGAACCGAAAATGATAACTAAAAATAAATTCATGACCACTATTACCCCCTTACCACCCCTTACAGGGGGTGAAAATTTAAATTTTTCTATAAAATCACGATAGATGTGTATTTCTACGTTTTTTAGGATGCTGGAACCGAAAATGACAACCAAAAGTGAATTTGATACCTCTTTTACCCAATACCACCCCCTAACCATCCCTAATGGGGGGTTTCAATTTTGTATAAAATCAAGATGTATGAAGAAATTTTAACGATTTACAGTAAGTGACATGTTTATCAAACTAGTTTGAGGTTACTCTCTCTCTCGCTCTTATATTAGAAATTCAAATGCTTTATCGATCAGAAGTATCTGATATATATTCATGATTTAATTCTACTCTAATCCTGATGGAACCTTGCATCTTGCTCCTCACTGTAGTCTCCTAAATTGTCAGGAAAATAGTCCCTTCTATTTTGGAGGCATAGAATTAGGTTCAGCATTTTTTAGTCTCCTAAATTTTCAGGAAAATAGTAACAATTCTATTTCGGAGGCATAGAATTAGGTTCAGCATCTTTTAAGCGTTTTACAACACTGCCGGTTGGATAACAGTATAAGTAGTATTAAATAGAAAGTAAAAAAAAAAACAAAAAGTGAAAAAACTTGTGAAGAATAGGACAAAAATCATGATTCAGTCTTAAGGGTTGGTGAGGGGTGTTAATGGGTGATAGAGGTCTTAAATTTTATTTTTAGTAATCATTTTCGGTTCCAGCATCCTAAAAAACGTAGAAATACACATCTATCTTGATTTTATAGAAAAATTTAAATTTTCACCCCCTGTAAGGGGTGGTAAGTGGGTAATAGTGGTCATGAATTTATTTTTAATTATCATTTTCGGTTCCAGCATCCCAAAAAACGTAGAAATATATATCTGTCTTGATTTTATAGAAAAATTGAAATTTTCACCCCCTGTAAGGGATGGTAGGGGGAGATAGTGGTCATGAATTTATTTTTAGTTATCATTTTCGGTTTCAGCATCCCAAAAAACGTAGAAATACACATCTATCTTGACTTTATAGAAGAATTTAAATTTTCACCCCCCCTAAGGGGTGGTAGGGGGTGATAGTGGTCATAAATTTATTTCTAATTATCATTTTCGGTTTCAGCATCCCAAAAAACGTAGAAATACACATCTATCTTGATTTTATACAAAGATTTCAATTTTCACCCCTTAAGAGGTAGTAAGGGGGTGCTAGCGGGAAAACTGGCATTTAAAATTATTTTTTATTGTCATATTCGGTTTCAGCGATCCCAAAAACCTAAGAATAATGGGGTCTCCCCTCTGGTTCATGACGTTTTTTTTTTTTTGTGTGCCTGTGTTATCTGTTGAGAGGTTTTTCAAAAGATTTTAAAAATCTTTGACATTGCTACTTTTTTAGAAATTTGATGTTGCCAGCTTGTGGATGCTTTGGACTCGAAATATCATACTATTTTATTATTTACATTCTGTGTATCTGTGTTGAGTATTTTTATGTCACAAATTATATAATTATATAAATTACTTGAAAGTAGCTGTCATTCGTTTCAGTTGTTTCAGATGCTTCCTATGTTGTTATATTGAATATTTTTATTTAGATTCTATTAAAATGATGTCAATTATTAATTGTTGTCAATTAATAGTAATAATGGTGTCAATTAATAGTCAATTAATATTTGTTTTCAAAGTCATTTAGTTCTAAACTATATATAAATATTTGAAGAATACTTATTCTTGTATTTGTATTGTAACACTTGTTTGACGGCAGTCTTCTTACTGTACTGACAAATAAAGGCTGTGGCTGTGCTAGCTGTGTATATGTATTAACTTGTCCATTGTGAGTGGCGCCTATGAATTTAATTTAAGAGATCATAATATTAAAGTTCAATATGTGTTTGAATTGTTTATCCCAAGGGTTCCACCGCTGAGTCTAGTTGTTGTCATATTACCTATTGTATTAACTTAAATTTAAGTGTTAATAAATTGAGTCCTAAATATTCAATTGGCTATTTGATTTAAAGCAACCTAATGGATACACAAACACTAAATTGAAAAATATACAAGCGGTACAAATTATTGACTCTCTGGTAAATTCATCATTAATTCTCAATAATATGTTAAACTTTAACGTTATTTGTATCGAAACATGGGATTGAAATAAAAATACAGTTCTTTAGTTTTATTATTAAACAAATTATAATAATATAATTATCTATCCCACAAAAAAATATATATTGATATTTTCAGATATATTTCACAACAACAACTGTTTTTGATTTATTTAAATTATTTACTGAAAATGAAAGAGTTTATCAATATATTTAATATCTTTAATAAATCTTAGTTCATGGCCTAACATAATATATTATTGGATGCGATTGCTTAATAGTTAATTTCATTTTAATTGTGGTACTTTATTAAAATTTCGGTACAATCTGAATAAAATAAACAACCGTATTAGTTGCTATTAACTTTTGTCAAATATAATTAACGAAAATGAATTATTTCCTTACAATAAGTTCTATAATTTCACGATAATAATTTAATCAAAATATCTCAGCGAACAAATTTATATATTTAATGAAAGTATAGATATTAATACATCTCATTTCAAACAATAGATTTCAATAATAATAATTGCTTATGGGTCAAAAATTATATTTCAAAATCAAGTGGTTTTTCCCTTCATATCTTGTTTTGTAGTTGGTAGAGTCTAACTATAGTCATTTGATTCCAGCTCGTAGCCTATACGAGCTGCAATCAGTCAATCGAGGTTGTACCGCTGTCTTGCAAGAGAGTAAAGTAACTATTATAGCAAAGTATCGTAGGATGAGTGAAGGTAGCAGAAACCCAAACATCTTTGTGTGAGATACAAAGGAGGCTAGGAAAGAGGGGTCTCTTTCACAGAAACACTTGAATTCCTGGCATTTAATGTAATGTAAATATGTGATAGGGTTTACTTTTAAATGTATGGCAATTTCTCCAAAATTATGATCTTGGTGCCAGCGGTAGTTATCGTTTGCAAGCTTCATAGGAAAAAATGAAATAAGATAAATCTCTGTGGTAGTAAAGTTAGTTTTTTGGCTAAATAGTCTACGCTTTTATCTAATAAGAAGAAAGTTATAAAATTTAATATTGTAACAACTCTTAATAGAATTCCCGTTTCATGCAATGGGAAGTCAATAAAGAAACATATTTTTATTAAAGTATCGATTATATTTGACATAGAAAACGAAACTGTGTTGGCAAAATATTGAAACTTTATAAAGCAAAGCCTTTATTAAAAAAAATCGAAGAAGTTACTTACGAAACTAGCAATAAGAGAATTAGACTTCACTTTGCATATTTAATTAAAAATATATAACTAAACATATCAAAATATACTAACGAGCCAAAATCAATGCGATGTTACATTTTTTTTTATTGCAACGTGTTCAACATTAATTCATACACTATGTTAAAATTGTTAATTAACATTGTACATATGTCTTTAATTAAATCGTCCATTTTCCACGGAACTTTCTTTATAATATAAAAATGCCTGAAATATGTCATGATGATATTAATAATAAGGTTCTTTACATCAAGGTTGGTATATTTTATTTTGAAACTAAAAAACATTGGTTTAAAACATAATTTCAATACAATAAATCTACTAAACACATTTTTAAGCAATTTTGACAAATATAGAATTATTTTAGTCTATACAATTTTAACGAAAATTATATAAAAATATTTCAGGGATAATTACAATTAAATTCAAAATTACCGAATTTTATACATTTTAAGTTATCACCTAAATGGCAACGTGTGTGTGTATAATGTGAGTGGAATAGACAAAGGAAGTCTCTAACAACAGCTAGTTTCCTAATACGATTCCAATACGCAATCGTTTATTATGATATATTGGAAAAGTTATAGTTAGATACAAAGTCAGTTTCTTCATTATTATTTCAATATAAATTTATCAGTAATCAACTTTGAGAACACTTATTGTTTATATTACTGTATATAAATCTTTTAACCCATATTTGAAGAGTGGGTACATGTAACAATTTCAGATAGTAAGCATATTATATTTATTAAGTAAATTTATAGAATTTACAGAGTTAATTTACAGAATCAGTAAAAATACATTCTGTTCGTGGTATTACAGATCGTTAATGATCTTTTAAAAATATCACAAATATTATAAACATGTTATACAAAAATATATATATAAATATTATAATTATTATATAATAGTGTTAATGAAACGGTTAACAAAAAGCAACTTCATCTTCTTCAACTTCATGATCTTAATAACGTTTCTAATAAATATAAATAACTTTTACAATTAGATTACATTGAAACTTAATTAAATATACAATTATTTCAAAAGTTCATTAAAATTGTTGAAGTGTATTTGACAATATTATAATAAATTATTTTATTAAGAAAAGGCTGACAAAATAAATGACTGTGTAAGAACCTTGTGTTTATATTTATAAGTGAAAACTTCAAACAGGAACTGTATTAACTTCCATAACTATCACATGGATCATAAAAGTATATATATGAAGTTTTATATTTTAAGCACAATTATTAAACAACGACAGACTGAGTATTTTTAAATAATAATATATCACGTTTGGAAAACTTTGTCTTGTGTGCTAAATTGTTATTTTGAGTCCCACATGCGACTAACTGTTTTTAAATTGCTCTAAAAGCCATTAAACTTTACTCTACCGGATTTACACTGAGACAAAATTGTGAATGTTATAAATCACTTAATATTAATGTTCATGTTTTTAGATTGTAAACCAGTTCCGAGTGAGGTATTTAATTAGTCACATCTATGATCTTCGTATTACCAAGGATTGTTTATTCCTATTTAATAGAGATAAAAATAAATACAATATACTGCAAACGTAAATCAACTTTTTATTTAATATTCTAAAAACAAATACAAATTTGGGAATATTTATCACAAGGTTAATTTTCTTAACAAAACACCATAACAATTTACAACCAAGGAAATATATCAAGAAGACTAAAACCAGAACTCATAAAGAAGAGCGTTTTCACCACAAAATGTTTGGATTTATTGCCGACCTTTGCTATTGTCATGGGGTTGATAGGTGTCCACCCCCGCCATGACCCCACGATATAGCGAGATACCTAATAAGCATATATTTAAGGACATAGAATTCTTATTAAAATAAAAACAATATTCTTGTAAGAGGATAAGTTTTTCCTTTCTCTATGTAATGATAAACCACTCCGGGCACCTCATAATGTATATAAACAAAATATATATTTAATAAAATAGACTATAATTTTGACCTTGTTTAATTTATTTGATCCAGTTTAATCGTTACGTCATAACATACTGCGAGCTAGCGAAGAAAAATCTCATTACGTTTTACTATTAACTAACAGAATATACAACTTTACAAATGACATAACTGTAATACCAGTGTAACTTGAGCTCCCTCTACTACGCTACTGATTGAAAGTACAAAGAATGTTAACACAGTATCACATATGTTCACAGAGAATTAATTTTTTCAAACAATTTAATGATATTTTATAATATGTCTCAATACCTTAGTTTCGTGCAAATAAAATAATCAACATCCGTATTTGAATTATAGTATTTAATAAATTAACATATTGTGCATTTACTTTATTATATATACATTTATTAATAGAGACAAAGAGATACACATAGCTTATTAACGTCAAACTTAAAAATAACCGTAGCTTATTTTGTTTTTTCATAAATGTATTAGGTGAATTTTTAACAAGACACCACATTTCCGTATTCCATCTTGCATCTTGCATTGCATGAACGTTATATATTACTTTAGTTTTAACATAAATGCATTAGCTCTTATACCTACGGTATACTTTGTCTATATAGTGATAATGCTGGACTATCACTATAAGAGAAAGAAAGATTTACAATCTCAAAACTGTCGCTGACTAACCACTCGTGTGAAATATAAGACCTAACCGAAAAACATTTGGAGCAGGGAACTAACGGATTTTATACTATTTCCGCGGATAAAGACGCTTAGTAATTGCCATGAGAAAATAAGTAAATAAATAAATTTTTAAAAATAAATATAAGTACATACATATTTTCCTTGATGTTTTATTTGTTTTTACATATCAATTCTAACTGTTACTCAAGGGTATAAATACATACAACAAAAGTATAGGACATATTTTAATAAATGTTATCGTGCGATATCGGCTCATTATTACTATCGGAGCTTCCGTATAGATTTCTTTACAAAGTAAATTCTCCCTTCTTCATGGTAACATATCAAAACAAAGTTTAAAACTTATAATTATGAAATGGAGATGGTTTATTATTTGAATTAGATATATAAAATCTTATTTATTTATGAAAATCGCAAATAAGTAAGTTTAAAATAATAATTATGTGTACACAAGGCAAATGCAGAGCTGCTATTAAAATATTGTTTTGAATTTTATAGGCACAGGAATTATATTATTATACATTATTTTTTGTCAATAACTTTTATAATATAAAAATAAGAAAAATAAACAATTAATTGTTTGTGGTATATAAAAAGAAATATATTAAATATTGTGTTTCATAGCACCATTGTGTTGGAATACAATCGGGGCATGGCGCGTTTGGGACCCTCATAGCCTTATTTTAAGTTGGAGAGTGTGTAACAGAAGTAGTAACAGAAGGGCTTATTATAATACGTACGATATCAAAATAGGCCCTCCTGTCACTTCCATTTGACGTACACAATTGATCACTGGTATGGATTCAAAATGGAATATATATATATATTAAATAAATAAATAAATAAAAGTACAGTTACTCGTGTATTACAAAGGGAATGAAGAGGTTCGTGAAAGAATTAATTAGGTTCAATAAAGTTATTTGCAGCGCCGCTGTGCTGGTTGTATAACACAAAGTGCTGGAAATTAATATTGATTAAGAGTTAGAAAATGTAATATGAATATTGAATTCAAAGTAAACTAAAATTATGTAAAAGTTAATTTTTGTTTCATTTTAACTAGGGGCGCCAACAGAACCTCAATTTTGACTCGCTGCGCTTGCGAAATCTCAGGTGCCGTTTGCATATTGAGCGAAGTGAGCCCAGTGTAATGACTCATCGTTTCTTATTGACATCAATGGGATATCAGTTTTTTGACGATTATTTCTCAACGACATGACATTTTCCAATTTTTTTTAAACCATCTCCTAATGTGTTTTTTTTTTCATTGCAAAATTTCATAATTTTCTGTCAAGTAGTTTTCGAGCCTATTCATGACAAAGATTGTGAAAAAGTTTTCAGTAGAGCGCTCTGCTCGCTTCACTCGCTTCGCTCAATTATTTTCTCGTCGTATACAAATTAAGTACGACAATCACGTCACTTTACTGCTTTATTAAAAACAAACAATAGAAAAATATAAAAAAAGGAGTAATAAACCTTATCTAATATCATATTCTATCGATATCTATCTATACATTTGTTTTAATAGATTATTTCGCTTCAAAGTTGTAAATACCGAGCGTCCTTAGAAAACAATGAAATTTTTTTTCAGCAGCTACTTAACGAAGATAAAATAAAATGAATCTACTACATTATTTTATTTCTATTTTTCTTAGATTGATGAATATTCTTTCAAAATAATGTCGCACAAATTGACAAATCAGTCACTGTTAAAACTCACAATGAAGAAACATTGAAATCAAATAATATGATATTCGTTTTTTTATTTCTATTAAGGGTATATTGTGATTTATTTTTATAACTTTTTCTATGTTTTCACACGCGTAAATCACACACACATACACAAACAATCCTTCACCCTTTATTACAACTATTCGAGGTCAAGTTTCCGAATTATTTAAATTGTATTTCTTTGACTTCTCACATGAAAACAAGATAGTTATTTTGATAGTTACAACGGCTAGCCCCTCAAACAACCATGGTCCAACTTAACCTATCGGCGCCGGATTTTATCAGATTTGAAGACTCGCCGTCATCTAATCCTGACCTTAATCCACTGGATTTTGATTTATGTTCAGTTTAAGAGAGTACGGCTTGTTCTAAATGCCGTGTTAATTTGAAGTTCCTAAAACATTCCTATATAAGATAGGTATTGAAGAATTTTCTCATATCAAGAGTGCGTGCTGCTATTGATAATGACCTCAATGTTTGAAGAATTGTATTGCAGCCAATGGAGACCACTCCAAATAAGAGTTATATATTTTTATTGGTTTTATATTAACATATTAAACTAACATAATGTTAATAGTAATGAATGTTACGGACAATAAAAAAAATATTTTCTGTGTAATATTATGGCAAGGTTATTTAATTTATGGCAAGACTAAGTAAATAAGATTTGTTTTTCTGGCATCCGCTTATAATTTTTGTTTGAAAAACATCAAATAATACTCTTTAAAAAATTACGACGAAGTGTTTAAGCACATTTTTTCAAAATTCTGGTATAATATTGTTATATTGGGTCAAATGTATCAGAATTAGTAAAACCCCCCATTGATATATGAAAATATTTATGTAACATTATCATCAAGGTTCAAAAATATAATTTAATGAAACGTTACTATAAAACTATTCTTATGTAAAATATGATTATACCTTCCTTCTTTTTATGTGAAAATATATTGTAATAATTCATGAGGAAACTTTATTAATATTCCTGTCACTGTGCAAATAAATCTGCTAAGAGGAAGGGGTGTTCGACTTTTTATCGACATAAAAAGCTATGTAATAACTTCTTACAAAATCAAGGAAATAATAAAATAATAAATTAAACTGTAACGTTGACTTTATAAAGAAATCGTATATCTAATATTAGTAAGAAAATTACGATATAATGTTGATTTGGGCTTTATAATCAATCTACCTCGGACTACCTAACCTACGTATCTTATGTAGATATGACTTATCTTATTTCCAAAATCAACAAGATTACCCAATATTACTGAAATAGGTTTAATGTATAGATGATACTAATTACCATAGGTGTAACTTCAAAAAATAGGGTCATACAATCTTCACCCTTATTAAACCTCCACAGGAATGTAGTTTTAGGAATCTTTTTGAGCAGATGCTAAATGTACTATTATAAATCTGTTTCAAATTGCAGTTTTCCGACTTCCGTCTTTAGTAACACAAAACGACCGATTTAACAAACAAAGAAAAGAACCGAACCGAGACTTACTAGTATAAACTCGAGTAGCATTTATACTACTTTTTAAACCTTATGTGTTATATTATAATAATTATTTTCTGTACAAATTTAGCATCTAAAGGGAGAACATTTTTTCGTAAAAATTTTCTGTTTCAAAAGCAAAGTTTTTTTATTAAATACTTATAAAACTTCAAACTCTATTTGAACGATACTAAAGTTTAAAGCCATGTAGAAAAACTGACCAGAAACTAAGGATAACCTTTAATGAAATATTTGGTTAAAATAATGAGGCAATTAAAAAATATTTTAGGGTTATAGTTAAAACGAGTGGTTATAATTCTTTATTGTTTCTATATATATAATTATATTACCTTTCACTCGAATTTATTAAAACATAGCTTTTTATTAATGTTCCTTTGAAGCTCCAATGTCACCTTTACTATTAAACGACTGTTCTTCTGTAATAAGTTTATTGACACTTTTATTTTTATTATCATTATATTATTTTGTCAGCTGTCTTAATTTTTCAAATCACTAAAATCAACATTCTATATCTATTAGATATAAGTTCATAATAAATAGTTTTAAAATTGTCATTTTGTTTTTTTCTTTGTATCTTTTCCATTAACTTGTATGTAATGTGTGTAAAGTTATTATCAGCAGACGAAGACACGGACAAGAGCTAATTGTATACACAAAGTAAGAAGAATATTGTTGGTTAATAATAAAATAATAAACTGATTTCATTTCTATTTATTTACAAAAGAAACCTATGTTTAAAGTTATAGATAGAATAAATAAATAAGATAATATTATTTATCTGAGGTTGGTTTATACAAGTCTGTAGCATAAAACAGTTTTACACTAAAACTCAGATTTAGTTAGAATTAAATCAAAAGAAAACTTACTTGTAACTAGCAAATAATTGTACCAAATACATAACAATTTGCGGAGACACGGTATTATTCTATGATAATTCCCTGTACAAAAACAACTGTATAATAAATACAAAGAGATTCGGTCTGTTCCACTTCCAATGTGACATTTATTGCAGTCGCGCTCACTAATAAGAGGTACTGAACTTAGACGTATAAAAAATGAGAGGCCTCTTTTTGTAGGAATGAATTCCATTTACCTTTATATCGCTGAGAGATTTTTTAAAGTAGAAAGTAAGACAATCCACCTTTTTTTGCCAATTATGTTACACTACTTTTCTAATAAATGAAATATAATTCGTAAATCTTGTACATAGTGTTCTATTAAATAGACAGAAACAGACCCTGGGGATCCATTGTGAATATTGAAGAAAAATAAGTATAATTGTACACCGGATAAGTAGTTTCTTTTCAAATCTTTTAACAATTAAATAAACATAGTTATTATTAAATTGGTAGTCTTATGATACAATGGATAGACTACTACAGGATAAGAAATATCTTATATTTATCATAACAGATTCATCATTCGCATATCCATTGAAGAATCGATTTAGATGACTTTGTAAATTCACAAAAAAAAAACGATATAGACAGACAGCAATTAAGTTTGATATTTAAATTAGCATATGCTAATTCTAACCTATAGCTTCTTATGTACAATATCAATGTCTTATGTATATCAATTATTAAAAAAACTTAAAAAAACGTGAAATTATGATTTATTAATAATCATATTAAATCTGATAGCTTACCAGACGTCCTTGAGAGAACAATCACTACATTTTAGTATGGCTATATTAAAATACTTCTTATTTACTTAAATAAGGAAATATTTCAATTAAAACAACCATACGTTTTGTAATATTTTCATATTTTTAATAATAATTTGTAAATTTTTTAGCTGTACTTAAAAATTTCCTCAATTTATTATAGAGTAAATGGTTTCTTTAAACGTATATTATTTTTTAAGTTATGTCCATACACTAGGTTATAATAATAAAAATGTTAACTGTGTTGACACACATGCTTCTGTTGAGGCACATACTATTAACTACAGCTGTTTGAAACTTGAGTATTTTGATTTAGGTTTATATAATCCCACAGTTATAAATGTCACACAATGAATAACTAATATATGAATAAGGTAAAAGTGGTGTAAAGAAATTTACTTTAGTAATATACTAATTATTGCCAGCGATTTTGCCGACTCTTCTTGACCCAAATAATATGATTTTTAACAAACGATCGAATCAATTTATTTCCTACCTCTTCATAAGGATAATAATTATTTTATATTAAGTGAAAACTTTGTTTATTTGTTTGCTTTTTAATATAACTTTAATTGAATTAATTAATTAATGTGTAGCATAGCATGCGTAGTAATGGAATTTGCGTGTCGGCATTGCAAGTTTAAAATTAGCGGCGGATCTTAATTAATCTTTACTTGTCAGCGACAAATATTTAATAAGCTCTTTTAAATATATAGATGATACCATTTTAAAAAGAACGCTGAACAGGAGTGAGAGAATGTGTAGCTTTATTTTATTTTTAATCGGTAGCCGTTTTAGATTCCTGCAAAGTTCAGTTATGTGGTCAAATCTCTGTAAACCGAAAATATTATTGCCGAAAACAAATAAATACTTATATAGTGAAAAAAAAAATTACGATTACTCTTTTCGTTGATTTGCGATTATCAGAATAGAGTTTGATTAATTAAGGCGGTAACTTTGGTAGTAAATGGAAGACCAATACCGTCGAAATTAATATATGGTAACACGATTCCATGTAACTTAGACATGTAGCTGAAACTAACCTCTATAATTGCTTTTGATTTGAGCTAATTGACTAAAAGGCCAAAGCTTTTTACCATTTTGCAATCTAAACATGGTCTTAATTTAATTGTTTGTTACCATTGTCAATATTGGTGTGTAAAGAAAATGTGATCAAGTAATAATCGTATCAAAGTACTTAATAAAAAAGGAAAATAAGATGAGTGAGAGTATTCCTCCCTGAGGAACACCTGATGTAAGTTTAGCACGACTATTTTAATATTTTTTTAATTATTGCCATAAAAAAAGATATAACTTGAACCATGAAAGCAACCTTTGGTATATTAAACCTTACTTCGATTGTTCTAATACAATATTTTAATAATGCAATACATTAAAATTTATATTCTTATTGAAAAAAATTACAAAATTGTGGAAATCATAAATAAATGAATACATTAGAATATAATCAATAACTAATGAAGAGACAATTACGAAAACTCTATTCTTAAAGTAAGTACAAGATCATTTATTTATAGTTTATATGATTCAACTAAACATTATTTTAGTAGTTTTGTCCAATGCATTTTATTAGTTTCCCGGTTTAATCATAAAATTTTTTATTATAATTGAAGTAGCTAAAACAAATTTATATTTTTTATCATATGTAAGATTGTATGTAAACATGTTAATATTATTACACTTTATATACATTTATTATAAAAAATAATAAATACGTACAGACCTTGTACTTTCTGATAGCCTACTAATAAACAGGTTATTGCATTCTATTTCGTGAATCCAATATTCGAATTCCGTCAGCATTCCGCATTTATTAAAATTATTACAACCTTTCTAATACTAATACTTAATTTATTTAATTTATTTTTTAGTTTATTTTATTTTGAAAAAACAAAACTTAACTTAACAATAAATAAATTAAAATTCATTTAATTTGAATGTTTTTGTATCTGGAAGACATTGTCACATATACTCATATCAACCCTTAAGATTAATGTATCCATATACATAACGAAATATTACATAATTAAAGCAACTAAAGATATCTATTTTAAATATATTGTCAAAAAATCCTGAGGTTACAAGTTCGAGTCCTGCAGGTGTTGATGATTTTTTGTTATTATATACATGTGGTGTAACATTTAATTTTAAGTTTTCATAATTTGTTTCTTTTATTATTTTGTAGACGATAATTTAATATTTTGTTAGTATTGCAACCCGCCGATAGGGCTGTCAGTCGATCAAGCAAGGCATAAGACGAAAGACGTTGTAGAATTGGTTCACTTAAAGAATTAAAATAACTGCTAAATTAAAAGAAGTTTCACTGTCATCATATCCCACATATATGTATGTTTATTATTTAAATAGGCCAAATATGTTATAAGACAATTTCTACAAAATAATTTATAGTTATACCTTTTATAAACATTTTTATGTCACGATGTATAACAGAATTTTGGGACGAAAAGATAAATGGAATAATATATAACTTCACAAATAGCCAACTCGTCCCATAGGAACAAATTTGTTTTGGGACGAGTGAAGGAAGAAGATTTCGAGCATAGGTTCTGAAATACGCAGAACCATTTATTCTAAACAAGATCATATCGTTTTATAGTTTTCCTATTAAAACTAAAAAAGTGAAAATTGTAAGCAAACAATATTTGTTAGTAGTTTTGAACTTGAATTAAATATATATAAAATTATTTCTATTTATACAGAAAATATTTCTTAATTATTTGATAATAATTTCAAATTGAATAGAAATGTCTTATTCGATACTATTGTTTTTATTTTTATATAAATTATTTTATAACCGAGAAGTAAAAATACCGTTAATGAAAAAATTTTATGAAGATACCAAAATTAATAATCCCAAATTCTATTTTCCTGGAATGACCAAAATACTATAACCTAATTACCTTCTATTACAATTTCTAATTTAATTGAGGTCTCTATGGAAAATAAATAAATATAGGAGAAAAGAGACGATACTGTAAAAAAATAACACTAAATTAAAAAAAGTATCTATATAGTAAATACGAGTATTTTACGAGTTCTTGTCTAGGGCTCTACGTTGGGATCGTGTAAGCAAAATGTGGCGTTTTATAAGTGCAATATATTCGTAATTGAAAAACTTTGACTTTGAAAAGTGAAAATTCCCCTAAACTTTCACGTGGATACTGTTATTGATGTGTTTGTTGTTATGTTTACATGTATAATTTCTAGTTTTAGTAAATCACTACTTCCTGAACTAAAGGCCTGTTGCTATTTATGTTAACAAATTTAATGAACCCTGAGTCAGCGCATAAATAGTGACGTTTCATACTAAACTAAACTGCATTTGACGATGTTTAATGGAAAATCATATTTATCTGATTAACATTTTAGAAGCCAAATATTACAAAAATTGTAAGTAAATATTTTTTAACTCTTGAAGGAAAATGGTACAAATATAAGAAATGTGTTTCATTTCAAATTGATAACCGCAATTAGACGAGATACTTTATAATGGATCCAATTAAGACACTATTATACTTCGCTGGACAATCAGCATAGAATATCTACAATTATATACATACATGTACAAAAGTAATCTTATAAGACATACTCCGTGATCTTTTAATAAATGTTTTTCCTTCTTCCGGGTGTGAAACTGCCAATTTATAATACAATACATTATGGATTGTATGTGTTAGTAACGGACCCATCTATGATTTTAATAAATGCACTAATTATATGATAGTGTGTAAGCTTTTTTATTTGGTTGAGTTAAATGCTCCTTCAGAAAGAAAGTAAGATATTTTTAAAAATAATTTTCCATATAGTTTCATTAATGATATCGACCTTTTTTTTAATAAAGAGATGTTTACTTTTAACATAATTTTAATTAAAAAAATATATTTTTTATTTTATTAGTTAATAAAATTTAAAAGAAACACTTTATAACTTGGAGAAGACTGATCAGTCTTAACGTTTTACACAAATATTTCCTTAAGAAGCGTCGTATCCCACTAAGTGATGTTTATACATTGCATTATTACATTGAAGTAACAGATAATAGTTTATTACATATTTAATATAAAGTATATCTAACTACAAAACTAATTTAGAGTTTGATTGTTCTACGATCATACATTTGGAAATGTTTGAAGATGGATGGATTATTCTACGTAAAAGTACTGAATATAGTTGAATGAGACTTCACAGTAATATTGCTTAACCCTAGATACGTAACGTGAGTCAGAACGACTCACGCGTCAAACGTTTTCATCTCTCTCTCTCCATCTATTTAATGTATCGCGTCGTCCGTGCGAGCTAACTCAATATGTAGCATAATATAAGCATTGTATTTACGTAGATATAGTAACACAGTGAGCCAGAATGACTCCACGTTATGTGATTCGTAACATTTTAGTTTTAATGCGCCTTAATAATATTTCGATTAATTTATTTTATTTTTAATATATTTTGATTATGTTCTTGTTTTAGATTTTATAGTTGATTGTTCGGCTAATTCTACTCCAGGATGACATCGTCTTGACCATTGGAAGAATTCGAATCTGAAAATTTGTTGTTGGAAGAAGAGTCAGAAACTTTTGATGCATATAGTGAGAACGATGAGGATCATTTGAGGGTAGATGACGTACAAAGTAATTATGAGAAGACTAGATTATTTCAGTAAAAGTTGCGGAGGTAAACGAAAATATTCCAAAAAATTATATAGAACCTCGTCCTTCAACTTCGACGACAAATCGAATAATCATGTTGCCTCAATGATCTGCTGCTGGTCTACAGTAAAGGAGCGAACTCAGATAAGAACTGCCGCTATAAATATTGTACGAGTAGCGAGAGGACCAACGAGAATGTGTAGAAAACTATTTCAACCATTCTTGTGTTTTGGTATATTTTTTACTGACGAAATAATTGAAGAAATAGTAATATGGACCAATGTCGAGATTAGTCAAAAACATAACATAAATGATGTGTCTGCCGACACACAAATTTTGTCGAGACGAAAGTTTTTATTGGAATTTTTACTTTGACCGCAGAAATGAAAGACAATCACCTCACGACTATTAAATTGTTTGATATTTCACATTTCATAAGTAGAGATCGATTCGTATTTCTTCTAGCATGCCTCCGTTTTGATAACAAATCTATACGAGCTACTAATCGCTCTCTTGATGTTTTTGATCCCATCTCAAAAGTTTGGAATTCGTTTATTACACAGTACAGAATAAACTACACACCAGGATCTCATGTGACTGTCGATGAACAACAAATCATGGATGGAGAAAAGGATAGAAATTTCTAATCTGAGCAGAAATTTACGTGAGAACATACAGAATATTATATCAAATTCTTTTGTAACTAACCTAGTACAAGGTGAAGATGAACCTCCTGCAAAGAAAAAAAAAATACTGTGCCTTCTATCCATGGAAACTTAATGTAAAAAACCTGCCTGTGGCGAGCATACGATGTTGACTTGCTTAGACTGCAAGTAGTTCCTATTTCGAGACTGATTACTTGAAACTTTATTTGGAAGTTGGAATGTTGGTACGATGACTGGAAGAGGAAGAGAAATTGCGGATGTGTTGAAAAGAAGACGAATAAATGTAGCATGTTTACAGGAAACGAAATGGAAGGGATCAAAAGCGAGAGAGATCGGTGAGGGATACAAGTTTTATTATTCCGGGAATGATGGAAAAAGGAATGGTGTTGGAATTACGCTTGATGAGCAATTAAAACAGTGTGTGACGGGGGTGAACAGGGTGAGTGATAGAATCATTGCTGTAAAAATTATTTTTGAAGGTTTAATCATTAATGTATTAAGTGTGTATGCTCCTCAAACCGGATGTGATGATAGGATGAAAGAGAAGTTTTGGGACGATTTTGATTCTGTGATGATGGATGTTCCGGACAATGAGCAGATATATGTAGGGGGTGATTTTAATGGGCATGTGGGATGTATGAATGATGGTTATGAAAGAGTACATGGTGGTTGGGGTTTCGGTCACCGTAATGACGAGGGTGAGGCCTTGCTGGAGGCCGCGTTAGCCTTCGATTTGGCTATATCCAACACTTGGTTCAAAAAGAGGGAAGAACACCTAATTACATACAAAAGTGGCCGCCATAAGACGCAGATTGATTATTTCTTAATAAGAAGAAATAAAATCAATTGCGTCAAAAACTGCAAGGTACTGCCGGGCGAAAGTGTAGTCTCACAGCATAGGCTCCTCATCATGGAAATTAAACATGTAGTGCGTACAAATATGTACAAGAAACGACCCCCACCTAAAATAAAATGGTATTTGTTAGAGAAGGAAGAATGTGCGAGTAAATTTAAAAAAAGAGTGACAGATAAAATTATAAATATGAGTAGTATAGAAGGAAAATCCTTGAACGATAGTTGGAACGAAATAGCGAGATGCATAAAAACTGTGGCAAAGGATGTATTAGGTAAAACGAAAGGAAAAGGTGTGATAAATAAGGAAACGTGGTGGTGGAATGGAGATGTGCAAAAGATTCTGAAAGAGAAGAAAGATACGTTTAAGCAATGGCAGGAAGTACCGGATGATAATGAAAGTATGAAAGAGGAGATGAAAATGTTATATAAAAGATGTAAGAAGAGAGCGAAAGTAGCTGTAGCCATTGCTAGAGCTGAAGTGCAAGAGGAGTTATATAGATCGCTAGAGTTTCCTGCAGGTCAAAAGGAACTCTACCGCATAACAAAGCGTAGGGAGAAGAATGCTAGAGATGTCATACATGTAAAATGCATAAAAGATGATACTGGAAGGGTGTTGATGAGAGATGAGGATATAAAAAAGAGATGGAAGGTATATTTTGAAACATTAATGAATGAAGAAAATGATTGCAGTGGAGCTTTGAAAAACCAGCCGGTAAATAAAGGATTAGTGAAAGAAGTGACCGATGATGAAGTGAAAGCGGCTGTGCAAGGTATGAAGAATGGAAAAGCTGTAGGGCCGGATGCGATACCAGTGGAAGTATGGAAGGTTTTAAATGAATATCGGTATAAGTGGCTGGCTTTATTTTTCAATAAGTTGTTGCATGAAGAAATGATCCCTGATGAATGGTGCAATAGTGACCTAGTGCCCATTTATAAAAATAAAGGTGACATACAAGACTGCAACAGTTATCGGGGTATAAAGCTCATGTCACATACTATGAAAGTGTGGGAGAAAGTGATAGAGAAAAGAATGCGAGACGAGAGTGATGTTTCGGAGAACCAGTTCGGTTTTATGCCTGGTCGGGGTACAACGGATGCTGTATTCGCTCTTCGTCATTTGAGTGAGAAATACAGACGAGCCCATAAGAACCTGCACATAGTGTTCGTTGATCTCGAGAAGGCATACGACCGGGTTCCCCGTAATCTGTGGGCTGGTGGGCTTTGAAAGAGAAGGGTATACCTGGGAAGTATGTGGAGTTGGTTCGTGCAATGTACAGTCGATCTAGTACACAAGTCCAGTCGGCCGCTGGAAACATCGACAAGTTCAATGTGGCAGTAGGTTTGCATCAAGGGTCGGCTCTGAGTCCCTACCTCTTCTTGTTGATAATGGATGCTCTGACATTGGACATACAGGAAGAGGCACCCTGGTGCATGCTATTTGCGGATGATATTGTTCTTGTCGGCGAGGATGGAATTGAGATGCAGAGTAGACTGGTAAAATGGCAACAAAAGCTGGAGAGTGTCGGCCTGAAAGTAAGCAGAACAAAAACAGAGCACATGTTCTGCGATTTCGGCGGTGTCTCCGGTTTTGTTCCTATTTTGTTCGACGGAGTACCGTTACCAGTCTGCTCGGAGTTTCGCTATCTTGGTTCTCTGATTCAAAGCGATGGCAATATTGACCGTGACGTAAAGCACAGAATCAACACGGGATGGATGAAATTGCGACAAGTCACTGGGACGACATGTGATGCCCGAATTCCCCTTAAACTAAAGGGGAGAATTTATAAAAACATCATTAGACCTGTCGTTATGTATGGATCTGAGTGCTGGGCGATGAAGGTGATGGATGAAAAGCGTTTGCATGTAACGGAGATGCGAATGTTAAGATGGATGTGTGGGGTGACAAGATGGGATACAATAAGGAATGAGTATATTAGGGGAAGCTTAGGAATAGCGCCAGTGACAGAAAAAATTAGAGGTAGCCGTCTGTCATGGTATGGGCATGTTATGAGGAGGGATGAAAGGCACGTGACCAAAAGACTACTAGATATGGTAGTGGAGGGATGGACAGGTAGAGGACGGCCGAAGAAAAGATGGATGGATTGCGTGAAAGACGATATGGAGAAGAAGGGAGTGTGCACAGAGATGACGAGTAACAAGAGAGTATGGAAGGAAAAAAACATACTGTGCCGACCCCAAAATGGGATAAGGGCAGGAAGAAGAGTTTTTTGGGTATTTTGCAAATGCAGTACTGAGGGATTTAAATCAGGTACAACATTATCTGTGAAGATGTTTATTTATAAGGAAAGATTTTATATTTTGAAAAGTCATCTTATTGTTAGTATTTTCCAAGTCAAATGGAATATTTTAAGGGAACTTTTTGAGACAAACAATATTAAATTCAGCCAGTGATTTGACTGTTTTTTCTCGAAGGTACAGTGCAGTTAAAGCGGCTAGAAAAAGCCAATATCGATAAAACAATAAGTAAAAGTAAAATACCTTTGCAATCCATTATTCACTGCATTGATAGTAAGACTACAGTTTCAATAATCAATAAGCCTGATATTAAGATAAAAATAAATTAAGCGATTAAAAGTATAAAACCTTACATCGTTTGTGTTACAGCTGTGTTTAATTTTTAACAAAATCATTTACTTTCAACTCTTCCTCGATCAAATAATAAAATATTTTTTGTATATGTACTAAGAAAGTTATTATGTACTAATGGTTCTGTGAATAGTAGACCTCAGTACGTTAGGGGATGAGACAATGTTTTAAGTGCCTTTTCCAAAAAGGAATAAGTATACCTATGTATGTATGCAGGTACATAACTACCGACCGAAATTTGGCTCCACCAAATAACAACGGAGTTATTCAATTTTAAAATTTTTGTGAATTTGCTATGGCCGCCATTTTGGATTTTGTAATAACAAAAAAGCACCTTAGATTTCGGCAAACAATACTGAGACTTTCTTCTTTAATTTCTTCTCCTGTAGTCGCCGAGTCATTACTACAAAAAAATGTAAAAAAATGTAACATTCCTTTTAAATTTAAGAAAATTGAATCCAATGATATAATTAAATGTTTTAGGACCTTAAATATTAAGAATACTCCTGACTTATGGGGAATATCTGTTAAGGTGATTGGCTCAATAGTGGACCTCGTTGCGCCTTACTTAGCGACCATTTTTAATGACTGTATTTCTTGTGGAGTATTTCCTGACCTAATGAAACACAGCAAAGTAATACCACTCTTAAAATCAGGCAATAATTCAGATCCGTCTAATTACAGACCAATATCAGTATTGCCTTCGTTTAGTAAAATATTTGAAAAAATCATGCTTAATCAGCTGATAGACCATTTTAACAAATATAAATTGCTTCACAATAAACAGTTCGGTTTTACTAGAGGTCGCTCTACTACGGACGCCGGCGTCTTTCCTATAAAACATATATATGAGGCCTGGGATCAGTCACAGGATGCTCTTGGAGTATTCTGTGATTTATCTAAGGCTTTCGATTGTGTTCAGCATGAAACATTGGTCAGGAAATTGTACCACTATGGCATTAAGAACATTGATCTCAAACTCTTGATTTCTTACTTGTCTAATAGAATTCAGAGGGTAGAGGTGAATGGAAAAAGATCGGCTGGGGCTCCGATTGATATGGGGGTCCCTCAAGGTTCAATTTTAGGTCCATTTCTCTTCCTGGTTTATATAAATGACCTGCCTACTTTTGTAGACAAACATAATGAGATAGTATTGTTTGCTGACGACACTTCTTTAATATTTAAAGTAAAACGGCATCAGGTAATGTATGACGATGTAAACAAGGCTCTCTCTCGAATAGTGCATTGGTTTAGTGTTAACAACCTGTTGCTTAATAATAAGAAGACTAAACTTCTTAGATTTTCAACTTCTAATATTAAACAGGTGCAAACTAATGTACTTTTAAATGAGGAAGCGATGGAAGTGGTGGAATCCACAGTTTTTCTAGGAATCACTGTTGATGCTAAGCTACAATGGGGCCCTCATATAGCTGGATTGGCTAGTAAACTTAGCTCTGCCGCGTACGCTGTTAAAAAAATTAGATCCCTAACTGACGAGACTACTGCTAAGTTAGTGTATTATAGTTATTTTCATAGCATAATGTCTTATGGTATCCTACTGTGGGGTAGTGCTACTGATATAAATACCATTTTCGTTATACAAAAAAGAGCTGTCCGTGCAATTTACAATCTGGGCCCTAGAGATTCTTTAAGAAATAAGTTTAAGCAAATTAATGTACTTACGGTCGCCAGTCAGTATATTTTTGAAAATCTTAAATATGTACATAAAAATACTGACAATTTTATTAAGCATAGTGATATACACACTATAAATACCAGGAACAAACACAAGCTCGCGCTACCTGTTACTCGACTTAAAAAAGTGAGTAAATCTTTCATGGGGCAATGTATACAGTTCTACAACAAAGTCCCAGCAAACGTTCAAGTATTACCATTTAACAAATTTAAGAGAATAGCTAAGGAACGTTTGTGTGCAAAAGGATATTACAATGTATCTGAATACTTAGAGGATAATGCACCGTGGGTATGAAGCGATCGCTGCCAGGCTGCTTCAAGATTATTTATTTAATATTGTGTAATGTATTTATGTTATTTTGAATTTAAGGAAAAAAAAAAAAAAAAAAAAAAAAACAAATGACAATCCCGCTGAGTTTCTGTCGCCAGCTCTTCTCAGGTCTGTGGAAATAATTTTCCGAGCTGGTGGTAGCTTTGACAATGAAAAAATGTTTTGTATGAAACTTATTTTCAATAAAGATTTTTGATTTTGATTTTGAGACGAAATTTCAGCCCGCTAGCTGCCGCAAAGTCCGTTTTTGTGTTACGGATCAGAAATCCTCCATTTTGAAATTTTTCCCTAAGCAAAAAAACGGCTCGACATTAAAATTTAAATAATTCAAAGAACATATCTATTCAAAACTCAAAGAACATGATCACCAATTTGTGACGATCGGATGAAATTTGCTCCTGCTACGCGAAAAACAAAACTAAAAAACGCCGCCATTTTGGATTTTATCGCCCAAGCAAAAAAGCGGCTCGACATAAAAATTCAAATAATTCAAAGAATACGCCTGCTGATTTTCGTGACGATAGGATGAAAATTTAGTAATATATCACATTTTTTTAAATAATAATATAATATATTTTTATTAAAGACACTAAAATCCGCAAATATTTTAGTCTGTAATCATCTTTAAGAGTGTTAAACAATTTGGAAATATGATAAAACTGTCACTGCTCCCGGTGATATAAATAACGTTCTGCAAGTCATGAGTTATAATAAGAATAAAATTATCATAAAACACAATCTCACACCAATCTTTTATATTCTTAAATAAGAAATATGTTGAATTTTATATCACATACTTTTATACTTCCTATAATTCTTTATGCTATTTCATATCCAATTGACGCGGACACTCAATTGGTAGAGTGATGTGATGACTTTGTAGAGGTCGCTGGCTCGATGCCTGTGAATTCCGATCTTTTTTGTTCTGTATTTATATAATGAAGATTTTAGAAACTATGTAAGTCCCATATTGCAATATAATGTTTTAAAAGATAATGAAACAATAATCATAGCTAACAACCCTCAAAATATAGAACCATTTATAGTAAAATAAATTTTATTGACCAAATAGTGTGTAAAAAAACAAAAAAATACTGTTCCGTATTAACTTTTGTTAGCTTTGCCATTTAATATATTATAAATGAAAATTACATTATCAAAAAAGTAAAAGTTTAGAAAATTGTCTTTTACATTATATGAATGAAATAAATTCTTTAAATGATATTATATATAGATTTAAAATTATATGCCACCAAAACTTTTTCCATGACATGACACATTCAAAATCTGAGAATCAAATAGAAAGTCCCGAGGTAAAAGAAAGAAACTTACAGAACGCGAGCGGAGCCGCTTATAAAAGCTAGTATAATATATAAAGAAGATCGTTGATTAAAACAACTCATCAAAGCTCTCTATTTCCATTTTAACCATATGAAATCCTATAAAATATATAATTATTATTAAATTATTTTCGCTGACTGCATTAATTTCTTTCAGCTCGTTAAATTTTTAAGTATTTCTTCTAAACTGTTGTAAAATTATGAAAGTACTCGGTTAAAATACCAACATGAGACCATTAAATAAATACTCAACGTAATATCCAAATAGCGTATAATATTACTTTCTTTCAACTCTATATAAAATTATGTTGTGTACCAAACTTATTAATATTGTGTAGAATAAAAAGAATTTAAAAACTACAAACTACGTTAGCAGTATGTCTAAACTAAGTGTGAATTTTTCATTTCTCTTTAAATTTATGTTTCTCTTTAAATTTATGTTTATATTTATAAACGAAGTTCAATTTGCTAGACATACGACTTATAAGTGATTATTTGAAATATCTAATTTTCTTTGCATAATATAATATTAATTGCATATCCTTTTAGTGCGTTTTGTGTGAATCTTGAAGTCAATAACCGGACGCTAAGAAATTGTTGAAAGTAAGTGACAAATTATCTAACTAATTGACAGACAACGATATGTAGTCTTCCCGTTACAACGATTCTTCAAGGCATTGAAAATGTAGGCTTAATATTAAAATGTGATCTGTATATACGAATTAAACAAGTAAAATAATTTTACATGAATGTTTACTGCCGGTAAAATTATTATACGTTTAGCAATAATTAATTGGTTATATATTCAATTTGCTGTTTCAAAATAACTTTCTCATTTGTATGCATGACATACGACTTACTAATTAAATCTCAGAAGTAACAAGGGTTACAATTTTGAAGTTTCTCGTAGGTGTTCACTGCGGTAGGTATTCGATATGAGCGGATTATTAGAAATGCTTGATTTAAATTAGGGATGACAGTTTATACAAGATATTAAAATTTAATAAAGATATGTAATGTTAAATGTAGACTTTTCATTACATTTAATTACGAGATAAAGTCAGTAAGTTATTATGTCAAAAAGAAAACATTGTTATATAATAAGATACTAAACTTCTTTCCTTTTTTATTATAAATTTAAGTAACCGAAGCTTCGCCTAATATTTATATATAGCACCCGTGTTACAGAAACAGCGTCTCCCAAAGAAGAGTCATTACGATATTAGGTGAGTACAGATCTTTAGTTATTTAAGTTTATCCCAACAAAAACGTGAACACAATACAAATACTAACAGTTCGTATTCGGATCGCGGATTGAAATAAGTTTTCGAATATTTTTTTTACTCTAATTCTATTATATACGAGTATAAAGTGAGCATTACTTTGATACTTTTGTTAAACACTTTTTCAAACTGGTTCTGACCTCTATCGATAAATTTTCTTACTAACATTAAATAAAAAAACACTTCTAATATTCTAAATAATAAAGAAAAGGTTCTTAAGTTAATATTTTTTATTAGACTGAACTAATGTGCAAGTAGATAAATGTTTAAATGCCTTAAAACACTTGTTCCCATGTCCACAACGTTATACCTTTTTTTGTTCTTAATAGCGTTATAACAAATATATGTGGTTGTGAATTTATGTTTATACGAATGTAGTCCTACGCAAAAGATGCTGATTGGATTATAACAAATATATTTTCTTTAATAATTCTTATACTCAAAGTAACACTAAAATGCTGTTAAAATCCCTATCAGTGATAACCGTATATGTTGATACTTGGCACCATTCTGGATAAAAAAAAATATTGGCTATTAAATATGAATGCTACTGCAGCTGCAGTGTCTACAAAGGCAGCTTTGACATTAAAGGTAAGTTTCCTTGTAAATAGTTAAAATTATTTCATTGTATGAAATGAGAAAGTATTCCTCAGTTTCTATTAATTAACATAACTTACTCATTTGTTCCAAATCAGTGTCCCATACTTCGTTCTCACCGAATAGACTTTCTTAACATTTTATTTTCTGTTAACACACATAATATCGTAACTTGTCAACTGTTATTGTAACCCTTGCTAATTGGAAATGCGGCTTTTTCTCACCAACAGGCGTCGATAAATGGTTTGGTCTAAAGGGGAATAATTTTCCTGTGGTTTTAATTAATTATCAAAAAATTTATTATAAAGATAAAAAATCCAACCTAAAATAATAATTGCCTCACATGCTAATATATAATAGCTGTGATACAAATGAAGTTAGCCTTAGGACAATTTAATATATCTTTTCAAACCAAGTGCTTCACTTCTATGAATGGGGTGAGGAGGAGGACCACCAGTGGGACGGGATATCATGTAACCAGGGCATGTTATATAAATCTTATACTTAGAGTTTAAAAATTTTTGCCAAAAAAACCTTAATACCTACTGGTTTAAGTGATAGGATAAAGAACACCGAGGTTTTTTCATGATAATCAAGTTTAACCAGCCACGCAATAAGCTTTCTGCTTTATTTGAAAATCAACAACTTTATTTTTTCTCACTTTCAAACTGTTCAAAACAAATGTCTGATTCAAAGGATAAAAATGAATCAAAAACTGATTTCTACTAATTAATTTATTTCTAACCGTATGGAAAATAGAAGGAACTTTTGTTATATTTATTATAGAGGAGTGCTATTATACAATTTAATTAAAATTCCTTAAAAATAGGTATACAGTAATTATTATTACCTCTTCTTGAATAATCCTCGTCGAATACAAAACAACACAGTCCTGAATACAAAACAATACTTCAAAATTGATTTAACGAAAGGAAACACTAGAAACGCTTACAATACGTTTCTATATTTTGCTGTAATTAAAGATTCTATATCTAATAAAGGAGGGGCTGAATATTTTTATATATATATATTTAATCAATAGACTAGCGTGTAACACAAACTTCTAAACTTCAAGATCAGTATAGTATATATTACCTGCATTTAGTTATTAGTTTTCTTTGTTTATTAAAATATATGATATGATAATGTCCGAAATTGAGATTGAAATGAACTATATCAACTATATAACCGGCTTGGTATTAATTATATCAATCTGACATTTGGCATTGTTTCTAAAGGATTGTATTTTTACATACATTTAAATGGCGTTTTATATATCATTCCTCTTGCGAGCGTCCTCTTCAGGATGGATTGTTTAGAATTTACCTTGGGATCTTCAGTATAAAATGGAAATATAAACAAAAGTGTGTCCGGTAAAGCAATTTTGTTCAAAAATTGCAATTCAATTCATTGACTATTTTTTGAGCATGGCGATCACAGACGTACGAGTACTTAAGAGGGCAATTTTTGTTTATTAAGTTAAATAGTTACTGTGAGCTCAGAAAATCCATTTCGTGATGTCGTATAACTTTTTAAATAAGAATCCATTTGTATGTAAAATGGATCCAAATACTTACAAAACTTTATGAGATTTATGGAAATACTAAATTTTAGTTCGCATATTACAGGTTTTATTTGATTAGGTAAAATTGAAATATAACAAAACTATTAGTGGTATAATTTGCATACACAAATAACATTTTAATATTAAGCCTTCATTTTCAATGCTTACAAGAATAATTTCCACGGGAAGACTAGATGTCGGTATCTGTCAGTTAGTCAGTTATTAATCACCTACCTTCAACAATTTCATAATTTCTAGGACGAGGGAATAGACTTCAGGATCCATACGAAACGCACTAATAATAATATACAATTGATATTATACTAGGGGCGCCAACAAACCCTCAATTTCGACTCGCTGCGCTCGCGAAATCTCGGGTGCCGTTTGCATATTGAGCGAAGCGAGCCCAGTGTATTGACTCATCGTTTCCCATTGACTTCAATGGGATATAAATTTTTTGACATGATATTAAAAAAAAATTCAATTTTTTTTAAATAAAAACCATCACCTAATGTGTGTCTTTTTGATTCCAAAGTTTCATAATTTTCCGTCAAGTAGTTTTCGAGCCAATTCGTGACAAAGAATGTAAAAAGTCTCCAGTAAAACGCTCCACTCACTTCGTTCGCTTCGCTCAATTAAACGTTAACCGATATTATATTGAGAAATAACTTATGTGCATTATATATTGAAAATACCCGTTTACAAACGATATTTCCAGCAAATGGAACTTTGTTAAGATACGTGACGTAAATGCAAAGAGACATGAAAATTTCTACTTAGATTAGAACTTCTGTTAACGAGCTTCGGGACGATTCAATATTAGTTTGTATAATTTTTTTTTACATAAATAAGCCTTCATTTGTTGATATTTGATATTAATTTATATTCAAAGTATTACAATATATCTTGTTATCAATTCAAAAGAATAACAGAAACAAATATATAAAATTATTATGTCAATATTGGAAATCTTTTTTATAAATCGTCTTTTTAAAGATTTGTAATACTTAAATAATATTTTTTTTTCTTCTATTATTCTAATCAATATTTATACACACTTTATAATTATTAACCACTTTAGTAATTTAGGTAAGTCGAAGAAAGGTCCTAGAAAACTATACAGTGCAAGACCACCACGCATCCAAGTGGTAAGGATGGTATAGGATGCAATGACGCACTGTGCTGTGATGAAACTCGGCGGCAGGCATCAGATCGAATAGCTCGTCAGTACACTTCTCGTGGCAAATGCTGTAAAAAACGCATAGAGAAGAAACGTCTCTATGCAATACCTAGGAATCCAACCGTTCGCAAACACCGGGTTCTCGACAATCCAAACGGTTCTCCGTTGTACGCTGTCAAACGGTAGAAGCTGATATTGAGGTGATTCGGACCAGAGATAAGAACAGTTCTCCATGTGTGGCCAGATCTACGCCTTATAGAGCACAAGTCTTTGGTCAGGCCTGAAATACTGTCTCGCTCTATTGATCACTCCCAATTTCATCAACGTCAATTTGGCTTGCTCTCCAGATGACCACGAAACTGACAATGATACGTCAAATATTGAGAAATGGTGACAAACGTGAAACGTTGGCTACCAGTCGTAATTGAAATGTATTTGTTACAAACATTAAAAACATTAGTATTTACCAAGTAAAGTCATCTATACGCTACACGTGATTATAATGTTATTGTATACTTTTACTTAAGAAATTGGTTACTCTAATACTTTGTCTGTACTCTCTTCCACATCAAGTGCTCCAAATCTTCGGTTTCGAAAGAATTGATAGTTTTTATTTTGCTTAGATACTAAAATCTAATTGTAAACCAAATTTCAGCTTTATATGTTAACGGGAAGTACCACTTCTATTTTTATGATCGTTGAGTTAGTGAATCAATCACAGAATAAAGGAACTTTGACTTTCAATAATTCCTAAACTACTGGATCAAATTGTATTTTGGAAATATATCTTGTTATAATTATATAAAATATATCTTGTTATAATAATTATTTAAAGTGAAGAAAGTTTAAATTTTCTAGGTTTTATACAAAGAAGTTACAGAGGTTGGAAAATGGCCTGAAACGCTTCGAATAAAGGACGGCCGTAACTTTTTAATCGTATTGTCGAGGGCACTTCCGTGCCCTCAGATTTATTTGAAACCATTGGTTGCAGTTTGAAGTTTATTTGTTTTAATAAATTATTAATTAATTTTAACTTTATTAATTATAGTAACTACCAAGTGTCGTTATAAAAATAAAACCTCATAAATGCTTTCTTTTATTATCTCTTGGTTAATTTTATCTCCTGATGAAAAAATTTACAACTTTTACATGGGCGAAGTATTTATGGGACGCTATAAAATATGAACCTGAGCGTTTTATAAATGTGACATAAATAACTGTCGTATATCCAAATATGTCAGTTCGTACAATCGAACGCGGTGTAAATTGCAATCTGTTGTCCTTCATTTGATAGTTGGTATTGTTTTACATATTTTTAAATTATGTGGTGTTTGGTGAATATCATAGCAATCTGAATTATGTATTTTTGTTAATATTCTATGTTCTTAGTATGTTAATTATAAAATATTAAGTAAGTTTTCTCTTTAGGTATATATTTTATATTCCGCTTGTGACATGTTTAGTCTTTAGTGAATGTAAATTTTGAGGTAAGTTACTGGAAAACAATCTAAAGGAAATTCATAAATATGCTTTGAAATACTTCTTTAATTTGTCAATTATTAAACTATGACCTTCCTCAAAAAGTACAGCAATGAGTAAAACTAGGCATAAGCAATGATGATAATGGTATACAATCTTTTCATTTAAGTGTAAAAGTATATATTTTTCTTAAATAAAAAGTTATGATTAGATAATTTATAGTACTGTATCCACACTCCATCCATCCATACTAATAATAGAAACATAGAATAGTGTCGAGTACTAACTCGTCCACACTCTCAAGCGATACTCTTAAGTAGTTTATGTTTTGAAATAGCTACAACTAATCGGGTTTACATGATACGTGCGCCCTAACTAAGAGGATTATGAAGACTAGGGTCTGTGATAATTCAGTAGGCACTCGGTACTTTGGACTTAAGATAAGATTCGCAGCTATTAACACTATAGAGTAGACTAGTTTTTGCAAGTGATATGGTCTGATAACCCCCTATGATTCTTATTATAAGGCATGTATTAGCATTTAAAATATATACAATTTAATGTATTTATAGTGTAATCGGACATAATTATAGCCCAAACCAGTTTTTGTGTTTACTCGTGATGTAAAATAATAAAATTTTCTTAGTATAGACAAAAAAATATATATGTTATCTCTATATAAGTTTCTCATATTTAAACGTTCGTTGAAAACGTGATGTAAATAAATAATAACAACGACCTTTTATATCGCGACAAGTTAAAAGTCAATCACACATTTGACTGCAAATTAATGTTTAGTTATTTATGACCACGACCGGGTTTTAATAACAATATTTTAAATGTATATTAGATTAAAAATATATTTTTGATTTTTTCTCTCGTTCTGAACGGCCTTCCATTGTACACTATCAAACGCTAGAAACTGATATTAGGATGATTTAAACCAAAGATGGGAACGATACTCCATGTGTGGTCGGACTTGCGTCTTATAGAGCGCAAGTTATTGGTCAGGCTCGAAATGAAATTGAAAGCCTCACTCTTTTGATCACTCCCAATTTCATCGAGGCCAACTTGGTCTTATTCTCCATTAGCCACGAAACTGACAGTTGCTCGAAATGTCCAGTATTCTGATACTGTGCAAAGTTATAAGGAATTACTCTCGAAGAGCGGCTATACAACAAATGGGCATACTTAGTAGTAAACACGCAAATTTGGATCGTTTGGAGAATAAACTGAACGAGGTTTACTTGACCTCACCCTGAGATCATCCCCAGGGTAGTCTAAATAGCAGACTTCTTGTTTCTTTCAGCTTTCATCGACGTTAGGCTGGAACATACTGTATCCTCAGTGATGTCATCTATATAACAATGTAAACCGTTGAGAACTACCTGTATGCTCGATAGGATGATCTATTTGCACATATTCATCTGTAATCTCTAAAAGAATAATCGTAATGCATCTCGGTAAACACATATTAAGGTAGCTCCCAAAGAAGACCCTTATGTCATACACGATCGAAGGCTTTTGCCATATTCAGACTAACTGCCACATCCTCTCCCTTACTTTCGATTACCACTGCCCAATGGTGCGTAAGATGTAATAGAAGATCACCAGCCAATCGACCATAGCAAAAGTCACATTGCCATGCCATTGCCAAATAGTAGTGCCGAAATAGATACAAGTAAGTTAGCATTGGAGTCAACTCAGGGGCACATGTGCGTAGCACCAATAGAGAATCGCCACCCGATCCACTCGACTTATGAACATCAAACAAAAAAGGAGACTATCGGATTTTTGTCGAAAATTTATTTCTGCCATTGAGCTACAGACAGCGTCTTCCCTTAATTGTCCAAAGTCAAGTATGAGACAAAAAAAAGTTCTCAGCAGAATGGGCTTTCTCTTTTTGCCTTTTTCAATTGCCTTCTTAATTATTGTGAAGTAATCTCTCTCAGGGCCACGATATCTGTCAGGAAAGTTTCATTTCTATCAGACTTCCGCGTATCCGTATATATATAAATATACATATGCACTTAAAGTATATATTTTTTCAGCCACATCACTTACTTTCGAAGTAAGCAATAATACTATAAATATAAAACGTGTATCCTATCTCTAAATTCTAAAATTCTAAAATAATTTATTTCAACATGCATTACATACCATATTTCAAGCGAATAAAACATATCTTCCGATAACAATACAAGTAAACGGAATACTGACATCTATTTTCTTTTCGTCACTGAACTTATTACAACTTGTCATGCGACATGAACGATTTATATTCTGTTAAATATTTAATACATATTAATCACATATGATTAATATGTCTTAAATATTTAACAGAATATAAATCGAGTATAAATCACCATACATACAATACAATACAATCACCATACATACATAATCGAATATATATGTGTATATATAAATATATTTATGTATTTGTATTTTTATTGCAATACCCCGCATATTAGTGCTTAAATCCGTAAGTGTGGGTTGTCTGGAAGAAATTACTTTAGTGATAAGGTCGCCCTTTGCTGGTATTTTTTTTTAATATATTTTTTTACTGTTTGTTATTGTTGTATAAATATAATAATAAAGTTATTATAAATAAAAAAATATATAAATAAAATATTTATATGACAAATATATTCTTTTATGTTTATTTCAAATTTATTTGTTATTTTCAAAATACTATTTAACTAGCTTTCAACATCTGATTATTTTATTGATAACAATTATTAAAAATTAAATTATGTAAAATTAATCCCCCAAATGAACTTGACACGATTTGGGTACAATTTAATTAAGTTTATTGATAATATTAAGAGAGTTAGACTTGTGATGTTTTAGCTAAACATTGATGTCCTTGTTATGGAAAAATATTGTTTGTTTGAATATTTATTTTTTAAATATAAAAAAGAAAATAGACGGTTATGATAAGTTTAGGTATATAAAATTATTTAAAAAAAAATCTTAGTACAAAGAAAATACAATTAATATATAATATTTTCATTGAAATCAAACTTCCCTAATATATATTTCACTACGTGTATATTTATTACCATTGCATAAATGAAATCGTTTCTGTATTGCCTTTAAAAATAATTAAAATAAACTAGAAATAATATATCAATAAAATATACTTTATTATACATCAGTATGAACAAAACTATATTTAAAATTAAAAGTACAGAACATATTTGAGGAAGGTAATTTCTACAGACCACCTTTGGCAATGAAGGAATGAGACTTAGAATGACTGAAATTGAGACTTAGAAGAATGATATTACTTTAAAAGTGAAGTAAAGGTTTTTCAAATCAATGTATTTATAATTTGATGTTGCTGGTGACTTCAACTGCCTGCATTTTTTTTTGGACCAAATTAAGCTATTGTATAAAATGGAAAATAAACTACATTATAGTAATTTACTAACTATCAAAACAACAAGTTGCGGAGGCGGTAAGGTTCAATGTTTAAAGTGTCTCTTTATATTACAATTTATCATGAATGTGTTGAGATGTTGGCAAAACACAATGTAGGAAATCCTTTTTGATATGTGTTTATTTTCAGTGATGCTTACAACATATTTGTTTTTGTTTTGGTTGAAGGTCCAAGATATTTGCTTTGGAAACACATTATTCAAACAAACAGAAATAAATGCTTTCAGCGGCATCAAGTGATCTAGTTGTTTTGGAAACAACAATTTTGTTTAATTTTTATAGAAAATCGGTTTGTAGCATCTCATCTGAAAAATCAATAATGTTGTGCTGCATCTGGTTAAAGAAATAGAAGTACTCATGCCTATATTTTCTAGTTATTAAAAATAACTTAGGGACAGAAAAAGTTAAGAACCATAAACAAAATATATTTCCCAATCAATAAACACATTTGTTTCTTGCTATTTGGTATAAAACTTTTTCTGTTATTTTTTAAGGAATAATATTCCTAAGCAACATTTTAGGTTAAGGATAATTCAAAAGATAAACGTAAAAAAAGTAGAAGAAAGGGTGATTAACTTCAAAGAATGGACTTAACAACGTAAGTGTTTTTTTTTGTATACTTTGCACTTTTCGCTGACTGAAAAAGATAGTACTTTATTCCCAATCGATAATAATTTCTGATAGGAGAATTTATTGCTCTTAATAACTTTATTAATGTTCACGTTACAAAATATGTTAATTTTATACTTTTCTTTGTATTTTTGGTTGCTATGTTATTGCTTAATTCATATTTTATTTTATCTCGTTTAAATTATGTACTTACTCAATTACAAAATTGTAGACAGGTCAGGTGAGTCTCATTAATTACAGAGGTGTACTCTATCTATCACATATTATCACAAGAGACTATACACAGTACCAACACAATGGCATTGAAGTGCACAATTAACCACTGTGCGCCCGATGTAGTGGGTGCCGTGAGTGTCGAGTTTCCTTAACAAAGATCTAATTTTGGTACCGAATTGTAATTGAGAACAATAAAGATAAATAGTTAACAAAGAAAATTGTGTCGAATTAAAATATTACAGTGGACAGATAGAGTAACATTACGCGAAATATTCAATTCAGTCTAAATGAGATTATTATCTAAATAGTAAATTTTTGTCTTTAACGTAAATATAAACTATGAGAAACCGATTTTTCCAATTTGATATTACGTTTTGATAAACCTTTTATGAATGAAACGTCTAGTATATCCAAGTCTTTGAAGGTTTGATCGAATCGATTTAATGTGAATGCCACAAATCCTCTAACGTTGTTTTATGACAATTTCTTGATACCATACATTTATGATAAGTGTTTTTAAAAATCATTATAAAAGTTGTTCCATATTGTTTATGGTAGTTATTTAGTGACGTTACTGGAATAAAAAAATATTCTTTTTTTACACATGATGATGCTACAAACAGATTTGCCATAGAAATTAAGCGATATTGCCGTTTTCAAAATGGATCAATGGCTTAATCTAGTTTACATATTTCTAAAGCCTTAGTAGAAGATTTGATACAAGTCTTGCAATTTAACTTTCTCATTACATTTGTTCGGTATTCATTGACTGTTTGTTCGGTACATAGCGTGAAAATGACTGCTTTATAGGATACCTTAAAAGCGAAAAAAGCGGAACCCTTGTAGGATTTATTGTCCGTCTGGCCTTTGGTCTATATATCAAGATACTTTATTTCGTGAACGTATAGATATGTCAAGTTTGAATTAAAACCATATAATAAGGACTAAAGATTAAGGTACAAGTTAACGTATTAAAATGCCACAAACATGTACATTTTGACATTTTCAAGGAATTATACTTAATGTGGTACTTTCTGTTAACCTAATAATATTGTTTTATAGTACAAGGTTAGGAAATAATCTAAAAACTGCACATTTATAATTAAATTTAAATTAAAATATAGTAGTTTAGGAGTAGTGAGGTAGATTTACTAAAATATTTTATCCACAGTGTAAAATTATATGACATAATAGAATAAGCATTGTTTGTATTTAGGTTAGTATCGTAAGTAATGTAAATTGTAGTTAGTAATGCATTTTTTTTAAAACATTTTGTGCACATCAAAGTTCACCAGTATCCATGACCTTGAAGTGACATAGTAGATGGATTTTAGAACTATTATCAAAATATTATATATTTCTCACGTAATATAGACATGTATATTCTGTTCTATCGTATTGAGTTCCTCGCTGGGGCAATAGAAATACTTACGGTTCATGAATGAATGAATGAATGTGGCGACCTGTTGTTCAAGTACTTAGTGTCTGTGGTGAAATACCTCAGATAACATTATTTTCATTTAATTCAGCTAAACCAAGCTAGTTAATGTAAATATAAGGTATTATTTTGTCATTTAGGTCTCAGATACGATAATAGTAACAATAATAGTAAGAAGTGTGAAATAATTAATAACAAACTAGTCAATTGAATCAATACTTAAATAAAATAAAATACTCGATCTCAGTTTTATCTTCATGTCATACTCGTAAATTTTGTTCATAGTATATTCACTTTAAGGCTTGCCTTTATTTATCTATTTACATGGCTTATCTTGATAAACCATACATAAATATAAACACGAAGGGCACAAAAACATGAAACAAATAGATTTGAGATAAAGCATAAGAATACAGATCAATATTATGTTATCGCGTTCGAAGAACTTTCGAATCAGAGACATTGCCGCAAAACACAAAATTAAAATTCTTCTCACGGTCCGTAATGTTTTCCCTAAAATAATAAAGGTTAGATTACTGGAACAGGTTTTTTCGTTGGAGATAATAGGTTCCCTTTAACGTCTTTTCAAAGAAAAACTAAGTTGAATAGTTAGGCCAGTGGAATAACAAGAAAAGTTTTTAAAGCAATTTTTTTAATTTCTTTCATCGGATTATAAACTACTTTTCAAAACTCAAAAATGCACTAATAATATAAATATAAAATATGTATCCTATCTCTAAATTCAATAATTTAAATAGGAAAATGAATCCTTTTAAAACCCTACGCAAAAAGTTGTTTTAAGATTAATAGTTATGAACTCTTAATAATTTCAATAATTTTTATTAAATTTCACTGAATTTTGATTTTGTAATGAATAAATTAAATAAATGAATAAGTGAAAAAATTAATAAATGAAAAGATTAATAACAGAATAAATTAATAAATATTAACGATATGCTATTAAACAATTTTCTTTCAAATATACAAAATGAATTTTATTTATTTGTTTGGTCGTGTTAAAAAATGTGGGTTTTAGAAAAGACTTGGAATAGTGATCGCAGGTTCATTTGAACCTGCTTGTTACGAAGATATAATTTAATAACTAAGGCAATAAATATTCTTCCATAACAGTTCAAACGGAACATTTAATGTAAATAGTAAATTCTAATAAAACAATCTAAAACGGTCCCTCATTATTTGACAATTTGGAATGGAGATATATTTTATGAAATACTTACTTTCAATAAAGAATTTTGATTTAACTTCTATTATAATTTCTGTTACTATGAAAATTCAAATTCTAAATTCGAGGACTAGGTTTCATTTTTATTATTCGTAAACGTAAGGAGCAGTTTAAAACTAAATGTGTGTATTTTAATTCAAAACTTCACCGAAGAAAAGTAGTAGATCAAAAGATTTTAAGCGTATTTTAAGTACATAGGTATAACGACATACGGATAGAAAAAGATTTAAACACACATAAAGACTCAAATCTCTATACTCCATTTCACATCATCAAATTGACATTTTAAAAGATGAAATACTTTACTTTCAAGACAGGTGTCATGGCCGTAACAGACTACTTAACAACAACTAAGAACTCAATTTAAATACTGGGCCCGAAAATTTAACACATTAATAGATAAGAATTATTATTATTAATTAATTATTTATTTTTAATATTCTCGAGATTGTAAAATGAAATTCTAAATATAAAAAAAAGTAGACTTAGATTATATATATCAAAAAGTTTTTTTATAGCAATTGATGACCAACACAAAATATATAGGTAAATACATACGTGCCGAGTCCGGTCAGTAATCCAATCAGAATACACGACCAAAATAGCCATTGCATTCTACTGTGAATAGTTTTTTGTTAAAATAATCTACGTGCAGATATACAGATTTCATATTTTTTTTTATTCAAATCATATCAGAATATAAATCGATATCTGTACAAAGACTGTTCTGTATTTTATGAAGTACAATTGTTTGAATCAATTTAATTTATGAAGAAAATATTTGTGTACTTATAAAAGCAATAAATTTTTAAATTAGCAGCAATTAGTAAATAGCCATTATCGCGTCTATTGTCTATTTTATATTTAAGTAATGAATATTTTTTATTGAAACTTAGTAAATAGGTCTTTAAAATATACAACTGTACTTAAGATAAAGCATTACTAAAGTATAATTTGTGTACAACAATTATTATGTTTTCCTGTGAAAGGTTATTTCAATATTTATAAAATCTGAAGATGGAATGCAATAACGACCAAATAAGTATTAAAACGTTAAAAGCAATGAGACACAAATATTATTACGAATGTTTATTAAGATGTTAATTTTTTTTTGCGTGAAATTTTCTTCCATGAAAATCGTTTCTATGTATTTGTTGTCTTTGAAATTTTAGAGCAATTTAGAGTTAGTTACATTTACTACAAGAAACTACTAACTACTTTGGCGTTTTGCCAGTCTTCGCCCATTTCTATAAATCTTAGGTCATTTTTAACAATTGTCAGAGCTAATTGCATGATATTATTACAATTTAGAACTGAGGCAGAATACGACTTCTATTAAAAACATTATAGTTTTTTTATTCGCGGTATTTTCAGATAATAACCATAATAAACTTTACTGCTACGAATTTGTACCAACTAATTTATTAAGTTTAATAATGTTTTTTTTTCTAAATGGTTTATCTTAAATTTATTTATATACAATATATATATTTTATATATAATGATTTTAAGTATTTCAATTGAGTTAAGTATTAAAAAGTATTTTTATAAGTTATTAAAATGTGTAATTTTTTTCCTATACATATATCGTTATACACATGTACTTATAAAATGCTCAGAAGCTCTTTGCCTACGGAGTCAATTTCTAAACACAAGTTTTAAACAGCAATCTTCATTGCTTACTGTACTAATAAAGGGGTCGGTCGTTTCTCACTCAAGGAATTAACAAAACTATTCGAGAGGAAATACGGTCAGCATTCTTGACACTATTCTACGCGGTCTTACCTATGCGAATATGTAAGGTACGTTACTGTTAAAGTTTTAATTAAAATAAAATATTACATTTTTAAACTGTTGTTTGAACCTAGGCCTTGTAATTTCGATTTTATTTTTTTTTGTATCTAGCTCTACTTGTTTCAACCTGTGTCCAATAAGTGAAGTGTAATTTTATTTTGTTGTTCCCCAAATTGATTCAAATGTGAAAACGATGTAAGAGTCCTATTGAGGATTAGTTTTGTTAAATCTGATTATAAATATCAATAAGATGTTAGAATTCCGGTAACAAAGCAAATTTTTTTTAAAGAATTATTTGCATCTTTTATTTTTTTCGTTTCCTTAGATTTCTATATATTATAATTGTCTTTATCTGGTGTATGTCACGTCTATTAGAATTTTTTAATTTACATAAAAAAATAGCAAAAATTTGCACTATAGATAGAATATTATAGAAAATATTCAATTGTAGCTGAAATTAAGTATTTGAAATTGTCAATAAAAATACATTAAATATGACTAAAAGAAGAGCCTATATTGATTAACAACTAAAAGAACACATTGTTTTTTTATCATATACATTGTTTTATTATGTATTGGCATTGAATTTAGGTAACATAATTGTTGAACTTAGATAAGTTTCTAAACGTTTAGATTGATATTGAATTTGGATACAAACGTCACTGCTAAGATATTACCTGGATCGTACTGACAGATTATATTGCATATCAAGAAACAATAACAACAACAACAAGATAGCTTGATCTGGTCTAATCATTAACTTTAGTTATATCTTATGTTATGCTATTTATAACTTCAGTTATCAATAGCAGCATGTGCTCTTTCTATAAAAAAATATTACTGCCCATCATGTGAATTGTTTTAGGAACTCCAAATTATTACGGCGTTTAGAGCAAGTCTTGCTCTCTAAAAGTGAACATAAATCATTGAATCTAGTGAATTAGGATCAGGACTAGATGACGGCCAGTCTTTAGCTCTGATAAAGTCCGAAACGTTCGTTTCTAACCAAGACTGTGTGGATCGAGGTTTACGACCAGGCGCCGAGTATTACTGAAGAAACCATTCTTTGTTATTGAACATGGTATTGTTAAGGGGCTTAACCGTCTCAAGAATTGTATCTTCATACATATACACACACCTCACACCTATACACTTATGCCGTTGTTTTGAATTTTTTTTTGCATACGTAAACAAAACTTTTCTGTGACTTCCCTTTGCTTCCCGCTTAAGTAAATGTTTTATTTTACCACCCTACTGTTTCTAAATTATCAGTTAAAAACTGACCACGGCGTCTCTTATAGGCCACAAGTCCTAAGTCATCTTTTAAAATACGCGACATGGTTCTAAGTTCTAACTTCATCTTCCTTGATAAAATCTTTTGCTTTCAGACAGGATTTCTTTCCCTTACTGTTTTGAACGCCTTTGCGTATGAAGACTACATAAACGGTCCGTTCTTTTTCTGTGACAAACAGAGGAGGTCCTATTGCAATGCAATTCAGATGATTCGGTTCTGTTTATCACCCCACTCCATTTTGATATCACAAAATATTTTACAATATATTAGCACGATAATTAGAATACACAATTATTAATCGTATAAGAATGACAGATTTGTTTGTTTATTTTTTATTCTAGCAGTATTTGTGCCCAGATTAAGTATATATTACGTAATATATGATTTGGGTCTGTGTAAGAGTTTATATTTGGTATGAATTATCCACAATTACATTACAACTAGATAACTGTAAAATAATGTGGAACTCATCTCTTCCACATTATTTTACAGTTATCTAGTTGTAATGTAAGTTGTAATGTAAGACCATAATATTTTATATATATAATGAGGTTGAAATAAACTATTTCATTATTACTAAAACCTTTTAATACAATAAAAAAAGAAGTGTTAACGAAAGATTGCCTGGGATTAAAATAGAATATTAAGACAAATCTTAGTTTATTACTTATTTAAGCCGATTAAAAGACGGTATCGATTACTTTACATTTAAATTTAGTTTATATTAAATATTTAAGTAAGATAGTTTATGAAAGACTTATACTTTAACAAGTGTTTACTTATTGCTTAAAAAAACAAACGGACTATGGAGCCGACAAACACCGTGTAACGCATAATAATATTTATAGGAAGAAAATAAACATATTTGTACCATAAAGATTGGTATTGTTATCAGGAGTAATAAATTCTCCTACCAGAAGCTTTGCGAGTAAAGTATTATTCTTTACCAGGAAGCGAAATATTTTTACAAAAATAATAAAATGTTACGCTGTTAGTTCATACTTTGAAGTAAATCGCCTTTTCTTCAACTTTATCTACGTTTATCTTTTGAGTTATCTTTATCAGAAGATGTTTCTTTCGAATAATAATTCCTAAAAATAAGTAACCAATAAGCTTTATACCAAATAGCAAGAAACAGAAATGTTCATTGTTTGTGAAATAATTTGATTATTTGTTTATATTTTACGTTGAACAATTTTTAATTCCTACTAGAAAGTATTTACATGAACACTGTTATTTCTTTAAGCACAACATTATTGACTTTTTACACATAAGATGCTACAAACAGATTTTCTATAAAAGTAAAGCAAAACTGCAGATTCCAAAGTAACTAAATTACTTTATACGGCTGCAAGCATTGCTACCATTCATTTTATTAATGTGTTTGCAAAACAAATATGGTGTGACCATCAACCAAAACAAAAACAAATATGGTGTAAGCATCACTGAAAACAAACACGTATCAAAAAGGATTTCCTACATTATGTTTTGCCAACATTTTAACATATGATAAATTGTATTATAAAGAGACAGTTTAAACAATTAATCTTACCGCCTCCGCCATTTGTTGTGTGAGACTTTTTTGGTAAACGATTAAAATTAAAATTATTTTTCATTTTATATTATATATAAGCTTTTCGGCAAGCTTAAATGCTTTGGCCTAAAAGGAAAATGAATTACCATCCATAATATAAGTTGATGAAATCGCCAGTAAATTATCTTAAACGTGCATTTTCTTTCGTATATTTGAAAATAAAATATTTAAACAAAAAATATTCCTTCATATCAAGTACCTTGGTCTCCAGCTAAAACATCACAACTGTAAGTCTTTATAATATTATCCATGAACTTAATTAAATTGTACCGAAAAACCGGTCAAGTTCGTTAGGGAGGTTAATTTTACATAATTTCATTATCAATAACGTAATTAATGTTGAAAGTTAATTATAAGTCTATGGTATTTTGAAGATAATAAATTTATTTGAAATAAAAGTACAAGAATATATTTGTTCTACAAACTTATTTTCATAACAAAATAATATTTGCGGTTAGCAAATAATAACTTTTCATTTAAAATTTAAATTTAAGTATTTTTTAATGTACTTAAATTTGAAAATAAATAATAACCATTTAAAAAAATAAATACTTGTTAAAAGGATATGATATTTGCCTTGTCTAATTAGATTACAAACTGTTTAAATAACACTTTATCTCGTAACAAAAGCAACTTATTTTATTTTATTAAATGAATTTATACTTATTGTGAAAGCAATAAAATATCGTAAAACTAAATATATATGTAAATAATTAAATAATAAAAAAAAATTTAAAAGCCACGTTTTACAAATGCACCAAAAAGAAAAAAATAATTTTGCCCTATGGCAGCTGAAGACTGAAAACGTGGGACGCGTATCATTTGGTGATTTGGCTTATATGTATTGATTAGTTCTAGGTGGCTTTAAATTTTTAGTCAATTGAGAGTGAATTTCTATGTATGCGTTGGATAGCAAGGCTGTTAGAGTTAGAGTGTTAAGTTTATGAGATTCATGGGAATCTTCCATCAGTGAGTGTGTATGAGATGTGTGGATGTTTAGTCCAGGAGTATAAGGAAAATTCTTAGTAATTGCTACTGTTGTAAATCTATATCAGCATAATTATGGATTAGAATGGACAATGAATTTGATCGGAAGAGAAATTAAAGTTGACATTCTCGACGGATGTACTTGGAAGGAAGATTCGAGTAATGTTTATATGAGAGTAGAGATGTGTGTTGATGCGCCCCACGTTTTCAGTCTTTTGCTTGGTAAAAGATTACGAGTCACAAAAATTAAGGCAACAGCTGCAGGAGGGGTGATGGAGTGAGGCAGACGTGGAGCTCAGAGCTGCCATAGGGCAAAATTATTTTCTTCTTTTGAGTGCATTTGTAAAACGTGGGTTTTTAATTTTTTTTAATTTGGTTTTTAATTTGTCGCCTGAAGTTGACGTTTAGAAACAAAGTTCGTTTTCCTATTTCTTATAAGGTTCGTCCTGCTAAAATGAGACGAAGCTTCTTAGCATTCCATGGATTCACCGTGCGGGTGCCGGGCCCATCGCGTTGCAAGAAGAGGAGCGCAAACAATGCCTGGGACTTGCGACCCAGATGTAGGTTTAAGGGGCCCCTTTACTATGCGCATACACGCTCACCTTCACTGTTTACGCTCCTCTCCCTACCTAACCAAATATCGTAAGAACCTACTAAAGCCGCCTTTGAAATACGTTCCAGAAATGAACTGATGATCGTTCTAGAAAGGCCGAGATCCTTAAATAAGTTGTAGAGAGATTTTGCTGTTATACCTCTCGCTCCTACTTCTACAGCATACAAATTAACTATAAATCTATTCCTGATCAGTTCGTTACATAGTTCGTAATACTTGTTAAGCTTAAATGTATGATCTTTGGGTATGTTTGTTTCCCAGGGTACAGTAAGCTCCACAAGTATAACGCGCCTTAGTTGTTTTGAATACAGGAATAAGTCCGGCCTAGATGACGAAACACAAACATCCCCGGGGATTTTGTATTGCCTTTCATACGCGTCCATCATGAGACTCCAATCAGGAGACGCGTCCAAGATGGAATAAGGTTTTAATTTAGATTTTTTGGACGAACCTGCCTTTACGAACTCTACTGATTTTTTGGTGGTTGTTATACCCCTCTGCGCTCTTGCTACAGAAAGACTAACCGCTTCTCGTATGATTTCTAATACTTTATCGTGGCGACGCGAGTATTTACCTCTATTTAATAGTACCCTACACCCTACTAGCAAGTGTTTCGCGGTTCCTACTGCCTCCCCGCAGATGTAGCAAGATTTTTCGGTGGCTTTGCCCCATCTTACTAAGTTACTTTGATCTGGGAGAGTCATTTGGAATGCATTAAGATAAAATTTTAATAATGCTGGGGACCAATCATGAAGCAGGGTGCGCTATCGTAAAGCTAATGGAATACAAAAATCTCCTATGGTCACCCATTCGTTTTGCAATTCTAGGCTCATCGCGTGCAACCGGTAATTATCATTTTCATCGTGCCGAATAAAGGATTTTATTATTTCTATGTCTGGTTCTTTCCTACTTGATCCTAGCCCTGCTTTATTTGTTTGAGCACCTATCATAAATTGTTTATGGAATTGAAGTCGTGACTCCAGCTCTGCGGCAATTTTATCTTTTGGGAGAGATGTTACAGTATCATCATTCGACTTTGAGATGATATGTCTCTTGGTCACTCTTAGGTGTTTATAGAGTTCCGATGGTTTCTTTAATTTTAACCCAAAATTATGTCGGTCTCTAAATAAGGTAGAAGAGTCCGCTGGATGCGCTAACCCGAGCCATGACTTCAATGTCCTTATGACGCTTGCATCTAACTTTAACAAAAGGGTCTTATTAATATCGTAAACGAGGAAAGGCCAATTTAAACGTGATGTTAAATAATTATCGTATATCCAAGCCTTTTTGATGTTACTTATTGGCTGATTGTCTACCTTTTTAAGATCATTCAAAAAGCTATCGACTATTAAATCTAAAGATGGAGTACGCCCTTGGTAATCGATTTTTTTGCCTAAGAATTTGAACGGAGCTGCGTCGGTAATAGTAGTAACGCACTTACCGCCTATTATAAGGCCCGGATCGTAAGAGGTATATCTGGTGTTCCGCCTACCCAGACACAGACTGTAGCATTTATTGGGTTTTGTCCTCAATCCGTCCGTCCAAGCACAGAAATCCTCCACAACATTTAAAAGTAGCTGACATTGTTTTGGATTACGTGTCAGTATCGCGAGATCGTCTGCGAATGCTAGTATGGATTCTGTGTATTTATTGTTAAACTTAAACCGATAACCCCATTTCTTTTCGTTTTTAATTAATTTATCTATTAAAATATTGATCACTATGTTAAATATAATTGGAGAAATACAACAACCTTGAAATAAACCTATGTTGTAATTTAATGGTTTGGAATGATTTTCATTTGTGATTATGGAAAATTTTAATTTTGAATAATATGATGCAATCATGTCACTTACTAACGTAGGAAAGTTATACCATCTTAGCGCGAACATCATAAGTTCATGTTGTACCGACCAACCACCACACCACAACCAACCACAGTTTTGCAGCGTAGTTTTGGAGGAATCGATAAGTACCGTCTCTGTGAGGATGCTCAGCGATTGGACTGGTCTGCGGTTACAAACTGTGACACAATCGATGGCAAAGTTGAGATATTCAACGATTTATTAACTCAACTCTACGACAGACATGCACCCGTTAGGCTAATAAAAATTATCTTCCTGCGCCCTGGTTACCCGAACGGTTGAATACGTTAATGGAAGAGAAAGCTAAAGCAAAATTTAAATTCAAAATCAAAGATACTGCAACCACTCGTTCTATAGGGTGGGCCACAAATTTTTGCACTTTTGAAACATGTCTAGAAATAAAAGTACAAATGTTATTTTGTTTATGATTTATTTAACGTAATTATCATTTATTAAAATTTATTTTTTAAAAATGACATCGTTGAGATGTGCTCCGTCTCGTCGTTGGCACTCCTGCAATCGACTACGTAAACTTTGGAAAACTCGTTGACACATGCTGCGAGGAATCGCGGCTATCTCCTCGTGGATGTTTTCTTTTAATTGGGATATGGTCGTCGGTTTATTAAGATATACTCGACTCTTCAGATAATCCCCACAAGAAAAAATCGCAAGGTGTAAGGTCCGGGCTTCTGGGAGGCCATGGAATATCACCTCTGCGAGAAATCAATTTGTTAGGAAACATTTCTTTGACCACCGGTAAAGTCACGTTTGATGTATGGCATGTTGCTCCATCTTGTTGCATCCAAGTCCGGCTATTGTATCCTTCAAATTCATGCAACTGTGGTGTCAAAAACTCTCGCAACATTTTCACGTATTCCACTGAGTTCACAGTTACGTTATTTCCTTGATTATTTTCAAAGCAGTATGGACCGATTATGCCCTTTGCGGATATGGCAGCCCACACTGTCGTTTTTGGTGAATGAAGAGGCTTTTGGTGTTTATAGTGAGGGTTTTCCGTGCTCCAATATCGACAATTATGTTTATTTACGTGACCATTAATGTGAAAATGGGCCTCGTCCGTAAACAATACATTCTCAAGGCTAGAGAATCGCTCCAGTATAGTGTCAGCAAATAACTTGCGTTGAATGTAATCGTTTGGTTTCATCTCCTGTACAATTTGAAGCTTATATGGGTGCAGTTTAAGGTCCAAATTGAAGATTCGCCGCAGACTAGTTCTTGGTATAGCAAGAGCCGCCGACCGCTTACGCGTAGATGATTCTGGACCGTCCCTTACAGAAATTTCAACCTCCCGAATGTCCTCTTCGCTTCTTCTTGAACGTGGTCGCCCAGTTTGTTTAATATTCGTTGTCGATGCCGTTTGCTCAAACTTTTTAACACAAGCTTTAATTAAATTAACACTTGGACACTCACTTACACGTTGTAATCCGTATTCAACTCTAAAGAGGCGTCGTACAGTAACGTAGGAAGCGTTGTTTTTGTAAAATTGTTTTACGCAAAAAGCACGCTGTTGTCCCGTGAAGCGCTCCATCGTGACTAAAATTGCATTAAACGACGCACAATTCCCCGCCACCCACGCGCCCCTTGCTCTCACGGTTTTGGAGAAATCAAGTGTTACTATTTGCAAAAGTTTTTGGCCCACCCTGTAGATATCATAAAGCTAGAAACCGCTGCAACACATCGTGTAGAGATGCACAACGACGCCACATTCATAAATCCCTCGAAAATAGCGATAGTGCCAGAACCTGGAAACTTCTTGAATCGCTTGGAGTTGGTAAATTACCTCACACAACTTCTATATATGTCGATGTCGAACTCCTCAACAAAAATTTATCTTCTTCCGCCGATAAAGAAAAGACACTCAATTATCTTTCATCTCTCCCAACTCCAGAGTTTTTGCCTTTAAATTTCTATTCTTTCACTGAATGTGGTGTTAAGAAAAACGTACTATCCGTTGCTTCGAATGCCGTTGGTACTGATGGCATCAGCCGTAATATGATCCTACCCATCCTAGATATCATTTTACCTACATTAATTCATATACTTAACTATTCCATCAGCACCAGTAAATTCCCAGATACTTGGAAACATGTCCAAATTATACCTCTACCTAAGAAGACTAAGCCTTCAAATATCAATGATTTTCGTCCTATCTCTGTACTACCCTTCCTGTCCAAAATCCTCGAGAAATTAATTTATGTTATGTTAATTTATATTATAAAATTTAGCTCATTCCTCAATAACCGTCGCCCTCTAAATCCTTTCCAATCTGGATTTCAGTCTGGTCATAGTACGGTCACAGCGCTAGTTAAGGTTACCGATGACATTCGACTAGCAATGGATAACAAACAGCTTACTATATTAACATTGCTCGATTGTAGTAATGCATTCAACACTGTGGACTACGATATTCTACTATGTATATTGCGTTCTCTAAGCATACGTCTTGTGATAGAGGAACCTGGTAAACTTATTTTGGTAAAAATAAATCCTGAGAAATCACAAGTAATTATTATTGACAGTCCCGGCATGATAGCGAAGGTTGACTTACAAAATCTATCTCCGATTATATATGTTATAATGGTGTAGTTATACCTTTTTGTTCTACCGTTAAAGATCTTGGTATCCACTTGGATCAAACGTTATCTTGGTCTGTCTAGGTTAAAGAACTTAGCAAGAAAACTTTCGCGGCACTAAGTTCTCTTCGACGACTGCGGTATTTTCTGCCGATTCCTACCAAAACTATCTTAGCACATTCACTCCTCCTCTATATACTTGATTATGCGGATGCAAGCTATCTTAATCTAACCAAGGACTATTTAAATAAACTTGAGCGACTTCAAAATACTGCTATACGGCTTATATTTGGCTTGCGCAAATATGACCACATTTCTGAATTTCGTTAAAAACTCAAGTGGCTTTCCATTCGCCGTCGCCGGGATTTATATGTTCTTTCTCTTCTGTACTGTGTTATTCTCTCCAAAAACTCCTTTTTACCTAAAGGAGAAGTTTCAGTTTTTAGGTTTACCAGCCGACTTTCGTACATCTCAACAATTTATTATTAGAATGCCTAAACATAACACAAAATTTTATAAATACTCTTTTACTGTACAAGCAACCAAATTATGGAATGCACTGCATCTACCTGTAAGAAAATCGAAATCATTAAAGATATTTAAAAAATCCGTAAAGATTCACTACTTATCAAATGATAACTGAAACTTCGCATTTGGTGACTTTATTATGTAAAACTTTTTATATTTACATATACATTGTGTATATTTTATTAATTTTATTTTGTTTAGTTTATTATTAAGTAAATATTTATTTTTTATATAAATATATATGTATTAGGTTTATGTATTAGAGTGTAGTTATGTACATGTATGTCTATTGTTATATTGTATTGCATCTACCTATATCATCTGATTTTTGTCTACATTTCTTCTAACCCTAAGGTTCTCTGGAAGAAATCGCCGTTTGGCGATAAGACCGCCTTTTGTATTTTCCCAATGTTTATTTTCTTTTTGTTTCTTTTGTAATTATTTTTTTCGTGTGGTGCACAATAAAGTATATATAAATAAATATGAGTTTAAAAAAAACTAACAGCGTATACCAAATAAAGACGATTATAATATATATAAATCTAAGGAGACGAAATAAATAAACAACCAATATTCTTGGAATCATTTTGTAATTTTATTCATTTGTCTTTGTTGCCTGAGTTCTGACATCGTATTGATATTTATAATCAGATTTAACCAATCCTCAATAGGACTCTTGATTCATTCTCACATTTAAGTTAATTTGTTGAACAACAAAACAAATTTACAATTCAATTATTAGGCATGGACTGTAATAAGTATGGTATATTTAGAGACGTCATAGAAACAAGATGACACAACGATGTAATATAAACTTAAGCATTCAAATAAGCTGATGTCTATTTACAAAATATCACATTTTTATTTATTTTTTCTTAATAATATTCAATCTAAATAGTGATTGACGCAGAATAAATAAGTAAGAGAATAAATTACTTTACCATAACAATTAAATGGATAAATGGATAGGTAAATGAATGAATTAATAGGTTAATAAATCAACTTAAAAAAATATTAATTAATTAATGAATTAATTACTAAACATTTTAAATTGTTTACCGTTTTATCGGGTTAATGCTGTGGGTTTTTATAAAAAGTTAGCTTAAGTGACACACAAAAAACGAAGGTTATGCGGAACCTACGTGTTGATGATTTTATCATTCTTTAAATATAATAAAAACTGTGCTATCGCATTTATGTAATTCGATATAGTCCTTGAAGTAAACCAACAATTTAACTTTTTTTAAACTAAAATAATGAATATTCTTCCATAACATATCAAACAAACCTTTTTTTGTAAATAGCCCAGTCTAACAAAGAAACAGTCATTAATTATATATAATTTACATTGGAGAATTTCTTTTTGAAGAACTAACTTTCAATACAGAATTTTGATTAAACCACTATTAACATCTGTTACAGGAAATTTTTTAATCTAAATTCAAGGACTAGATTTTATCTTCACAAACATTATTTCTTAACGGTAAGAACAATTTAAATACAAATATTTTCGCTTTTACTAAGCCTACCTTACATATTTGAATAGATAAGAACGAGTGAAATGGTGGTGAAAATGCTGACTATATTTCCTCTCGGAATAGTTTTGTTAAATCCTTGAGTGAAAAATAACCGACTCCTTTGATAGTAGAGTAAGTGATGAAGTTTGGTGTTTAAAATGTTGTGTTTAGGACATGACTCACTGGGCTCAGTTTCTAAGCATACTATAAGTACATATGTATAAGAAAAAGATTTATTTACACTAATATCAAGACGCTGAAATCTCTGAGAAATGTATATTTTATGAATATATAAGTAAGTGGAAATTCGTTGCAGAAAATTATTGTGATTATCACAAAAATCGATGTATGTTAAGAAATGTTATAATTGTATAAAATAAGTATTTTGCATTAGTTCTAAATTATACTAATAAAAAGCAAATTGCCTTTGATAATTGTAATATGGGCGACAGACTGGCAAAACGCCAAAGCAGTTAGTTTTGTAGTAAATGTAACTAATTCCTATTACTCTAACATTTCTAGCACTACGACAAATACAAACGGTAATCAATGTTATTTTTACGTCGTTTTTAATTTTCAAATTTAAATTTTTTGCATCCCCCAACCTCATCTTAAGTTTGGTTGCCATGGTAGCCATATACCATAGGGTTTTACAAACAAAGTGTAATAATTAAAATAATTATTTTCGTAAACTGGTAACAATGTAGTTTAGACGAAGTCTTCAATACGAGGTTGGAATAGATTTAAAAGTGCAATTAACAGAATTATGAAGGATTTATGAAGAAGAAGAATGAAGAATGAAGAAGGATTTATGAAGAACATGTTCAAGTCCCGTTTATTTCATATAATAAAAGTACTTATTATTCTATATTATTCACCATTTTTATGTAATAATACTGTTAAGGGTATATTTTGTACTATGGAGTTAAGCTTGGCCTTTACATTTACAGTGGTATATACTCATATAAGCTGGGCTTTTGACCGAAGTTGAAGTTTTTAAATCCATTTAAATGTTGCTTGAATAAATCAGTTTAAATAAAGTCCTCCACTTTCCGAACGGCGGAAAGTGGAGGACGGAGCTACAAATAGCTACGTGGAATGTAAGAGGAGGAATGGAACAGAAGATGAATGACAGGGGGAGGCCTCGAGTGACCTTCGAAAACACAGTAGCTATGATACTGGAGGAAGGTCACGTAAAAAGCATGAGGACCCCCCGGAGGGCATGTATGAAGAAGTTGATGTCTGTGGCCGAGGCGAAAGAGGTATGCAGAGACCGTAGCGTTTGGCGCTCCGTCGTCTCTGGCTACCCCGCAAGGGATATGGCGTGAAGGTAAATATAATATATATAAATATAATATAAATAAAGTATGTTGTACTGAAACTTGTACCCACCCACGTGTACTTTGACGTACAAACTGTGATTTGAAAACTGAGTTTAATTGTCTTATTATTAGAATCAAGGATAATACGATATTATATTAATGGAAGAATATTTTTTTTTATATTGCGTTTTTTTTTTCATTTCAAAGGTGTTTAAGATTGTTTGCTATTAGTAGTAGTAGTAGTAGTAATTAGTTATTACTTACCTAATAATTTAATAATTTCATGACCATAATTTATAACTACTTGTATATATTTATGAGATAATTTATGTTATATGATCTAATCTAAAGAAATCTGCAAATTTACGCGTAAAATATTTTAACTATTCACCGAAGACTGTAATGGCTATTTTGGTTGCGTATAAAACTTGGGAGGTATTACATATATATTTCATAATTGCTATAAAAATATTTTGTAAATAAACAATAAAAGTATTTTTTCTTCTTCTTTTACACAACTTCTATTTTCACTTACAATATCAAGATTATTAAAGAAGAAGAAGATTAATTTATTTATTATAATAGTTCTTACATACGTGTTACATTTATTGGACCAATTCAGTTCTTATTATTGTAAAGTAGTCTCTCTGATACCTGTCAGGAAAGATAAGCATTTCAGCTTTTAAAATATCAGTACAATTTCTCTGAAATACTATAAAATGGAGAATATTTTTCAGAGACTCCAGCTTCTCAATGTGTGTGTAAATCTTTTTCCTATCCGTATATTGTTATACATATGTAATTATATAATTGAAATATCTTAAACATTTAAAAGAATATAAATCGTTCACGTCGCACGATAAGTTGTAATAAGATTTTGTAATAAGAAAAACAGATGTAATTTTTTCGTTTACTTGTATTGTTATCGGAAGATCAATTGTATCAATATGTTAATCAATATGTTAATGCATGTTGAATTAAATTATTTTTGAACTTAGAGATTGGATACATATTTTATATTTATACTCGTAGTATTATAACAGCTTAGCAAGTAAGTCATATGTGTGGGATAAAATATATACTTTTAGAAAGCATACTTATAGCTGGATTTTTACTACGTATTCATATAAACATATATTTCCATTAGATAATGAATATCAGATTACTATTTATATAATTTGACCATAAAAATGAATAAAAAATATTGATGAAAACAATTAAAAAATATTCTGCAACAGATGAAATGACAAGATGTTGAAAGGAAGCGTTTGTCTCCAATGAAAAAACCTCTTTAAGGAATACATTACGTTCCATGAGAAGAATTAAATTTTGGATTTCGCTGTGATATAAAAATTTATTGCACACTATAATGTAATATTGATCTCTACTTTTCTATTTATTTACAAATTTATCTAAAATGTTTTATATCTTAAGTGTATTGATTAATGGAGACCACTTCGAATAAGCTTTGTATACTTTTGATGATTTTATATTAATGTATTAAACTAACATACGTAACAGTAATAAATGTTACGTACAATAAAAAATATTTCTCTGTAACAATATTTATGGCAAGACTAAGTATATAACTTAAACTACTAATTAATTCATTAAATGATATTCAGATTTGATAACATTGTTTTAACCTTCTAAAGTTATTATTATTACACATTTTAATAAATTGTTCACGATGTATGTTATTGTAATCTATATTATAATTAAATTATTATATTACATCAGCACAGTAATTAATTTAACATAAGTCATATTAGAAACCACTCAGTATTAAACCGTCGTGGGCGGAGGGATGTTAAAGCTAAAGGTCAGGCCGCATGTTACGCCTGTTCGTTATAAACTAAACTATTTTGCTTGTATCGTATAGTACTGTATATGAACAAAATCTGTACGTGTGGGAGAACCTATCTTTTTTCTTTTATTTTAAATTTTATATTCTTTTTGTTAACTCCAAAGTGACTAATTACAAGAACTATTCTACAAAATTAAACAAAACTGTAGATATCTGTGATGGTGGCTTTCCTTACGTTTTCAGTTTCTTTATAAACTCTGCTTTTTACACACGCCACACTGCTGTACCATGATGGTACCTGAAAACGTAAATAAATCGAGGAAATTTGATTATTTCCGTTTGTATAAAAACGCTTGCTTTTGTTAATAATGCTCTGATTTCAGGATGCATAATAAAGTTAATGATTAGACCAGATTACAACAGCTATCTTAGTTTCTTGGTATGCGACATAATCTATCAGTACGATCCAGGTAATATCTCAGCAGTCAAGTTTTATGTATCCAAATTCAAAAATCAATTTAAAAATTTATTAACTATTCTAAGTTCAAAATTATTTTACCTAAATTCAATGCCAATACAAAATAATGTATATGATAAAAAAAAACATTGTTGTCATATTAATACTTTTGCTCAAACGTCAACATTGCGTTCTGTTGGTAGTTAATTAATATGTAATCTTCTTTTAATAATATTTAATGTATTTTTAATGACAATTTCAAATACCTAATTTTGGTTACAATTTCCTATTTTCTATAATATTCTACACTGTAAATTTTTGGTATTTTTAAAATATAAATTAAAAAAATGGAATAGACGTGTCATACACCAGATAAAGACAATTATAATATATAGAAATCCTTGAACACGAAAAAACTAAGAGACGAGAATAATTTAAAAAAAAAATCTTTGTTACCTGAGCTCTAATATTTATTTATATTTATAATCAGATTTAACAAAAACAACCCGCAATAGAACTCTTGACTCGTTTTTACATTTGAATCAATTTGGGGAACTACACAATATAATTACATACACTTCACTTATTAGGCATATGAATTAACGATATGTGTATAGGAAAAAGATTTACTAATTTTAATAGAAATACTTTACTTTGATTATTAACTCCATTGAAACACTTAAAATTATTAATATAAAATTAAAATATTGTATATAAAGTAACGATTTAAGATAAACCAGTTAGAAGAAAACGTTATTAAACTGAATGAATTTGTGAGTAGGTAGAAATTCGTAGCAGAAAAGTTTATTATGGTTATTATCAGAAAATACCGCTAATTAAAAAAGTTAAATGTTTTTAACTACATATGTTAAGAAACATAATTGTATAGCATAATATATTAAGTCGCATTTTGTCTCAGTTCTAAATTGTACTAATATCAAACAATTAGCTCTAATAATTGTCAAAAATGACCTAAGATTTACAGAAATGGGCGAAGACTGGCAACACGCCAAAGTAGTTAGTAGTTTCTTGTAGTAAATGAAACTAACTCTATATTGCTCTATTATTTCAAACACTACAACAAATACATAGAAACGGTTTTCATGAAAACTCAAAAGACGCGACAAATTTAATAGCTCTTTAGTAATAAAGTGAAACAACTAAACTTAATAGCTTTTATAAATGGTTTATTTTTGACAAAGAAAATTCCAGTTAATAGGTTTAGTTAGAGAATATTTAAGTTATAAAAGTATTAACTTTTCTACATAATAATAGGAAAAAATGTTTATAAATACAATAAAAACGTACCGAATTTAGAATAAATATGTAAGCTATAGTAAATAACTTAAAAACATCAAAAATGTTCGTTTTGTTCTATGTTATTGTGTCCTATTTTTGTCTGAATTATTATTTTTTTTTTATGACCTACCCTATAAATTGAAGTATAATCTTTTTCCTATCCGTATATCGTTAGCTATATACTTATAATATGCTTAAAATCTCTTGATCCACTACTTTTCTTCAGTTAAGGTTTAAATTAAAATGCACATTTTTAGTTTTAAACTTATTGAGAGTCACTTTTTCATAAAACATTTCTCCATTCTAAATTATATCACATAATTAGTGACCGTTATAGGTATTTTTATTAGAATTTGTTATTAACATTAAATGTTCTGTTGGAAATGTTATGGCAGAATATTTATTGCCTTAGTTATTAAATTATATTTTCTTTGTGTTGATACTCAGTTTTTATATAGATATATAAAATAAAAAAAACGTTAACAAGCAGATTCAAATGAACCTGCGATCACTTCACTTCCAAGCCTTTTCTAAAATCCACAATATTTTTTAACGCGACAAAACAAATAAATAAAATACATTTAAAAAAATGTGAAATCACTTATCGTTTATCATTTATTCCGTTAATTATTTTTTCATTGATTAATTTATTAATTTATTTAATTTATCCATTACAAAAACAAAATTAAGCGAAATTTAATAAAAATTATTGAAATCATTAAGTGTTCATAATAATTAATCTTAAAACATCTCTTTGCTAGGGGTTTAAAAGGATTCCTTAACTCCATTAAAAATTATAATCCGAACTAACAAACAATAACGTTATTGAATTTACATTGCATTTTTTGGAATGGAAGCATGGCTTTTTATCATAAATATATATTATAAATCGTTGACGTCGCATGACGAGTTGTAATAAAATTTTAGAATAAAAGAAAACAGATATCAGTGTTTTCGGTTACGTGTATTCTTATCGGGAGATCAATGTTGTTCACATGAAATACATTTATTCATATTTTATATAAATTATGAATTTACAGATAGGATACACGTTTTATATTATCAGTGCACTTTTTATTTTTGAAAAGCAGCTTATACTCCGATGTTTACTACGTAATCAGATTTATAATTCTTATAATGTACTCAAAAAGATAAAAAGAATGTTAATGAAAGCAATCAAAAATATATTTTGCTTCAAAAACTTTTTTTGTTATTCCATTGGCTAACTATTCAACTTAGTTTTTCCTTGAAAAGATGTTCAAGAGAAGCTGTTATGTCCTACCAAAAAAACCGAATCCAGTAACCTTTTATTATTTTAGGGAAAACATTACGTTCTGTGAGAAGAATGATAATTTTGTATTTTGCTTTAATGCCTCTGATTCGAAAGTTCTTCGAACACGATAACATACTATTGATCTGTATTTTTATATTTATCTCAAATCTATCTGTTTCATGTTTTTTTGTGCACTTCGTGTTTTTATTTGTCTACTTACAGGGTTTATCTTGCCGTAAAGTAAATTCGTTATTATAATATTGAACAAATTCTATAAACACTTGTTTTTGCGTCAGAATTGTCTCAAGAAGTTGTCATAAAATAACGTTTCAGGATTTTTGGCATTGACATTAAATCGATTCGATCAAACCTTCAAAGATTTGAATATAGTAGACGTTTTAATCATAAAAGGTTTATCAAAACGTATATCAAATTGAGTAAATCAGTTTTTCGTAGCTAATATAATGACGTTAAAGACACAATTAATTAAGTTAATTTACTATTTAGATAATACCCTCATTTAGAGTGATTTGAAAATTTCGCACAATATTACTCTATCCGTCATCTGTAATATTTTTAATTCGACATAATTTTCTTTGTTCACTATTTATCTTAATTGTATTTAATTTTCCAATATACCAATTGGTATCAAAATTAGGTCTTTGTTAAGGAAACTCCACACTCACGGCACCTACAATATCGGGAGCAAAGTAGTTAATTGTGCACTTAAATGCCATTGTATTTATTTATTTATTTATTTATTTATTTGCCTTCACGCCATATCCCTTGCGGGGTAGCCAGAGACGACGGAGCGCCAAACACTACGGTCTCTGCATACCTCTTTCGCCTCGGCCACAGACATCAACCTCTTCATACATGCCCTCCGGGGGGTCCTCATGCTTTTTACGTGACCTTCCTCCAGTATCGTAGCTACTGTGTTTTCGAAGGTCACTCGAGGCCATGCCATGCCATTGTGTTGGTACGATATATTGTTCCTAGTGACAATATGTGATATATTGGAGTACACCTCTATAATGAATGAGACTCACCTGTTGTCAAAAAAGTAAAATTGTCTAAAATTAACTAACTAAGTACATTATTTAAACAAGTTTAGACTTATGATTTAAGCAATAACTTAGCAAAATAAATGCTAAAGAAAGGAATGGAATGAACATATTTATAACATAAAAATTAGTATCGTTATTAAGAGTAATAAATTTTCCTATCAGAAACCTTGCGAATCAAAGTATTATTCTTTTTCAGGAAGGGAAAAAAAATTGTAAAAAAAATAAAAACTTACGCTGTTAAGTCCATTCTTTGAAATTAATCGCCCTTTTTTCTACTTTTTCTACGTTTATCTTTTGAATTATCCTTAACCTAAAATGTTGCTAAGGAATATTATTCCTTAAAAAATAACAAAAAAGTTTTATACCAAATAACAGGAATCAAGCAAGCTATAGGGCCATCAGTTTGATTAGCTTGGGTTTAAGTTTATGCTAAAATTTTAGCGAGAAGAATGTAAAAGAGATCTGAAAGGCTGTTGTGGGAGGCACAAGGAGGTTTTAGACCTGGAAGAGGGTGTATAGATCAGATCTTCTCCCTCCGCATGATCACGGAAAAGTTTTTGGCCCTAAACCAAAAGGTTTTCTGTGCTTTTGTGGATTTGGAAAAGGCGTTTGACAGGGTTGTGAGAAAGAAGTTATGGGAGATACTGCCCCGATACAATGTGAACGGACCCTTGCTACAGGCTGTAAGGTCTCTTAACCGAGATCACTCAGCCTGTGTGCGAGTAAGAGCTGGCATGTCACCCTGGTTTGACATCCAATCGGGTGTTAAGCAAGGTTGCGCTATGTCAGCTTTGTTGTTCAATTTGTATTTGGATAGTTAGTAGTTAGTCTGCAATGAGTGAAAGATAGTGACATGGGAGTGAAAGTAGGTGACCTTAAGGTCAATTGTTTACTATATGCAGATGATGCAGTGCTCATTGCATCATCAGACTGCAATTTGCAGGCATTGGTCACCACTCTGAAAGATGGGTGTGAAATTAATGGTCTTAACCTGAATGTAGATAAGACGAAGGTTCTTATATTTGAAAGAAATGAAGAAAGAACAGAATGTAAGATCAACGTGAATGATAAGATAATAGAACAAGTGAATGAAGTGGTATATTTGGGAAGTATGTTTAGTAGAGACGGAAGATACGAAATGGATGTGGAAAGGCGTATTGCTGCCGGTAACAGAGTCACTGGTGCTTTGACTACATTGTTGAGACGGCAAAACGTCAGTATAGCTGCACGTTTGGCTGTACACAATGCAGTTTTGCTACCGACGCTGTTATACGGCAGCCAAACGTGGGTAACACAGAAGAAGAATGTAAGAAAGATGAATGCTGTGGAGATGCGATCTCTTCGCAGAATATGCGGAGTCAGTCTAGCTGATCGAATCCGCAATGAAGAGATCCACAGAATGGCAGGTACTAGCGAAGATGTCACGGTGAGAATGAAGAAGAACGTGCTCAGGTGGTTTGGGCACGTTGAACGAATGAGTGATGAAAGAATGGTAAAAAAGATTTATATGGGAAAAGTGAGCGGTAAGAGAGACAGGGGGAGGCCTCGAGTGACCTTCGAAAACACAGTAGCTACGATACTGGAGGAAGGTCACGTAAAAAGCATGAGGACCCCCCGGAGGGCATGTATGAAGAGGTTGATGTCTGTGGCCGAGGCGAAAGAGGTATGCAGAGACCGTAGCGTTTGGCGCTCCGTCGTCTCTGGCTACCCCGCAAGGGATATGGCGTGAAGGTAAATAAATATAAATAAATAAATATAACAGAAAACAAATGTGTTTATTGATTGTGAATTTTTTTTTATGGTTCTTAACTTTTTTGTCCCTGAGCTATTTTTAATATCTAGCAAATATTGGCATGAGTACCTACTTCTATTTATTTAACCAGGTACAGGACAATATTATTAATTTTTTATACATGAGATGCTACAAACCGATTTTCTATAAAAGTTAAGACAATTGTAGTTTCCAAAACAGCTAGAACACTTTATGCCGCTGAAATCATCTATTACCGTTTGTTTGATTAATGTGTTTGCAAAACAAATATTGTGGACCTTCAACCAATACAAAAACAAATATGGTGCAAGCATCACTGAAAATAAACACATGTCAAAAAGGATTTCCTACATTATGTTTTGTCAACGTTTCAACAAATGATAAATTGTAATATAAAGAGACACTTTAAACATTAAACCTTACCGCCTCCGCAACTTATTGTTTTGAGAGGTCTGTGGTTAACGACCAAAAGGTAGGTTATTTTTCCATTTCATAGAATTTAATATTTTTAAACCCTTAGGATAGCTTAATTTTGGTCCAAAAGAAAAAGGCAGGCATCTGAAGTCGCCAGCAACATCAAATTATAAATAAAAATAATTTGCAAGTCCTTTACTTCAGTTTTAAAGTAATATTATTCATCTAAGTCTCATTCCTCCATTGAAAAAGAGTGTCTTGAGGTCGACCTTCCTCAAATATATTCTGTACTTTTTTAAATATTTTTTTGTTCATACCGATGTATAATAAAGTTTATTCTCTTTATGTTTTATTTCAAGTTTAGTTTAATTATTTTTAGAGGCTATGCAGAAACAATTTCATCTAATGGTAAATAAATATACTCGTAGCGAAGTATATATATTACAGAAGCTGTATATATATTACAGAAGCTGAAAATATAAATGAAAATATAATATATTTTTTGTGTTATATACTGAACTAAAATTATTTTTTCTAAAATAATTATATATATTTAAACTTATCATAACCGTCTATTTTCTTTCATATATTTGACAAGTAAATATTCGAACAAACAATATTTCTTCATAACTGGTACATCAGTGTTCAGCTAAAACACCACAACTCTAACTCTCTTAATATTATATATTAGGGAGATTAATTTTACATAATTTCATTATCAATAACATAAACAATTTAAGATCTACCCTATAGTATTTTGAAAATAACAAATAAACATGAAATAAAAATACAAGAATATATTTGTTTTTTAATATAATCTCATCAAAGCTACAAATAGTAACTTTTAATTTAGAAGTCATATAAAAAATTATTTGATTTAATTCATCAAGTACTGATATTTTTAAGATGAAATAATTTACTTTCCTGAGAGGTATCGTGGCCTTAAGAGAGATTATTTCACAATAAATAATAACACATTAATAGATAAGAATTATTATTATAAATTAATTATATATCTTTAGTGTAAAAAGGGTCTTCGATTGTAAATTTCTAGTATATTTGTATAGTTTTGGATGTCCAGCACAAATTACTACTAAATATGCATTCTACACAACAAAAATAGCTATTACAGCCTTCATTGAATATAGGGCACTAACGAGGCGCCCTTAGTTTTTTCTGATCTTTGCAAATGGGGAATGACTCTGGTGCATACGGAAAAAGAAAGCTGATCCGCTGGACTTTGAACGACTAAGACGACGAACGACGCTGCCTGGAGCTTAATGCTAGGACTAATTTTTTGGCAAAATTCCAATAGTCTCCATTTTCTTTTGATGTTCATAACTCGAGTAGACCGGATGGCGTTTCTCCATTGTGTGGTTGACTTTTAACTTATCGCGATATAACAGGTTGTTGTTAATGTTGATTTACATCACGTTTTCAACGAACCTTGAAATATGAGAAACTTATCAAATTTTGCAACTTTTTTTTTACGATTCAAATCAAACCAATAAAATAAATAATAATATATATATATGAAATAAGAGGTAGAATTCATATATAAGCGTTATTGAAAATATTATTATTCTTAGTTAAGTTGATTATTTTCTTTTGTTTTTATTATTATTTAAAACAACTCTTCTTTTCTAAGGATGTATATAAAGAAGTCATCTATAAAAGGAAGGAAGGAAGGAATCATTATGAGATAAATGTTTTTTTTTGTCTGTACTAAGAAAATTTTATTATTTTACATCACGGGTAAACACAAAAACTGATTTGGGTCCGATTAAACTGTAAATATATTAAATTGCATAAATGCTAATACATGTTTTATAACAAGAATCGTAGGGGGCAGGCAGACCAAGTCACTTGCAAAACTAGTCTACTCTATAGTGTTAATACCTGCGCATCTTATCTTAAGTCCAAAGTACCGTGGGCCTACTGAATTATCACAAACTATAGTCTTCATAATTCTCTTACATAGGGCGTGTATCACGTAGACCCGATTAATTGTAGCTATTTCAATATAGCTAGCTTGTGATATACTTCAAGCAAGTGTTAGTGTTGTTGTGTTAGTACTCGTCCACAGTCTCAAGTGTGGGCGAATACTAACACTATTCTATGTTTCTATTATTATTATGGTAAATCCATAATACTATAAGCTATCTAATAAAATTTATCATATTTTAAAGCATCCCATAAATACTTCGAACATGTAAAAGTTATAAATTCACTAGGAAATATAATTATCAAAGAAATAATAAAAGAAAGCATTTATGAGGTTTTATTTTTATAACGACACCTGGTAGTTACTATAATTAATAAAGTTAAAATTAATTAATGCGTTATTAAAATAAAACCTACGAATAAACTTCAAATTGCAACAAATGGTTTCAAATAAATCAGAGGGCACGGAAGTGCCCCTGACGATTCGATTAAAAAGTTACGGCCGTCCTTTCTTCGAAGCGTTTCAGGCCATTTTCCAACCTCTATAACTTCTTTATATAAAATCTAGAAAATTTAAACTTTCTAGATTTTATATAAAGTTAAAACTTTCTAGATTTTATATAATTGTAACAAGATTTATTTCCAAAATTCAATTTGAACCAGTAGTATAGTTAGTTAGTAATCATTGAAAGTCAAAGTTTCTTTATTTTGTCACTGATTCACTGACTCAACGATCGTAAAAATAAAAGTGGTACTTCCCGTTTGCATTTGCGTTTACGTTTTCCACAGCAAGTGTTCTGATGAGCTATTCGGTCTGATGCCTGCCGCTGAGTTTCATCAGCGGATAGTGCGTCATTGCCTTCTATACCATCCTTACCACCAGGATGCCTGGATGGTGGTCTTCCACTGTATAGTTTTCAAGGACCTTTCTTCCACTTACCACTCGAATGTGGAATGAACTCTCTTCGGCGGTAGGCCCAAGGTAAAAGAAAGAAACTTTCAGAACGCCAGCGAAGCTGTGTATAAAAGCTAGCTAAAGAAGATCGTTGACTAAAACGACTCATCAAAGCTCTATATTTCCATTTTCAACCGCATGAAATCCCATAAAATATATAATAATTACTAAATTATTTACGCTCACTTAAGTATTTCTGTAAACTAAACTGTTTAAAAATTACGAAAGTGGTTAACAATTATAAACTGTGTATAAATATTGATCAGAATAATAGAAATAAATAAATAATAATATTATTTAATATATATAAGAACGATTTGCAATATTTAAATAATAATTTTATTTATTTATTTTTATTATTCTTTTAAATAGGTCACATGATATACTGTACTACTTTGAATATTGAATTAATTTCAAACATCGACAAATGCTGGTTTATTTATGTAATACATTTTTATGCAAACTAATATTGAAGCACGTTAATAGAACTTCTAAACTATGTAGAATTTTTTTACGTCTTTTTGCATTTACGTCACGTATCTTAACGAAATTCCATTTGCTGGAAATACCATTTGTAAACGGGTATTTTCAATATATAATGCACTTTAGTTATTTCTCAATATAGTATCGGTTAACGTTTAATATAATATTAATTGTATATACTATTAGTGCGTTTTGTGTAAATCTTGAAGTCCATACCCAGAAATTAAGAAATTGTTGAAGGTAGGTGATTAATAATTGAATAACTGACAGATACCGACATCTAGTCTTCCTGTGGCAATGATTCTTGTAAGCATTGAAAATGAAGGTTAATATTAAAATGTTATTTGTAAATGCCAATTATACCAGTAATAGTTTTGTTATATTTAAATATTACCTAATCAAATAAAACCTGTAATATGCGAACTAAAATGTAGTATTTCCATAAATCTCATAAAGTTTTTTAAGTATTTGGATCCATTTTACATACAAATGGATCCTTATTTAAAAAGTTATACGACATCGCGATATGGATTTTCTGAGCTCACAGCAACTATTTAACTTTATAAACAAAAATTGCTCTCTAAAGTATGTCTGTGATGGCCGTGCTCAAAAAATAGTCAATGAACTGAATTGCAATTTTTGAACTAAATTGCTTTTTCGGACACACTTTTGTTTATATTTCCATTTTATACTAAAGATCCCAAGGTAAATCTTTGATGTGACATTTGCTTTGAACTATTAATAAGAATAGAGAGAAAAAATAAAGTTGTTGTTTTTAAATAAAACAGAAAGCTTATTGCGTGGCTACTTAAACTTGATCATGAGCAAAAAACCCTCGGTGTTATTTATCCTATTACTTAAACCAGTAGGTATTAAGGTTTTTTTGGCAAAAAAATTTAAACTTTAAGTATTAGATTTATATAACATGCCCCAGTTACATGATATCACATTCCTCTGGTGGTCCTCCCACTCACTCCATCCATTGAAGTGAAGCACTTGGTTTGAAAAGATATATTAACTGGTCCTAAGGCTAATTCACAGGAAAATTGTACCCCTTTAGACCAAACCGTTTATTGGCGCCTGCTGGTGAGAAAAAGCCGCATTTCCAATTAGCAAGGGTTACAATAACAGTCAACAAGTAACGATTTTCTGGTTTATGTGTATGTGTGTGTTATTAAAAAATTAAAAGTTAAGAAAATCTTTTCGGTGAAAACGAAGCATGGAACACTGATTTGGTACAAACGATTAAGATATGTTAATTAAAATAAATTGAGAAATACTTTCTCATTTCATACAAAATATATGTTATATAATTAAATAACTTTTAACTGTTTACAAGGAAACTTATCTTGTAGACAACAAAGGCAGCTGCAGTAGCATTCATATTTAATGGCCGGTATTTTTTTTATCTAGAATGGTGCCAGGAATTAACATATACAGTTATCACTGATAGGGATTTTAACAGCATTCTTAGTGTTACTTTGAGTATAAGAATTATTAAATAAAATATATTTATTATAATCCGATTAGTATCTTTTGTGTAGGAATACGTTCGTATAAACATAAATTCATAACCACATATATTTGTTATAACGCTATTAAGAAGAAAAAATTTATAACGTTGTGAACATGGGTCCAAGTGTTTTTAAAACATTTAAACATCTATGTACTTGCACATTAGTTCAGTCTAATAAAAAATATTAACTTGAGAACCTTTTCTTTATTATTTGGAATATTAGAAGTGTTTTTTTATTTAATATGAGTCAGAAAATTTATCGATAGAGGTCAGAGTCAGTCAGACAAAGTGTTTAACAAAAGTATCAAAGTAATGCTCACTTTATACTCGTATATAATAGAATTAGAGTAAAAAAAATATTCGAAAACTTATTTCAATCCACGATCCGAATACGAACTGTAAGTATTTGTATTGTGTTCACGTTTTTGTTGGAATAAACTTAAATAACTAAAGATCTATACTCACCTAATATCCTAACGACTCTTCTTTGGGATACGCCGTTTCAGTAACACGGGTGCTATATATAAATAATAGACGAAGCTTTTGTTACTTCGATTTATAATAAAAAAGGAAAGAAGTTTAGTATCTTATTATATTGTTATATATGTTTTCTTTTTGATATAATAACTTACTGACTTTATCTCGTAACTAAATGTAATGAAAAGTCTACATGTAACATTACATACCTTTATTAAATTTGAACATCTTCTATAAACTGTCATTCCTAATTTCAATCAAGCATTTCTAATAATCCGCTCATATCGAATACCTACCGCAATGAACACCTACGAGAAACTTCAGAAATGTAACCCTTGTTACTTCTGAGATTTAATTAATAAGTCGTATGTCATACATGTAAATGAGAAAGTTATTTTGAAACAGCAAACTGAGTATATATACAATTAATTATTGCTAAACGTATAATAATTTTACCGGTAGTAAACATTTATGTAAAACTATTTTACTTGTGTAATCGCATTTACAGATTACATTTTAATATTAAGCCTACATTTTGAAGACTACATATCAGTCTATCTATCTATATATCGGTCAGTATCAGTATATCAGTATATCGGTCTATCAGTCTATATATCGATCTATCGGTCTATCAAATAAAATTTCTATAATGAGAATTCCATTTACTTTTTCATAAGCTACGATGAGTTATAATTAAATATTAATTATTTATTTGTATTTAATTGAATTTAAGGAGTTCTCAAAATTTATGCTTTTCTTAAACATCGTGTTAAAACAACGTTTGGTATTTTGATGAAATAGTATGTAGTATAATACATCCAGATATTGCGGGCAGTACTTAGTAAAAGCGTCACAATGAAATACCATTAGTGCGTAATATCTGGCTCTCATATATTAGACACGATTTAAACATTTATTCATACTATCTGGTTTATATTTCCACGAGTAGTATACATTCATATCAAATATAGAAAGGCTCGAAAACTAAAAAATCGTTTTAGGCAAACAACTAAATTACTGATTCACTAACGGATACCCATGTTTAATCTTTCCGTGAACACTATTGCTGCAGAAATTTATATTCTGAAACTGTAAATTTGAGTTAAACCTGTTATTTTTGTATGTTGTGATATAAAAATTTAGGATTTTAAAATGTAATTGCTTTTGATTTTAATTATTTTTCACTTTATGGGTCAATAAAGATATATTTTATTATAGTAAGTAGATTTATATTTTAAGGGTTGTTAAATTAATGTTTTAATACCTTTTAAAACATTAAATTGCACTATTTTTCTTAGGTTAAAATCTTTTTCAAATAAATAAAAAATAACATAGCCATACTCAGGCATCTAGCCTGCGACCTCTACAAAGTCATCGCATCACTCTACCAATTGAGACTCCGTGTCAATTAGATATGAAAAGCATAAACAATTCTAGGAAATATAAAAATATGTGATATAAATTTTAACATATTTCATTCTAAGAATGTAAAAGATTGGTGTGAGATTGCGTTTTATGATAATTTTATTCTTATTATAGCTCATGACTTGCAGAACGTTATTTATATCACCGGGAGCAGTGACAGTTTTATCATATTTCCAAATTGGTTAACAATTTTAAAGACGATTATAGATTAACGTATTGCAGATTTTAGTTTATTTAATAAAAATATATTATATTATTAATAAAAAAAATTGTGATGTATTACTAAAAAACTGAACTAAAATCCAATCACCATCCGTCACATTTTAATGAATAATATTTTACATTAATAATAAAAACTATGTTATTATATGATCCAGTAAGAGTTGAAAGTAAATAATTTTGCTCAAAATTAAACACAGCTGTATACTATATATAACTGTATTTTATACTTTTAATTGCTTAATTTATATCTTTATAGCGGGCATTATTATAAGAGTAGTATTAATATCAACGTAGTGATTTTTGATTATTGTTTTATTGTAATTGGCTTTATCCAGCGGCTTTAACTGCACTGTACCTTCGAGAAATGACATCACATCGAGAAAAGACATCACATGTCACATCACTGGCTGACTTTAATATTGTTTGTCTCAAAAAGTTCCCTTAAAATATTCCATTTGACTTGGAAAATTAGTATTTTCCAAGTCAAATGGAATATTTTAAGTAGTAGATTGTTAGTACAATGAGATGACAATAACAATGAGGTGATTTTCAAAATATAATATCTTTCCTAATAAATAAACGATCTTCATAGAAAATATTGTACCTGATTTGAATCTCTCAGCATTGCATGGGCAAAAAGCGAAAAGAAATTAATTATATATATTTTTCTATATCTTTACTCATTTTTATCATTTTTACCATTCTTTTACCTTCCATAACTTAGATTAAATCAAAAGGATCTTTCCTAACAAACAATATATGTTTCTAACAGTTTACGGACGATAAAATATTATAGTTTCAGATTTTTTTCGCCTTATTAAACCGACGGTAGTTATCGTAAAATTTTGAGAAAACACAATAATGTTATTAGTAATAGCCTGTATCTTGGTCTTTCGTATAAGCGATATTACTGTAAAGTCTTATTCAAGTCAGTTCAGTATTTTTACGTAGAATAATCCATTCATCTTCCTACATTGTCAAATTTATGATCGTTAAAGAATCAAACTCTAAATTAATTTTGTAGTTGGATAAACTTTCTATTATATATAATAAACCATTATCAGTTATTTTAATATAACATTGTTTTCCACTCTGTGTAATGTATAAACATCGTTTAGTTGGATACGAGGCATCTTAAGGAAAAATTTGTGTAAAACGTTAAGACTGATCAGTCTTCTTCAAGTTAGAAAATATTTTGCAAGTTTTATTAACTGATAACAGATTTCAATAAAATAAAAAATATATTTTTCAATAAAAATGTGTTGCAAGTAAACATCACTGTATTAAAAAATATATTTAAGTCATAGATAGGTCCGTTACTAACATATACAATCGATAATGTATTGTATTAGAAATTGACAGCTTAACACCTGGAAGAAGGAAAAACATTAATTAAAAGATCACGGAGTGTGTCTAATAAGATTACTTTTGGACATGTATGTATATTATTGAAGATATATATATATAATATAGAATATATTGAGTAAGTGTAAAAGTATCTTAATTAGATCGATTATAAAGTATCTTGTCTAACTAAGTATATCAATTTGAAATCAAATACATTTCTTATATCTACCATTTTCCTTCAATAATCAAAAAATATTTACTTAAAAACTTTGTCTCGTCTTATCAAATGTAAATCAGTATGATTTTCCATAAAACATCGTTCAAATGCAGCTGGTCTTAGTATAAAACGTCACAATTCATGTGCTGACTCACGGTTCATTAAATTATAAATAAATTATATAAAATCAATCACAATCATATAAAATATAAATAAATTAGATCTTGTGCTAACTATACGAATATAGTTTCCCCGATTGTCTCTTCATTAGTTATTGATTACATTCTAATATATTCTTTTATTTATGATTTCTACAATTTTGTAAAATTTATTTAATAATAATATATATTTTAATGTATTGAATTATTAAAATATTGTATTAGAAACAATCGAAGTAAGGTTTAATATACCAAAGGTTGCTTTCATGGTTCACGTTATATCTTTTTTGATGGCAATAATTAAAAAAATTGTCGTGCTAAACTTACATCAGGTGTTCCTCAGGGAGGAGTACTCTCACTCATCTTATTTTCCTTTATTATTAAGTACATTGCTACGATTATTACTTGATCACATTTTCTTCACACACCAATATTGACGATGGTGACAAACAATAAATTTAGACCATGTTTAGATTGCAAAATGGTAAAAAACTTTTAATCAATTAACTCAAATCAAAAGCTCTTATAGAGGTTAGTTGGAGCTACATGTCTAAGTTACATGGAATCGTATTACCTTATATTAATTTCGACGGTATTGGTCTTCCATTTACTATCAAAGTTACCGCCTTAATTAATCAAACTCTATTCTGATAATCGCAAATCAACGAAAACAGTAATCGTAATTTTTTTTTTCACTATATAAATATTTATTTGTTTTCGGCAATAATATTTTTTGTTTACAGAGATTTGACCACATAACTGAACTTTGCAGGAATCTAAAACGGCTACCGATTAAAAATAAAATAAAGCTACACATTCTCTCACTCCTGTTCAGCCTTCTTTTTAAAATGGTATCATCTATATATTTAAAAGAGCTTATTAAATATTTGTCGCTGACAAGTAAAGATTAATTAAGACCCGCCGCTAATTTTAAACTTGCAGTGTCCAGCCGACACGCAAAATTCCATTACTACGCATGCTATGCTTCGCATTAATTAATTAATTCAATTATAGTTATATTAAAAAGCAAACAAACAAAGTTTTCACTTAATATAAAATAATTATTATCCTGATGAAAAGGTAGGAAAAAAATTGATTCGATCTTTTGTAAAAATCATATTATTTGAGTCAAGAAGAGTCGGCAAAATCGCTGGCAATAACTAGTATACTACAAAAGTAAATTTCTTTACACCACTTTTACCTTGTTCATATATTAGTTATTCATTGTGTGACATTATTAAGTATATATTAACATGTGTGACATTAATAACTGTGGGACTACATAAACCTAAATCAAAATAGTAAAGTTACAAATAGCTATAGTTAAAGTATGTTCCTCAACAGAGGCATGTGTGTCAACACAGTTAACATTTTTATGATTATAACCTAGTGTATGGACATAACATAAAAAATAATAAACGTTTAAAGAAACCATTTACTCTATAATAAATTGAGGTAATTTGTTACGACAGCTAAAAAATTTACAAATTATTATTAAAAAGATGAAAATATTACAAAACGTATGGGTGTTTTAATTGAAATATTTTCTTATTTAAGTAAGTAAGAAGTATTTTAATATAGCCATACTAAAATATAGTGATTGTTCTCTCAAGGACGTCTGGTAAGCTATTAGATTTAATATGATTAATAAATAATAATTTCCCGTATTTTTTAAGTTTTTTAATAATTGATAGAAGCTATAGGTTAGAATTACCATATGCTAATTTAAATATCAAAAATTTATTGCTGTCTGTCTATATCGTTTTTTTGTAAATTCACAAAGTCCTCTGAATCGATTCTTCAAAGGATATGTGAATGATGATTCTGTTATTGTGTATCATGAGATTACCGATTTACTGATAAGTATGTTTATTTAATTGCATCCAGAATAATATTGTTAAAAAATTTGAAAGTGAAACCACTTATCCGGTGTACAAGTATACTCATTTTTTTCAATATTTATAATGGACCCCCAGGGTCTGTTTCTGTCTATTTAATAGAACACTATTTACAAGATTTACGAATTAAATTTCAATTATTCGAAAAATAGTGTAACGTCATCGGCAAAAAATAGTAATTGTCTTACTTTCTATTAAAAAAAAATCTGTCAGCGATATAAAGGTAAAAGGAATTCATTCCTACAAAAAGAGGCCTCTCATTTTTTATACGTCGAAGTTCAGTAACTCTTATTAGTGAGCGACTGCAATAAATGTCACATTGGAAGTGGAACAGACCGAATCTCTTTGTATTTATTATACAGTTGTTTTTGTACAGGGAATTTTCGTAGAATAATACCGTATCTCCGCAAATTGTTATGTATTTGGTACAATTATTTGCTAGTTACAAGTAAGTTTTCTTTTGATTTAGTTCTAACTAAAGTTTTAGTGTAAAACTGTTTTATGCTCCAGACTTGTATAAATAAATAATATTATCTTATTTATTTATTCTATCTATAACTTTAAACATCGTTTTCTTTTATAAATAAATAGAAGTGAAATCAGTTTATTATTTTATTATTAACCAATAATATTTTTCTTACTATACGATTAGCTCTTGTCCGTGTCTTAGTCTGCTGATATTTACTTAAAATTTATACAAATCAATTTCTTATCCACATTAGTAGTACATAAATATAAGTTAATTTAAAAGATACAAAGAAAAAAACAAAATGACAATTTTAAAACTATTTATTATGAACTTATATCTAATAGATATAGAAAGTTGATTTTAGTGATCTGAAAAATTAAGACAGCTGACAAAATAATATAATGATAATAAAAACAAAAGTGTCAATAAACTTATTACTGAAGAACAGTCGTTTAATAGTAAAGGTGACATTGGAGCTTCAAAGGAACATTAATAAAAAGCTATGTTTTAATAAATTCGAGTGAAAGGTAATATAATTATATATATAGAAACAATAATTATATATATAGAAATAATAATTCAATTTGTAATAGCAATTTGTAATTATACTAACACTAATTTTTAAGAAATATATTGTAACTAACACTATATGGGCTAGTCCTGAAATAAATGATTATTATTATTATTAATAAAGAATTATAACCACTCGTTTCAACTATAACCCTAAAATATTTTTTAATTGCCTCATTATTTTAACCAAATATTTCATTAAAGGTTATCCTTAGTTTCTGGTCAGTTTTTCTACATGGCTTTAAACTTTAGTATCGTTCAAATAGAGTTTGAAGTTTTATAAGTATTTAATAAAAAAACTTTGCTTTTGAAACAGAAAATTTTTACGAAAAAATGTTCTCCCTTTAGATGCTAAATTTGTACAGAAAATAATTATTATAATATAACACATAAGGTTTAAAAAGTAGTATAAATGCTACTCGAGTTTATACTAGTAAGTCTCGGTTCGGTTCTTTTCTTTGTTTGTTAAATCGGTCGTTTTGTGTTACTAAAGACGGAAGTCGGAAAACTGCAATTTGAAACAGATTTATAATAGTACATTTAGCATCTGCTCAAAAAGATTCCTAAAACTACATTCCTGTGGAGGTTTAATAAGGGTGAAGATTGTATGACCCTATTTTTTGAAGTTACACCTATGGTAATTAGTATCATCTATACATTAAACCTATTTCAGTAATATTGGGTAATCTTGTTGATTTTGGAAATAAGATAAGTCATATCTACATAAGATACGTAGGTTAGGTAGTCCGAGGTAGATTGATTATAAAGCCCAAATCAACATTATATCGTAATTTTCTTACTAATATTAGATATACGATTTCTTTATAAAGTCAACGTTACAGTTTAATTTATTATTTTATTATTTCCTTGATTTTGTAAGAAGTTATTACATAGCTTTTTATGTCGATAAAAAGTCGAACACCCCTTCCTCTTAGCAGATTTATTTGCACAGTGACAGGAATATTAATAAAGTTTCCTCATGAATTATTACAATATATTTTCACATAAAAAGAAGGAAGGTATAATCATATTTTACATAAGAATAGTTTTATAGTAACGTTTCATTAAATTATATTTTTGAACCTTGATGATAATGTTACATAAATATTTTCATATATCAATGGGGGGTTTTACTAATTCTGATACATTTGACCCAATATAACAATATTATACCAGAATTTTGAAAAAATGTGCTTAAACACTTCGTCGTAATTTTTTAAAGAGTATTATTTGATGTTTTTCAAACAAAAATTATAAGCGGATGCCAGAAAAACAAATCTTATTTACTTAGTCTTGCCATAAATTAAATAACCTTGCCATAATATTACACAGAAAATATTTTTTTTATTGTCCGTAACATTCATTACTATTAACATTATGTTAGTTTAATATGTTAATATAAAACCAATAAAAATATATAACTCTTATTTGGAGTGGTCTCCATTGGCTGCAATACAATTCTTCAAACATTGAGGTCATTATCAATAGCAGCACGCACTCTTGATATGAGAAAATTCTTCAATACCTATCTTATATAGGAATGTTTTAGGAACTTCAAATTAACACGGCATTTAGAACAAGCCGTACTCTCTTAAACTGAACATAAATCAAAATCCAGTGGATTAAGGTCAGGATTAGATGACGGCGAGTCTTCAAATCTGATAAAATCCGGCGCCGATAGGTTAAGTTGGACCATGGTTGTTTGAGGGGCTAGCCGTTGTAACTATCAAAATAACTATCTTGTTTTCATGTGAGAAGTCAAAGAAATACAATTTAAATAATTCGGAAACTTGACCTCGAATAGTTGTAATAAAGGGTGAAGGATTGTTTGTGTATGTGTGTGTGATTTACGCGTGTGAAAACATAGAAAAAGTTATAAAAATAAATCACAATATACCCTTAATAGAAATAAAAAAACGAATATCATATTATTTGATTTCAATGTTTCTTCATTGTGAGTTTTAACAGTGACTGATTTGTCAATTTGTGCGACATTATTTTGAAAGAATATTCATCAATCTAAGAAAAATAGAAATAAAATAATGTAGTAGATTCATTTTATTTTATCTTCGTTAAGTAGCTGCTGAAAAAAAATTTCATTGTTTTCTAAGGACGCTCGGTATTTACAACTTTGAAGCGAAATAATCTATTAAAACAAATGTATAGATAGATATCGATAGAATATGATATTAGATAAGGTTTATTACTCCTTTTTTTATATTTTTCTATTGTTTGTTTTTAATAAAGCAGTAAAGTGACGTGATTGTCGTACTTAATTTGTATACGACGAGAAAATAATTGAGCGAAGCGAGTGAAGCGAGCAGAGCGCTCTACTGAAAACTTTTTCACAATCTTTGTCATGAATAGGCTCGAAAACTACTTGACAGAAAATTATGAAATTTTGCAATGAAAAAAAAAACACATTAGGAGATGGTTTAAAAAAAATTGGAAAATGTCATGTCGTTGAGAAATAATCGTCAAAAAACTGATATCCCATTGATGTCAATAAGAAACGATGAGTCATTACACTGGGCTCACTTCGCTCAATATGCAAACGGCACCTGAGATTTCGCAAGCGCAGCGAGTCAAAATTGAGGTTCTGTTGGCGCCCCTAGTTAAAATGAAACAAAAATTAACTTTTACATAATTTTAGTTTACTTTGAATTCAATATTCATATTACATTTTCTAACTCTTAATCAATATTAATTTCCAGCACTTTGTGTTATACAACCAGCACAGCGGCGCTGCAAATAACTTTATTGAACCTAATTAATTCTTTCACGAACCTCTTCATTCCCTTTGTAATACACGAGTAACTGTACTTTTATTTATTTATTTATTTAATATATATATATATTCCATTTTGAATCCATACCAGTGATCAATTGTGTACGTCAAATGGAAGTGACAGGAGGGCCTATTTTGATATCGTACGTATTATAATAAGCCCTTCTGTTACTACTTCTGTTACACACTCTCCAACTTAAAATAAGGCTACGAGGGTCCCAAACGCGCCCTGCCCCGATTGTATTCCAACACAATGGTGCTATGAAACACAATATTTAATATATTTCTTTTTATATACCACAAACAATTAATTGTTTATTTTTCTTATTTTTATATTATAAAAGTTATTAACAAAGAATAATGTATAATAATATAATTCCTGTGCCTATAAAATTCAAAACAATATTTTAATTGCAGCTCTGCATTTACATTGTGTACACATAATTATTATTTTAAACTTACTTATTTGCGATTTTCATTAATAAATAAGATTTTATAACTATATAACTCAAATAATAAACCATCTCCATTTCATAATTATAAGTTTTAAACTTTGTTTTGATATGTTACCATGAAGAAGGGAGAATTTACTTTGTAAAGAAATCTATACGGAAGCTCCTATAATAATAATAATAAGCCGATATCGCACGATAACATTTACTAAAATCTGTCTTATACTTTTGTTGTATGTATTTAAATCCTTGAGTAACAGTTACGATTGATATGTAAAAACAAATAAAACTTCAAGCAAAATATGTGAATAAATCACATATTATTTACTTATTTTTATATTTTTTATTCATTTATTTACTTATTTTTTCAAGGCAATTACTTAGCGTCTTTATCCGAGGACATAGTATAAAATCCGTTAATTCCCTGAACCAAATGTTTTTCGGTTAGGTCTTATATTTCATACGAGTGGTTAGTCAGTGACAGTTTTGAGATTGTAAATCTTTCTTTCTCTTATAATGCAAATGCTGTGCAGACAAAGTATACCTTAGGTATAAGAGCTAATGCATTAATGTTAAAACTAAGGTAATAATTAACGTACATAAAATGCAAGATGCAAGATGGAATACGGAAATGTGGTGTCTTGTTAAAAATTCACCTAATACATTTATAGAAAAACAAAATAAGCTACGGTTTTTTTTAAGTTTGACGTTAATAAGTTATGTGTATTTCTTTGTCTCTATTAATAAATGTAAATATAATAAAGTAAATGCACAATATTTTAATTTATTAAATACAATAATTCAAATACGGATGTTGATTATTTTACTTGCACGAAACTAAAGCATTGAGACATATTATTAAATATCATTAAATTGTTTGGAAAAATTTATTCACTGTGAACATATGTGATACTGAGCTTAAGTTATTTGCACTTTCAATCAGTAGCGTAGAAATAGAGCTCTAGTTACACTGGTATTAAAGTTATGTCATTTGTAAAGTCGTATATTCTGTTAGTTAATAGCAAAACGTAATGAGATTTTGCTTCGCTAGCTCACAGTATGTTATGACGTCACGATTAAACTGGATTAAGTAAATTAAGCAAAGGCAAAATCAAAGTCTATTTTATTAAATATATATATTTTTTATATACATTATGTGGTGCCCGGAGTGGTTTTATTATTATTACATAGACAAAAGAAAAACTTATCCTCTTACAAGAATAATGTTTTTATTTTAATAAGGATTCTATATCCGTAAATATATGCTTATTAGGTATCTCGCTATATCGTGGGGTCATGGCGGGGGTGGACACCTATCAACCCCATGACAATAGCAAAGGTCGGCAATAAATCCAAACATTTTGCGGTGAAAACGCCTTTCTTTATGAGTTCTGGTTTTAGTCTTCTTGATATACTTCCTTGGTTGTAAATTGTTATGGTGTTTTGTTAAGAAAATTAACCTTTTGATAAATATTCCCAAATTTGTATTTGTTTTTAGAATATTAAATAAGAAGTTGACTTACGTTTGCAGTATATTGAATTTATTTTTGTCTCTATTAAATAGTAATAAACAATCCTTGGTAGTATGAAGATCATAGATGTGACTAATTAAATACCTCGGAACTGGTTTAAAATATAAAAACATGAACATTAACATTAAGTGATTTATAACATTCATAATTTTGTGTGAGTATAAATTCGGTAGAGTAGTTTCTGTTTGACGTTAAAGTTTAGTGGCTTTTAGAGTAATTTAAAAACAGTTAGTGGCATGTGGGACTCGTAATAACAATTTAGCACACAAGGCAAAGCTTTCTAAACGTGATAGATTATTATATAAAAATACATAAGCTGTCGTTGTTTAATAATTGTGCTAAAATACAAAACTTCAATTTATATTTTTATGATTGTATATACAATCCATGTGATAATTATGGAATTATTGTTTTCAATAATTGTGCTTGAAACACAAAACCTTAATATATATTTCAATTGTATATACAATCCATGTGATAGGTATTTAAGTTAACATAGTTCCCGCTTGAAGTTTTTATTTATAAATATAAATACAAGGTTCTTACGCAGTCATATACTTTGTCAGCCTTTTCTTAATAAAATAATTTATTATAATATTATCAAATACACTTCAACAATTTTAACCAATTTTTGAAATGATTGTATATTTAATCTAGTTTTTTATGTAATATAATTGTAAAAGTTATAAAGATTTATTACAGACGTTATTAAGATCATGAAGTTGAAGAAGATGAAGTTGCATTTTGTTAACCGTTTCATTAACACTATTATATAACAATTATAATATTTATATATATAATATTTTTTTAATATTTGTATATTTAAAAAGATCGTTAACTAGTATCTGTAATACCAAGAACAGAATGTATTTTCACTGATTCTGTAAATTAACTCTGTAAATTCTGTAAATTAACTTAATAGATATAATATGCTTTCTATGTGAAATGGTTACATTTAACTACTCTTCAAATTTGGGTTAAAAGATTACTATACAGCAATATAAATAGTAATTGTTCTCATAGTTGATAATTGATAAATTAATATAAAAATAATAATGAAGAAACTTATTTTGTTCCTAACTATAACTTTTTCAATATATCATAATAAACGGTTGCGTACTGGAATTCTATTATGAAACTAGCTGTTGTTAGAGACTTCCTTTGCCTATTCCACTCACATTATAAGCGGTGGTTGACATAAAGGTGATTACTTAAAATGTATACAAATCCGTTGATTTTTAGTTTAATTGTAATTATCCTAAAATAATTCGATATTTGTCAAAATTGCATAAAATGTGTTTAGTAGTTTTGTTGTATCGGAATTATGTTTTAATTTTTTTTGAGTTTCAAAATAAAATATACCAACTTTCATATAAAGAACCTTATCATCAATATCATCATAACATCTTTCAGGCGTTTTTTATATTATAAAGTAAGTTCCGTGGAGAGAGGTCGATTTAATTAAAGACATATGTACAATGTTGATTAACAATTTTGATATAGTGTATGAATTAATGTCTTGAACACGTTGTAATAAAAAAAATGTAACATCGCATTGATTTTGGCTCGTTAGTATATTGTGATATATATAGTTATATATTTTTAATTAAATATATAAAGTCTAATTCTCTTGTTGCTATTTTATAAGTAACTTATTCGAAAAATACTTTTGCTTTAAATGTTTCAATATGTTGCCAACAGTTTCGTTTTCACAATTACTTCCACCGTAAAACATCTATAATCGATACTTTAATAAAAGTATGTTTCTTTATTGAATTCCCATTGCATGAAACGGGAATCCTATTATGATTTGTTACAATATTAAGTTTTATAACTTGCTTCTTAATAAATAAAAGCGTAGACTATTTAGTCAAAAAACTAACTTTACTACCACAGAGATTTATCTTATTTCATTTTTTTCTATAAAACTTGCTAACGTTAACTACCGCTGGCACCAAGAAGACTGCAGTCAAACACCTATTCTTCAAATATTTATGTATAGTTTAGAACTAGATGCCTTTGAAAACAAATATTAATTAATCCTAGTGGGATCCGCCATCCGAGCGCGACGGATGTTGAGCTGAGCCCCTCTCCTTTCTTCTTTTCTTGATAACTTTTGGATGGTTAAGCATTTTTTCAATCTATTATCGCAATAACATCCGCGTTCGGCTCAAACATATATGAGAAAATTTTTAGGTAATTATCTCGTCGCATTCCGGAGACAACTAAACATAAAAAGGTCTTTCAAATGGTTAAGAGCTTCACCTTAGCTCAGCTCAATTAATTGACACCATATTACTATTAATTGACATCATTTTAATAGAATCTAAATATATCAATATAACAACGTAGCCAGCATCTAAAACATCTGAAACGAATGACAGCTACTTTCAATTAATTTATATAATTATATAATTAGTGAAATAAAAAACTCTCAACACAGATACACAGAATGTAAATAATAAAATAGTATGATATTTCGAGTCCAAAGTATCCTCAAGACGGCAACATTAATTTCTAAAAAAGTAGCAAGTCACAGACTTTTAAAATCTTTTGAATAACCTCTCAACAGACAATTAATCAAACTACTTACAGACAGAAATTATCTAATTGAACTTCAATGAAATTCTTAACAATTATTAGTCGCTGTGTAAGTTTTATTTTAAAATGATCACGAAAATTTGTTTTAAGTCCTCAAGAAAGTAACATATTCCGTAAGGTCATGTGGTGGTCATGTGGTGATGTCATGTGATGGAATATATTATATAAACTTGAGACCAAAGGGCTTTAAGAACGCATTTATTAGTACAGATTTTTTATCGATTTGTATGAGAAAATATTATAATTACAATATATATATTTCTGTATTGGTTGTTAAGTGTTAATGCAATGTGCAGTTTACATTAACCCATTAGAAGTCACCGTACTCATTTAAGTACAGCTATATTTTTAGGCATATATTCCAAAACTCTTAAGTGTGCGTGAGGTAATTCATTATTTTACATAATTATAAGGTCCTTTAAGTGTATTCATAAATAATAAGTGAATAGTGCGACATTTTTATTTTAAAAGTGTCGGTTAAAGTTGTGTTACGGAAACGTCATCGAGGTAAGTACATTATTTTAGATTTTTTAAAGTAATTAGTGCTTCCAAGTGTTTTATTTCGATTTATTTCGTTAGATTAGATGTAAAGGAAATATATTAGAAACTGTTAAATTAATTACATATTACTAAAATAAAACTAGAATCTTGTAAATGTAACTGTACTCAGTTGAGTACACTGACAACATACGTAACTAAAATAACAGTTTTTTCTTTCAGATACTTTGCAATGAAGAAACAGCGATTTACAGCTCAAAATAGTTACCATAGGCTTCAGGAAGCTATCGAAGGTGTGTTACAGGATATTGAAGATAATGAACCTGACCTGGCTATCATACCACCTGATTCAAGTAGATTGACTGATGAAAAGGAGGGTGCCGACGAGGATATGGCGGCGTGTCCTATACCGCAAAAAGTACCTGGTACTATTGATATAATTAGGTATCGAGAGGATAATGGTAGCGAGGAATCTACGCACAGTGTCAGTGATGATGCTACCCGCCAATCTTCTTTGAATCCGAATCCAAACTGGTGCAAATGTACCCCTTCATATTCTTTGACTTTTCAGAGTTCAACTGAAGTCTCTGATAAGAAAAGTGCTATTGATGAACAACTAAAGGGCCTCAACACTGTACAAATACTTGAAAACGTAATGGATATGATAATATCTAATAGCAAACGATATGCTAACCAAAACAATAGATACGAGTTTCAGCTAGATTCCACTGACATGACAATTTTCTTTTGGGATTTTGATAATTTCTGGCTACCATAAGATACCTCGAGAACCAATGTACTGTTCGTTAGATGAAGACATACCACGTTTGTTCTAAACTTATAATAAAAATATGGGAGATGTTGATGAACTTGACCAATCTGTCTTATTATATAGAATTGGTGTTCACGGACCAATAGGTGGTGGTGGGTTATATTTACATATATGATAGATATGGCTGTTTCTGATGCCCGCCACTTACATGTAATGTGCAATAATAATCCTATGGATCAGCTCATGTTCCCACGTCACATTGGACGACGTCACATTGGTCGACGACGACAGGGTGAACAAAGAAAATCAAGGCAAGCTGCACAAATTGTCGAAGGCCTACGTCAAGATGGAGTTGGATATTATGCCAACAAAATTAATAAACAGCTGCGGTGTGTAGTTTGCAGTTCTAGAGTGCTTTGGCAATGTAAGAAATGCCTGAAAACACTTTGTGTTAGAAAAGCGTGGTTGGATAATTTTCATACTTAGGCGGTCAGTGTACTCAATTGAGTACACCCCTATATTTTCGTGAAAAACAAAATTTTTCATATTTTTAAAATTAATATTTTCTTTTTTACTTACTTTAATATAAAAATAACAAAAAATCTAAAATAATATTTGTAGTTTTCATTTGACCTTTAATGGGTTAACTGTGAAAAGCGCAAATCATATTCTATAGAAATTGCGTCGTTTCCTACATTGCACGAAGCCGAGATTGGTTTTGCCGTTATGAAGAAAATTTTGTTTTCTTTTCCTGCAGAATACAAGTCTTTAAATTTTTTTTATAAGTTTTAATATTGATAGAAACAGTTTATAATTTTTTAACACCAGACATTATTATATTTTATTCTACAACAAGAAAGGTAAAATTAGTAGAAAATATAAACTTTTTTAGCATAACATTATAATATTATTTTCATTATATAACTAATGTCACTTGTAAGTTCTTCGGCGGTTTTAGAAGAAAAAAATACACCTAAAAGCATTTAAATTCTTCTTACGTACCACTGTAGGTGCAGCAGAAAAAAGTTTATAAGTATTATGCTAACTAGCTGAAGTCTGCGGATCCACCCACTTAAAACAAACAAACTGCCCGTGTTATTTTGCTTAATATAACTATGGTATTAGTATGGCTAAAGAATATTATAGATCTATCAAGATTATTATTATTAAAAACGAAAAAATAAAAGAAATTGTATCACACTTCGACAGTACTTTTCCAAGGCCGGCTCCTGTTTATAAACAGATATAAAAAAGAAGATTTAATTTATTATATTTAATATGATAAATAATATTATTGACGCGACTTTGTAAAAGTTTTAATTTTAATTATTGTAAGAGAATAGTCATCTGATCATTTGTATTTTAGTCTCACATGAGTTAGTTTTTGTTTACGTTTCGTTTATAAATATAAGATATGATATTTGATTAATTCAGCTTATCGAAGTTCTATCCGCGTCATTAAACAAAACTCCTGTAACAGAGTTAATATTACAAAGTTCTGATTGCTGTGTCCTGAGTGTTATAGAAAACGATATCGAATGGTAAACAATACTTATGTATATTTTGTTGTTATATATAAGACCTTTGTATCAGACTGAACTTATTGATTAAAAGTCTATACTGATACTTACCTACGACATTATTATTTAAATTCAAATTCAAAATATCTTCAAGTAGGTAATTATACGGTAAGGATGCGGGAGCAGCTGAAGTTACTGCCAAAATTATGAAATATGGTGGGCCACGCGTATTGGTATTGTTCTGGTTTTTGTGCAATTTATGCTTGGAAATCAGGAGAGGTCCCAGACGATTGGCGAGGTGCAGTCATCGTACCTTTGTTTAAAGGCAAAGGTTCACAGATAGACTGTGCAAGCTATAGGGCTATCAGTTTGATTAACTTGGGCGGTAAAGTTTATGCTAAAATATTAGCGAGAAGAATGCAAGAGAGACCAGAAAGGTAGTTGTGGGAGCCCCAAGGAGGTTTTAGACCTGGAAGAGGATGTATAGATCAGATCTTTTCCCTCCGCATGATCACGGAAAAGTTTTTGGCTCTAAACCAAATGGTTTTCTGTGCTTTGTGGATATGGAAAAAGCGTTTGACAGGGTTGTGAGAAAGAAATTATGGGAGATACTGCCCCGATATGATGTGAGAGGACCCTTGCTACAGGCTGTTAAGTCTCTTTACAGAGATCACTCAGCCTGTGTGCGAGTAGGAGCTAACAGGTCGCCCTGGTTTGACGTCCAATCGGGTGTTAAACAAGGTTGCGCTATGTCAGCTTGTTTGTTCAATTTGTATTCGGATAGTTGTCTCGAAGGCGTGAAAGACAGTGACATGGGAGTGTAGGTAGAGAGTAGGTGACCTTAAGCTCAATTGCTTGCTATATGCAGATGGTGCAGTGCTTATTCCATCATCAGAATGCGATTTGCAGGCATTAGCCACCACTTTGAAAGATGGCTGTGAAAATAATGGTCTAAACCTGAATGACCTAGATAAGACGAAGGTTCTGATTTAAAAGAAATGAAGAAAGAACAGAATGTTAGATCAACGTGAATGGTAAGATAATAGAACTAGTGAATGAAATGGTATATTTGGGAAGTATGTTTAGCAGAGACGGAAGATACGAAATGGATGTGGAAAGGCGTATGGCTGCCGGTAACAGAGTCAACGGTGCTTTGACTGTATTGTTGAGACGGCGAAACGTCAGCAAAGCTGCACGTTTGGCTGTACACAATGCGGTTTTGCTACCGCTGCTGTTATACGGCAGCCAAACGTGGGTAACACAGAAGAAGAATTTAAGAAAGATGCTGTGGAGATGTGATCTCTTCGCAGAATAAGTCGGAGTCAATTTAGCTGACCGAATCTGCAATGAAGAGATCCACAGAATGGCAGGTACTAGCGAAGATGTCACGGTGAGAATGAAGAAGAACGTGCTCAGGTGGTTTGGGCACGTCGATGAGTGAGTGATGAAAGAATGGTAAAAAAGATTTATACAGGAAAAGTGAGCGGTAATTTATTTTAAGTTAACCGACTTTCACTCGTAAATTTTTAAAGCCTGATGACATGACCAAGCTATACGGATTCCTAGTAGATAACGGAACTCTAAAATATTTATTTTATCACGTGTTTATGCCCCGATAAACATTAACTTTTTTATTGTTTTATGAGATGATGCTGATAAATTTAATAATTTATAAATAATATTTCAAAATTTATTAATAATATTTCAAATATTTTACTTCAAGTTCAAATATATAAAAGAATTATGAGCAAACAATGTCTTATTTTTTGCAGTATTATTAAAACGTCAGTTAAATACAACATGAATGTATTATATCTAGTTTTCTAGTTCAAGATTGTTGTTATTATAATTATCGAGTGAATTAGTGTCTTCGTCTGTAGAAAATATATTATCACTTCCATAGCATCCTGCAAAACATTTCTGAATAACATTTCCTTTATCCCGGTTCGGAATAATCGTTCCGACAAAACATCTTCAATGCTTTATGATATTGAAATAGTTGTCGTAAAAAACTATATTAAATAAATTAACAATAACAATTAATTACTAAAAAAGAATTTACTTATTAACAATAAAATCTTTAAATGACGATGATTTATTACTTTAATTGTAAAAATGAAAAAAAATATTATAATTTTTATATTTGTTTTTGGGTCTTTCTTGAAAATATCATATCTTTATATGATATGACATTAGTTTTAACTCTTTTAAACCTAATGTTTAAGTAGCAGAAAAACCGGTGTAAGAAAAGATGTAAGATGTAATATTTATTAGATGTAAAATATGGTCTGTTTGAAGAATATACCGATAATACAACATAACAATATACTTAAATAAATACCGATAATTATAAAATCATTTTTTAATTATTCTTACATTGCATTTATTTACGTCAGAGGTTTTACTTTAGCTATAGTTTCACGGTTCCAGCGGTGCATAGATCGTCAAGAAAATCCACGGATACTTCTTTAACTTGTTATTTTTATAGTCATAACTAATAAATAGAACTTGAAATCTTGTTTAAATTTGTATTTATTATATAAATTTATCAGTATTGCGTAGATGAGTTTGTGATGCAGGACTTGGTCTTATTTACAAATAAACAAACTATTAAGGGTCTATGTCAGGCGGGTAGCGCAAAGTCAGGAGCAATGTGACATTGCTTTCAATAGCGGTGCGCTGGGCAGACACAGCGGGTCCAGGGCGGAAGGAGGAAGAGTGGTAGTGGTGTGGTTCGGCAGTCCAGCCAGAACGACTTTGCTCAAGCTCCTATTCGTACTTACTTATCTATTACTAAGTGATTCAATACAAATTTATTATAAAGTCTACTCTTTTATTTTATCATCATCATCAACTAGATAGTCAGTTCTCCCTATCAGATAGAGACAGGGCACTGACTCCAACAGAAATATTACAATTGAATATATACAATATGTTAGCTTCTAATATATTTACACTAAGACAGTTTTTAGGATGTTATGATAGTTGATAAATTCTGGTACCTTTCTTAAAGGGGTCTTTACTAATCAAAGTCTGATTATTGAATAAACCTTTTTGCTCTCTATTATTACTGAAACGATCCTGATATCAGAATTAGAACAATTTATTTTTGTAAATCTTAATACTGTGCATAACCAATATTCTAACAGTTAAAAAAAAGACTATCTTTGGTAGTTATTTCTAACATCTATCTATAAATCTCTTAAATTCATCTCGATAACTCAAAAATGTGTATTGTAATTTGTTATGAAGAAGAGGTCAAACGAACGTGCTCGCCGTGATGGAACGTGATCATTACCGCCCACGAACTCTTGCACCGGGGAATGGTAAAAACGATGCTGGCTGTGAAAAGTCCAATAAAATCAAAATGTCAATGTTAAATTGTCAATGCTAAATATTTCAAACAACGATGTACTTATAGTGCTATTAAGACGAATGCTTGAAGTCGGTTTCGATTTTTCAGTTTTTTAGATATTTTATCAAAATAATGTGTTTAGTTATTAGACAATCAAATCTTCCAATGGTAGGTCCATTGGAAGATTTGATTACCGTTACCGTAACAAAGTTGGAAAAGATTGCCTACGTTTTTACAGTAACATTTTTGAGACGGAAAAAAAGAGAAGGATTTTCCTATCTTAAGTCTATATAGAAATTTAGGATATATTTCCTATTTACATGAACATCATTTTATATCTAGTACGATAAACTAATAGAACTTCCCATTATTACAAACTAGTCATTTCTACCGACTTTGTCTGGCCCAAAATACTAGTATTTTGCATCAACCAATTTTCTTCTCCGATATGAATTAATTAATGTACTATTGGCTATTTATAAAAACAAATTGAAAATATTGTGTGAAAGAATATATACCTTAATGCCGTATGAAAAGAGTGGCTATAATTGATTTCATTTAAGCATTTAGCATTTAGCAGACAGACATAAGTCAATTAAATGCTTATATTATATAAAAAAAAATAACGTTTCAAATTATAATTAGACACACATGGTTAGTATTTCATTATTTAAGAAAATTATTCTTAGCAATAATACAATTAACAATTCTTTGTCGGGCCCACACTTAATTGAAGGTGCCATTATTTAACTCCCGACGTTGAAACGCCCGTTGTTTTAAGTTTAATGCATGTGTATCTGCATTTACATATCTGTCTGTTACATCGTGGCTTTCAAAAGAATAAATCTATTTTAATATGGAGCTTTTTTGACCAGATTTTTTATGAAAATTAAAAATCACTAAGATATTTAGTTCTCAATAGAATTTATGACAAGATGACTTAGGTAATATAATATTTTTGTAAAACATATTGTGCTGCATATTTCATAACAATATATATAGCAAAGAGGGAATAGACCTACATAAATTAAACTAACTGAAACAAATTTTAAATATAGCAGAAGTTTTCGGAACCCTTGTTAGATTCTGTTGGAAAATAGTATTTTAATAAGTAAACTGATTCCCAGAACTTTGGTTAAACACATACATACGAGTAGGAAAACGTGGGCGTAGGGTCTACTAAAGGTCACATCGCATGTTACCGCATAGATTAGATAGAGCACATCAACAATATATATCTATTTAGGATATTAACAATTAATCGGACTAATGCAGATATCCCTTTTTTCGTTTTATTTTTCTAGATATTTTGCTATCTAATTAATCTTTATAAAAGTTTAATGAAAATCTATACATGTTATAAATAAAGTCCTCGAAAGTCTGTCTGTAATCTCTATGTAATTCAGACTTTCAAAAACTCTTTTAAAAAGGCTTTTACAAAATCAATTCTTTAAGAAGATTTAGGTAAATTGTACCTTATTTTTCTCAATTCGATGACTGAAGTGTAACTGATGATGATACTCAGCTTTGCCATCCTTTTTTACTGTTCTACTGACATATAACTTGAAGATATTGTATATTATTATGATATTTAAAAATCATATATAATAATTACATTTATTTACACGAACATTTCTTATTCTTATATAACGAATTTAACTACTAAATTGTATTAAGTTGTATTACATGTTAGTGATAATATGTTAAGTTTGAGTTAAGTAATTGGTTAATGATATGTAATTATTAGATTTACAATACAACTTGATGTACATTGTCTATTACAGATATTATTCATATTTTTATAAAATATTTTAAACATATATTCGTATGTTTAAGCAATATTAAAAATAGTAATATTAAGTCAACCAGGTTGTGGCGTATTGCCACTATTATTATTATTATTACTATTAGAGTATTAATTTTTATTACAGGATTACATTTTAGTTTGTAGCTATATACTATTACTATCGACCAGCTGGCCGTCTATTGTTTCTGCTGGACGCGGGCGCACATCAGTCGACCGGTTAGCCCTCTATTATGTTGCCGGTCTACCCACCAGCTACGGTTCTCCCGCGAGTTTGTCAGTTCCTAAAGTTCATCAGTCAGAATCGAAACGCCCAGCTCTCAACACGTCTTCCCTTATATTGGCGCGTCTACGTTTTTCATTAATACGTTTATTATATGCTTCTATTTAATTTATCTCATTTATATGCTTCTATTGTTCTTCCGCTCACTCCTTCTATGTTTTATTCTAATGATTTGTGTGTTTTATGTTTGCACAATAAATAAAATCCGTGAAAATAACTCTGTTTTGCTGGACTTTTAATTAACACCTACCTACCTCACAACTTAAGGTAGGGCACAACAACAACCAAAAACTACATTCGTGACCCACAATAATACACAAATATCCAAAGGGTGATTTTAAAATATAGTCATCATTTATTCTATTCACATGATATGTAGTGGTTTTTTTAATCATTAGATAGAATTTCATGATCATTTTAAACAGTATTCGTATATTTACACATCCAGTTGTTTTTTAAATAATAAATGATAATGTGATAATTTCAGTGTAGTCAAATCATTTCTTAACCAAATATTACAACAGGATACTAATAACATAAGTTAAATAGTCAATCCAGTAATCATATATAATCTTAACTTTATTATAAACATTTTTTACATTTATACATCTACATATTTCTAACTATTTCTATCACGTGCGTTGCGTAAACCAGCAAAGATATACTTATGTAACGTATTAGAGAATTGTAGATATACAATAATACTATAAAAAAGTTAATGTTTGTTATCTGTTATACTATATGAACGAAATAAAAACTTTACTTAGTTTAAAAATATACGCCACCATAAAATAATTAGATCCACGAGCCAGCGTAGACTAGTAGTTAATTTGACATACTTACTTACGTGTTGATATGGAAAAATTTAAGACACTAAAAAATGGAATGGGAAGTGCCGAAATAAAAGTAAGAAACTTACACAACGCGACTGAAGCTGAGGGGAAAAGCATGTATAAAATAGTAAACAATATTTCCCAGATAGTGCCCTATCATATGCTCTATATGGCATATGCCATGCTTCATACGTTAAGTTTCAAGCACAGCAGTATGCAGTAAGTCGTATGTTTCCCAGTGGATTGGAAGATTATTTTCTAACCGAAGCGAATAACTTCAATCTATATAAGGGAGTTAGTTATTATCTCCAATAACAGTGATTTAGTCGCATTAGTGAGATTTATACCAATACAGTTAAAAGTACAGTTCTTGAGAGTATCGTCAATCTAAAAGTCAGCTGCATGATTTTTTTGCCAAATGCATTGGCTATTGGTGAGAAATAATGCCTCATCTTGTATCTTGTTTTGGCATCGGCCGTGAGGATGTAATTTTTTTTAAGTTAGTTAAGTTAGTTAAATTAATAAAGATTTTTGTTGTATCTACACCATCATCGCAGCAACCTTTCTGTAATCCATCGTTCTGTGTTTAATTTCAACCTTCATACTTCTCTTAAAGAATACTAACTTTGGTGAAGTTATCTACTAACTTAAAACTAATGTTATTTCCCAGAAATCCAATATTTATTTTATGTAATTACAGTAATGTATTCTAAACGAAATAAAATTATTATTTTCTATTTATTGTTGTATGTTGTGTTAAAAATTTAAGAAATTGGTCTCACATAAACGAGTGTCAAAATATTTTTTAGTTGAAAAAACACCGAAAGAAATAAACGAATATATATAAAATATGTATATATATAAAAACTCTCCAGTTGCATGCAGACGTCATTCAGAGCTATAATGTCGAAAACGGCTCTAACGGCTGTTACGCTAATAGTACAGATTTCTTTCTTAAAGAATTCTTTACATTCAAAAATACATTTAAGTAAGTTCCTCAAAATGTTTTGTTATTTACTCCTGTCTTAATACCTCATATAACTTTATTAATTAATTTTAATTTTAATTTATTTTAGCAAGATTTTTTTTATCTTTATTACATTTTTTTTTAATATTTTTATTTCAGTATTCAATAAAGGTAAAATATAAATAAAATGACAGTTGTAAGTACGAAAGAGATGGGCCACAAATGGTATTGACAAAGGCCAGAGTAAATATATACATTTTGTGTAATAAAAGTTCTTTATATTTTAAGGGCTTATGTTTGTTTGTATGGGAACGATTTTAGAAATAAAACAATTACAGATAACAGGAAAAGGCTAGTGTTGGATGCTGACGAGAATGGATAAACTATGTTAGTAAAAGATAGTATGAATTTGTTACTTTTGATAGAAAAGATAAGAAATAATCTTTTCATAAGTTAACTCTTTATTTTAAAGAAGGCATGGATAAAATTTGGGAAAAATAATATAGCGTAGAAGCATATTTCTACTGAGATAACATATGATAAAAGAGTGTGGAAGAAATTTTGAAGTATATATTCTTGACCAAAAATTATAGGTACCTAATATTTTGTTATAGTAGGTTCCTTTAATAACCTTTGCCAATGACAACTTTTATCAAAATACAACATAGTAGTTTTGTTTGAGCAAGGAAACTGACAATATTTATAAAAAGTATTGTTCATAATATTGTACTTACATACTTTATTTATACTTTACTTTATTGTACTTACATACTTATGTACTTACATACTTTATCTTTATCTTAAGAAACACTTTTTACCAAAAAGATTATATTTTTATCGTCATAACAATATCATTTTTCGCACCACAGGTGTTAAGATACAATAATGGTTTCTTGCCCACATTTTGTTTAGTCTATGTAACGAATTTTCAAGATTAATATCCAAAATTCCATAAAAATACTGTCTGAAACAAAATCAACACGCCCCAAAGCTAAATCTCGTATCAGAGCCTCCAATAGGTTATTTAATAAATTCCCCGCTGAATTCATTTATCAGAATGTTGTGAGGGCGTAAAGGTCAATGTTTTAAACTGTCTCTATGTGTAGCAATTAACCATCGCTCCAATATACAGAAACTCTCATTGCTAAAAGTCTTTAAACATCAATAAAAGGCTACTAAATGTAGGTTATTGTAACATTTTTAGGTGTAATTTGAAACTCTACCCTTAGACACTTGAAGGCGAAACATAATAGAGTTTATTTCTTACATTGTAACCCAATATAACCAAATAACAAAAGTGATTGTTATTTTTCTCTTATTTATACTGCAACTAGTAGCAAATTTACTCTTTACGTTCAAAATATGCTTTTTTAACATAAATGTTTAGTTATATTATATTTTATTGCTTTCACAGTAAGTGAAAATCATTTTAATTTTATTTGTTTATTTCTTTAACACTGTAAGTAAAATTAAGAACATAAAATATACCAATTGAAATAAAATAACGAGATAGAGTACTCTTTAAATACTTTAGAATCTAAATAGACAAGTCTAATTTAATATCGTTTTAACAAATATTTATTTTTGAGAACAGTTATCATTTGTTCTGAAATAGATTAATTTAAATAATTGTTAAACTGGGAATTTAAAAACAATCGAATTTTACTTTCAGTTGAATTTTAAATTAAAAGTTATTATTTGCAGCTTTTATGAGAATAAATTTACAAATGAAATATATTTTTGTAGTTTTATTTCAAATTTATTCATCAGCTTCAAACATTTGACTGTGTTATTAAAAATGAAATTATATAAAATAAATTTCCCTAACGAACTTGATAACATTTTGCGTAAAATTTAAGTAAGTTAATTATTATAAGCTGTTAATTTTTATTCCTTTTTCAAATATACCAAAGATGCTCTTTTATAAATTTCAGGTATATAAAATTATATTTGAGAATTGGTTTCTAGTTTAATAGCAAAAAATAACAAATTATATTTTGCTACGCTTGTATACTCAATAGAATACTATTGAGAAATCATTTCTGAATTTTCTCCAAAAAATATCAACATTCAAAATGAAGTTATAAATAAACATATTATACTATATTGTACATTAGTATGAAGAAAAAATATTAAACTATAAGTAAAGAACCTACCTAAGGTACGTATATTCGGCAGATAACTTTTGGCAATGTAGACTGCGTCGTATTTGGTATGGTAACTTATGAATTGTATACATACATACTTATATATAAAATAATAAATTTAAGTTACTGACTAAAAATAACTGAACTAAAGACTAATATGAAGTGTTAGAGGAATGAGATTTAGGATAACTGAAATTGTGATTTAGAGAAATAATAATATTCTTAAGGTAAAGTAAAGGATTTGCAAAACAATTTATTTATCACTTGCTGTTGCTAACGACTTTATCTGCCCTGCTTAGTATTTAGAATAGTAAGTGGTAATAGTAAAATATAAAATTGTATTATAAAAGCATTTACATTTTAGTCTTTTAAAATAAAGAGATAACCAAACAAAATTGAGGTACTCTTTTATGATATCTATTGGAGTAATGTTATTGTCGTATGTGTTTTTGTTTCCAGTGCTGTTTACACCATATTTGTTTTTGTTTTGGTTGATGATAACATAATATTTGTTTTGCAAACATATTATTCAAACAAACAGTAAACTCACCTAACTTCTATAACGTGCTTGTAGCGTCGCATGTGCAAAACAACAATAATGTGCATCTGATTAAAAAAATAATAGCATTCATGAAAATACTTGCTGTATTGAACATTTTTTAACGTCAGAAAAATGTTATGAAAAAAAAAACAAATAGCCAAATTATTTCACATTCATGAAAATTTCTCTTTTCTGCTATTTGGTATAAAACTTATATTTTTCTGGTAGATTTAAGAGATTATTATTCTCAAGAAACATTTTTTGTTACAGATAATTCAAAAGATAAACGTAGAAAAACTTGGAGAAAAGGCGATTAACTTCAAAGAATGAACTAAACTGCGTAACATTTTATTATTTTTACAAAAATATTTCGCTTCCTGGAAAAGAATAATACTTTATTCGCAAAGTTTCTGATAGGAGTATTTATTACTCCTGATAACAATACCAATCTTTATGGTACAAATATGTTTATTTTCTTCCTATAAATATGATTATGCGTTATACGGTGTTTGTTGGTTCAATAGTCCGTTAGTGTTTCTAAGTAGTACATAAGTACTTGTTAAATGTATGTCTTTTATAATCCTTCTTAAAGATTTAATATCAACTATTTTTATATGTAAAATAATCAATACATATCTAGTGAAGAGATATAGTTATAATATATAATTTATAGCGATTAATATCAAGCTAGTATAATATAGTGATTAAGTATACTTATATAGGTATATAATTAATAGGTGTTTAGAAGATGTCGGCGGTTCGAGTCCTGCAAGTGTTAGTGTATTGTTAATGTATGTATTCAAACATTGTTAAAAGATACTAAATTGACTACTGTATAATATTTATTTTGGTAATGTTACAAAATTATTAACATTCTGGACCGGGGTCCAGGAGGGGTCCTATTAATAATTTTTCAAAACGTTTGTCTATTTGTTTGAATCATATTTAAAGTAACTAGAAGGATCTTGAAAAAATTTGTTGTGTACTTGAAATAAAAAACGTTGACCTCTGAAGTTTTGGATGAGGAAAGCATATAAACGGTTTAAGCTTTAAATAGAATAAATAAAAAAAGTTTGGATTTCTATAAAATTTAAGAGACATGCGATGAAACATTGCATGATATATATAATATATATATTGTAGATTTATAGTTTAGTGAGTTTTATCACATAAATGAAAGATATTATAATTTAATAAACCGCTCACTGACATGGAATAAGTAAAACTTTTTAACATCTTACACAAAGTTATTTTGTTACGCTGACTTAGTAAAAACACCCGTTTCTTATTATGTAACATTATTTTACACAAAGATATCATTAGTAGATAATAATATTTTATATTTTAATGAATATATTGCATTACAAATGTGTCAACTTTTTGATATATCCAAAAGGTAAACAATATTGAACAATGTCCTTTTGTGTCATAAATGTCTCGAGACACTATCATAAAATATATTTGAGGATTTGTAACATTGATATTAAATCATCTCAATCAAAGCTTCAAAGACCTGGATATCTTAGACGTATCATTCGGAAACGGTTTATCAAAACGTAATATCGTATTAAGAAAATCGTTTTTTATTGGTATTATTGCAATTGGTACTATAGAAAAATATTTTGCTATTAAGATAACATTTTCATTCAGAATTGTTAGAATATCTTGCATAATGATACTCTATCTGTTCATTGTAATATTTTTTAATTTGAAGCAAGATTTTCTCTATCCTCCTTACAAGTTTGGGAAATAATTTAATAGAAGCATGAACATATTATATATTTTTGTGATCTGTAAACCTTATTTAACGGCATTATTTCTTTATTTTTATTATACTCAATTTCGTAACAGATAGATATCAAATTAGTTCTTTGTTAAGGAGCTTGACACTTATTGTACCTAATCTATCGGCCGCAGAGCAATTAATTGCGCACTTAACATGTCATTGTTTTGATACGATATATGGCCCCTTGTGATAATATGTGAGAGATTAGAGTGTACTTCTGTAATGAATGCGTCTCATGGCTCATATATTGTCGTCACAATGTATAATTACCCCACTAAATAAGCCTACATAATTTTAAATAAGATGAAAGCAAATATGAAATTAGCATAAAGTTATTAAATTTGTCTCTTTCCTATTATATTCTACTCGAAAATATTTTCTGTTCAAAAATATATGTAATAAAAAAATAGTTTATTCCAATTGCCTAATAAGTGTATATATTATAGTTCAAAAGAGAGTCGACAAAAAGTATTCGAACAATCGGTCTTATCAACCAGATCCTCTTGTAGTGAGTTACAAAGAGAAGTAAATAATACATACCGAATATAATAACCGTCGTGAGTTCAGGTTGTGAAGTTTTGTTGTTTTATTTACAACTGCATATCCTTTTTTTAACTCAAAAATGGCTAATGACAAGGCCTTATAAGAAGTATATTACCAAAGCAACACATAGGATAGTTTTTATTAAAAAATCTTTTATTCCTGGATTATTACAAAAACTGATTTGAACAACAGCATAGAACCAAACTACTGCTACTGCTGCTACAAAATACCTCGTTCGACAGGGTCGATCGTGTTAGGTAGATTCCCGTCACGCGATTCTCGATATGCAATATTCGAAGGTAACAATAATTAGAATGAATGATTTACTTTAGTTGCGGGGGGGGGGCGGTGGTCGGATCGACAAAGAAAAATTAGCCTGCAGTATTTTACTAGTCATTACAAGTCTTATAACGGGTCATTCGGTATATATTGGGTGAGGGGGGAACCACCATCCACTCTTATCTCCTAAACGGGGGGTCACATCAAAAAACTTTTCGTACAAAAAAGTTTCCTCTTTTAATTTGCCAATTTGCTAAGATTTTTTCGACGATAAAATTTTGCCTTCTTCTGTGACTTTTTTCGGTTTTTAACTTTTAACCCTCCCAGCCCTCCAACCCCCTGAACGATTTCCCCCGTTCAAGAACTTAACCTTCATTTTGACCTTAAGAATGTGTATACCAAGTTTGAAAACCCTCCGTCAATATTTGCGACCTGTAGCGTGTCCCAAAGGTTTGCACTTTCACTCCCCCTCCCTGTCCCCCCTTTCACTTTTTCCAAAAAAACGAGATGCTACGTTTGTCCTACTAATTTATCCTATCGACCTGTGAAGTTAGATTTTGCCTACGATGAATTTGGACTGATGGATCATATATACATATATATATAGAGGGATATATAATTTTTTTTTTCGACGGATTCTCAATCTCCAGTTCATAAACGGCGTAGCGCCCCTACTCTGGGGTCTGGGTCCCGTCATCGCATCGATTGCAATAGGTAGATTCATCTATGGAATCTACCTAAAAAATTGGTAAGATGTTAAATTAAATGATTACTGGAGACAGATGGATTCATAAAAAAATATATTTACATACAAACTTTGGTTTCCTCTAGTATACATAACACAAAAATTAAAAGTTTATTTACTTTTTTTTATGTAGGAGGAGGGCAAACGAACTTGCGGGTCACAGATGATACGTGATCACCGCCGCCCATGAACTCTTGTAACATCCGAGGATTCACAAGAACGCTGTCGACTTTGGAGATAGGATTAAATATCTTTTTTGAAAGTATCCATGTCGCTCCGATCTGGAAATACGTTTGAAGGGATTTTGTTCCACATTTGAGTGCAGTGTTACGTGTAAGAAATGTTCTTGAAAACCGCACAGTGGATTCTGGTGTTATTGGAGGCGGAGACGCGCTGTACGGTGATGAAATTTGACAGCAGGCATCAGATCGAATAGCTCATCGGAACACTCCCCATTGTAAATGCGGTAGAAGACGCACGGAGAAGCAACGTTTCTACGAAATGCCAAAGAGTCCAGCCGTTCGCAGAGCACCGGGTTCCCGACGATCCGAACGGCTCTTCGTTGTACGTAGTCAAACGGTAAAAACTGATATTGAGATGATCCGGACCAGAAATAAGAAAAACACTCACTACAATATTTGGCTGGACTTGCGTCTTATAGAGTGCAAGTCTTTGGCCAGGCCTGAAATACTGCCTCTTTTATACCTTACGAACTGGTCCCCAATTTTGACGACATGCCTAAAGTTTGATCTAGCGATTTGAGGTTTGAAGAACCTGAAGGCACGGCTATATTTCCTCTTCAGAACTCTAGAGTTCGTATCCTTAGTGACTAACGCATTAACTCAAGCTTGATACGCCTGCAATTTGCCGGCTGCTGCAGGCCTGCCAAGCGCATCAAACCAAGGTCAAGTCAACCAACTTAAAGTCACCAAGTGGTATCACAGAGCTTGGTACAAATACTTCCATACCCTGTATCACATCAGCTACAGTCGCAGTGTAATCACTGGGATCATTGGAAGGGAAACAAATCGGCCGCATTCCATCCCAATCCGCTGATTTATAGTGCCAAACGCGTCGGGTCGCCGGTGCTGTGCGAGCCGGACGTTCTATGGGCACTACACTTCGTACCAGATAGTGATCAGAAGACGCTAGAGGCGCCTCGATAGTGACCTGGTACTTTCTTGGATGAGAAAGAGGGCATATGGCGGTCCACATGTGATATACGAGGAGAGATATACCAGCTGGGACAAACCATTTGTCAGAGCAAAATTAAACACAGATCTCCCCGCGTAGTTGGTGGCACGTGACCCTAGCCAATGAGTATTGTGCGCATTGAAGTCCCCGAGGACTACGACTTCGGCGGAGGGAGTCTGTATATCAGCAGGTCATTAGTATTTGCTGGAAGATAGTCCAAGAGTTGATCCGTGTCTGCATTACCACTATAGGACCTGTAGAGGCACGCGAAGACCCTGACATGATCGTCTATGTCTACGTGCAGGCAGAGTACCGATAGGTACCCCAGACCTTCAAAATTCTGAAGGTGATGTTCTATTTTATACCCGGGATATGACAGGTACGCAGTGTCGCTTGGTTCAGATATCTGCTTCTCCGTCAAAAACAACAAGGCTCTAGATGATAGTGGAAGGCGTTTAGGTTGGAATGAAGTCCCCGGATGTTGCAAAAATTGTCTACACATAGAAGTAAGTGGTGATCCACTATATTGGCTCATCATTAGTCCTAAAATGCGATACTTTGCTCGCCCCAGACACGACGAACAGCCTTATTAATATCCAAAAATGATTTCCCCATTTTTACTAGGGAATGAGTTTTCCTGCTTAGTCAAAGAAGTTAACCTTCTGGGGTATGTTTTGGATTCATAGCTTTAATTTTTTATGGGGGGGATTAGACTTCCCGATTCTTCCACTTACTGATTGAACAAAATCAAATGATTGTGGTTAATTACATGTCGATCTTCCGTGGGATAGTGGTCCTGATGCAGTCAAATGACTACCGTTAGGCTCTACTACCACTAAACTTAAACTGTTGTTTGATTAAAGGAGTATCTTTTAGCATTTATATATGAAGATATTAATATATTTATATGAATGGTAGCATCACTTGCCGAAAGTATGGAATAGGGAATAAAATGTCATCTATTTTTCTACTAACATTTTTTATTTTTTCTCGATAGAACTCAAAAACGTCTAATAACAATATTTTTTTGGGTTTATTTCTTTAGTACAATAGTAATTTAATCATAGAGAAGACTAAAAAGAACAATTTCAATTATATAAGTATGTAAGTATGTCTCTGCGGATAGCTTTCAAGGCCAATTTATCAACTGTCACTGTAACTGTCTTTCTTATATAAAACAATTTGTACATTTGTGTTATTTATGTATGGTTTTTAAAAAAAATATGAATGAATGAATCAATCAATCAATAACTCAATAAATGAATATATAATATTAACAATAATTCAAATCGTTAACCGTGTTGTCTTATAAAAAAACTGTCACATTAAGACAATTATGGTTATACAATTATATAGAAAACCATTTATTTTATGTATTTTGTTTAAACTGAATTACAGGCTGAATTAATATTACCCATAAGAGTCACTACTTATATTTCACAATTGAGAAATGTTTTATGAACATGGCTGTCAATAATATTCCAGGAATAGTTTAAAAACAGATTACAGTAGACTAAAAATATAAATTTTAAAAATTGAAATCAACCTTTCATATTTGTATAGATAACCTTGCGTAGAATGGTGGTGAGGATGCTGACCGTATTTTCTCTCTGTTTTGTTAATTCCTTGAGTGAAGAACGATAAACCCCATTATGATTAAAGTAATAGTGTTTGCTCTTTCAATTCTTTTTTTAAGAAAGATTATAAGTGCAAAGGAAAAAGATTTACACACACATCGAGACGTATCGCGTCTCTGAGAAATAAATGTTTTCCATTTTAGATCAAGGTTTCAGAGAAATTGAATTAACATTCGAAAAATAAAATACCTTTCTTTTCTGACAGGTATGATGGCGATGACAAAAACTATTTTGCAATAAATAAGAAGTCAATAAGAATACTTAAAAATTAATTACATTGTATATAAAGTTAATAAGATAATTATACATCTCTTAAGAAGATAATCAATTATATATAAATGAATTTAGTTAGAAAGCCCATTGATCTTAAATGTAAACTTCTAAATAATTGATGTAGCAATAGATGACCAAAATGAGCAAAAACATTAATGTAATACCTCCCCAGGTTTAAGTCTTGCGCAGTCCAGTCCAGTCCCAGTCAGTCAGTAATCCAATTAGAATAAACGACCAAAAAGACCGTTACAGTCTTTTGTGAATAGTTATTGTCTAAATAATTTACATAGATTTGCAGATTTCATTACTTTTTAACTCAAATCTTATTAGATTATAAATTGATATTTATTTTTTTATTATAAACAAAATTAAAAAAGATTTTCTCAGAAGAGACACTAATGAAAATAAAGTTAAATATTTTGTCTTGTCTTTTGATGATTATCAGAAATTTAAATATTTTTTTTTATAAATATTTTAAAAATAAAATTCAACTCTAATAATTACAAAATAACTAGACGTACAGAGTTTGTCGAAAAGCTTTGGCTAAACGCCAAAGTATTTTGTACTTTCTTGTTATAAAAGTTTCTAAGCCTTCGTTATTCTAACTTTTCTAGCACTAAAATAATACAGACACGGTTTAAAAGAAAGTAAAACTATCTCATTTTCATAGCTTTTTTATATTATAAGAGTAACATTGTAGTTGCAGCATCGTAATTGCAGCAATCAGTAGGCTGCTAATCCTTACCTTTTCGAATACACCTTTGTTCTTAAATACTTGCTTTGTGTGTTAGTTTTTTGTGATTTTTTTCACAATATAAGCAAGAACTAGTTTGAGTGTGAACAGTTCGGGCACAATTGCTTACGTTTAGGAATAGACACTACTCAGACAGAAAATATATGAGTGTGAACAGTAAAGACATTTTTCAAAACATTGAAAGTGTTCAAAACATATAATAACAAACCTTTGATAATATTTTTGGGACACCTAATCACTGTTTTGCCATTTTTATTCAGTAGGGATTGATTGAGCAATAAATTTAAGGCAACTAATTATATGCAAAAATTTTATTTTATAATTATTTATAAATAAGGTTTACTTTATTAAGGTAAATTTACTCTTGTAGATTTTTTTTTACTTATTATAGAGTTGTAATATAATTAAAAAACCGTCTTTAATACGAACTTGAATTCGATTTGATTTGATAAATGTTCAAGTGCAGTTTATTCTACATAATAATTGGTGTCCTTACTTTATTAATACCAAAAAAATTTCTTAAACTCATATATAAAAAGAAGAAAAGATATAAATGTAAAATAGAAGAAGGGGGCACCTACTGCTACTCTGAGGGTACTTTAAACTAATAAAAATAGGCGAAAATAAGGATAGTACGGAATATATCTATCCACCGTAGTTACTTTAAGTCGATGTACTGTGACAGGGAGTTGAACCGGATCACTTACTTAGAATCACACTTTCAAAGGTTGTTTGCTTCCCGAAATTATATCTCAAAATAACCTAATTTCAAACAACGTTAACGAAGGAAGATTAAAAATGCCTTGTAAATTCTTTAACGCTATTGTTTGTTGATGTACTAAGAAGGACTCTTATTAAACACCAACTTAATCAATCTTAAAAAGATGTTGTCTTCAGTTTAATGATTAAGTATGAACTTTTAGAAATTTAAATGGTTTTTATTGAGAGTTGACTTATTTTATAATTTTTAAACGGCTTAAAAAATCATGTCAACTTGGATGTTGGTTCAACAAATAAAGTATATTATTGTCGATGGAAGCTCCCATCGATACCTCCAGCACAATACATCACTTATTTTTCATAAAATTATGACAATATACCCTAAACATGTATATACGTATACATGTATAGGATATTTTATAGATTATATATAGTCGGATTTTACGACCACGGTGCTACTGACTGTACAAAGGTCTGAAGCCAAACTTTGCATGGTGTATTTTTACATCCATTTAGATTTTTCTTGAATTCATTGAAATATTTTTAATGGAAATCCCACGCTTACGACTTGCAAACTGTATTTTGAAAACTGAGTTTGTTTTTGTGTGTCAAAGGAGAGAAGCGAATTGAATTATGAAATGCATTTGCGTCTTCTTCCTTATGCGGATAGTGACCAGAGTACTACTTAAAAAAGTAATGCAAACAGTTTCATCATGATATAGGAGCGTGTTTAGTAAAGTATGAAAAATAATAGTAATATTGTTGTAAATATAGTCGGTGCGTACTGTTATTCGAATGTTTTTTTATAAATTGAATATATTCACCATTATGTTATATAGATTTTTGTCATTGCAAATTGTTTGACAGTATTAAAAAAATAAACGTAATAAAAAATAAAAGGTTTCCTTATATATATAATAATATTATAAAAAGGAAATATTTGTTTATTGTTAGTTTGTAAGCTACTGCACCAATTGTATTTTTTTTTAATCTTATTTATTTTTAAAACAATAGACATGTTAAAAAAACAGGTTATGTTATCCAAGGTGTTTAAATGTTTAAAGTTAAGACGAACTAATGATCTAATGAATTGATGGACTAAAAACGATCTACAACGAAGTTCGCAAGTGGCTGTGGCGCCATCTATACAATTAGGTTCTATACAGACTCACGCGGGTCAGCTATTATTTTAAATTATTGGGAAAAATACCTATTTCTTGAATGATTTCAAAGTTCTTTAAAAATGAAATTGCTTCATATATAATTAACAAAAAGTATTCTCTTAATTTTATTACATGTATATTGAAATTTACGTTTCATAATAAAAATAAATTTGGACATGCTTTAAAACTTTAAAACTTAAAAAAATATAAATGTATATCCCACACGTCGCAGGAAAGGTTGTTATAAGATGTTTGAAGAAAAGAAGACAAATATTAGTTTTTCGTTTACATATATTCTTATATCCGGGTCAATTTTGTTTGCCAAAAATATATTTATACATATTTTATTTAAAACACGAAACTTTTACAACGAATTGAGGGGTATAAATAGTATGGTTTTCACAAGTTTTCTGTGGTCTCACTGCACTTCATTAATCCATAATGGTCCCTAACAAGTAAACAAATTATTACAAAAATCCCTTGCGATTTTTATCAAACTGTAAACGTTGATAAAAAATATATACAGAATTATGAATACTGAAAGATGTATCAAAAATGATGACACATAACTACAGTTAGTGAATAGATCAAATCACAACAGCTATGATAGTTTATTGGTATGCAACATAATTTGTGAGTTCGATCCAGGTAATATCTTGGCAGTCACGTTCTGTGTCCGAATTCAAAATCCAATCTAAAGGTTTATAAACTTATCTAAGTTCAACGATTATATAATTGAAACTCAATACTAATACATAATAATATGAGGTATATTATAAAAAAAAAACATTGCATTTTAGTGGTTTTGCTCAAACGTCAACACTGTTTTTTTGATTGTTAAGTAACAATTGAGTTGCGATTGTTGTTCCACAAAAAAAGTTTATTTCCTTGGATACATAGAATAATTGGCTAGGTCTTATATATAACACAAAACTAAAAGTGTATAGAGTATATTTAAGCCGGGGGAAGAGATGTAAATCGAGATACGAATATAAAATATCATTAAATATTATACCAATAAAAATATATCGAGATAATAATGTTCTTGGAAAAAAATGTATTTGGGATGGTTACTTGATTTCTAAGATCATTGACATTTATGTATAATCGAAATGAATGAAAGCAATCTTCAATGAGAGTCTTGAATCGTTATGAAATTTATGTTAATTTGGGGAACATAATTACAGTTCTGCTATAAATTTAAATTTTTTATTTTATTTATTTATTTTGTTTCAGACATAGTCCTTAGTATTTAGTGTTAGTATTAGAAGACAAACTTATACCTAGTATTAGTAAACAATAAAAGATAAAAGATAAAAAAAAGCAATCGCCTTCCAGACACGGCCACACTTAGACAGCATGTAGGCGAATCTAGTGGCGTAGAAATTCGAAGTCCTAGCGGTTTGCCAATGCACACGGAATGCTTTTCGAGTTAGTTCTTTACCTCTGGAGAGCCGATACACTTCTCTTACGAATAATAGCGTGAAAGCCATCAACACGCCACTCAGCGACCATTTCGGATGCGCTTCAGTAGCGCGGCAACCCGAACAGCACTATCTAACCCAAAGGCTGCAGTTATAAAAGGATTGGTAAGGATATCTTTACACGCTCAGTACTCCGTGCAAACCTTCGAGCCAGTATATTACAGCGCATATTAAGCACGGGCTGAAATAAATATACATAGTATACATACCACAGACCATATAAACGAAATAAGTCATTCGGGAAATGTAAGTACTCAGACATTCAAATAAATGACATTAATTGTAAAGATTACCTATTAATTATGAAACACTTCTTTTTTTACCCAGGAGCTATTTTTTTATATTAGGTGATAGCACCTAGCTACAGTCATTTAACTGCAGCTTGCTTAAAAGTGGCAGCGCATTTTCATTTATATTTGAAATATATTCATAGCGGGTGGAATTACTCACCGTGACGGACAGACAATCGGACAAACAGCAAATTCTGCCTTAACCCCAAAAAAAAAAGGAATAAAATGTTAGCAATTTTCCAAATAAAAATGTATGTGTACGTATGCCTCTGCGGATTACTCTTCAAAGGTTTTTTTATACAAATTGTGTTATTTTAGTATTTTTATAAAAACTGAATGGATAAACTAATAAATCAATAACAACAGTATTAATAACAATTGAAGTCATTAATCGTTTAAAAACTTTACGGATTTTAGAGAATTGATGTTCTCGAACTATATATGAAACAAAATATTTTACGTAAGTAACTGAATACAAATAGAATTATCTATAAGGGTATTAAAAATATTATGTGAAGAACTTACTCTCGGTAAAGATATTGGTCATTTATTTAATTCAAACATTATTTGTTAATGTAGAGAAATAGTTTTAAAACATATTATTTTCGATATAATTATAACTTCAAAAGTAAAAGTCAACCTTGCTTATTCGTGTAAATATCTGTACAATTGTGTAAGAATGCTCAACCAATAAAAAATGAGTTAACCCTTTATCACAAAAAAAGATAGTGATAGTGAAAAAATTTTTTAAATATGTATCAACATTTTATGGATAGGAAATAGAAACTCACACATCGAGACACTAAAATCTCTGAGAAATCTTCCCCATTTTATATCAAGGTTTCAGAGAAATTGAATTGACATTTTAAAAGCTGGAATAATTTATGTTTCTGACAGGTATCTTGATCGTGACAGATTACTTTACAATGAACAAGAACTCAATTGAAATACTTAAAAATAAAATAACTTTTTAAATAATTAAACTGTTTCTAAAAAATTAAGGCACTAAAATTATATAAGAATAAATAAATTAATTATTCATTTGTTATGAGCTCGATAAAATAAGTTTTATTTTGACAAATGATATTAATAAAGTAGTCCCGGTTTAATTTAGATTTGTGAATAATTTATCTAACAATTCATCACCACAAAAATATATGTATATGTATGAAATAAGTACTTTCCTGGATTTAGGTCTTACACAGTCTAGTGAATGATCCAATCAGAACAAACGATCAAAATAGCTAATATGTTCGTATATTATGTTGAAATAATTTACATATTTTTGGAGATTTAAATTTTTTTTAACTTTAATCTTATTAGTATATAAATTTATAAGACGACTTAACAAATTAAATAATATTTTATCTCTTTAGAAAAGACACTAATAAAAATACAGTTAAATATTTTATTTAGAATATTTGTTACTAAATTAATTATTATATTTGTAAATATTTTAAAATAACAATGCTAGTCAACCATATATAATAATACAATTGTAATAAAAAACTAGGCATAACACACAGTTGGGAGGAAAAGCTTTGGTTAAACGCCAAAGTAGTTAGTACTCGTAGTTTCTTGTTGTAAAAGTTTCTAAGCCTTTATTAGTCTAACATTTCTAGCACTATAATAAATGTATAGAGGTAGCTTTTAAGAATGTAAATTTTACATATATATTTGGTATCTTATAAGACGATGGATCCATGTTTGTTAAACATTTTAATGTTTGAGTTTTGTGTTTATTTGACTGTTATCTTTATGTAATCGAATTTAATATTATTTTACAAATAGGTATTGAAACAAGCATTTGCATAAAATCATAATTAAATAATGTATGTAGCTTATGATTAAAACGTTTTTATTTTTTTTTAAATAATTAATACCATTATATTACTAGGATCCGCCAACCGTGCGCGGCGGGTGTTGAGCTGAGCCCCTCTCCTTTCTTTTTTTCTTGATAACTTTTGAATGGTTAACCATTTTTTCAATTTGTTTTCGCTATAATATCCGCGTTTGGCTCAAACATACATGAGAAAATTTTTAAGCTAATTATCTCGTCGCATTCTGGAGACAACTAAACACAAAAAATCCGTGCCCGCAGGGGGACACGCGTGGGTAGACCTCGTGTGTAACTCGTTTAAAATATAACTCACTACCTAAGAATAACACATGACGTTGTTTACATCAAACATTTTCAAGCAAAAGGCGGTTTTTATTTTTTTTCTCGGAAAAGGTATCTTTTTTGGAAATACTTTTGGTACTTAACTTTAGAGTAAAAAATAACCTTTCTATTAAAAATATTTGCGAGGAGAGAATATTGGCCAGAAAAAAGTTGGCGTGGTTTTAACTACCTTAAATTTTCAAGCTAAAAGTAGTCTTTATTTTTTTTCTCGGAAACGGTAACTTTTACGGAAAAACTTTTGGTACCTTAATTTAGAATAAAAAATAACCTTTCTATTAAAAATACTTGTTATGTAAGAATGTTAACCAGAAAAAAGTTATGAATTTTTTTTCTAAAATTTTTCGGTTTTTTTACCCCCACCCCTAATTTATTAAAGTTAGGTTTTCGGTTTATCTACTTTAGTTATAGGTGTTCATCAAAGACATCATATAATATGAACGTGATTGTTCTACTTTGTATAGGGAAAAAGTTATGGTCGAAGAACTGAAATCAGAAAAAGTAAGGCTCTAGCGCCCCCTGTGGCCGGATTTCTCTGGTTAACGAACTTGACTTTCATTTTTGGATGGTTGATTTTTGTGCAAAGTTTGAAAGTGATCCGAGCGAAACTGCTGCCACTATCGTGCTGACAAAAGTCGAATCTGGACACACGCACGCTTATATGTATATATATATATATATATATAAACTTTTTGACCAATGGTCCTTTCGAACTCAGGGGGTCATAAGAAGACCTCCTGTTAAGAATTTTTTCCAAAATTCGAAAGTCGGGTACAAATGAATGGGCAGACCGAATTCATCGAGGTCTACCCAAAAAGTTCCCCCAAACAGTTAAGAGCTTCGCTTACGCTCAGCTCAATAATAAGTCTTGATTTTACAGTTCATCACAATATATATAAACAATAACTATTTTTAAAACTTTGTCCATGATTTGTGAAAATAAATGTAATAATATATAACGAACATAAATTGAATTATGGGCATGTCTTTAATATTTAAACGTGAAAATATAAATTTATTTATTTATTTAAAAGCTATTTATATAAAAGTATAAATATATCGTGTCGCGTGACAAGTTAAAATACGATCTTAGAAGAAAAGAAAATGGATGTCTGTTTTTCTTTTAAGTGTATACTATATATCGGAAGATCAATGTTGTACACATTTTATTTTAATAATTAAACTTAGAGATAGGATACATAATTTAAATTTAAATGATTACGGCAGTTTAGATAATAACTGATATGACTGTGGGATGAAAAATCTTTATTATACTTTTGAAAAGCAGCTTATATTTGGATTCTTATTACGTAATCAGATTCCTATTTAATATGTAAATAAAATAAAATAAAAAAAATTATAAAAATAATAAAGAATATATTTTACTGTAACAACTTTTCATGTTAGTCGGTTAGATAACTGTTAAAAATAGTTTTTTCTTCAAAAGAACAAGAAGTTAAAAAGAAAGCCACTATCTCCAATGAAGGAACCGACATCAGTTTCTTGTTATTATATTTATTATTTATAGAAAATACGAGTACATTGTATTATGTGGGAAGAATTTTGACTTTATATTTTGCAGTAACGCCTGTGATATATAAATTTATTGCACACGATAACATAGTATATGTATTATTATATAGTGATATTTTTATCTATTTTATGCTCTTTTGTGCTCTTCGTATTTTGGTTTACTTATTTACTTGATTTATCTTACCGTAAGGTAAAAAATTGATTAAAACGTACTATAAATACGTACGTACGTACTTTATTAAATATTCAATAATAATTACAGGTTTTGTTTAAGTAACCAATGTGAGATATAATTAAATTAATGCATTACATTAAAATAACTTAGCTGATCACCGAATGTAAGTCAGAATGTATCCAAGGACGACAATCGATGCTATCAATTATTGATTTAAATGCTGCAGAATGAAGAACAGTCATTACGTGGTTTGTTTGTTCCTAAAGAGAAACTAAAACGTTCGTATAACTCCCGCCATGTGGTGTAGAGCCCATTATCGTTTCTACGTAACCTAACTACAGTTTTTTAAACTTTCGTAATATGTATAATTAAAATATATACCTATATACTTAGTAAAATGAAAAATATAAAGTACATATTAAACATACAAAACAACATATTAAAGTACATATTACTAGTGTTGTTTAATTTATGGAATACAGTTGTACAATTTTTATATTTATATCTTTTCTGAAATACCCAATTCTTCCACTGTGGGATTTCATGTCTATTTACGATACAAAATGTAACCTAATATACGTATAGTTAGAAAAATGTGATAAAAAATTATGCCTCGACCTACAAAGTTAAACCTACTACGTTAACTTAAAAGTTTTTTTCCTCTATTTTAATGGACTTTACACCTGACTATATAGTTTTAATTCAGACTTGACATCTTTACTCTTTCCCCAAATAAAGGATCTTGATATACAGACTAAAGGCAAGAAGAATAATAATGTGATCCTATATGGGTTCCTATTTTTTCTTTTTTAAGATTTGGAAAACTAAGAAGCAGTAATTTTCACCATATTATAAACAGTCAAGAATACTATTTAATATTGCATTTTCTACATATTGAGAAAGTTAGATTACAAAACTTGTATCGAACCTTCTACTAAGGCTTTAAGAATATGTAAACTAGATTTAGCCAGTAATCCAATTAGAACAAATGACTTTCTGTCATTTTATGAAGATTTTTTGATAAAGCGATCTTCGTTGAGGTTAATAATTTCATATTGTTGAAAATTAAACTAAACTATGTAATAAAACACAAAACTATTGTGATATTGTTAATTAGAAGAATGATTCATATGTTGTTGTCTCTTTTTCCGTCCCCCGACTTAAGGAACATTTCTATTTCTTCCAAAAACAAATATCTTTCGTATTATCATAATAACTTCATCGCATCGCATGTTTTAAGTACGTGTATTGAATATACTAACGATTTCAGTAAAAAAATTATTTCTTTAAGTCTATAGAATGTAATTTCTAGATACTATTTCAATATAAAAAATACATAAAAATACTCGTACCACTCTTCGGACAAAATCCTCCTCTCACGCAAGGTTAAAATCCGTATCAGTGCTTAATCAATACTATTTTATTATAGTCATAGACCATACTTAATTATGTTTTTAATTGAGGAATATGACTGTCGAATACATTTTACGACGATGCGATATGTCATTTAATAAAAGCCTCACTAATAAAGTTCGAATTCATTCATTAGCAAGTTGCGAGGGTTTGAAAGTCAACGTTTTAAACTATTTCTATATATAGCCATTTATTATATAACAAAATTTACTATCGCTGCAATAATAAGAAAATCTCAGTCTTAAAAGAATTTCAAATGTCAGTAGAAGGATTCTAAATGTCAGCTATTGAAACATTTGTGGGTGTAATTTGAAACTCTAGCCTTTCACATTTGAATGCTGAACATAATAGACTTTATTTCTTTCTTTGTAACAAAATTTATAGATTATGTGTTTTATTCTCCAGCAAGTGTAGTAAGTCAACAGTATCTACCATTTATTTCTTTATTCAATACTATTAACAATAAATAAAAATAATAAATATTTATTATAATAAAAATAATTAAAACATGTACCAATACAATCAGTAAAAGTCTTCTAAACGTCAGCTATTGAAAAAATTTTAGAAGTAATTTCAAACTGTATCTGACATTTAAATATATAGTTTATTTATTTCTTTTTAACCAAATATTTCTAAATAACAAAAATGATAGATTTTATTCTTCTCCTCCGCCATTATTTGTTCTGCAGCTAATAAGACACATTTACGTTTCAAACTTGTTTTTTTCCTCTACATAAAAATGGTATTTTATTGCTTGCAATTCAAAAACTTAAAACATTTATTTCTTTCTTTAATACTAAAAGTAAAATTAATAGTCAAAAATTTGTGTCAATTTCCTCGCAAGAAATTTAAGACGCTGCTTTTCTTACGAGATAGAGTGTTCTTTAAATACTTTAGAATCTAAATATACAAGTCAAATTTATTTAATACAAAAAGATAAGTCAAATTATTTCCTTTTAAACAAATATTTAATCTGAGAACGGTTATTATTTGTTCTGAAACAAATTTTTATAATTGATAAACTGAGCATTTAAATGCTCATTATAAATAATGAGCATTTTTTCTTTGAATTCTAATTTAAAAGTTATTATTTATAGATTTTTTGAGAATAAATATGTTATTTTCAAGATACTATATAGTGGCATTTTACTCATTATAACCTTCTAATTATGTTCTTAATAATAAAATTATGTAAAATTAATCTGCGTAACAAATTTAACCGGTTTTTGGGTACAATTTATTTGGATTCACCGACTGAAATAAGTGACAGTTGTGAAGTTGTAAATGATGCCTTAAGAACTTGTTATGAAGAAATATTTTTTGTTCTTAATAAACTTATTTGAAATATGCGGAAGAAAACGAACGATTATGATACATTTAAGATGTAAAAAGTTCATTATTAAAATGTATTTTATTTGTAATTAATTGTAACAAAATACAAAATATATAGTAAATCCAACCATAGCCAACAGTACAACAACAGATAGATAGAATATATTGTACACCATTGCGAAGAAAAAAATATAAGTATTAAATAAAAAGGACACATGTTTGAGGAAAGTATATCTCCCAGACAACCTTGGCGTATATATATATTTTACCTTATTATTTCTTTCTTATTATTTTCCTAACTTAGAGATATATACCAAAATTAGCTTATTGTACTTACACTGTCGGCCGCAGAGCAGTTAATTATGCACTTAACATGCCATTGTTTTAGTACGATACATGGCTCGTTGTGATAGATTAAAGTATACTTCTGTAATGAACGAGTCTCGTGACTCACATATTCTAGTAACCTTTTAATACAAGTATCTAATTGAGTAAGCCTATATTATTAAAGTGAGATGAAATAAAATATGAATTTAGAATAAATTTGTTAAATAAATCTCTTGTTTTATATATTTCAATTGAAAATATATTGTATTAAAAGATATCAGTAATAATGAATTAGTTTATTTAAATCACATTATGTATATAAAATATTACAAAAAAGAAAATATATTTTTTTGATACAGAAAAGAGCTTTATCGCAGTTATTCTAGATCATGTTATAGTTAGCGAGTTACAAAGAAAGGGTAATAAACTACATACATACTAATACTAAACATGAACTTTTAAATAAACCCAAATCATAATTTGTAATATATATATAACCAAAACGACTAATAAATTTATAAATTTATTACAAATATAATGTGATGATCCTGATATGTCTAATAACAAAATATCAGGAAATTTAATCCATACATAATAAACATGAGAAGAGTCGAGAAAAAAAGAGATATATATAAAAATATATTTATTAATTGGAAATTGGTTATAAAAAAATTACACGTTACTGTATAGAACAAAGACGAAGACATTCTTAAAGGTAGTAAAAAACTTGTCTAATAATATTCAGATTTGAGATCATTGTTTTGACCTTTTGAAGTTTTATTATTAACACACATTTGAAACTAATGTTAATAATATATTTAATACTAATTTATATTATCATTAAATCTACACCAGTCATATTTAAAATCCCTCAGTATTAAACCATCGTGGGCGAAGGGATGTTAAAGCTAAAGGTCAGGCCGCATGTTACGCCTGTTCGTTGTAAACTAAACTACACGGTTATAAAACAACCCTTATTTTACTAGTGTTGTTTTGTATAGTATTTTAACTAAGAGTCAGTCTGGAAATATATGAGAGAAACTATCTTTTTTTTTAATTTAAAACTTTTTATTCGAACTTTGTAAAAAACTAAACAAACGGTACCTACTGTCTCTTATGGTGGTGTTGCTAACGTTTTCAATTTTTTTATAAACTGTCTGGCTTACACACGTCACACATTGCTCTTCAGTAATCCCTAACAAAGTAAAAAAATCGAGGCAGTTTGACGATTTCCGTTTTAATAAACGCTTGCTTTTGTTATGAGTGCTTTGATTTCTGTTATGTAAACGTTGATAAAAATAATATAAATACTCGAAATTGTTTCAGGAGACATAAGATATAACTACAGTTAATATTAAGATCAGATCACAACAGCTATCTTAGCTACATAATTTGTCAGTTAGATCAAGGTAACATAAGGATGAATTCGGATACATACAAGGATATGTATCCGAATTCAAAATGCAATCTTAAGATTTCCTCTAAGTCCATCAATTTATGAATGTATATACATTACTGAAATTCAATTCCCATACACTATAAAATAATTTATATTATTAAAAAAACATTATGGTTATTTTGAATTTTTTATGAAATATCAATATTACGTTCTTTTGGTTGTCAATCAATATGTTCTTTTTTCTTAAAGTCTAATATATTAAGTTATATAAAAATGAATCGCAAAATGTGTTTGTAAGCGCATAACTCAACAACGCATGGACCAATCTTAACAATTCTTTTTTTTAAATGTTCCTTAAAGCCCAAGGATGGTTCTGACGGCGAGAAAAATTCGAATAATTTCCAGGAAAACCCTAAAAGAGCCCTTTTCTTTTTCCTATACAAATATTTTCTAACTAAATGTAGAGTCAATTTAAACTGTATTGCTATTCAATAAAGTTCATATTAAATTACAAGCATTCATTATTGTCTAAACAATGTAGGTGTGTTGCTAACGTCGAAGAGTCAATTCGCGCTTTATTGTCGCTGCACAAAGTTCAAATTCAATCAAATGTGCGTTCACGCAAAAGTGATAAAATCGTGACCCGACCAAATTGAAAAGTCAAAAAATGTAAGAGCTATGGATTTGATTGGCCTTGGAATATTCTTTCTTTTATTTTAGTTTTGGAATGCGACATAAATTGTCATCAGTTTTCACGTCATTGCATCTGTCAAACAAATCGCGTTAAAAAGCTTATATAATATTTAATAATTAATTTTAATTGTTTTATATCGTGTTTTGTGCAAAGTGTTTTAATACCTGTGATTAATAATTATTGCATGTGACATTATTTAGGTAAGTATATTCGATATGCCTTCTATAAGACGAAGTAATTTAGGTAGAAGAACCCGAAATGCTACAAACCAAACTAATTACCGATCTTATCATACTGCACAAGAACGTGACGGCGGAAATAAATGTGAAAGAATTTGTATATCGAGAATGCGGGCAGCGAGGGCGAGAGATTCAACTAATAATCGCGAAAGTTTGAATCGAGCTGCTTTCAATTACGATTTGTCAATTGACTACAGTAACCACCAATGTATTACTATTGGATTTATGAACTTGGTTTGCTCTCATTGTAAGGCATTTAAATACAAAAATGATGCCAATGGATTGTGTTTCGCAAATGGGAAAGTGAAATTGATACCATTGGATCCACCACCAGAGTCATTGTACTCATTGGTTTCAGGAATAGAACCAGATTCCATACACTTTTTGTCAAATATCCAACAATATAATAATTGCTTTCAAATGACGTCATTTGGGGCAACAAACGTAGTTCGGGAAAATTTCATGCCAACTTTTAAGGTATGTATTATAGCAGTTATCATTATCATTTTAATAAACAAAATTTCCTGTTAACTAAATAAATATGTGTCATTAACCTTCAGTTCCCTAGACCCCAACACATATATTACTTAGTCATAATATTATTTGGTGATTCAGTATTAGCAACACTTTTATTATTTTGAAACACATTATAAATATTTGATGATGGATATTAGTTACAAATAATTATTACATATTGACATACCTAAGCATATCAATTATTATTTGGTGATTCAAATTAGGAGACAGATATATTTTTTAGGAACAAATATTATTTATATTTGGCAAAAATCATTTTTTTTTATTTACAGGTACAAGGCCAAATATATCATAGAGCAGGTTCACTGTTACCAGTGTCAGATAGCAAATAGAAATTCCTGCAAATTTATTTCATGGGCAATTCACCACAAGAAATTGATATGCGTTGTTTACATAACAATTCACTAAAGAGGTTTATTGTAGAACAATTATAAACTTTATTTCATGAGTACAATCAATTGATTATGTTGTTTAAAACTGCACTGGATCTGATGCCATCTGATAATGACAAAATTACGGAATGATCAATTACAACGTATAAAGGAAACACCCCGCTCATATGACGCACTGCAATATCTCATTATATTTTGGCAAGGTGAAGATGGCTATGATTTCTCAAACAAAATGATAAATCCCATTACAGGTAATAAAAAATATTAGTTTAGCTATGGAGATATATTATCAGTTACTATATTACCTATTATTTTTTTTATTTTCAATGTTATGAAAACAAAAATCTATTTTCAGGTTCTGAAACCAACAAAAAAGTCAGTTCAATGAACTATTATTCATACCGCCTAATGATTCGTGAAAATGAAGACATACTCAAATGTCGGCGATTATATCACAAGTATGTTATAGACATGTATGTTAAAATTGAAACGGAGAGATTAACAGTCATCAGGTTGAATCAGACCAAACTCAGATCTGAAGAGTATATTCACCTTCGAGATGCGATTAACTACTACTACTGACTATTCTTCAAGCACCATACATCGGAAGCCCTCTACATATGCATGAATATGCTCAAGATGCCATGTCATATGTTCGTCATTATGGTACAGCAGATTTGTTCATCACATTTACATGCAATCTACACTGGATAGAAATCAAGCAGGAGTTATTCCCTGGGCCACCCATTGATCGTCATGATATTACAGCCAGAGTCTTTAGACAAAGTTGAAATCTTTAATAAATTTCATTGTGAAACATTATATGTTTGGAGAGACACACTACTGGATGCATTCTGTGAAGTGGCACAAACGGGGATTGCCACGTGCACACATTTTGATTTGGTTAGTTGAAAAGATAAGGCCAAATGAAGTTGATGCAGTCATATCAGCTGAAATCCCTAATGTAGAAGTAGATCCTGGATATGTAGCTATCAAAAACATGATTCATGGTCCCTGTAGAACTCTTAATCAAAATTCACCGTGTATGGTGGATGGTAAATGTTCAAAGCGATATCCACGGACATTAATATCTAAAACAATTAGTGGTAATGACGGTTATCCTTTGTATCGTCGCCGATCGACAGCAGACAATGGAAGATCAACAATTGTCAAATTAAATCAACAAGATATTGAAATAGGTAATTGCTGGATTGTTCCATATTCACCCATTTTATCAAAGACCTTCAAAGCGCACATCAACGTTGAATCTTGCAATTCATTAAAATCTATTAAATAGATTTGCAAATACGTAACCAAAAGGAGTGATATGACTGTGATTGGTATTAATGCAGAGAAATCCAATGATGAAGTTATCCAATACCAAATGGGTCGCTATGTTAGTAGTAATGAAGCAGTTTGGCGAATATTTTCTTTTCCAATTCATGAGAGACACCCTACTGACGATCATTTAGCTGTGCATTTAGAAAATGGACAAAGAGTGTATTTTACAGCACACAACGCAGTAGAAAGAGCTGTACAGCCACCATCTACTACATTAAACAGTTTTTTTTAGACATGCCAAAACGATGCTTTTGCTCAAACATTGTTATATTCTGAAATACCAAAATATTATACTTGGAATCAATCCTCAAGGAGATTTATACAAAGGAAACAAGGAAAACCAGTTCCAGGATACCCAGATGTATATTCTACCGATGCGATTGGTCGAATTTATACAGTACATCCAAGCAACGATGAATGTTTTTATTTACGACTGCTATTAGTCAATGTACGTGGCCCAACATCATTCCAACATGTACGAACTGTTGGTGGTGATTTGTGTGGATCATACAGAGAAGCTTGCCAACGTTTGCGATTGCTAGAAAAATGCTCATTGGGATCAAACTCTCAATGATGCTGTAATATCATCATAAGCTCATCAAATACGAACATTGTTTTCTATAATCATATCTACATGCTTCCCATCAAACCCAAAGGATTTGTGGATCAAGTACAAAGATAATATGTGTGATGATATTTTGGATCAAATACGGATTAGAAGGGCAAATTCAAATATACAAATAAGCGAAGAAATTTACAATGAATTATTGATTTCAATTGAGGACATGTGCTTGATGATGTCAAACAAACTATTATTTAAATTAGGCCTGGCCGCGCCCAATCCTCCAATGCATGATGCTTTTAGCCAAGAGTTGCACCGAGAAAAACTGTATGATCTTAACACTGAAAGAATTAATTCAAACAAATCTTCCACTATTGAATGAACAACAGAAGTATGTATTTGATACACTTATGAAAGTAATAAATGTTAAAAGAGGAGGGATTTACTTCTTAGATGCACCTGGTGGTACAGGAAAAACTTTTTTGATTTCATTGATATTAGCAAGAATTCGCTCACAAAACAAAAGTGTACTTGCACTAGCTTCGTCGGGAATCGCAGCAACTTTGCTTGAAGGTGGTAGAACAGCTCATTCAGCACTAAAATTGCCATCAAACATGCAAAGCAACGAAACTCCAACCTACAACATTTCGAAGAACTCTGCAATGGCAAAGGTTTTGCAGCAATGTGAATTGATTGTTTGGGATGAACGCACGATGGCACATAAAAAATCTATGGAGGCTTTAGGTTCTATACCTTACAAGATCTACGGAACAATCATAACCCATTTGGTGGTGCAATGATTTTATTAGCAGGAGATTTTCGTCAAACATTGCCAGTGATTCCACGATTAACGCCAGCTGATGAACTTACTGCATGTTTAAAGTCCTCCAATTTGTGGAAGCATGTGTAGGTATTACACTTATGCAAGAATATGCGTGTCAAGTTGCAAAATGACAAATCTGGAGACATATTCTCTAAACAACTCATTGACATTGGTAATGGCAAATTTCTTATAGACACTGACTGGTTGCATTAAGTTTCCTCAAAGTTTTTGTCAGTTAACTTGATCAAAAGATCTTCTTATTCAAAAGGTGTTTCCAGATGTTGCTCAAAATTACAGAAACCATGAATGGTTAAGCGAACGGGCTATATTGGCTGCAAAAAACAGATGTAAATGAATTAAATTTCAAAATTCAAGAACAAATTACAGGTGAATTGAGGATATATAAATCAGTTGATTCGGCTACTAACCAAGATGATGTCGTCAACTATCCGCCTCAATTTTTAAACTCGCTGGATTTACCAGGATTGCCACCTCACAATCTTCAATTAAAGGTTGGATCGGTAGTTATAATGTTGAGAAATATCAACCAACCGCGTCTTTGCAACGGCACACGGTTAGCGATAAAAATTTTTGAACAACGTGATAGAAGCAACTATACTGAAAGGAAAGTATAAAGGAGAAGACGTTTTGATACCACGCATCCCAATGATTCCGACCGATGTACCATTTGAATTTAAACGACTACAGTTTTCAGTGCGGCTTGCTTTTGCTATGAGTCATAATAAGTCCCAGGTGCAATCATTAGGTGTTTGTGGTATTAATCTAGAAAACCCATGCTTCTCACATGGTCAACTGTATGTTGCCTGTTCCCGTGTTGGATAACCATCAGATTTGTTTGTATATTCACCAGGTAATCAAACAAAAAACATGTGTATCATAAAGCACTACAACAAAAATCAAACAGATATTTGTTAATAATTGTGACTCACTTGATTTACAACAAAGCGATTACTATTATATTACGATAAAATAAATATATACGTTTTATTTCATTATTCTTTATTTCATCCCTATGTTAATAATAATAGTAATAAATAATTAATTATCTCCATTTTTTGTCATTGAAGCACCCACTTTATAAATATTTGTCACCTTTAGGTTCCCACTATTTTCAATCAGGTTTCAACCTTAAGTTTCCCTCTTAGTTTGAAGCCCTCTGGCAGACATCCCAGTCGGGGTTATTAGTGGGTCTCAAAAGGGTGGCCAAAGTTCGTTTAAGTAAGTGGAAGATATTCTTAGGTCACCCGAGCTGACCTTTTTCTTTAATTCTCCTGAACAGAACCGTCACCATGATGATAGGGCGATATGTGAGAGTCAGCAGAGTAGAAACGTCTTAAGGTCGAAATATAAACTGCCACTTTCCAATTCTATTTCACAGAACGAAGTCTGCTGAGTTGTATAAAAATTGTTGTATTTATTATAAAAATCAATTTTTTTTCATTTTTCATGATTTATCTTTTAAAATTTATGTTTTGAGTTTAACTTTTATTATATGCATTAGTAAAACCACCAAATATTTTTAATTATGAACTACTATAACTACTATAACTATATACAACTATATACAACTATATGCAACTATATACACTATAATATATACTACTAAACTACTTAACTGATTTTAATAAATTTACACACCACGTACGTTTTCAACTCAATTCATAGTCGCAATATTATTTTATTGCAAATTATTTGTTTATTATTTTTCAGTAATAATTCTAAAAGATGGTGGTATCTATTGACTGGATTGAGTAATTACGAATGAGGTATCTGCCCTACCTACCTCATTCGTAAGTTTAGTGTTCCAAGCTATTTACTAAAAACTTTGTAATATACAAATAGTGTTATAAACTTGGATAAAATTAAAAAAATAATTATAATTATTTTGTTTTGATTTTTGCTTAATATCGACTGTCAGAAAACATTATGGTTTTCATGACAGATGTACTCTGAACGTTACCCCTTAAATAGTTTACTATAATGTAATACATCAAAAATAATACGAGTAGTCACAGCAACGCGTGACCGGGTCTGCTAGTTAAGTTATAAATTTAAATAAAAGGAAGAAACCTTATATTAATTTATGTGAGTTTAAAAAAAAATCCTAATAGCGTATACCAAATAAATACGATTATAATTTATATAAATCTAAGGAGACGAAATAAATAAACAACCAATATTCTTGTAATAAATCTGTAATCTTATTTATTTATCTTTGTTGCCTGACTTCTAACATCGTATTGATATTTATAATCACATTTAACCAAACCAATCCTCAATAGGAATCTTGATTCATTCTTACATTTAAATTAATTACGGGAAATAAAATTACAGTTCAATTATTAGGCACGGATTGTAATAAGTACAGTTAGACACATCATAGAAACAAGATGACACAACAATGTAATATGAACATAGTATTCAAATAAGCTGATGTCTTTTTACAAAATATCACATTTTTATTTTTTTATCTTAAAAGTATTAAGTCCAAATAGTGATTTAGTCAGAATAAATAAATAAACTAATAAATGACTTTAACAATTAAATGAATAAATGTAATAAATGAATGAATTAATATTAATCAATGAAAAAATATATAAATTAATAAATGAATTAATTATTTAACGTTTTAAATTGTTTACCGTTTTAGCGGGTTAATGTTGTGGGTTTTTATAAACAGTGTGCTTAAGTGAGGCACAAAGATTGAAGGTTGTGTGGAACCTACGTGTTGATGATTGTGTCATTCTGTAAATATAATAAAAAATGTGTTATCGCGTTTATATAGTTCGATATAGTCATTGAAGTAAACCAAAAATTTAATTTGGTTCCTTTTTTTTAAACTAAAATAACGAATATTCTTCCATAACATGTCAAACAAACCATTTTATGTAAATAACCGAATCTCATAAAATAACGGTCATTAATTATATATAATTTGGATTGGAGAAATGTTTTATGAAAAACTGACTTTCAATACAGAATTTTGATTTAACTCCTATAATAACATCTGTTATTAGTAAATTTCAAATTCTAAACGACTAGATTTCATCTTCACAAACATTATTTATAATTGTAAAGAACAGTTTAAAAACAAATATTTTCGCTTTTATTAAGCCTTAACAACAGAAACCTACCTCACATATTCGCATAGATAAGACCGCTTGAAATGGTGGTGAGAATGCCGACTGTATTTCCTCTCCGAATAGTTTTGTTAAATCCTTGAGTGAAAAATTACCGAACCCTTCAATAGTAGGACAAGTGATGAAGTTTGGTGTTTAAAATGTTGTGCTGAGGAAATGACTCTTTGGGCTCAAATTCTAAGCATATTATTAGTATATATATATATATATATATATATAAACTTTAATTATCACAAAAATCGCGACTAAAAGCGTTTAATATTTTTTAATTATATATGTTAAGAAATATTATAATTGTATAAAATAAGTATTTTGCATTAGTTCTAAATTATAATAATAAAAAACAAATTGCCTCTAATAATTGTAAAATGGGCGACAGACTGGCAAAACGCCAAAGTAGTAAGTAATTTCGAGGAGAGTAACTAACACTTATTACTCTAACATTTCTAGCACTACAACAAATACATAGCATCGGTTTTAATAAAAGTAAATATCACACATATAAAAGATTTTATTACATCTTAATACGCATTTTTAATAATATTTACGTCATTAACGTTGGCTTTTTAATGTTTATTTGTGTTATTAAATATCATTTTATATAATAAATATATATTGAAATAACCAACACGCTTTTACATAATAATTGTTATGTACAGTTTATAGTTTAGTAATACTTTATCTTAATTACATTTATATATTTTGGAGATGATACAAAATTCTTATAAAACATATAATATAAATTATTTAATAATTAAAGATCAAAAGACGCGTCAAATTCTATAAACAAAGTGAAATAACTAAAATAATTATTTTTGTAAACTGTTTATTTTTGACAGAAATGAATTTCCAGTTAACAAGTTGAAGAATATCGTTAGCAGTATTAACTTTTACATAATAGGAAAACATTGATTATAATTACAACAAATACGTTCCAAGTTACAATAAATAGTAGCTGAAGTAAATAACTAAAAGCAATATTTATTTATATTTAAAGAACAAACCCTATATTTCAATATTTCTCTTATTGACTTCTTATAACTGTTTAATGGTAATAATATAGTTTAGACGAAGTCTTCCATACTAGGTTGGAATAGATATAAAAGTGAAATTAATAGAATTGATTGATTGATTGATGAAGAATATATTCAATTACAGTTTATTCCATGTAATAAAAGTACTTCTAATTCTATAAATGCCATCATATTTTCGTATGTACATAAATATGTGTGTGCGTGAACATTATTAAGGGTATATTTACATCAAGTTTGGCCTTTACACTGACAGTGACATAGGCTGTGCTTTTGACCGAGGTTGAAGTTTTATTTCCATTTAATTTTAACTTGACTAAAGCTATTTAAATAAATTGTGTTTTACTGGAAATCCCCAGCGTAAATTAACGTACAAACTGTAATTCTAAAAGTGTTTAATTTTGTGTTGTTTGAGGAGAAACAAATAGTATATTATCAAAAACATTTGCGGATTGTGCCCAGAGGACCACTTTGAAAACTAATAACTAATATCAGGCAGTAACGGGACGGCCGATGATTATTAATGCTAGCGGCGTGTTTTCTCCAACGGAATTGTCGTTATTCCAGAAAATTAACCATAGAAATAACCCGTAATTGAATTTTGACTACAACAAAGTACTAAATAATTTGGCCTTTAAAAAACGCTGTTGCTCATTTTTATAGTTCTAAATATTATTTTATATTTTATTGTTAGAATCAAGGTAAAGTACGACTTTAACAAATATATAATTTAATTTCGGGATAATTATGTGAATGGGGTTTTTTTTTATTTCAAAGGTGTTTTAGTTTCCTTGCTATTAGTATTAGTAGTTAGTTACTATTTACCTAATGATTTACTAATTTATAACTAGTTGTGTATATATATGAGTTAATTAACGTTATACAATGGAATCTAAAGAAATCAGCAAATCTACACGTAAATTACTTTAACTATTCACCGAAGACTAAAATGGCTACTTTGGTTGCGTATAAAACTCCGGAATTACATATATAAATTACTCGGGAATCACATATAATAATTGCTATAAAATTATTTTACAAATCTACAATAAGTCTTTTTTCTTCTTCTTTTACACAATTTAAATTTTCACTTACAATATCGAGATCATTATAGCAGAAGAAAATTAATAAATTTATAAAAATAATTATGATATAGTTATATTTATTGGACCAATTGAGTTCTTATTTCTTGTAAAGTAGTCTCTCTGATACCTGTCAGGAAAGTAAAGTATTTCAGCTTTTAAAATATCAGTACAATTTCTCTGAAATGCTATAAAATGGAGAATATTTTTCAGAGACTTCAGCTTCTCAATGTGTGTGTAAATCAATTTCCTATCCATATATAGTTATACATATGTACTATTCTTAAATATTTAAAAGAATATAAATCTTTTACGTCACATGATAAATTGTAAAAAGTTTTTTGAAGAAAAGAAAACAGATGTAATTTTGTCGTTTACTTGTATTGTTATCGGGAGAATTTTGTTTGCTGAAATATGTTAATGCATGTTGAATTAAATTATTTTAGAACTTAGAGAATTGATACATATTTTATATTTATAGTATTATTGTAGCTTAGAAAGTAATTCATGTGTGTGGGATAAAATAAAACTTTTAACAAGCAACTTAAAGTCAGATTTTATACTACGTAAATCATTAATATTAGATTTCTATTTTATATAATTTTACCATAAATATGAATAAAAAATGTTGTTGAAAATAATTGAAAAGTATATTCAATATTATTCAACATGTTTTTCTTCAACAGATGAAATGAGAAGATGTTAAAAGAAAGCTATTATATCCAGCGAAAAAAAAAATATTTTATGGAAAATATTACATTCCATTTGAAGAATTTAAATTTAGGATTTTGGTGTAATATAAAAATTTATTGCACACTATAATATTATACTGATCTTTATTTTTATTATTCATAATTTTATCTGTTTTATGTTATTGTGTCACACAATTTTATCTACTTCTTTGGTTTCTTTGCATTTAGTTAAACCATTTCTTAATAATATACACTGTACTATAAATAAAAAAAAAAAGAAAAGAAGGAATGTCTGAATTTAAAAAAATCGAGGTATGATATTCAAATCCACCTGATTTCGAGTATTATTTTACTTTGACTCATTAATGACTCGTATATGATTTCATTATTATTATAGTTTCTATTACACAATTTGACAGAATAATAACTATCATGATAACTATAATGATATCTACTGACTTATTTTAAAAGAATATAATTAAAAATACCAGAGACACTCACTATTTTAAAAGATCGCCCGGAACCCTTAACATTTTTATTAGGCTAGTCAGTAACTCCTAAATTTATTATTATGTAACAAAATATAGATCTGATTACCATGATATTACATAAGAAGATTTTTTACATCAGTATGATAATATTTTTTTATTAAAAGTTCTGAAATCCATCTGCTATATCACAGCAAGGTAACGGATACCGAAGAATTAGGATATGCATGACAATATATAAAAAACTAGTAATCATTTAGAAATAACAATAACAAAATGTTTTATATCTTAAGTATATTTGATGAAAATCATAAAAACGTTCTTAAGAAAATTTGATAGAAAATTTGTTCAAATAAGCGAAAAAAGACTTATGGAAGTCCATCAAATTAAGGTAACTTTACTGATCACCGGATAAAAGTTGGGAGACAATGGATACTATCAATCATCACTTCAAATACTGCAGTATGAAAAGAATCATTACGGGTTTCGTTTGTTTCTAAAGATAAAGTATCGCAATACATTCGTATAACTCCATAGTGTGGTAGAGAGCCCGTTAGCTTTTATTACAAAACCAATGGACCTAACTTTAAATGTTAGATCGCTGGAGTTGAACTCCCCCACTCGAGTCATCTATTATCGGCTTTTGCAAGTTAAACGCTAAGGAAGAGATCACTTATTAAGGATAATAAAGAGTGTAAAAGAGTGTGGTATTAATTAACTTATATAATTATTACAGAAATCATACACGGCTTGTGATCTTTGGCAGATACTGTGTCTAAATTTTGTGATAACATGCGATTATATAATAATATCTCATTTAAAGGATTTAATAACCCCTATAAAACGTAACCCCTTTGTCCATTCACCACCGGTCCAGGGAATATAATGAAGGTGGGATAAAGTTTAACTATCGGAATATGAACCAGTAATTTGGTAGATATACTACCGTGAATACTGTCTTATATGGAAAATAATGTCAATAAATAAGCACCATTATCATAAGAAATAATAATAATTAGTGAATAAATAGTAACTAGTAAATAGTAGAAAAAATGTATTTATTATCCTAATATTATGTTACATAACATTGAAAAACTTAGAAAACAAAATATTTTTATAATAAAAAAGTCCATGTAATTTTTTATAAAAGTGTTCTAGTTGAAGTCAGATTTACTGGACAAAACTGCGTCAACCTCATCATACAGAGTACGCTTCAGACGCGCAACACATATATACAGGGTGGGCCAAAAATTTTTGCACTTTTGAAACATGTCTAGAAATAAAAGTACAAATGTTATTTTGTTTATGATTTATTTAACGTAATTATCATTTATTAAAATTTATCTTTTAAAAATGACGTCGTCGAGATGTGCTCCGTCTCGTCGTTGGCACTCCTGCAATCGACTACGTAAACTTTGGAAAACTCGTTGACACATGCTGCGAGGAATCGCGGCTATCTCCTCGTGGATGTTTTCTTTTAATTGGGATATGGTCGTCGGTTTATTAAGGTATACTCGACTCTTCAGATATCCCCACAAGAAAAAATCGCAAGGTGTAAGGTCCGGACTTCTGGGAGGCCATGGGATATCACCTCTGCGAGAAATCAATTTGTTAGGAAACATTTCTTTGACCACCGGTAAAGTCACGTTTGATGTATGGCATGTTGCTCCATCTTGTTGCATCCAAGTCCGGCTATTGTATCCTTCAAATTCATGCAACTGTGGTGTCAAAAACTCTCGCAACATTTTCACGTATTCCACTGAGTTCACAGTTACGTTATTTCCTTGATTATTTTCAAAGAAGTATGGACCGATTATGCCTTTTGCGGATATGGCAGCCCACACTGTCGTTTTTGGTGAATGAAGAGGCTTTTGGTGTTTTTAGTGAGGGTTTTCCGTGCTCCAATATCGACAATTATGTTTATTTACATGACCATTAATGTGAAATTGGGCCTCGTCCGTAAACAATACATTCTCAAGGCTAGAGAATCGCTCCAGTATAGTGTCAGCAAATAACTTGCGTTGAATGTAATCGTTTGGTTTCATCTCCTGTACAATTTGAAGCTTATATGGGTGCAGTTTAAGGTCCAAATCCAAGATTCGCCGCAGACTAGTTCTTGGTATAGCAAGAGCCGCCGACCGCTTACGCGTAGATGATTCTGGATCGTCCCTTACAGAAATTTTAACCTCCCGAATGTTCTCTTCGCTTCTTCTTGAACGTGGTCGCCCAGTTTGTTTAATATTCGTTGTCGATCCCGTTTGCTCAAACTTTTTAACCCAAGCTTTAATTAAATTAACACTTGGACACTCACTTACACGTTGTAATCCGTATTCAACTCTATAGAGGCGTCGTACAGTAACGTAGGAATCGTTGTTTTTGTAAAATTGTTTTACGCAAAAATCACGCTGTTGTCCCGTGAAGCGCTGCATCGTGACTAAAATGGCATTAAACGACGCACAATTCCCCGCCACCCGCGCGCCCCTTGCTCTCACGGTTTTGGAGAAATCAAGTGTTGCTATTTGCAAAAATTTTTGGCCCACCCTGTATAACAAAAGCACTTTTGGGCACATCTTATATTAAAAGCAAGTTTGGAATGATGGCGTCAAATGAAACTCTTTAAGCTTTATTAAATTACCTTAGATGGAAATGATGATCAAGTAATACTTCTATGATGAGATTTGTCACGACATATGTGACAAAATCTGATCTGTATTGAAGGATACCGTTATAAAACACTTTTTGAAGAGTAATTGTTTGAAAGGAGTATGACAGTAAACACTAGAAATAGAGGAAGTGTTAATCTAGAAACTTATTACTTCGATGTTTGTCTCCTAAATTTATGGTGATTCAAAATATTTAACAGGTTTGACTTCTAATATATTTTTAATGCTTCATAAAATCCTAAAACAAATGCCTCATTCGTGTTTTGACTTATAATAAGTTTATTATTGGTTATTTTTAATTTCAAAACATATAGATAGATATCAAAATCAGTTTTATGTAAAGGGAACTTGATACTTATCGTACCTACTCTGTAGACCGCAGAGTAGTTAATTATGCGCTTAACTTGTTATTGTTTTGATACGATATATGGCTCCTTGTGATAATATGTTATAGATAAGAGTATATGAATGAATGTATTGAATGTATGAATGTAATGAATGAGTATCGTGACTCATATTGTCCTAGCATTTCATACAATTACTCGATTGGGTGAACTTACATAATTTAAGAGATATGAAATAAAATCTGAATTTAGCATAAATTTGTTAAACAAATCTCTTTGTTTTTATATGCTAATAGAAAATATATTGTTTTCAAATATAATAATAATAAAAAATAACTTATTCCAACCAAATTATATATTTAAAAATTACAAAAAGGTTCAGCGAAAAGATATTTTCTAGATACACAATAAAGCGATCGTATTATAGTTAGCCAGTAGCAAACAATGAGAAATAACAATGAATACATAATATATATAAAAAGAGTAGAGAAAAAAATAGAAAATATATATAAAAATAGTAATTGTTCCAAAAATAAAATGACACTTTGCTGTGTAGAGCAAACAAAAAGATAATAGAATTTACTAACCTCTTAAAGTTATTCAAAGACTTCTCTAAGGATATTCAGATTTAAGAGTTTTAATTTCCTAAAATTCTATTATTATTATATATTATAGTAACAGTAAACCTACTCGTACATGAGGCTAGTCATTAATTAACCATAAGTCATATTAAAAACCACTCAATATTAAACCGTCGTAAGTGTGTGTGAAATGTTAAAGTGTAAAGGCATGATAACATTTACTTTCTCATTTTGTTATAAAAATATTGATAAAAAAAAAATATTCAAAATTATGAATACTCAAAACAAAAAAAAGGATTATTTTCGATTAAATTATAATATAACTTTAACAATAGAAATCATAGTTGCATATTCGTAAAAATAACTAAAACCCCCGTAAAATGTATAATATATATATATATATATATATATATATATTATAAGTGCACCTGTATATAAGCAAACGGATAGGAAAAGATGTACACGTACACACATGGAGACGCTAAACTCTCTGAGAAATGTTTTCCATTTTACATCAATGTTTCAGACAAATTAAATTGACATTTTAAAAGCTGGAAAACTTTGTGTTTCTGACATGTATCATGGATATGACAGATTACTTTACAATAAATGACCATGACAGGTTACAATAAATAAGACCTCAATTGAACTACTTAAAAATAAGATAACTTAAAATAATTAAACTGTTTCCTACTACTATAAATTAATTATTCACATGTTATGAGCTCGATAAAGTGTTATTTTGACAAATGATGTAAATAAAGAGGGCCCGGTTTTAAATGTAGATTTCTAAATCAATTATCTATCAAAAAGATTTATGTAATATCTCTCCTTGTTTAGGTATTGTTCAGTCTAATCAGTAATACAATCAGAATAAGCGACCAAAATTGCCAGTTCTGTATATAATTAATGTCGAAATAATTTGCATAGATTTCATGAAGATTTCATTATTTTTTAACTCAAGTCTTATTAAAATGTAAATTAATAGTACAAATAAAAAAACATAAAGAAGATTTTCATTATTTTTTAATTCAAATCTTATTATAATGTAAATTGCTAGTACAATTAAAAAAATTAAAGAACATTTTCTTGGATGAAACTCTAATAAAAATAAAGTTAAAAATTTTGTCTTCTCTTTCGATGATAATTAGAAATTTAATTATTATTTTTATAATTATTTTAAACGTAAGATACAAATGAACTCTAATTATTACAAAATAACTAGGCGTTACAGAGTTTGGCGAAAAGTTTTGGCTAAACTCCAAAGTATTTTGTACTTTCTTGTTTTAAAAGTTTCTAAGCCTTTATTACTCTAACATTTCTAGCACTACCTACAATAAATACTTAGAAACATCTTAATATACGATGGTTCCTCGTTTGTTATTCTCATTTCTATTTGGGTTTTAGTGTTTGTTTAACGTTGTGTGTTATCTTAAAATAATTTTGATATTTGAAGGACGAGAGTGAGTTTGAATTAAAAAATATTAATTTCTTAAGAAATAAAAATCGTAAGAAATGTCCAATTATATAAACTCTAAAATGGCATTTTATTTAGTTCAGTTCGTCTCTTTGGAACATACAAATCGTAAACTATGTACATAACTATTTATTTTTATTCTATTTTCTTCAAAACATACATTTAGCATCTAATTAATAATAATTTAGGATGTATTCATCCTATATGTTTGCCTTACACAAACCTTTAATAATACTTTTGGTACATGTAACCCAGTGATTTTGCGATTTTTATACATTAGGGATTAATGACTAAATAATAAATTTAAACAAACCAATGATATGTAAAGTTTTATTTATATAAATTTTAAAAAATAAGTTTTTTTTAATGTTACTCTTTCTGTTTTTTTAACTTATTAAGAGTTATAACATATTTTAAAGTCTACTTTGATACGTCCTTAAAAACTATTTAAAAATGATTTTAACTGATTCATGAAGAACATGCTCTCAAGTTTAGTTTATTCTATATATGACATCGTATCCCTTTTTTATAAAAGACACGCGAGTAATTTTATATACGCATAATATATAAGAGAAGATAAGGCAAATAAAACAAACATCAAATATAGAGAGAGAAACATTTTTTCTTCTATTAATAATTTATCCACTACACAGATGTGGAATTTCTTAAAGTCACTAGGTGTGGGCAAAAATCAGAACAGCTCAAATAATTCTATTAATTTAAACTCATTAAATAAACTTTTCTCTACTCCTCCTATGGAATTTTCTAAACAACGCAACTCTAAGACAATTCAAAAACTAAAAGATGCCACCCCACCTATCTGTGATACTCTCTTTTTGTTCCAGGAAGTAACGGAGGGAGATGTTAAGAATAAGATAAAGAAGATAATAAAGAACTCTCCATACTTGTTCTTCTTGATTTCAGTAACGCTTTTAATTCAGTGGATTTTGATGTTATGCTTAATATTCTTGTAACTTACTTGATATCTCCATCCGTTATTGGTTTAAAACATATTTTTTCTGTCGTCAGCAGATTGTGAAATCTAATGAGCATTCCTCTGACTGGATGAATCTATCTGCTGGGGTACCACAAGGTGGCGTACTATCTCCATTACTCTTTTCAATTTTCATAAATGAAGTTTCCAAGATTATATCATCCTACTACCATCTCTATGCAGATGATTTACAGCTATATAGACATGCCAATTTATCTGAACTAGCAGAGGCTATTAATGCCATAAACATCGACCTTGAAAATATACACACTTGGACGCAAGACTATGGCCTTACTTAATCCTTTTAAACCGCAGGCCGTGATAGTAGGTAGTAGGAAACTATATAATAAAATTGATTTTAGGACCCTGCATTGCATAATCTATGATGGAACTCCAATACCTAGACAATGCAAGAAATTTAGGAATAATTATAGACTGTCACCTAAGTTGGGCAGCTCAAGTTAAGGATGTAAGTAAGCGGCTTCACCATTCCATACATTCCCTTAAACGACTGCACAATTTCCTTCCTCTTAAAACTAAAATTATACTATCACAAACCCTCCTTCACTCTCTACTCGACTACGCTGACGTTTGCTATTTAGATGCGACTGATGAGCTACTTGATAAATTAGATCGACTCCAGAATTTGTGCATGCGTTTTATTTTCGGCTTGCGCAAATTCGATCACGTTTCCGAATACCGCCGTGAATTAAAGTGGCTCCCCATTCACTTTCGCCGGAATATGCATGTGCTAACACTTTTATACAATGTTTTAAAAAGTTATGGCCCGACATACCTTCAGGAACGCTTTCATTTATTCTCCCCTAGAATTCGACCTGAACGTTCTTGTGTTGCACTGAAATTTCTTGAAGTGCCGAAATACAATAAATTTTTATCGTAAGTCCTTTTCTGTTCTTGCTGCGCAACTTTGGAATTCACTACCCCATTTCATTTATAAAGACATTCCTAGTACTACTGTATTCAAATTTAGACTAAAGAAGTAGGTACTTTCTCTTTCCTCGTAATAATCAGCATCATTTATTTACTTATAATATATCCATTAGTTATATGTATTGTGTAGACAGTTGTTTCTTTAAGTGTATGTAAATATATATATACATAAGTATATTTCTATTTATGTATCTTAGTATGTAAGTATATAATATGTTGATATATAAAAGCTACAATGTGTATTTATATGATGTACCTATACCCCATATCTATAAATATCTCTATTTACTAAGGGTTTCTGGCAGAGATCTCTACCAAGAGATAAGTTATCCTTTGTGTAAATTTTCTTTGTTATAGTGTAATTTTTAATATTTATGGTACAAAAATAAATAAATAAATAAACAATACTCTGCAACTACTGCTACTTTGAGAGGACGTTGGACCCTTGGAGAGGAAAGAGCACGGATTGCATCTCGCATACCTACTTCAAGTGGATTTACTATCAGGAAGTCACTCCACCACCACTTAATTAATATATATTAATATGTAAACCCCCACACAAAAACAGGGATAAAAAGATGTTGTCCTAAGTTTAATCCTGATAAACTTGAGTTCCGATTGGTTTTAATCAAGGATTAATTTATTTTATAATTTTTGTACTGTCAGGTAATTATTTATTTTTGACTAATTCCTCCGTCCCCTTCCATCACAGGACGTTTCGACGCACGGCAGATATCCATCCTTACGTTGTGAACATTCCCCCTGTCCGAACGAAGCGCTTTGCTTCGTCTTTTTTAATTCGTACAGAGATGGGCTGGAACAGCTTGCCTGCGTCGGTATTTCGGTCCCAATACAATGTGGGTGTCTTCAGAGAAGAGTGAATAGGTTACTAGGTTAATGCGCCTTACCACCTATGGCTACATTTCCACTTCCCATCAGGTGGAATGTAGTCAAGCATTAATCTAAATGGTATAAAAAAAAGGTAAACATTTTAAAAATGAACTGAATTTACTATATACAATGAATTTAATTAAACTAATTAAACGATTTATTACCGATAGAAGCTCACACCGATACCACCAGCCCAATACATCAATTATTTTTCATTATGCTACACAATTTCACAAATGTTTATAGTATATTTGTTTATTTATTTATACACCATACATGATGAATTAAAAAATATAAAAGATATACACATAGAATGAACTTATCTTTACATAGAGCTACCCTTAGAGTGTTGGACAGAAGGTTTTAAAGAGCAGGGAAAGGTACAAAGATATTTTGTAAAAATATACAAATGTATAATAATAATACTATATAAAATATAATACATATACACTTATACCTACATAAATTGAGAAGTACATATAATAATAACATACAGACTTATGTATATTTATTTACATGTGACAGTTAATAGTATTTTAATCCTTGTTTAAATGCAATGAACGGCTGGATTTATAAAAGCCAAACTTTACATGTTGTTTTTTTATATCCCTTTTAATTTTGTTTGAATAAAGCTATTTCAATAAAGTATTTTTAATGGAAATCCCACGCATACGTAGACTTACAAATTGTAATTTAAAAAGTGAATTTTTATTATGTTATTTTTGGGTGTTAAAGAAGAGAAACAAACTGCGTTATTTTAAGCATTTGCGGCTGTAATAATATTTTAAATTGACTTTTAAACAGAGATGTGTTGGATATGTTACGTATATATATATATATATATATATAACGTAACATATTTGTAAATAAATATAAAAATACAGTTCAATATTATTTTATCGTGTGCAATAACTTTATATATCACAGGCATTGTTATTCAAAAATACAAAATTTTGTATTTTGGTGTAATAATGCCGTGATCTGTATTTTTATACTTACTCACAAATTTATTTTGTTTATGATCATTTGTGATCATTGTGTGTTTTTTTACCTATTTACTTGATTTATCTTGCCGTAAGGTAAAAAATTCTTTAATAATAAAACAATATGTAAAGTTAATCAGAAACATGCTAACGTTATGAAATATTCAATAATAATTACAGGTTTTCTTCAATTAAATTTGATATAGTTAAACTAATCCGTCAAATTATAGTACAAATATAAGTGAAATCAAGGATATGTGCTATCAATTATTGTTTAAGCTTCAAATATAGATAAAGAACAGTCATTACTGGCTTTGTTTGTTCCTAAAGAGAAACTATCCCAATAGGTTCGTATAACTGCCGCCATGTGGTGTAGAACCCATTATCGTTTGTTACAAAAGCGATAGACCCAACTGTAACTGCTAGAGGTAAAATCTCATCATATGAATAACAATGAAATTATAAACTTTATTAAATTAGTAATATGAAAAATGTTAAAATACCTTTTTCAAGTACATAAATGTTATTAATTTATAAATTAGAGTTGTAAAATTTTTATACTTATTTCTTTTCTGGGAATTTCCGGAGTGGAAAAGAGTGTTTCTTCCAGAATGGGATGTCACATGTACGTACGTATATTTAGAAGAATGTTACAAAACTATATTAATGCTCCGACCTACAAAGGCATCTTTTTAAAAAGTTGAATTTAATACGGACATTAAATGTAATTATCTGACTTCAGAAAAGTCATTTCCCAGTAACAAATTATGTGACCTTAAAAGTTCTCATATCTCAGTCTTATCAATAGAAAAATTTAGCGACAGTTTCTCGAAAATTACAATTTCTATACGAGATCTTAAATTGAATTTCGTAATAAACATAGACTTCGTTAATTGTAAATAGAAACCTTATATAATAGACATATAAAATATTATAAATGTAGTACAATGTTTAATGTGCTTTTTTTATTAACAATTTGAAAAATATTTAGATAAAAAATTTTAAAACATTATTTTTGATATTTTATAGATATAATATAAGACTCAGGTATTAAACAATGTTAGTAGTTTTGGAACATCACAGTTTTATGATTTGTGAAAAAGCCCTTCAGAGTATAAACCTTATTTTCACTAAATAATATGCCGCATTTTAGATTTCTTGAAAAAAAAATACAATTTTGCCTTTTTTTTACACTTACTAAATAAAACAGTTGTAAGTTTTCCTCTCATACATATTTAACCGAGTGAAAAAGTTTAAGAAACTTATTTTTAACTTTTTCCAGCAGAAATAATATAATCCCACTCGCTCATTGCGTCGAGTGATGGCGTTACTTCTTTTAAACATTTGGAGTGTTGTCGTTCGCAATACTTGTGATACTCTAACCACACACGTAGCGACTTACTTGCACAAGTCCACACTTGCACAATTACACGGCAAAGTAAACTTGCGGTAGCAAAAGTTTTGCACCAGTTTGGAAACTAAAATTTCAACTTTTTTTAGTACTTGTACAAGTAAAAAAATATCGCAAATATTTTGAAACACACGTTACAATTTACTTGTACAAGTTCTACACAAATACATCGTAACGTATGTGGCTTCTGTTTTAGCGATGTTCGTATTAGAATCAATATTTCACTTCAAATAATCATTCAATACACTAATAAAGTAGATGTGTTTTTTGAAGATAGCAAAATTGTCCCTGTGCCAGAAGACTATCCGCTATTCCATAATAACATAATTATTATTCAAACATTACAACAATCTAAGGACAGTTAATGTGTTTGGTTTGTGGGTGCATCTGTGAGTATGTGTGTTAGTGCGTGTGTGAGTTTGTGTGAATTTGCGGGTGTGTTTGCGTGTGTAAAATGAACTCATAAAATAATAAACTCATATTTTAGGGTACAAAATCATTCTCCGAATGTTTTTTTGCTCAAAAGTATGTATTGATAGGATAGATCTACAACCCGCGCTCAACAATGCTGTAAAGATGGTTAGATTGCTAAGATTTATTGGAAAAGATGTTCTAGTGATACTCGTAACAGTAGCAAGATATTTTCCCCATTTTTTACTTTGTATTACCATTATCATACGGAATTGCTTTATGTTTCCTTAAAATCACATTAATTATATACAATTTTCTGATGGAAATCACGTTACTCGTGGGATATAGTTGATCAGTTATCTCTTCCATTCTTGGGCTAGTAGAATCACCCTAGACTTATTAGGTTAGTCAATTATAGATTACAAAGTTGATTGACGGTTATTATAAATATAGTCGGAACTGAGACACATTCCTGGGGAATACTAAATGTGATATCCACTTCATCACTTGCGTTACCTTCAACTTTTGCCTTCTGTTTACTGCCGAATAGATAACTAATTAAAATTTTTATATATCTGACTTTATTTTATCCATAATTTTATATTATTTTTCAGTAAGAATTTTCTAAAACACCAATATAAAGGAATGTAAGAAAGATTTGTTGTGCGGGTATTTTTATTTACTGGTCGTTTATTTTTATGAATGTTTTAAAACTTTTCTGTGTATCAAAATATCAGAAAGTAACAAAAGAAACGTATTCTTTTCACTTTACTTTTCTGTTGTGCACAATTATCACATAATATATACGCTTTGAATTGGAATCAAAGCAATGAAATATTTTCTGAATTATCAAGGTCGCAAGATGTTTATAAGTTTTAAATGATATGCATATATATATACATCTTAAACGACTTAAAAAAAAAGAACGATTTTCATCAAATTTGGATCACAAATTCAGTAGATTTGTAAAATTCTAGATGGCAGATCCAATATGGCGAATTAATTTTAAATCCAATATAACTCTCAACTCTCGCTAAATCAACCGAATCTCAATCATTTTATAATTAGGAATATATAATTGTTATATAATTTGTAATGGCTGGCTTCACTTAAACATCTGATAAACAAAAGTAACGCTTTTATAATTTATATTATATTACTATTCACATTCTAATAAAAACTTTAATTATTAATAAATTACTATTCCCTATTCAGTATTTATATGGACAAGATTAATTGCATTGGAAAATTGAGTATGTAAATTAATCTTGAACGTAAGTGCCGAAAAAATTGCTTTAAAATGAAATTCACATTGAATATATTTTCCTTTTATTTCACATATATGTTAATTTATATGTAAAAATGTACTTAGAAAACTTTTACCCATACTGAGTGCGGCACATAAAACCATGTACTTTATGTGTACTAATTCATATAAAATATACATTTTTTATTTAATATGAACATAATTTTATAATAAACTTAGAAAGTGTTTCAGATAATTTAATATCATCTTGTTTACGTGAAGATGAGACGTGGGTGTCTGTCAGTTGACAAATAATGATTCACTCAATATGAGTTTATTAAATTCGTTTAAAGAGTTATTACCTTTATTTAAAATTTACCTAATACTGTCACTAGATAGATACAACAATACTTATTTCCAGACATAGACACAAATACACATACATTTAAAATAATAGACACCCACACAAACGTATTTATAACAATATTACAAACATCAAAAAACATGACGTTTAAGGCATTTGTCATTATTTTATTTCTTAAAGATACTGACTGTGTTTATTTTAGCTCTTACAAGATCTCTAAGAGAAAAAAAAAATAATTTAATATCTATAATACAACATAAATACAGTATTCTTTATTAAGAAATATAACATTATGACAGATCATAATAAGGAACGGATGTAATTGACGTGGTTATTTGTGAAATTTAAAACAAAAATTGCAAAAAACAAAACTATTTTTGACACTGGCAAAAGTTAGTTATTTATAATTAAATATTTATTTAAGTATTTTGTAATTCTATAATAGTCATTTTTGGTCTATCCTGCACATTGGAGTTGACTTGTATTTTCGTAAGTCCACTGCTTCTCCTTTGAGCTGATCCCTTGTTTCCTTTTAGCAGATCCTAAAAATATTATAGTATATATTGGTTACTTACATATTATATTTAATTAATAAAAACATATGTTATCAATTTAAAGGTAGGTTTCAAAATGAAATATGTTTTACAACAAACATAATAACAATAAAAAAATACAAAAGTATCGAAAAGTAGAAAACTAAACTAACTGTCGAATTTTATTTACAAGTATACATTTCAAGTGTTAAAAGTATTTGCTAACGGAAAAATAATATATGTTCTAGAAATGGCTGTGACATCGGACAACCAATATCTATTTATTGTGTACTCACTTTAAAAGCTTGTCGAAATTTCCGAGACATAACATTATAGAGTATGGGATTAACTGCAGTTGACATATAGCTATTTATTGCACTCAAGTATATAAAGGCCCGCCACAGCTGAAACAAAACCAAACATTTTATTTATTAAAGTCGTTTTAGAACTATATGAGGTTATAAGTCTACTTAAAGGTAAGCCTTTATATAATAACAGAATTACTTGAAGAGTTTTTACAAAATATAAAACGAGGAGGCTCTAATATGTGTTCAAGTCTGTTCACCAGCATCCACCCATTTTTATTTTTTTTAAGAGGTAATAGTTATTTTTCATTAATATTAATTTTAATTTAAAAATTAAAAAAAAAAAAAATCTTTTAGTCTAAAGACTAATCTGTCTTTAATTCTAATATTAGATTAGAGATTGTAAACAAATTACTGAAATGAATACTGCAAAAGTTACGTTCTATTCAAATAGTAATGTAGTTCGTCTGTTTGCAACAATTTTGCATATCATACCACTACGGAAACACTAAACAGATAGTATTAAGTTCCTGCAAGTGGCGCTTCCTCCGCATTAACATATAAAACTGTCCATCTATTTGTTTCACCAAAAGTGTCGTTAAGATAAGGTTGTAGCGTTTAGAAAATATTTCCGCTGTTTCCTACTTGCATTTAAGTAGTTATTGCATAATAATTTTATTCCAATTTTGTTAAAATTATCAAAATTCTTTCTGTGTTTGTGTTTCGTCGGTTACAGTTAAATATAACACTATAGTAGAATAATTAATACTTATAAAACAATAAATTTGAGCTTTGAAAATTCTGTAGCGGGTGCAATATTAGTAAGGTGGGCTTTTTCACTCGTCTTGCTTTAAATTTATATGATTAAATATAAATATCACAAATGAACATAATATTGGACGCTAAAAAATCTTCACGTGTAGTGTAACTCTACCAATAATAATAATGGTAAACGAATTTGGAAACATTGAAAGAACGTCTACTACGCCTTGTGTCTAATATATTCTTGGCATGGCATTTCAGAAACCTGTCAGTAAGCTGCAATTCTCTCTTCTTACACATTTGTAGAAAAGTTTAATTTAGAAATGAAAAGGTCACAGTAACCGTCTTCTACATCAAAGCCTTAGAATCGCTAGGGGAGAATAGATAATTGAAATGTTCTGGGCTTCCCTGTATTGTAATAAACTGTAAAGTCATAAAAAAAAACAATTTCTTTTCAACATGATTTCTAACATTCTGTTTATCAACACTATTTTTTGTATTATCTTTTTTTAGGACAAATGTATGGGCTATGAACTTAAGAAAATTACGAACATATTCATGTTAAGTAGGTTATAATGAATTTACTTAGAAGTTTTAGGAAGAATATATATCGTGAAATTCCTAGCACGATTATTTGTTACAATAGGTTCAACACCTAATTATATGTTAAACATATTTTTCCTGACTTTTCCGCGCACATTAATATTTTGATTTATACATAATTTGTTGACATAAAAGTATATAATTGTTTTTTTACAATTTTGAACATGAACCCCGCTGTCCGCAAACAAATAGACGGGTCAAACTGAAAATCAGCTTTGACAATTTATGGCTTGACATCTTCGTGCAGAGCTTTAATGCTAGAAATAGCTTACGAGTATTATGAATGACAACTCCTTTTGCTTCTATGTATTTTTTATGAAGTGTATTATCCCCTTTTTGTTTTTTATTTTTACGTTTTATTAATTTTTTGTTTTAATTTTTACTTTTCTATTGTTATTTTTTATTATCGCTTATTTTTATTATTATAACTAACAGACCCGGTCACGCGTTGCTGTGACTATGGTTTTTGATATATTACATTGTAGTAAACTATTTAAGGGGTAATGTTCAGAGTACATATGTCATGAAAACCATAATGTTTTCTTACAGTCGATATTAAGCAAACATCATAACAAAATAATTATAATTCTTTTTTTAATTTTATTTAAGTTTATAACACTATTTGTATATAATAAAAGTTTTTAATAAATAACTTGGAACACTAGTTAGGGCATACTAATTAGGGCATCTATCTACCTCATTCGTAATTACTCAATCCAGTCAACAGATACCACCATCTGTTAGAATCGTTAGGAGATAACTGAAAATCGTGACTGCAAAATAGTAAACAAATAATTTGCAATAATAATATTGCGACTATGAATTGAGTTGAAAATTATTCTATCTTTTAAGTTAGGTCAAACTGCACGTGGTGTTTAAATTAAGATTGTTTTTATTTGACTCATTTGATGTTTTTGTAGGGGTGTAGCAAATAAATAAAAGTATTGAGTTTGATTAATAAATTTTATAATAGAGTGTTAATTGCAAAATTCAATAATCAAGTTTCCAAATTGTCTTAAGATTGTGACAGCTGAAATAGGTTGAACCGGAATGCATTATTGATAACTCATGATTTATGGAGACTACCGGTACACTGACGTAAGCTGAGTCATATATCAATATTTAATGTTAACAAAATTGGCAGTTATCGTGTTTAAACTGTGGATATATATACAGACAATTATAACTATGTCTTATTTATATATTGGGGGCTATAAAACTTTAAATTTGTAACATAAATATTGATGTCTTTTTATAGTAAAGTTTTTGTTGTGGTACGGTCACATAAGGAGGAATGAAAGCATATAACGAGAAGCGATTTAAGTGCAGATGTGGATGTTTATAAGAGGAGAGGGCGGTCGAATATGTGGATGAAGTGCGGGAAAAATGATGTCGAAGAAGCAAGTCTCTATTGTGATGACGTATGAACGAAAAGCGTGGAACGAATTGATATATAGCGTCGATACATGGGATAATCGGAGATGGATGGACCATATAGACAAAAGGTAGAGTAGGTGCTGTAGAATACTAAAGCACCTACGCTTAAATAATATTAACTTATTTATTATTTTTTTTAGGAAAGTTTTTACTCATGTTATATTCAATCCTAACTAATACTATAAATGTTAATATGAATAGTTCGTTTATTTGTTACGCTATCCTTCCTTAACTACTCATCCGACAATCATTAAATTTAATTCAAGATTTGACTGGGACACATAAAACGAATAAAGTGTACCTTTCGTCCCTAAAAAGGATCGTCCCGAAGGAAAAAGAATGTTTTTAAATGCGAGTCCCACCAAGCTTGTAACAATGCGCTATAAATTTATATAATTTTTATAATAAATTTAAAGCTGAAAGAATTTGATTGAGTTTTAATGATTGGTGTAATAAGTGGTATGCAATAATTTCAACATAACAATGCTTTTCATAATATAGTTTTATAAATATTTTTACTTACATTGTAATTTTCCTCATAGGTTAGGCCGGGAATTAGAATCATTGTGCGGAGTACCGAGTACGGCGACCAGCAGATGAAAAATGATGCAGCAACTGCCGCTGAAATTCAATTATCGTTCAAAGATTTCTAATATAATAAATAAATTATTTTTAAATACAGATATTAGAACCCCAGTTGGAGTCATAACTTAAAAGTTTATACCAAAAATATTATTATGCATTTATCATAAAATAAAACATGTGAACTAACCTAACATTTTGACAGCTTTATTTCTGTTTAGATGGCTACTGGCCGGATTCGCTCTAGAACGAGGCTCTGTCGATTTTAACTTATAAACTATCATAACAAACAAAACGCATATAACTGTCATTGGAATAATAAAAAACACCAGCAACTCTATCGCTATCATAAACACTTTATCGCTTTCCGACACAGTGAAAACACAATATACACTCTGTTTTCTTTCCATGAAATAAATATAGAATACACTTGGAAATGAAAAAATACATGACACCACCCAGTTGAATGTTACTATTTTAAAAACACGGGAAGTCAAAAGAAGTCTCTGTCTCAGAAATGGTTTGGCAATAACGAGATATCTCTCGATTGTAAACGCCAGTATTGTCAGAACACTGCAATTACTCAGAAGATCCCAAAGAAGGAAGTGAATCCGACATCCCTCCTCACCCAATGGATAATAATCAGGTACCCAGATAATGTACAATTCGACTGGTACAAAGAGAGCTATCATGAGATCTGTGATAGCAAGGTTAAGAAGATAAAAGTTCGTTGGAGTCCTCATGGTTTTGTCTCTTGCTATAACAGCACAAGTGCACACATTTCCCACCAAACTAACCACCATAGACGCACCGAGAAATAAACTTAGAATGCTTTTGATAATGTCACTTTCTTCATAAGAACTCTTGTTGTCATATAACGAAAGTCCAATTCCATACGAACTATATATAACATTGTTCCTGTAAGTTTCATTAAATAGTAGCATGTTTATTAAGCTTTTTTCTTAATACACGTCCAACGAACAGCAGCGCGCGAGCGAGAAACTATTTATGCGTGGAAACTTTGAAAATCAATGAAAAAATCTACGGGATGTTCACCAAAATGTTCTAAAATATTGTTTTTTTTATGTGAAGCCGAAAGTAAATATGAGTTGTAAAATAATTTTAATAATAATATGATAATGAAATAATATTAGATAATTTGAAAGAAAGTCTAATAAATATTTTGAATGGAATAAAATATTACCACATATAGTTTAGGAACACATAACGCCTACCATATAAAAATGAGAAATCAATGCCGGTTAACAAAAATAAACCTTCATATACGAGCATATGCTTTATAAATAGACGTAATCTGTTAGCCTTGTACTCGCTAGGTTTATGAGTTTTGGGTGAATTGATTTTATATCGATACAGTCGCAATACCCACGTCAATGATCCCGTAACCAGAGAAAGTTAAAATCTACATCGAAAAATAGTAATCTATATCGGAAATAAAAGTAGTTAAAATATAGACAAGCTATGTCATTTAGAATGTTAAAAGTAATATGTTTATTTATTTTTATATTATTTTAAGAACACCATAGAGATAAACCAACACCAAAGTAATTGAAAGTATCCAAACAAGCGGTCCAATTGCTGGCAACCATAGTGGAGTAACAGTCAACCCTAATTGAAATTGCAATGTATATACATATATAAAGACACATCAACTGTGTACATAAAGACGCCAAACAGGAAAATTAGGGTAATGAAAAAATAACAATATAGTTTTCTAACAATCTACTTAATTCTTTTTCAATATTTATTATAATAACAATCAATAAATTAAAATCAAATCAGACTATCGTACAATATATATATATACTTAAATATGTCACCACGATTCCATCACAGTAAAATACTACGACTATACTTATATTAATTGCCCATTCCATATAGTGTGAACTAAAATTTGGAATTTAATCTTGACTAATTTTCTCTTCCGCAACCTCGCTTCCCCATTCTGTGTGAGAGCCGTCTCCCGTCCTTTTAACTCTCTTCTCGATGACATCAGAAGATACTGTCTTAAGATCGTAAGCCCATCCAATTTTCGACATGGTGTCTATGAAAAGCTTTGATAAGTTCAAGGAGTAATTTCCTAATTCAGCTGTTTTGTAATCCCACGGGAAGGTGTGGTGGTAGTTGTGGAAACCTTCACCGAGCACCACTAAAGATACCGGTTTGGTTTCTACCGGGTTGATATTCTTGTCGTAAGGTTTGTCTCCCCATTTGTGTGCAGCTGAGTTGACCAGCCACGTGACGTTTAGAACGTACACGTATCGGAAGATAGCGCATACAAAATATGCGTCCCACAGAGTTTCGCCCCACAGAGTTGGTATATAAGTTGGCAGTATAAAACACGCCAGAGGCATCAGGATAAGGTAGTAACTGAAAAAAAAAACGTCAAAATCAATATTTTTTTAAATAGGCGTATATTGTATTTATATGTCGTAGCTGCAGGGTTTCATAGTTGGTCTATGCAGGATACAGGAACAGGATAGAAACTCCATACACACATACACTTAATTTATTATTATAATAAAAATGTTATTAAAAAAATATAAATACAAAGAGTCATAAGAATTCATCCAATTAGTTTCATAATACGTCACCGGAATAACGATATTGACAAATAAAATCGCAAAATTTCAAAAGTCAAATAAAATTTTCAAAGAAATGAATCATCACAATAGATAAAAATTAAATAATTATAATATAAATAAAGTAAGAAAAATAGATAGAAATTATTATTATGTTTTATTTTTTATTGGTTATATTAATATGTATAAATATCGTAGTGTTAATAAAAATAATATTTTATTACGTATACCCTATAAGGTTTAAATTTCTAGGGACAAGATAATACAGCACTATATATAAAATATTGAAGGGTCTATTCAAATTAAAATTGCCAAAATGAAGCCAACGGGTAAGATTACAATTGGTATCATAGTAGGCACAAAGGTCCCTAATTAAGCTACCCCGCTCTAATATTACATCGGGAATGGGAGCATATTATTTAATGTTTTATGCTTTAGTATCTGAAATTAAGTATATAAAGTATATCCTCCAATTACTTCTTATTTATATCAGATAAATATATTATTATTTACAGATGTTTTTATACCCATATATACGATAATTTATTTATTATTAGACTATCAAATGTCTATTAATAAATAAAAAATATATTAATTCAGTTTTTGTGGTATTCTTTTTTATGATTTATTTCTCCCTGAAAGCGTCGAACTGAAGTAAAGTTTCATAAGTATAAGAATTTAAAAAATACTATATCATTAGGCATGTATGTATGTTTGTGGTAATAATAATATATAAACTAACTTTTTCTGGAACCGCAGCACAGGATCAGCTCTAAGGTCGCTCATGTCAATGGTGTGTCCTTTTGCCTTTATTTCTGGATGTTTCCTCACCAGCAGCCAGCCCACATGGGAGAAGAAAAACCCTCTGGTCGCATTGTGAGGGTCCGCATCTGTCTCTGAGTACTTGTGATGCATCCGATGATCACGGGCCCAGTCTATTACAGAATCCTGGAAACAGATATTATAAATTATTTATGGTAAAAAGAGCTGGAATATCTTTTGAGTATGTTATGAAAAAGGGCTATAAGTATGTTACTCCCAATCTTCATTTTTTTTTTGAGTAAGTACTTTTATTAGGTACCTTTATGAGAGCTTAAAATTTTTATAAATAATGTTGGTTTAACGAGTAGAATTTTAAGAAACAATCTGGTTTGTTACAAGAACCCCTGCTCCTTTGATGAGCTAACGAAACATTGAGGCAGTGCGTGAAAAATTATATTGCGAAGAAGCATGTCTGAACTGAGACGAAAAATTTTGAAGGAATTGACTGTAGCTCTAAATTTAATTGCATTAAGGACAAATAGATGCAGATTGACTAATTAGTAATTTATAGGTAGATAAAGTGAAGTGTTGGCCTATAAGTTTCACAAGTGTCAAAATATCGTTTTCAATCAGATGTTTCTTTGCTGAACAGATTTCAGAAAATTGGAATTATAATCACATATAATATCCATACATAATGTACTAATGGCAAGTAGATTAGAAAACCATTTTTCGTTATTTAATCCGGGTATACAATCACAAAGGAATCTGTAGACGTGCACCAGTCATATACGATTACATATACACAATATAGATAAATAAATAAGAGAGATAAAGCTTGACTTTGATAATGACCTAATTGATTATGGTCAAAACAATCAGATATGACCTGAGTCACGCTTGAACACTACAAAACACACGTAGCGTTCTAATCTCATGACTTGTTTATATATTTTATTTATTTATATATTTTCTTAGAAATATCTTACAAGGGAAGCATAATTCAAGTATTGTGTATCATACTTTTAGAAACATACAACTACAAAAATGTAACATACATGAATAAAGATAAAATCTAATAAAATAAAATGTCAATATTGTTTACAAGTTAACGAAAATGAGAAGCTCTTTTCAAGTCACTCTATAAAACTTCGAAATCTGTATTATTCCCATAAATATGTTTATCCCAAATTTGACAACCTTTCAGCGTAATTGTTTTTTGTAATATTATATATGAAATAAGCACCAATGGTTAAAATAAATCTCTAATTTAGCGGTTTAGGATATCGGTTGGAAAAGGTTCTTGTGAGCTCCCGCTGGGGTAACGTGGGTAACTTTTGTTTTATAGTGGGTACCCTGAGCCATATAACTAGCCTGGATATCATCGACTCGGTCGAGTGTATCCATAATAATTTATCAACGTAATAAAAATTTATTTTCAGCACAGGATAATTCTTATTATATTTATACAGAATGAAAGTTATAAATTAGGAAATTAGGGAAAGTTACCAATCACGTGTAAGTCGCATGATGAATAGCAGGTCAAAGATAATATAAATATGGACATGTACTTAGATAGTTCATCACATAATGTGATATAATTATCTAAATAAAATACCTATTAATGTGATAGGTATTGTAAAAATGTTAAGACCTTGCACGTGATTCTATTGTCATTACCAGATAATGATGTTATCATGTTTATATATTATTTTGCAAATTTGTACTAATATGATTGACATTTATTTATGACATTGTAAAAGTGTTTTCTTCGCATTAAGTACAACACAAATTCCAATTTTTTTAATGTTTTATTTGTTTGTTCATCACACATCTACGCTATATTGTATGAATTTGATGGTAACTTAGTATTTCAAAATATTGAACATTTATTACGGAGACAAAAAAAACACGTTATTCAGAAAAAAAAAATAAACTAATTTGGGATATAATTATTATAAAACTAGAAAAATAGAGATTTTTATTAAAAAATATATATATAGATGTTTTAGTAATTTAGAGAAAAAGTTTATAGTAGTAGACGTAAATGAAGTCGCTAACAAAATATAAAGATATCGGTTATTTCGGTTATTTGTTATCCCATTGCTATTCGTGAACACGACTGATACATTTATGTAAAAGGAATTCATGAATTTGTGAATAGTAAGTCGTAAAAACTAATACAATAATCTTATATTAGGAAGATGTACCATTTTTTTTATCAGAATTATTCATTTATCCGATATAACTTACCTGAAAAGCAATTGTGTTGAAGATTGTGAGTAAAATTCGAAGTGGTAGTTTCGCCTTGTAGGATTTGTGTGCCCATAATCTGTGCGCCCCCGCTGTGATACCGAGCCCAGAACACAAGTAGAGTACTACAGCTGGAAAAACAAATTAAACTTACTTATATTTCAAAATTAACTTACTTATATAAGAGAAATAAATATTGTTTATTAAAAAACAACCTTTTTATATTTAAAGCTATATAAATATAATAAAATATGTATGTATCATTTAAATAGATTACAGGTATATCTTTTTATCTATATAATAAAAGAAAGTAGTATAAAAATATATTTAAAGATTATCAATTGCGTAATGTGTTTGTTATTGATATTTTGTAGGTTCGCACTATCAGGGTTGTGTTACTCGTATATTGCTATTAGCATTAAGGATGTTATATAATTAGTAAGAAGTAAATAACTGTATATATGCAATAAAAGTATATAGGTAGAGCTTTGTTATAAATTTTTTTAGGACTAATGCTTTATTCACATACTATTGATGCTTAAAAGAAAAATGTTCTTATATGAATATATGTATTACAGGTTTATTTAATTGTCGAAATAAATACTGAATAAGTGTTTATTAAAAAGTAGCGGAAATTTGTACACATAATAAAATAGTAATTAAGTAAATAATTTGATATATTAAAAAGGTTTTCATGTATGTGTAATGTTAACGATACTAAAATGATGTTGGAAAATCCTGTCTATTTGTTTGTATGTCACACAACTAATTGACGAATATTAATGAAATTTGGTTTGATGATTGCTTATTGTCTGAACCAGGACTGCACATTTGTATGAGAATCTGTCATAATCATACAATAATTCAAAAATAGTTTAATCACAAATACAAACGAATTTAAAAAGTTTAATTTGTTAATTAAAGATTGCATAGTTTTTTTGATAGTGCAGACAAAGTCAGGTTAAATATTATGTATACCACAGTTTAATTTGCAAAACGACCGCCTGAAATTACGGTCATTTTAAAATAACATTAACGCCAAATAATTAAACATGAAGTAATATTATAATTGCGTATTCATGAGAGGTTTAACAGATTTTCATGTAATCAAATGGGTTTAATATTCCTAGGTTATTATTAAAATGAGAACTTAACTCCAATAAGCTTAAAAATGTTTGGTAATGAAAATATGTTGGCATTTTAATTTTTTCATTTACGTATAATATAATATTTAATACCTTTAAAATAAATCCTTTGTCTTTATTTAGTATAAAAAATATATTGCAAAAGTACGTCTCCATGGAGATGAAAAATAATAAAAGATCGTAAAAGGAATTGATATATTTCTCTGACCCTAGTTATTAGGGATAACTTTTGAAATACTATAATACATTCCTGATGATAACATTACACAATATTCTAACCCTCGGAACCTATTTCATAATTATCATATTAAATACAAACTTACCAAATATTTTCGTGATCCACATCGCCTTTGTTAAAAACAGATAGGCGCCGTAAACACCACCTATGTGTAAAAGGGCAAACAGTGTCACGTTTCTCCAAACTATTTGCAGTTTCCTCTTCGTAGCTGAGGGCGGTACAATGGGGGAGTCGGCATCCTTGTTTAAATCCGTCTCATTCAGCACCCAGGAATTCGTCTGCTGCCCTTGAGGTGGCATGATTATCTGCGGAAAAAAATAATAATTTAATCAAAAAATACTAATTGATTAGTCTTAATTGTTATTAACAATAAAGTAACTTAATCATTGCTTTAATTGTGCCAATTTATTAATATATATGATGTCGAAAATTGCTATAAATTATATTAATTAATGCAGAGCAAATTGTCTCCTGTAATTACCTTGTCCGTTGGATGTTCGCGACATGAATTAAATTATCATATACGAATTAATAAACATTTTATATAGGAAGTAATTTTATTATATTTCGTTTTTATTATTCATCGCAGGCAGGTTTAAGGGCGCAACCATTTATCATTCTTTGTTAAAATTTATGTTACATTGAGACTTAGTGAGGTAAAAAAGAAAAAATACTCTTTTGTTGACCAAAAATGTTTTTTTTACACTTCCCTTTAATATATAATAAATGAAATAATACTATATATATATTATATGTTTTTACCGTACTTTAACAACTCCTGTTATTCCAACAAACTTTGCTAATGAAATTTGGCGGAAATTTTGTGTGGTAGCAAATAACCACTGAATATTAATAAAGGCCCTCGTTGTTTTTAATTCATTAAAACACTAATTTTGGATTCAGTTTCATCCCATTCAAATGCAAATCATTAACTTTATAAATTTCAATACAAATATTTCATTTAGTTAAGTTAGCTGACGTGTCTGTGTTGGATAAAAATCCCATAAAAAATAAGATTAAAAAACACTTAAATGTTTTCAAAACCTGACAAAGTAAGTTTTTATTGTAATTTTTATAGTTATTATTTCCATAATTATTAAAATGATATTTTATTTTGAAAACTATATTTATTTTTATATGTAAATAACAATTTAAAATTTTATCTGTTTCGAATAATATTAGAAATATTTTATAATTTTAAGGTATTTCATTGATGTTGCGATATTTAAGATATTTTAGAATATTTTAAGTACAACATTGTATGTTAAAATCCAGCACAAAGCGGTGTTTGAACTCTAGTATTCAACGATTCATTTTAACTATAAAATGTAAAAAAAAACATTATCGCTATTTATAATTTAAATATATTATTTATAATTTATTATAATAAATGTCTTTTGGTAAATATATTATCATTAATACCCATCTGTCAAATTAAAGTTGATTTCTGAACCTTGAAACATTTGTCAAAAATATCTGACTTTTTATAAAAAAAGGTGCAACGAAGGAGTTTTTTGTTGAGCGGCCATTTTGATTATTTTTATATAAAAACTTTTTAAAAATGAATTTCATTTTGAGATGTTATATGATAATTAAACTTACAAACATAATATATTCATTATTATCAAAAGGAAAATATTGTTGACATTTGACCTCATGGTCCGAGCGCTTTGAGACGTATAAAGATCATCTTGTTAAGATAAACAATGATATTAATAATATATCATATTATTTGTATACAAATATGATTATAATCAAACGAATTATTATATTTTCCATCCTGTCATTAATTGTGCAATCTTTGAATAACTTTTTTGTTATTAACTTGGTGGCTTTAAAAAATCAGAAAACTCTAAGCCATTTTATTTAATCACTGTCTGTTTTTGTTTGGAATTTTCTTGTGCTTAAGTTTTTATATATATATAATAACCTTTGTACATCTTATAATGTATTTTGAGATGATAGTCATTATGTTAATATCATTAAATTATGTAAATTCACATTACATTTTATGTTTCCTCTGATAATGGAAATATAAAAATATTATTAAAATAATAATTCTTGTTATTTTTACTTTTTTAAATATCTTTAATATAATATTACTTTTATTAGTAAAAAATATATATATTAATAATTTGAAATAAAAGTAATTATCGTAATTAATAGGTGTTAAAAATATATAAATAATTATATTAAGAAAAAAATAATTTGATTAAGAAATATATTTTTTTAAATAATATTCAACTTTCACTTACCTATAAACGAACTGTAAGGTAACTTTTCACCAAGGAGGTTTATTAAGTTACCACTTAGCGGGTAGCGGTCGGACTTAGACGTCTCGTGAGACTGCAATGTCGATTTTATTTACAACGGTTATATATGTCATTAGATTGACGTTTGTATTACACGTATCCTTCAGGGCTAAATGATGTGCACTAAAATTATATATTTTTAAATATATATATATCTTAAAAGATTTTATTATAAACTCAAAGACGACTGCGCAATGACTCTCTCGTCCACTACTGATGGTTTGTAGATTTAGCACTGAACCACTATTAACAATCAAAATGAGTTTTCTATTTATAATCGAACCATTGCTATGTACGATACATTAATTGAATATACATTATATTTAATTAAATATACACTCTGTATAAAGTAATAATCTACTTATTATCTATACATTTAATAAATTTTATTTAAATCTGTACTTTGGATAATGTTTTGATAAAACTTTTTTGCTACGTGACCAATGTATAACATGGAACTTTAAGATAATATATATATTTTCATTGTTCGTTTGTGTGTCTATTTGTTTATGAGTTTGTTTTCTGTGCATTATAGATAAAGTACTGGATTTTAAAAAGATTATATGTGGGATCATTCCTCCGGTTACCTTGTAGGTTAAGTTTTACTTACATAAATAAGTATTTTTTTTTCTTTCATATAAGTGTAAGTAACACTTATATAAAAGAAAAAAGTTACTTATTAATAGAATTCGGTTGGCTATAGTTCATTAAAGTCGGCTTAAAAGGTTCTTCTTATCCTCGAAATTTTTTATAAAATAAAAAAACATATCCAAACATATAACATGATGAAAAAAACACTACCATATTAGAAAGTAATAATATGATAACGATTAATGATTTTTTAATTGCCAAATATGGAATGTGTTAACGAAATCTATAAACTGATAACGCCAATAATACGGATCGAACATTATAATCCTAACTGATATCTGTCTTGTTGTTGTTTTTCAACGTTACATATTCTTGTCATCATATTAATACCAAATTAGTAATTATTATAATTGACACTAGTTTCAAATTTAATAGATAAAGATGTTATATTTTAATTTAAATATATTTAAATAAAGGTGTGAAAAGACTCGATTAGGTACAAATAAGCCTACCAATATTATACTTTAACACTAAACCTACCAAGTACCTGTCAAATTGATCGTTCTTAAACTTTTGTAAAACTTACACATTTTTAAACGTTATAATATCGTTATCAAACTACATGACAATTCTTAGAATATGCATATAATATTTTCTACACTCTTTATTTTTAGTTATTTCCATTATTACCTGCGTTATATAATAAAATAACTTTTAATTACCGGTCAGTTTGACGGCGTGCGGTAGGAACAGGTATACAAGAATTGTCGGTAGGTTTAGTGTTAAGTCAATAATACTACTATAAATGCAGTGCATCAAACATCGTGAAGAATCATTTATTATAATAAGTTTATGTGTAAACCAAATATGGCAAATGGCAAAAATACAGTAATAGTTTTATATTCATAATAGTCCAAGAAGTATAATACCCAGTCCTAAAACTTATATAAGATTGAACTTATATAAGGTTTAGTGTAATTAAAGACAAAGTTAAATTGATTTTCGCAGCACAGTTAGCAAAGTCCAACTTATTATATATATATTTCCAAGGTTCGTATTAGCATTCTTGGTCTAGAAATAAGTTAGTACATAATTAATATAAGAATATTATTTCTAAAATTCGTATTAATGCTAGATTATCATATAACTAGTAGTAATGAGTTATTTTGGTCCATTCTTTGGGACCTTGGTTTTCTTAAATCATAATAAATTCTAACAGTTAATTATGAATTTAAGTGAATAGTCCTTTTATTCTTCTTTAGGTAATAAGCAGAAAGTTTATTTTTATATACACAAAAATAAACTTTCTGCTTATTTAATCCTCAAAATTTAAGTTTATTAAGTGTGCTTCTGCACCCTGCACCCTCCCATACTTTCTCCCCCCCATTCTCTTTAAACATCAATTTTATAAAACACGTTTCTATCAATATTTATCTCTTCATTATTTCTCATTCCTTTTTTTGCTATCTTCAATACATTTAAATTGACATCCGTTGTCCTTTGTTCTCTTGTTTTTGTTCTTATAGTTATTATTACGGGTGATTAATATAATATATTTTGTGTGTTTTATCCGTTCTCCAATACCTATAGAACTTTGCGTTCAATTTATATTTAATAAACATTATAAATGTATAAGTTAGTTCGGTAAGAAATAAAACACCTGGGAAAGATATGGTCAACGGACATTTGAAGATGAAGAGGAGTAATATGTACACTATAGTAAATTAATACAAAATAGATAATAAGACGAATAATAATAAATATAAAACATATGTTAATGATGACTAAATATAAACTACTTTGTTCACTACTGAACAGCCACGCAGGTATTAATTATTTGAATGTCGTTAAGACCAAGCAGAGAATAAATATTAAAAAAACATATACACTTACTAAAGTTAAATTAACAATCCAGCAAAAAGATAATGATAAAACTTTATTAATTATTGAAAAGTAATTTAACTAAGTGTGTAAATAAACATACGACCAAAAGAAACTTTAATAGAAACTAATAAAACGAACGATAACTAAAAATAAGGAAAACCTAAAGGAATATCACCTTTCTCCACAACATAATTACGCTACAGAAAATTGTTTAATATAAAAGAGAAATAATATTTGTTATGAACTTGTTACTTCTTGTTTGTAACCACGCGTTTCACGAGCAGAGACATCCCTAACTTGAGCATAATTGGCATGTGTATTTACGGGAATTAGCAACACTTAACACCTGAAGCATAATGGAATCGAATTGATTCTGAGAATATCTACTTATTCTTCCAGATGACAGTTTGATAATATGGAGCCATTTTAAATCCAAACATTTCTAATCCAAGTGCTTGCGAGCAGTTACGAGCCAGCTTTGCTTTTGCTTGGATAAAAATTCAGACAAGTCATGGTTAAATCCTTTTAGAGACATCATTTTATGCTTACATGCCGATAAGTATTAGTCTATTCAAATCACTAAATTGTATAAGGATGAGGCAGTATTTGTCATCTGAAGGTTTAGACCTTTAAATAAAGTTATCCTGATGTTAGGAAGCAGCAACTTTTCGCGAACAAATGATAAGACTAACGTCACGTCTCTCAGATGTCCCTCATTCTGTGTCTGAAGGATATCTGATAGAAGCAGAACTTTTCCCCTATATTCCATCTCAGATATATCAATGTTTTTAATAACTTCAGCAACTTGCTGCTGAAGTAGCGTCAATATGTTATAAATATTTTTAAGTTTCAAATATGAGAACTCTTAGCTGGGTGGTGATGTTTTTAATTACAGTTCAAACTTGATCATCCATGATAATAGTTAAGCATTTATGAACATCTTAATAGCTGCATTGGATTCGATTGTTGTCATAGTTAAAAAATTTGTTATAATGTGAAAAAAAGGTACTTTTATTCTGTTTTAAACCGACAGGTGTAGGTAAAAAACACTCAGATGCCTACAAATTTTAAGTATGTTTATAATATACTTTAAACTGATAGTATTAAGCATATATGGTAATATAAAAATTAATTGAGTTTTAAAATACCCAGGCGTGAAATTTTGTACGTTAATACTTATCTTTTGTGACTTTGTCCAAGGTTACTAATTTTATACTCAATGTTGATTTATTAGTTGAAAGTATGTCGTTTTAGCGCCTTCACTTAAAGGCTATTAAAATTGTATTAATAATAATGTTTATACAGAATTTTAAGCATTCCAGATGGTAACTAAAATTAAGAAATACACCTCTATCCCGAATGTATTTAGAATATTCATTGTACATACATATTATATTAAAAATATATATGAAAAAAATATAGCTACAGAAGAAAGTATTCAATTTAAGTATGTTTTATTAATTTGACAGTAAACACGTTGAAAATAAGTAATCTCTAACGTAATGACGTAGTAATACCATGTGCTTACATATATTACGATCACAGGTATGAAAGCAAACCAATTATTAAGAAGTTATATACATAGATTATAGTTTAAAACATGCTGGACTGGATGCTAGTTTAAAGTCCTCAAATGGCTGCTATTCTAAAGTCAAAGTGACATTTAGTGTACACGAATTGTTAAATTGCAGATCACGCCACCATATTGTAGCCATCAATTGCGTAATGACCTATATCCGCGTTTCAAGTGACCGCTTGAGTAGTGAGGTCGGAAAGAAAACAATCCAGACAAATTTTTTTTAATAGAAGTTTTTCGTTGAGGAAATACTTTTTCTACTAATATTTGTCTACTGAAATCACAATAAAGGTCAAAAGGAATATTGTTTCTTAACAATTTTTTTTGTATATTATATCCGTATTATTAAAGATACCTAATAAAAACCAATGGATATTTTCATAGTCTGTGTAGGATAAAGTGATAAACATTCCTATATATAAATGTTCATAAAAGTATTCATCATAACAATAATTCATGATTTTATTAAGATTTGCGATAAGTAATTTCTAAACTGATCTACGTACTTATAGAGAGATAGATTTAGCTATATATTAAATTCAACAAAATATAATATAACATTCTCTTTTAGAATTCTAATTTCAAATCTAAAAGAAATACAAAAAAATATAAAAGACGTTAAAATAAATGGAAAAGTTTTAAAGAAAGTGGTGATCACGTGGAAAGATACTTAGATATATCATGAGGGCAAATGTTAACTTTTATCAATATAGCCGTTTGAAGGTGAAGATATAAAACACTCAGGAAACGCTACTATTTATATATATAGAGATGATTGAATGCGTTTAATTCATATGAAGGCCTTAGTTCACCAAGATAACATGCACTAGTCGAGAAAAATGATAGCAGTTATCAAAATAACTTTAAAGTTTTTATTTAGTAGGTTAGTTTTAGTTGGTAACAATTATTTGGTTTAGTGGGTTAGTTTTAGTTAGTAACAATTACTTGATTTAGCGGGTTAGTTTATGTTAGTTTTTGTTTATTATGTCGAAAGTCAAAACATTTTGTATGCCCCACTTTGAAAAGGTTAGTCTCTATAGCGTTTTTAGTTAATCATGTTTTTACTCTCATATTTAATTTGTAACCTCGCGAAAAATGTAATTACTTTAATAATTGGTAAAGAAAATATATAATATTAAATTTAATTAAACAAAAATATCCACAAAAATTGGTTAATTAGTATAAATATTACGACGCTACTGAACCGTAATATTATATTTACATAATGTATCAATTATTTTATATATTCAAATATAAGAAAATAATATTTATAAAATATTTTGCTTTTAAACGTGAACAATATCAGATTAAACTTTTTTATAACCGACGTGAAAAATCGCCCAAATTTCCATTTCAGATTCTCATTTTCTGATATCGTTTATACTAGCTCAGCCCTCGACTTTATTCGCGCAGAAAATATTTTTTTAAATAAAAGTTGAATAAGTTACTCCTTACAACATCAACTATCCACCAGTGAAAATCTTGTTAAAATCGATCCAGTCGTTTCAGAGATTAGCCGGAACAAACAGACAGAAAAAAAAATTAAATATCCTATATACTTTCATATGCATTCAGTGAAAAGCTGTAATTTGGAATTACAAACAAACACTTCAATTTTATTGATATTAAATTTAATTTTAAACCTTTAACTACTAGTTATTTTCATGTTTAATATGAAATATTGAGCAACATTGATAAACGTTGACGAACAAGATAATAATATTGCATGTTATAGAAATTGACCTATCTAGAAAATACCAGCAATAGAGATCATTATGATTACAGAGACGTCATGAGAAAATTGCACAAGAAAACAACAAACAATATGATGTTTTAACAACTGAGTTATTAAATTAAACTTACATACTTGAATTGTTATTTCTTTTCACCCTTATATAATTCTGAAGGGTGGCTCTTTGTGTATATACATTATACATATTATATGTACCGCAGTGGCATTCTGATTGCATGTGTGAGAAAGAATTGTAGTTAGTTTTGCGTCTGTTTCAAAAATACAAAAACAAAACAAATGAAAATTGTAAAAAGTGTTCCAAATGTTACAATTTAAAAATTGTTTTTTATCATCTCGTGTGAACATCTCGTGTGATAGGAAATGTGCATTGAATCGATTACAATCAAAAATAGATATAGATAATATAAAATAATAATCTCTGAAACAAGTTGCATATCGTATCAAAATTTGAGCTCAAACGGTGTAGTAATTTTTAAATTTTTGACGCGTAATTGATACTTTAACGTAAATACTTTTTAGCGCAATTTTAATCATCATTTTATTCGTAATTGTATTTTAACTTAATATTTACTTCATTTGGCTCAATAGATTAAAGTGATTACAATTCAAATCTTTCATATTTATACATTTGTTTGTCTGTAATCAGTCTGCGACATATATTTTAACAAGTTAATTCACACATAGAATTTTTTTTTATTTACAATGAATTTTCCGCTATTTCTCATATAGTTTAGTTATTTTTAAATTATATTATCATATTCGAATAAAGATTATAAAATACAGCGTAATATTAGAATTACAAAATGTATTCATGCTGTTTAATCCTGAATTCGCAGAAACCCAGCGAGGAAACAATAGGTCTGAGAACTGAAGATTATGTATAGAATACATGTATAATAAGACCTAAATCTCAGATTACAGTCTATGTACAGAGCATACCGTGCTTCAATACAAAGGGTGAGAGTGGATCGATCACAGCCTATCCTGATATGCAAATGACACTAAAATATCATATTTATATATGAAAAACCTTTCACGATGGAACAGCACTACAACCTTTGATTTAGTATCAAATAATTAGCGTTAATTGAGAAAGTGTACAATTATAATTTTAAAAAAAAATATGCACAAGGAGTCGTAAAGATGCAACATGGTCAGCCATGTCATCATGTGGTAGAGATGTCTTATTAAGTAACAAAGCGATATTTTTTTTTATTTGAAATAGAGAGAGATATTTCTATTTCGTACAGCTCAATTTTATTACGTTCATAATGTTAAGTATTTCTGTATGCATCAAAGAGTCATGACGTCATACTTGATCATTAAACACAGTGTCCCATACAAAAAACTAATTCCGTTTGGTTAATGAATTAAACGTGACACATTTAATTTATGTAATTATGTTTATTAGCCTCCATAGAATTTTATAAATCTTCCCAATCAATGTATTTTTTTGTCCATTAATATTTGAGTATAAAAACTGGAATAAAACTGATTGTCTTATCAAAATCCAGTCACTTCTGTCTTATCTTGAAGGACTTGCAACGTCAAAATGATGGTAAGTTATTTTTATATTTAAATATAATACCAATAGATTTAGTTTTATTAAATAACCTTCGTATAAAAGTAAAGTACTAAATGTTTTAACTATTTCGATTTTAAAAGAGATAAAACGGCCAGGACTCCAATTTATTACCTTTGAGATACCGTTCTTTTGTTCTACCCATTAAGCTACGGCCTTGACAGTTCTAATATTTTATATTTAATAATTATATTATTTTTATTGTTGACTATACATCAACTACTATTAAGTAGTAATACTTACTACTAGTAATATAAAAAATGTTGTAATTATAATATTATGGTCTATAAGAAACAATATTATTTGCAGATAAAAATGTTGTTGCTCTACTTCTTCACTTCTGCAGTTATGGGACATGATAATAACCACAAAATCCATTCTCCAGGTATAAATTATATACTTATATATAATAAACAAAGTACTAAAGCCTTTTAATTTTATAACTTTGACCGATTAAATGATTTACTTTTTATCGAAAAATACAAATATAATATATGTTAAATTATGTGAATGTGCATTAGTTATTAACTACTCAATGGATATGCACACATGTTGTCACGGATACAATAAAATATACCTTTAAGCCTTAAAATAATATTGTACTCCAAGTATACCTAAAAATTAAAACTTTTAGAAGGCGTTCCGACATATATATGTATGTGTGTGTGTGTGTGTATGTGTATATACATTAATATCTTACAAATGTTTATGTATCAATTGTTGCAGGTGGTAGTAGCTGGCAGAGTAGTATCAGTGCGACACCAACAATTGGTGTTGCCAGATCCGCCAGTATTTGGGACAATACCGCTTTTGACCGCCCAGAGTGGGGAAAAAATGGTGCAAGGACCAGAAGTTTTGGCAGCAATGGATTCACCGCCAAGGGATTTTCGGGCAAAGGATGTCGCTGCTCGGACGATACAAATATTTATAAATCGCAAGACAGATACTCAACTTGGTAGATGAATATAATCTATTAAAGTTGATCATTACATATTGATGGCTTGGTTTATGAATTATATTTTAATAAATAATATACTAACAAATATATATATTTTTAATTTTATTACAACTGTTCTCTTACTAGGATTACGACATTGATATTTTGATTTGTGTTATGTAAATTATTTAATCAAAAATAACAACAAATATATAAAACTTCACTTATATTAATAGATATATAAAAAATAATAAGAAATTTGTGGGAAACTCCCTACAAATGTATTAAAAACATGAATAGACAACTGAAATTTAATTTTAAGCTGTATTATATCACAAAACGGTGTATTAAGTTAGTTTCTAGATAAACTACTGTTATTGATTTTATTTCCATAATTCATTTTATAATCACTTCCTATTACAGTCGTCCAGTTTCCTATCACTTAGTATTACAAATCCATCTTGGAACATGAAAGGGGTTGGGCTAATGGCGTAAACACTTAAAAAATTATGAGTTAACGCTGTTCGGAATTAACAATGTTTAAGGTTCAAATGTTACAGTCTGAACTGTCTTTTACGATACAGTTCAAATGCATATATACTAGGGGAGCCAACAGACCCTCAATTTCGACTCGCTGCGCTCACGAAATCTCGGGTGCCGTTTGCATATTGAGCGAAGCGAGCCCAGTGCAATCCTTGTAGATAATGTCGGTAATGTAGGAGATTTGATCACCATCAAGCCATCAAATTAGACCTAACCTAACCTAACACGAATAATAACTGATATCCCATATATATATATGGAATATCAGTTTTTCGACGATTATTCCTCAACGACAAGACATTTTTCAATTTTTTTTAAAAAAGTATCACCTAATGTGTGTCTTTTGATTGCAAAATTTCATAGTTTTCCGTAAAGTAGTTTTCGAGCCTATGACAAAGAATATGGCAAAGAATGTAAAAAAGTCTCCAGTAGAGCGCTTCGCTCGCTTCGCTCAATTATAAAGGATGCCAATGTAAAATAATAATTTATTATAGACTTGATTCTTCTATTGATTGTTATTTTTAATTGTATTTAAAATTTTGAAGTCGAATATCAAAACCGATGATATTATTTAGTTCACAAATGAGTATGAAATAAATAAACACAAAATAAATTAAAAAAATATATAATTGATTAAATTACAGCACAGCTATTTTATTATTTGCCATGAAAACTTTTGTAAAATTATCAATCAAATTTGTTAACTTTTGTAATTAAAATGTTGCTTCATAATTGTAATGTGCCGTATGTAAGATGTTTTTATTCTTTTGGGTCAATCGTTAATTTACTACTTATTTTCCTAAATATTAGTATATACTTTCATCTGCATTTAGTAAAAAATTTACATATATATTTATATATATATATATATATATATGTGTGTATATAATAGTTACAAACAGACATTTAAATTTTATTTATTTGTATAGATAATGACAATTTTATTCGTATAAATCCTGCCGTTAGTTTTGTGAGAGATGGAATTTCTCCTACAACTTAATCTTAATAAGTTATCGTAGTTTATACAATAAAATACTTGTAAAGTAACAAATTCCATATTTTGTAATATGACTGCGACACTACTTAATTGTGAATCAGTAACAATATAATAACTTTCTTGTGTAATTTACTTCTAATAACCTTACATATTAAGTGGCCATTCAGAAGAGACTCAGGTATCGAAGCTACAGAGCGCCAACATGAATTCACTAATAAAGGTAATTAATGTATTTAATATATATAATATAAAATGTTGAAGAATATGTGTAATAAGTATAAAATAAAATATATATATATTATATTTTTAGTGGTTACGGAGTCCGCGACCGCTACACAAAAACCGAAGCACTTTGAAAAAAAACTTAAAACAAAAACTAAATTTAAAGAACATTATAGAAAAACACATACAAAAATCGGGAATAAGGTTTGGAAATAAACGATCCGAATTACGTTGTTTTGCAAAAATATCTATCTTCTGTTTTCTTATCACAAACTGTACACAACTAATAGCCTTGGCTATGACGAAGGATGATGCTAAAAAAGTTTTCGCTTGCTTTAGTGTCCTTACATTTTGTGCAATGGGTTTCTTAAAACTATGGTCATTGCTCGTTTACCAGGAATATTGGCGCTCTTTAATAATCCAGACTTCTTCATTGGAAAATGTTTATTTAAATAAAGTCAAATCGATTTATGAATACGAGTCGGATGATGAAGAAAACAATTTGTCCGATCATGTAAATGCGTATACGAAGAACTTTAAGAAGATGTCTACTCATCTCTCAAGAATTTATTTTTTTACCGTTGTTATATTTATGACATCACCGTTTATTGAATATGGACTTTATGTATATAACGGGAGAATAGTTCAGGAATACCCCCACATCTTACCAGGGTGGGCTGCGCTGGATTTTAGTATTATTGGCTACTTTGCTACCGTTATAGCCGAAGCCATCGCTGCTGTATATTGCGTTATGATACACAAGGCCTTTGATTTAACTGTAATAGGCTTGATGATATTTATACGAGGTCAGTTTTTGTTGGTACAAAAGGCCAGTGGAGCGATTGGAGGAAAAGGAAAAGTGTGTATCTTGTCTAAGAAGAGAGATGATCGCGCTCATTATAGGATCAAAAAATGTCATCGCAGCCACGTTTCTTTACTAAAGTAAGTATTTACTATATATAAAATAGCCGTCAATAAAATTTATTATATAATTAATTTTATAACCACACGAAATCTACATAAAACGACCGACCACATTTATTTGAGGAGTCAGACGAATTGATAAATTGGATTAATTATATGTTTTATTAAATTATTATTATTTACATATCATTGTGTATGTAAATTTATTATAATGTATTACATCCACAAATTAGCAACTGCATGCAAATTTAGGCTTATCTTTTTGCGGCCTGGTTGGATTAGATATGTTTTATTTTATTTTTTTGCGACTATAAATTCTTTCGACCAAGTCGTTTTGTGAAGAATAAGCCAGGGCCCTGTGTAACTACCCAGTGGCAGACACACTGTTATTTTAAAGGCTATTTAGAGAGACCAACATTCCGATATTCAGTCTATACCCCTATAAAGTTACTAGAAGTAGGTGAAATCAATTCTATCTCGGATAACTCACTAAAGTTTCATATTTATATGAAAATGAAATATCTTGAGTCCTAATTAAGCTGAACGTAAGCAAAGCTTTTAACCGTTTGGGAGACCTTTTTTTGTGTTTAGTTGTCTCCAGAATGCAACGAGATAATTAGCTAAAAATTTTCTCATGTATGTTTGACCCAAACGCGGATGTTATAGCGATAAACAGATTGAAAAAATGTTTAGCCATCCAAAAGTTATCAAGAAAAGAAGAAAGGAGAGGGGCTCAGCTCAACACCCGCCGCGCACGGTTGGCGGATCCTAGTATTTAGATTGGTTTACAAACTATTTTGACATTATTGCTAATAAACTCCTCCTCAAACCTAAGTTAAATTGCTTCATTCGGTTTGTAGTTGCATATAGGGACTTTTATAGTTGGTTCTTCTACTATAATAATAAAATTAAATAAAGTCAAAGGGATCATGTATCATATGATCATTACGACCTTTAGACATTTTTATATTCCTACAAAAGTCATGGTTCACATTCCCTTCTATCCAATCTCGACTTTGTCGACACAAGCTACCCTAATTTACTGAAGAACTTCTTAATAAACTTTAGACTACCTTGGTTTTAGATTCATATTTGGCTTGCGGCGGATGTATGACAAGGTGTCTGATTTTTAACTTTTTTCTTTACATTGGTTTTTAGGTGTTTAAATCTTTAGACTCCCGCATTATATATATATTTTTTTATGCAATATATATATAACACCATTACGATTAAATCTATTTGTCTAAAGTATCCTTAATGATTATTATGTAAATTTAATTTTAGTGTCTTTCTGTGAATTTATTTTAGTAAGATTGTTCAAATTTAAACGTTACAAATAAATATAATCGTACATGTACAAAGTTTAAACAAAGCGTTTTTATACGGACATAGCAGATGAGTTTATAAATATGGTTTACATGTTAAAAGAAGTGGACCTGCCCATGAACGTCTGCAAAAAATTAACAGCTTTCGGGAACAGGGCATAAAGAAGGAAAGTAAGAAGGAATGGTGGGAGGTTAGGGTTCAGGCTTCCAGTTGTAATCAAAGCCATAATTGCTAAAATATCGATAAGAGATGTTAATTAGATAGTTTGCTCCATTTAGACACGATTTTAGTATAAATAATAAAAAATCTAAATGGTTTCTTAAACACTATTTATTTATTTGTGTGTTTAAATATTTCAAACGACATCAGACCGATATAATCAGAGCGATATAAAATTTGTTAATGGCCTTTTTTAAAAGGGAATTCTATGAATCAGCTGTAAAAAATATCCTCAATAGATCTAAAAGGATGGGATGAGGAAGTTAGTGAAAAGTAAATTAATTGCAAATATTAATTACGATATTAATATGCTAAATTATTCATTGTACTCAAAGAACAGCTTAATTATACTTTTCTGTATTATCGTTTTAATATATTAATATTAATTCTAGGTTGGTCAGCGAATTGGGAAAGTTAATAAAGAATATTTTGGGAATATATTTCTTCGTCACAGCTTTGACACTGTGCTCTGTTGCTGTTCAGTTACAATGGGTGAGATACTAAAATAATGTAATATTTCACATTTTACACCCATATTATGGTTATGATTAGGATATATTATGTGTTATGTGTGTGCGCTTGTAGGTATCACTTAAATTGTAATTTTAACTAAAAAAACATATATGTGTGTTCGTATAAAGTTTTATATGTAATAAGCACGCAAAAACTATTCCACTAAACTGGTTTTACAAATATTAAATACTAGAAACATAAAGTATGTATGTTTGTATGCCATAGCTTTATTCCTTATACTAACTATTTCCAATGACTCCGTTTGTTTTATATAATATGAGAATGTTTGCCGAAGTCAAGTGTCCTCTATATTGAACTGGGTAACATTTATTATTCTGATTGATACGTACAAACAATCACATAAACAAATGAAGAGACAAAAACACAAAAAAATACTAATTTGAACCATGTTCTGAATAAGCAATTTTTTTTTAACTTTTAATTGTATCGATTTCTCTTAATATTTTTTGTAATGTATAAATTGTTTATAACAAAATCAAAATATAATAGACCTATGAGAAAAATAATCACAAATAAAATAACATATGAGAATAAAATTTATTCAGAAATTATTATTAATTTCTGAATAAATAACATACTATTTTATTTTATACTTTGCATTATTTTATAAGATAATGCATTTAAATATATTAAAACAGATCAAAATCTTAAAATTTTAATAACAAAAACTTATATAATCTCGTTTTTTTATTTAACAGTAAAAAAATAATAAAATTTTATTTAAAAAGTTTCGTATATTATAATAACAATTTTTAATTTTACAACATAATAACAATATTGAAACATGTATAATATATATATATATATATTCCTTGGAAACTAAAGCACAATGCACACAAAAAAATTATCACCAAACCGATACTCACGAGGTGTTAATGCGTTTTAAACGTGAATAAATATTATATAACATTAATTTTGAACAAAACTAAATAATTTATCTGTACTAACCTTAATTTGTATAACAAATCCATTGAAAGAATTGGAATTATATTCTTGTTAAATCTATACATATAAATAAAATTGAACTGTCCGTTCGTAATTTCAAATTAACAGCCTTTAAATAAGTGCAAATATAATACGGTACCTAAAAAAAAAAATTTTTAATGTTCTGTTTGTCTGTTTGTTCGGACTTATCTCTGAAACGGTTTAACGTTTTTAACTGGATTTCAACTGACGAATACTTGATGTTATAAAGTAACTTAGTCTACTTTTATTTTAAAAAATATATTTCAGACGAACGAAGTCGTAGGCACAGCTAATGTATATCACATACTTATTCATTAAACAATCATAAAACAACTTGTTTTAACTTAGGTAACATTTTAACATATTAATAAATGTATCTTAAACAGTAATTATTATATAAATATTATTAAAATTAAGAAGATTATATAAATGATATTCAGCTCAGAAATTTAAATTATTCTATACCAACCTATCCTTCTCGAGGTTAAAGTTTTTTATTTCAATTATTCGGACATTGTACTTATGAAATGGCAGACTATTTGCACGGTACTAAAATGGAGGTCCGTGGAGAAGAACGATCGAGAAACTTACTGAGTATTACTGAGTATTTACTGAGTTAAATATAATTGATAATTAAGAACTACTTGGCATTCAAGTAAAGCGTATTACGAATAACTATAATATATTTATAAATTCAAAATGGCGAGGAAATTCTTACAAACAGAATTAAAATCGGAAATTTGACTTGCAAATTGTTCATAAGACATCCTAATTTGACTGACCACTGGGTCAGATAATTGATAATATATTATAATTATATAATTTATTATAATTATTACAGACTAGAAGTGATTACAGTGAAGCAATATATTCCGAAGTGTTAGCCAGTCTTTTATTGCCAGGTTTTCCTATCGGTTAACATAATTCATAGTTGTATAAGCTAAAATAATTTTAAATAAGGTTCTTTATATATATTACTTTTTTATCAAAAATTACTATTACAGAATAAATGAAATTTTATATCTTTTTTAATAAATAAAGTAATAACACAAGCGAGACTCAAACCTGCGGTCTCTGAGTTACTTAAACGTCACTATACAAACTATGCCAGTGCGTCGTTACCCGCCTTGATGACTTTTCTTTATATAATCTATTTTATCGGGACGAAGGTGACATCTAGGTATTAAGACATAAAGATTAACAAAATGATGAGACTGAAACTGATACTCGCTGAGGTCCAAAAAAATCGAATTAAATTTTAATTTAATTTAGATCTTGACTCTTGAGACCACATCTTATAATCAAATTATCAAAGTGTATTGACTCGTAGTAAGTATCACAAATGGTCCAAATGTCTCTAAGCTTGACGCTATTGACAAATGTTGAACAGAAAAATGTATATCAGCTACTACTACTACTACTAGTACTACTACTACTACTACTAGTAGTAGTAGTAGCTTTCTACTGAGTCAGTTTTAATAACGGGGATTGGAAAAAACAAATCATTCAAAATTAATAGATATCACAATATGGTGACTTATTTATTATTTCGCCTACGATAAACTATTTATTATTTCGCCTACGATAAATACATAATTAGCAAACAGAATGTAACGTTTTATAAGCACATATCTCTTCTGCAATATTAAGAAATACTTTAAACAGATCTAGGTTAGCTTTTACAGATCATTTTATATATTTATCACTACACAAAAAATATGTTGTTATGTAATATAATTACTTATTTATTTTAATTTATTTTTAATTTAGTGGAAGTAAGCCCGATTCAAGAGTTTTTTGCACAACCCTGCATTTATATTAATAAAATTAGCTCATTGATATTCTTGTGTGTATTTGTCTTAAGCCATACAAAATAACTAATCATCTTAACACACTCGAGCCTGGCTAATTTTCTATATATAATAAGACTAAACCTAACCTAAACCTAATTTTGAGGTATTTTTTCCATGATAATCATGAGAATCCCAAATAACGGTTTTTTTTTTAGTTTTATGTGTTTATCCGTTTCTTCGTTCCAAAGATACACATACATTTACTGACAAAAAGAACCGAATATGTTAAAATAAAACTAAGACATAATGACTGTAGATGGATGTGAATAAAATTGTGGATTTGGGAGGAACAGTCCCTGGAAACAGCTAATTATAAAATTTAAAGACCACAGGCAATTATATTATCCCTACTTCAATCGTAATATAAATAAAACATTCATATTATGACATTGTTAACCTTGATAGCCGAAAACAAGGTCTTAAATTTATTACCTACGCCATAATAAATATAAAATGGCGTACCATATTTCCTTATGTATTCAGTATACATTCACATTGTTTGTGATTATTACGATGATAAATTTAAATATATTATTTTTCAGGAGCACCTCAGCGCTACACAGATAATATCTCTCCTGCAGTACATGTGTGGGACCCTCACGCAGTTATTTCTCTTCTGTCGTTACGGTGACGCCATGTTCAATCAGGTGTTATACGTCAGATGTCATAAATGTAGTATTTTAATATTTGGAATAGAATGGTACTTTGGAATTTACTATGTTATAAAAAAAAATCAGATTAGATCATTAGTTTTGTTGAGTTTAGAGTATTTATTTATTTAAAAAAATAAATACAAGTTCAAGTATAAACTCTTAATTCTATTGAATGGTCAACGGTATGAGTTCGGTCGGTTCGTTACTTTTGTTTTTGTATTTGTAATGTCAGGAATAGGTGTGTTTGTGTGTGTGTGCGTGTGTGTGTGTGCGTGTGTGTGCGTTTGTGTGTCTGTGTGTGTTTGTGTGTGTGTGTGTGTGTGTGTGTGTGTGTGTGTGTGTGTGTGTGTGTGTGTATATGTGCCGACTGCTTTTAGAATATTGTTTATGGATAAAAACGTGAAAGTTAAAGAACAGTCTAAAAGACAAGTTAAAAACGACATGTATGATAGAAATCATGTATTTTTGCTCTTTATTGCTTTCACTAGTAAACTGGGGGCGTGTTGCTAGTACTCGTATATAAAAATAACAGTATATCAGTTTATAAATAACAATATATCAGTTTACAAATAACTCTCATTTTAAAATCTGTAGCAACCTTTTATGTAATGTACGAGAGCTATAACAGCAAAATGTAGTTTGAACTCCCGAGGGAAAACCCGCATTAAGGATAAAAAATCTAAAAAGGACGATATTTTTTATCACTCACACCTTTTGGTTATTATTAAGGTTATAGTGATTAAAATATATTATATAGAATTGAGGTTATTTTGCGGTTATCAAACAATAATAACAATAACATTTGTATAAACCTAAATTAAACTTAATGCTGGATAATAAATTAAATTCTTATCTATATTTATATAACATGATTAAAGATTAAAGATTACAATATATCGCATAAATAATAATAAAAAACTTACATGTGCTTTAATACCATTAACTCTTAAATACACTTTTAGTTAGTTTATACTTTGAGTGCGATTATAAACTGACTGTAAAAATTGAGTTACTATTTAATATAACTAAGATATAATGAATGAGTATTGTTTCTTAAATATTTATCTTAACATTAATATCTAACCGGCAAATCGGCTTCGGTTAAATGTAATGTTTTTTATTTAATTAGTTAATTTATTGACCGTTAAATAATACTTTGAGATTTTTTAATTTGCTTAAATGACGTTACAAGGACATATTATGCAAAAAAGTGCAATATACTACACCTGTTTCTTGGGTTTGTTTGCAAGGTATAGGAATTATGTGGATAGGTTAAAATTTAAATATAAATTTATTATTACAGATAATAATTTTAATCTTGTTTTACAACAATATTATAGTTTATAATATAAATTAATTTTTATTTATGTTATGTAACAAATATAAGAAATGAACATCAAATATTATATATATATATATATATATATATATATATATATATATATATATATATATATTATTGTGTTATGTTATTATTACATAAATATAAAGGGTCTTCCCTTTATATATATTCAACCTATGTAGAAATTTGTTGTCACAGCCTTAATCTCCTGAAAGAAGGGCCCAAGTATGAGACTTCATATATATGAATATACTATATATGTCATTGTGTTCAGAGTTCAGTAAGTCTGGGTGAGGGTCCCTTCTCCGCTGCAGTCTGGTGCCTCAATGCGAAGATACGCCGCGAGATGGCCATCTTGTGTGTCGGCATGTCACAACCGTGTCGGATTCTCGCCGGTCCCTTCAACACCCTCGATTTACCGTCTTTCATTCAGGTATTTGTTTATTAATTTACATTAACTCATTCATAAAAACATATAGTATAAAAAAATAGTAAATTAATATTATATAAGATACGTCTGTTAACAAAAAATACGTTAAATAATTATAATATTATGATTTGATTGGAATAATATTTTGACTTCCAGATTGTTCGCGCCGCGTACAGTACTTACGCTGTTTTGAAAACCACCTCTAAGTAATTGGGGGGGGGGATACTTATTTAAAATGCAAGATCTATTAGAATTTTAAAACTATCTATCTTTTTTTCACTTATTGCTTGGATATAAATTGACACCGTTGAAAAATGTAATGAATATGCACATATAAATGTAATTTTGAATAAATTTAATAATATTGAAACAGCCTTCCCAACTTCACGAAACTGCTATCAATAACTGATTTAAAATAAATTTATAATAAGTTTTATTAACAAGATAGTTCAGTTTTCATATGCACCAGATGGTATCTCAGAGTTAAAGGGTTCAAGTCCTGTCGCCCTTAAGTTGATAGATTTTTCATTTTAGACGTGGTTTGCTATAATTTTATAAAATAATACGATCCGAAATAATTAAACTTTTATTCGTTTTTTTATTTTTTTATTACTAATAACAATTTTGTATCATCTGCTTTAAAACATAAATGAAATAATATCAATATATCGCATGCGACGAATTTATTATTAGTAAAATATTTGCAGTCGTCTGGTTATATTAGAACTATAATATTTACTTGACTCTAACACTTCATAAAGACTGACATTTGTGATCGAATGTACATAATTATAATTTGATCACGTATTTGAATCTGCATTGTACATAAACCGGATAAGAACACAAGTTTACTGACAATGTGTAACATAAATGTTTTGGTTAACTAATACATATTAACAGATTTAACGCCATAAGTTATTCAACAAAAAAAACAGGAATAATAATATTAATATTAATGTTTTCGCTCCATTATACGCGGTTAAATGGTAGAATCTGATATATCTGTGCCTTATAGAGCGCAAGTTGGCCAAAATTGAGGCCAACTTGGCCTTGCTCTCCAGATGACCACGAAACTGACAATCCCTCGAAATGTCGAGGCCCAGAATTCTGATACTTGGCGAGGCATCGAGAGGAGTGCTCTCGGAGAGTGGTGATACGACAAATGGTGTTTTCTTCGTGGTAAACGCGCAAACCATCCACATCACTACCATCTCCAGGAAGGTCTCTATAGAAGAAACGAGTTTCGAGTGTAAGATACACTTGCATAAATTCTCGGGAAGGCCATAGGAGATAGCTTCGCAAGAAGCCCCTTGTGCCATATACGATCGAAGGCTTTCGCCATATCTGCATATGGTAATTACCAATAAAACTTACTTTCAACTAGTTACCAGTGACTTCGTTCCCTGCCTTTCTGTCGCCTCTTGTTTCAAATAATATCACAAACAAAAACTTTTAGTTTAATTGTTATTATCAAAGTACTTATACATATTTTTCTGTGAAATGAAAAATGAAAAATGTACGTTAACTTGGATAAGTAACGCAAAATGACACTTAAATAACCAATAAGTTTTATTGCATGGTATATACCCTGAGATAATAAGAAAATTGTCCATAGTGAAGATTATAGTATAAAAAATATAATTAAACATATTTTGATTGAGGCACTAAGCAGGCAGTAATCAACGCAAATTTCAAAATCTTTTTTCCTGCCTAAACAAATATATAAACAAAATATAAAATACAGATTCCAAAAATTAACAACAAAATGATTATCTCATTACTTGAGACCTCCATCTTTCATAAATATTAATAATGGGTTACTTTAGTAGTAGTTCAACGGTTGAACTAACGACACTATTCACAGTGTACACTAATGTGCAAAATAGTTAAACTGAGTAACGATAAAAAACAAGATATGTATTATGTATTTAAATATGGCGATAGAACTAATGACTCTATATACGTATTAAAAGTCATTCATTGAAAATATGTAATCAAATTCATTTATTACACAAATAGATATAAATTTATGAGAGTATTTTAAACAACTATAGGTTTCTCGAATGTATTTTTTTAAGAAGGTTTACTACAGAATTATTATAAGATTATACAAAGATAATAAATTACTAACGCCTTGGTTTTTGTGACAGTGACAGCTCTGCGATTCTACTTAGTTTTGAATTATAGAACGCCTGAATACTGTAATAATTAATTGTTTTCAAAAGTACAACTACCTATTTCCACATTACTAATGAAAATAAAGTTAAAAATACTAAATATAATATATAATTATTACCATTTTTAGATATTTTTAACCTTTTTAAATTATTAAATATATTTAAAACTAAATTACATAATTATCTGTTGCCAGCAACTCCTTTGAAACCCCCCTCCTCCTTTCCTCACAAAATATATAAACAAAATTGTAGTGTGAAAATAAAACAAAAATTGCAGCAAATCATAGACCTAAATCGGTCTATACCTATTAATATAGGTATTATATAACGATAATTTTCATCAAGTCTTTAAAGTAAATTTTGCGAGTGATCTTAATAATAATAAACAAATATACCAACAGACAGACAAAAAAATATAATTTATATTTCGGTCTCATGTACTGACACGGTTCAATTATTTTAGTTTTCAAAATTAATATCGGTAAAATAAATAAATCATACACGAAATATTTAAATGTTTAATTCAACTTTACAACAATATAACTTACACATAATAAGTACATAAATTAATCACTTATACATAGACCAGATGTTTTTAATTTTTAACAATAAAATGTGTAAACAATAAGACCAGTCACAGAAGTTCCAAATTCAAAAAATACGACAATTATATTACACAACTTAAGCGTTCTTAATTCGAATAACTGGCCATCATTCTAAATTCAAATAGTGTTTAAGCTCTGTCCCGCAGCCACGCCGCCACTGTGTCCATGTGTGCTTGTGTCCAGCGTATGTTGTTCCGGACGGTCTCGAGCGCCCGCAGTCGGGCCAGCTCGCCCGCACCCGCCTCGGGGTACTCGGCGAAGAAGGACTCCATCTACAATATTACATATACATATTTACCTGTGTCTGTATGTGCGTGCATGAGTACGCGCTTGTGTGTCTGTGTGTCTTTGTGTGTGTGCGTGTGCGTGTGTGTGTGTGCTTTCTTGAATGCGTGCAAATGCGTGTGTACGTATATTGTGTGTGTGTGCGTGTGTGTGTGCGTGTGTGTATTATGTAATAACACATTATTTAAGACATACGACGACATTGTTTAAATAAGTCTGTCAAAAGTAAGCTGAAGGTAGGTTGCTTAAGAAGAATGTAATACCTCTTTGAGCTTATCCTCTGTTTTAAAGTTTCCAGTCACACCCGGTATCACATTGCCCAAGTACCGGCTATTCAGAGTGAATCTATCCACGAGCTTAGTCCAATTGGCTCTGACGTCGTCCCACACTAGCGCAGTGCCCGAAGGATTTGAACTTATTAGTTCAAGTACATTCAAGTAGTCCTGACTTCTAATGTTATTTTCATCCCATGCCAAGGTCAGGTACCTACAAAAAATATTTTAGTACAATACAAGACAACATTCATAATACAACAGCGCCATCTAATGTCAATTAACAATCGAGACTGAAACTATGACCTTAAGTTATGCATTAATTACTACGGCCCAACAAACAACCGTCATTTTAAAAGTTATATTATATTGCCAAATATATTATAAGGTACTTTTTAAATAATATATATATATAACTAATAATAAATGGATAGTCACCTCTGTAGTATTCCTACATCTCTGGGCGCGGACAGGGCACTGCGTAGTTTGGACTGCTCCTGTGCGTCTTCCTCTTTTAAGTATATCTGCCACAATTTATCCCATTCTTCTTGCGTTGCTGATTTCATGCCTTTGAAATTGTTTTTATTAAACAAAATGTCCTAATAATTTCTGTAATAACACTAAATAGTTTTTTGTTTTCAACATGATAATTCTAGAATTATTAGTTTTTTTTACTTTTATAGTAAAAAGTAATAGACTATAGACTATAACACATAACAAAAAAAAATTAATTCCAGTAAAATTTTGTCACCGCTATATAGAATGACACTTTTCGAACAGCGCCATCTAGTTTATTAAATATAAACTAATTTTACCAACAATTTATACATACATACCTTGATAATAAACAAAATCTCTTAGATCCGGTTCTATCTTTGTGTCCGTTGAGTTGAGCCACGACAGGAACAAATTACGTACTTTAGCCTCAGCGTCCGGTAACCGATAGTTCGAAGATAGCGACAGCACTCTCGCTCGTAACAAACTAAAATATAATAATTATTACATATACATATTTATCTTGTCTATCTGTTTGTGCAATTATAACTTATTAATCGGTCGGTCGGTCGGTCGGAATTTGTAAAAAGCATGAGGACCCCTCGGAGGGCATGTATGAAGAAGTTAATGTCTGTGGTCGAGTCGAAAGAGGTATTCAGGGACCATAGCTTTTGGTGCTCCGTCGTCTCTGGCTACCCCGCAAGGAATATGGCGTGAAGCTAAGTAGAAGTAATATTTAGATTTAAAAAGTAAGTATTTATGGTTATTCTATTAGTATAGAAATATCTCATCTTATTTTAGTATGCATTTTGTTTCTATAGGAGATACATTTAGTATAGGAAAAACATTGTCCATATGTTAGTTTTCTTATTTTATAACCTTGAAATATTAATGAATGATATTGATATTAAGTTCTAAATAATTACCCTTCAATAACAGTTAAAGTAGTTGGCTCCCAAGTTTGTTTATCATACAGCGGTTTCACCAACTTTTGTACATATTTCTAAAAAAAATATATAAACAATAAATTTTTGTGATTCAAACTCAGACAAATATAAAATATATTATTTTATTAAACTATAGAAAATTACAAACAGACCTCCAAATGATCATGAGCAGCGGTACCCAAGAGTCTATCAGATAGTGCTGCGAGTATGGAGGCAGTCGTCTCCCAGGGTACATACTCCGTCTCCACCTCCATGTAAGTGGACAAATCCAGGGCAGTGTTATAGGACAGGACCTGGGCCTCAGCCAACGAGAACACGTCGTCCAGGAGATTGGAGCGATCCGATATTGTCAACTATAACAAATACAATTTACTGTTTGTTACATTATTATGAATATTACATATATATATATATATATATATATATATATATATGTATATATATGTAATATTAATAAGAGTTATTTCTTTTTTGTTAGAAGTACCATTTTATATTTATTTGTTTTCTTTTTGTTTGTAAGTGTTCAAAACTTTAGTTTTGGAACACTTTTTTTTTGACAAAAAAAAAATAGTTTAATAATAAAGTACCGTTAGAATAAAATATATATTTATTTATTTTAAAGTTCGTTCTAATCTTGCTATATTTACAGTCAAATTTGTAAAATCATTTCCTAATTTTTTTATACAAAAATTATTTTAAAAAATACCTGTTGAGATTTAGTTTTGAGTTGCTCTATCAGCTTCACCCACACGCCGTCCTCGTAAGTGACCCTGTAGTAACCGACTTGGTTGTTGTTTATTTTCAGCCAATCCTCCCCCTCACCCAGCGTCAATTCAACTACGGACAGAGAGTATATTATATTCCCGCTTCGCTGGGCACACTATTAATTTGGATGTGAACTTAGGTTGCTAAGGTAACCATTGTCATATTATCCGTTGTCATCGTAACCATTGCTATAGTAACTCTTACCCACGCGTTAAGTGTACAACTCCTACAGTTTTAAAACTTGACGAAATGCAAAAAGTTGAAATCCATTGAGATAGGAATTCCGTAAAATCCTTTCTTAGTGGACGTCTACGTCACAAAAGAAGTAACTATGTCAAATTTTAAGTTAATCGGACAGATAGTTTTAGAGAGTTCGTGATGAGTCAGTGAGTGGTAAATCGCTTATAATATAATATATATATATATATATATATTATATTTAGAATTTTATAATTACTTGTATCAACATTATCTGGGAACCAAGTGATTTTTTCCGTAGGTCCCTTGTTTGTTGTGTATGATATCGGCACGAACCAGCGATAGCTTCAAAAACAAAATTGAAAAAAAAATTATTAAAAAAATATTTCTTTTTAATTATTAAGAAAATAAATAATTATTTTTTAACGTACTTATATTTTGAAGGTTCATTGACCTTTGCTTCCGGATCAATCAGGAACCTCTTTTGAGATATGATGTATGTGTTTGGTTTGTCACCCGCCTTCACACTTATTAGAGGGTAGCCCATCTGTCTTGTCCATGTGTCCATTATATATCTATTAACGATAAAGGGTGTTATTATTTAATAAAAATATTTTTTTTTTTCATAGTGGTACTTACGTCAGACTTAGATTGGGGTTTTCCTTTCTAAAATAGGGTTCTAGGGATGAGAGTAAATCCTGTGTGATGGTGTTACCATATTCATACTTCTTCAAGTAGTCTGATACACCCTGACGGAAATTCTCTTGTCCGATGAAACCTTCTAACATTCTTAAAACTGACGCACCCTGTATAAATAAATATAAATAATAATATTATACATATTTCTAACACTTGAGGTACATTATTTGTACAGGTGTATATTATGTGTATAAACACCCGGTATAATTAAATTAAATAGGTATTATACATATTTTTGAGGTACAATGTATATAAAGGTGCAGGGAAATTGAGTGCACTTACTTTAATCTCTAAATATAATATAAAATCAAGAATTATTGGGCTACAAATTATAATAAAATTACAATAAGCCATAAAAATGTTTTGAAACTCACAGATAAAATTTAAAAAACCCAACAGCCAAACCCTTTTTTATGTGATTTGGCAGTAATATTAATATTTTAATTATTTACCTTATTGTATGAGATGGAATCAAATATGGCAGTTATTTCATCCGGAGTTTCAACTGTTTGTACAATCGGATGACTTGACAACTTGGCATCAGTTACTAACACTGAATGTAAGGTCCTCGTTAGGAATTGGTCAAGCTGCAATCATAAAAGGTAATAAATTATCTAATGTACAACATATGTATAGAAATGAAAATAGAAACAGAAATATTATTACAACTAAATTAAACAGCTTCAGTAGTTCTAGTTTATTCTTCAAATAAATATATTTATAGGCAGTAAAGTTACTTAATAACTATAACTATTATAAACAAAATATATACCATGGTCCATGAAGGTTCTATTGCATTTAAAGCCTTAACTTGCATGTATGAAGCGAAACCTTCATTCAACCAGATCTCATCCCACCACTTCATAGTCACTGAAAATATAAAAATGTTATGTTATATATTTAAACAATTTTTTTCTATTCTATTTTTGTATAGACGAAATTGTAAAATAATTAAAAAAAATAATAATAATATTTTAATCTGTAAATAACTTACCCAAATTACCAAACCACATATGAGCCAGTTCGTGAGCCACAGTGTTGGCAACACTGAGTTTATTTCTAGAAGATGCTGTATTTTCATCAATCAGGAAGGATGTCTCTCTGTACGTGATTAAACCCCAATGCTCCGTCGCCCCTGACACATAGTCAGGAATGGCTATCATATCTGAAATTATTATTAAAGAACAAGATATATTTCTTGGTACATAAATCTTTGTCCAATTTGCTTTTAATTATATTGCATTTATATACATATTAGTTTACTGAATTGGTAGAGAACTTAAAAATATATTTCAGACCAATAGATATTAGTAAAACTAACACAAACTATTTTATATTTCACATATTTGATGATCATAATTCAAAAACAACTGGTACTGTATGTAGATAATAATGAATCAATATGTAATCAATTAACATATCAGATATAATTAGTGTTTTTCTCATTGATCTAAAAAATAATAGTAATACTAACCCAATTTTGGTAATGGAAATGGAACTTCGTAATACTGAATGTAAAATTCAGTTGCACGTTTTCCGATATCTTGAGCAAAATCTATCTTATGAGTTTGATCCTTTTGAGCGAATGATCGTAACTTGAAATTATTTCCAATCCCTTTTGCTATGATATCAACTTCTTTGTTATCAAAGTTACAGACAACAAAACAAGCTAGATATGTGGACATCGGTACACTTGTAGCAAAAGTGACAGCTTCTGAGTTAGATGTTTCGTTTACTGATCTTGATATTTCCTACAATATTAATATAACTTTATAGAATAAAGAAAAACCATTTAAAATATCATGAAACAGATTATATTTTTTTATACTTCGTTAATTGGTGTTAATAATTTTATCTTACATTCATATTAGACAGGGCTACATAGTCCTTTGGCTTAACTAATGTGATATCGTAGGTAGCTTTAAATTCTGGCTCATCAAAACATGGGAATGCTTGACGGGCATAAGTAGGCTCAAACTTACTGGCAACCATTGTACTGAAATAATGTAACAGATTGATTTTGTTAGAAATTCTGTATTTTGGGACTTCTGTATTCAAGTTTTTATTTTGTATAACATGTTACCTCTTGTGTTTTAGATGAGATAGATATAATCCAACAATATTTCGAGTCAAACTACTGTTAAAATGTATATTTATTTCATAATTCCCTGGAGTAAGATTATTATCAAATTGAATTAACAGTTGTTCTAAAGATTTTACTTCTAAAAACTTTGTGACCGCAACTTCTTCGCTATCTTTACTAACTTTTACATCACTTATTTCTAAAAATTTTGTATGTAGAGCCAAAGTATCTTTTTCTTGCTTTAAAATAATATTTATATTGACTTCTCCTTCAAAGACTCCAGATTCAAGATTTGGGTTTAATAATAGTTTATAGTGCACTGGTCTAACTAGTGGACATAGTCTATCAGAACGTTTAATTTTGTACGAATTATCCATTATGTTGAGAGGTTGGTTTGATATCAATCGACAGATTTTAAATGATACACAATTTTTAATGCCACATTTAAAGTCAAAAAATCTTTTTAGGTACATATAAAAGATCCGGTCAATAAACCGGCTGTTATGAAATTAGCACTGGCAAATGATAAAATACAAATTAAAATTAATTAATCATCCTCCTATCATTTGACAACTTATCAATAATAAAACTGACAAACGTCAAAAATGTCATTACTAAGAGTTACGATATGAATTGTCACTTATAAAAAAACGGCTTTGGGTACTAAGACTTACTATATTAACTTGAAATACATTTATTTTCTAGTTTCATCATTCATCAGCAATATTTTGAAAACTTTATCAGTTTGCTTATTTATTTAAATCTGAATAGTATTTCTTTAAGTACTTACTCTCCGCTTCGCATGGTGCTCGAGTAGAAACCAACAATTCCATTATCTAGTTTCCCGGAAAAGAATATTCTAAGAGAATATTTGGCATTCGCTGAAACTTCTTCCTGTAGGTTAACTTGAAGTATTTCTGCGACCGTTACTATATTTGTCGAAGTCACTTTTAAATATTTATTATAATTATCTTTAACTTCAACAGAAATTATATCTAAGTCCTTTGTATGTAATATAATTGTACTGGTTGGTTTTGAAATATAAAGTGAAATTGTTACAATGCCTTCAAATGTCTTTTGTGAAATATTCGGCACCAATTTTAATTCATAATTTGTAGGCGTTACATAATCTGGTAGTCTATATCGGTTGTTCTAAAAGGAAATATAAATAAATATAAAAAAATATCTAATTTATTATATTTATTATATAATTGATTAATGTTATTTCAATATTCTCACCAATTCGGGAGTATTATGCATCGATCTTCGGAGGTTATTATTTTTTACTGAAAGGGCTACAGTAGACACAAAGAAGCAAAACGTAGCCGTTATAAAAAATACTAGTAGTTTATGGTTGCTCACCCATCTAACGATTTGGGATGTCATCTGAAAAGTATTTATCAGTATAAAAGTATCATTGAATTATAACTACACAATATTATGTTTGACATATTCAAGTTCAAATATTTTTTTTTATATACTTATTAAAAGTAAGAATGATACAATCATATCTCGAACCGATAAGTTTTATGAAAATAAGTTATTATGCTTTTCTTACTGCTGGTTTACTTAATTTTATAAATATACTTTTTTTAGACCCATGTGTTCTGTCAGAAATTAAAAACATCATTCTAATGATACTTTCATAAAATACACGAACCAATAAAGTTTAAAGAAGCCTTTTCAATTATCACATTTCTACAAAACATAAACTAAAATCTTAATTAACAAATATTTAATAGTCCGCAATTCAATGAAAATGGCATAGTAATGTTGCGTTATCTACTTTCAATCAATGTTCGTACTTATAGTTACATAGTATAATGGAAAATAGAATAATATTAGAAATTTGAACTGATTGCGTTGTTATGATCACAAAAAAGTGCGCTCGTTCAAGAAAAAGTTAGTATTTGTAAGTTTCTTTTGGTTGAAATACAGTAATAACCTTCAAGCAAAGACGGCATAACGAAAATACGTTGAAACCAACATATATTGTGTTTGTTTTTTTTTTTTTTTTTATACTTTCTAGGTTAATGCTTGACTACATTCCACCTGATGGAAAGTGAAAATGTAGTCTTAGGTGGTAAAGCGCATTAACTTAGTAACCTATTCACTCTTCTCTTGAAGACGCCCACATTGTATTCGGACGGAAAAACCGACGCAGGCAAGCTGTTCCAGTCCTTCGCTGTGCGAATTAAAAAAGACGAAGCAAAGCGTTTCGTTCGGACAGGGGGAATGTCCACAACGAAAGGATGGATACCTGCCGTGCGTCGGGACGTCCTGTGATGGAAGGGGGACGGAGGAATTAGGTCGTGTAATTCCCGCGCACACTCACCAAAATGTATCCTATAGAATACTGAGAGGCTAGCAATTCTGCGCCTGTGTTCAAGGCTGTGGAGGTTGGCTTCTACCAATTCGGGATCGCCTATAAGCCTCTTTGCTCGCCTCTCAATTGAGTCCAGAACCGCAAGATGAGACTTTGCGGCACCAGCGAATATGTGACCACAGTACTCTACACACGACCGGATCTGTGCTTTGTATAATACAAGAAGCTGTCCCGGTGTAAAATACTGACGGACCTTCGCAAGAACGGCAAGCTTCCCTGCAGCTGCTCTTGCTCTGGACTCAATACACCGACCAAAGTTGAGGTTCGAGGAAATCTCTAAGCCTAACAACTGTAGCCGGTCACTGTATTCCAAAGATACACTCTGGAAAGTAGGAGCCAAGGTGAAAGGGCTCCTTTTGGCGGTGAACAGACACGTCTGCGTTTTGGTGGCGTTGAATTTGACAAGATTGGCATTGCCCCATACGGAGACTGCCTGAAGTTTGTCACTCAAACGTTGCACCATGGCTTCTCTTTCTGACTGTACTTGATCTCTACTAGCCCGACTACTCGGCAGGTATCTTTCTACAACTGTGCTGTCGTCTGCATACCCATAGATACCGGGCTTCAGCAGATCGTCGATGTGTAGCAGAAAAAGAGTTGCAGAAAGAACGGACCCCTGAGGCACTCCGGCATTAATTGTCAAGGGTTCCGAGGAAGACCCGTCAACAACTACTCGGAGAGATCTCTGGTTGAGGAAGTCCGTTACCCAGCCGATCAGACCAGGAGATATGCCGTAGGCTGAAAGCTTGCTTATAAGGCTCGCATGCCAGACCCTGTCAAATGCCTTCGAGACGTCCAGAGAGACGGCGACCGCTTCTCCGTTCTTCTCGATGGCCTCGCCTAAAACGTGCGTAGCGTACACTAGAAGGTCCCCAGTGGACCTATTTCGGCGAAACCCGTACTGTCGGTCACTGAGGAGATCGTTACCTTCAAGGTACGCTAGAAGGCGCGTGTTCAATACACGCTCCATAATCTTGCAGAGTATGGAGGTGATTGAAATTGGTCTATAATTGGCAGGATCAGCACGGCTGCCTTTTTTGGGCACTGGTTGCACATTAGCAAGCTTCCAGGATTTCGGCACTATTCCAGTCTTGAAAGAAAGGCGATACAGACGTGTCAATACAGGAGACAACTCAGCTGCGCACGTCTTCAGCAGAATGGCTGGTATACCATCAGGACCACTGGCTTTATTCACATCAAGACGACACAATGCTCTCCATACCTCTTTGTTAGTGATTCGGATTTCCGGCATCGAAATACCGCAGTGAGGAAGATGTGCTGGAGGAGCATTGCTAGTGTCTAGATGCGAATTATCAGCAAACAGAGAAGCAAATACATTCGCCAGTAGGTCTGACAGAGAGCTTTTCGCCATTCTTAGCGATTCGATCGCGTCGAGCCTTCCGTAATGCCCTTTTATAGGACTTGGCAGCTTGGTTAAAGGCTCTCTTCTTTGAACGTACATCCGGAGCTTTGCGGCTTCGAGCATCAGCCCAAATGAGGTATGCCGAATGTTTGCGGTCTTCAGCACGACTACATTCGGCATTAAACCATGGGCGAGCTTTGCCACCGATGGGTACGTCAGTAAAAGGAATGAAATACTCCATTGCCTGATGCACCACATCGGTTATAGCGCCCGCGCAACTCGACGGATCCAAAGAAGAGAAGCAGACCTGCCGCCAAGGATAAGATGCAAAAAAGTGACGCATCTCATCCCAATCTGCTGACTTGTATTTCCATACTCGCCTAACACCATGTGGTTCGAAAACAGGTGGGGAATATGTAAACACAGATTTCACCAGACAGTGATCGGAGGTTCCCAAGGGGGAGGTGACCTCAACACTATACCTGTCCGGATCAGTTGTCAGCAGAAGGTCCAGGCAATTGGCTGTATGGCCTACTACATCTGGTACCCTTGTCGCTTGCCTCACCAGCTGAAAGAGGTCGAAGGACAACGCAAAATTCCGCGCTTCTCTTCCAGCATGGTCGGTCTTCTGGTACGGGAACAGCCAGTCCTGATGACAGGCATTAAAGTCCCCCAGAAAGACGAGCTGCGCTGAAGGATACTGATGTAGAGCCAAATCAGCAGCCTCACCGAGATGCTCAAATAATTTAGTTGTCTCCTGGTCACCGCTGTGCAAACGGTAAACACAGGAATACAGGATTTTTTCGTTTCCTGTGTCTACTAAAACCCAAAGGGAAGAAAAAGTGGGGTCTTCAAGGTGACGGAGACGCAGGATACAGAGGTCGTTCCGCGCGTACACACAGACCCCGGCACGCGAGCGAAAGTTGTGCTCTAACGAGTAGCCGGGATAATCCAGGTACGCAGTGCTCAAAGGACATTGTATCTGCCTCTCCGTCAAAAAGAGCAAGTGCGGTTGCTCTGTCTCTAGGTGGTGGTGGACAGGTTGGAGATTAGAGTGCAAGCCCCTGATATTAGTAAGCTGCACTTTGAATGAGGAGGAGTGCAACCGCTGTGAAAACTTGTTCTTTTTATTGGACTTTTTCATTAAAAAAAAATAAATAAAAATAAAAGAGTGAATAGGATGAGAAATGGCAGTTGAACGAGGCGGTACGTATCGAACCCGACGTCGAAATTGGTGATATCATGCCACTGGGAGGCTAGTCTGGAGACTGCGGGGACGCCCGAACCCCCCCAGGGATCGCCATCGGGCCTCCTCATCTGGTCGCCAACCAGCACGATGGAGCCACCCTGGGATTTTTCGCAGCTGGCGGGGCAGCCTTTCGTGGGTGGCTGACCCACTAATTGGGCCCCCAACTATCTGCGGGCGGCCAGCGGAAAGCCGTCGCTTCGGATCCCGCTACCCTCCTCGACTAGACACCCGACACAATAAGCACCAACTCAACGCCAAACCGGTTCGCCAACGCAACGCAACTCTTCAGACCCATTTCCCATATAGACGGCTTCATCGAACAACGTGCCGGAACACGACTAGGTCGCTTTGCGGCACGACTTTGCCCGATGGGTGGTAACCTTGCCGGCGACCTGATGTTATGATCTACCACCGAGGTAACGAGGTAAGGTTTGTGACGTCACATACAGGCAAAAAAATAATTGAGCTGAGCGTAAGCGAAGCTCTTAACCGTTTAAGTAACTCCTTTTTGAAGCAATATCACATAAAAACTACTGAACCTATTTGAATGAAAATTGGCAGAGCTGTAGAGCTTGGGAATGGTCATGATTTTAAAGAACAGAATTAAAATATCTCATTCCGTTCAGAAATGATGGTCAAAAAACAGTTGCCACACGTGACTGTGTCGCCCGAAGCTTGTACTTCATGGTGTATTTTTTTTTAATTAATTTAGAATTCTATTTATTTTTACATTAAATTAAAATAATTCTTATGCCCATTTCAGAGCATTCAAAAAGGGGGCTAAGCTCAACTCCCGCAGAGCACGGCGGCGGATCCTAGTAATTCTATTCTTTGGTGTTAATTAATTATTTATTTACCGAACTTGAATAGAATAAACTACTTATATTAATAGAGTATTGTCCTAGAGTAGATTTCCTGTGACGTCACGTTCAGGCCAAACACAAAATCAAAGGTATGTTGAATGGAAGATGCCGTCTTTAATATGGGAATGCTCGAAGGTAATAAAAATTTTATTATTTATCTTCTATCTGATATCAAAATGGAAGATTCTCGATCATTTATCAAAAATTGGGAGAGTTGATATTAATGTTATCAGTATTTGTTGAAGCTTATATATTATTTTGCAGTCCAAGTATACAAAATAATGTCGGATCCTAATAATGTTACTTAAACATCATAATATGTAGATTTTATTCCTTTATTTAGTTTTAGAGCTAGGACATCGTTATAATTTTTATTAATTAGAATTAATACGTCAAAGGTATAATATTGCATCGAAAATTACCACAACAAGGGTCCGATATTAAAATATTTATTAAACTAGGTGTTATCAACATCTTCGTCTTTTCCCTAAAATATGTATTTTTCACTCAGATAATGTGATAACAAAACACTAAAATTCACGAAAACCCGTCGAAATATTCATCTTGTGTTGTAATCCTAGACGTGATATTTGTAGTTTTTTCCAAACCTATTACAGCACTTAATTTCATCAAAATCTATTTAGTTTTTAGTAAAATATAGTTTTTGGGTGGTACTTGAAACACAGAAATAGTTAAAAATAAATTTAATTTAAATATTTTGTGTCAGTAATATTTTATTATATGCCTAGATCAGTCAGTGTTTGTATTCAAAAATATAACAAGTATAAATAAAGTAACATATACCTATTACAACTACTTACGAAACAATTAGCCAACATTAAGTTTACTTATAATTATAGTAATCGAACTAAAAAATAAATACTAACCTTAACCCACTCACTGTAACAATAATAATAATATTTAAAACATAAAATACAGTTAGCTATTCAATATAATAAAAACAAATAAGAAACTCAATATACGCGACGCGGTTGCGTTATACCAGTTCCATTTTCACTTTCAAACTGGACGGTTGACGTTCAACTTTGATGTTACGTGCGAAATTCAATCTGTCACCACTTTACGTTTAAACTTTTGACATTATTTTTTTTATATAGATTAACAATAAATAATATTGTCTCAAATATAATGATTCGTATTTTAAATACAGATAATGTATTTAAAATACGAATACTGAGAATAATTAATAGTTTTAATTGGAGTTGAAGTGAAAGGAGTTTTTATATAATAAATATAAATATATTAATAGCCATTTGAGATTTATTTCTCGTTTAGATTTATTGTGGTGTCTATATAGTATATGTAATAATACTACCTATTTAAAAATGTATACTCGTGTAAGTAATATCAATTCAATTTAGTATTTAATACCTTGGGATTGTTTTCTCTTGATAAAGAAAACACTTCAATTTTATCATGACGATAACTAGATCTACCTATACAATAACACCTTGAATTTATCTTAACTTGCGAGATACAGATTTTCTCTTTATAACACTTTTTGTAAAACAAATAAGCAAATGTAATAGAATAAGTAAAAGGAAATTAAAGAGATTTCAATTAATATTTGGCGCTTAAAGATTTAATAAAACTTTTGATAACTTATAAGTTAAAAGAAATCCATTATATATCAGTCGGTTATATATATAATTGGTTATATAGTTTCTGAGCTATACCATGACTAATATATGTATATATATACACACCAGTGACGCTGTCGAGGCCAGTAGGACTAACAGCAGAGACAATACGAATATATATATATGTATGTATGTATATGACTTTAAGGAAACTCGGCATGGTGATAACCGTATCATATACTTACTACTCATATACTTTTTATACAAATATTTATACAACTTTTACAGGAAACTAAAATGATTTTAAAGTGTAATAACTATGTTATTAATACTATGGGCGCCAACAAACCCTCAATTTCGACTCGCTGCTCTCGCGAAATCTCGGGTGCCGTTTGCATATTGAGCGAAGCGAGTCCAGTGTATTGACTCATCGTTTCCCATTGACTTCAATGGGATATCAGTTTTTTGACATGAGAAAAAAAAAATTTTTTTTTTTGAGGACATTTTTCATTTTTTTTTAAAACCATCACCTAATATGTATCTTTTTGATTGCAAAGTTTCATAATTTTCCGTCAAGTAGTTTTCGAGCCAATTCGTGACAAAGAATGTAAAAAGTCTCCAGTAAAACGCTTCGCTCACTTCGTTCGGTTCGCTCAAAAAATAATCACATACAATTTTTTTAGTTTGTTTTATCTAAATGATAAATTACATTTTCAGTATTACTAGGGGCGCCAACAAACCCTAAATTTCGACTCGCTGCGCTCGTGAAATCTTGGGTGCCGGTTGCATATTGAGCGAAGCGAGCCCAGAGTATTGACTCATCGTTTCCCATTGATTTCAATGGGATATCAATTATTTGACATGATATTAAAAAAAAATTTTTTTTTTGGGTGCATTTTGCAATTTTTTTTGTTTATAAGAACCATCACCTAACGTGTGTCTTTTTGTTTACAAAGTTTCATAATTTTCCGTCAAGTAGATTTTGAGCCAATTCGTGACAAAGAATGCAAAAAGTCTCCAGTAAAACGCTCCGCTCACTTCGTTCGCTTCGCTCAATAAATTTCCTTATTTTCACAGGAAATTAAAATGAAAATGTGGATATGTTTGTATTTTAGATGATAATAGATGGTTACGAATTTAACCTGAGGGAGACCTAAGGGGAGGAGGCCGTGGGGCAGAGGTAGCTGGCAACAGATAGTATATATACATACATTTTTTGATACCTAATTTATTGTTCAAAGACACAAATTTATAAATCTATTCAATGTACGGTATCTTGCATTCAATACGTGATCTGAACGATAATGGTACCTCTCACTTACTTTTACAGTTATTTGTCTTTGAATATTGCAATTTATTCAACGTTGCTGCTAGCTTCGCCTGCTCCTCTCTCCCAGTATTCAAGTAATAAATCTATCGTCCTATCAAAGTTCGTACTTTTGTAGTGTTATTGATTGTTCAAACTGTTTGTGTTTGCGTTAATCCCGTGAGAATATTAGGATAATAGGATAGGATATTTTTTTAATCAAACAGACAGAGATATATAGAAAATTTTAAATTTAGATTTTTTTATTACCCTATATAGTTTTCTATGCATTTAGCTTAATTAAGAAAAACTTAATTTTGACAAAAAGACACTTCAATTTTATTTATATGTGCCATAGATTATGTATTAGTATAATTTATTTTATCATAGGAATAGCGTTTAGTTAGTTATTTATGTTAAAAATATCATTATTTATATATTATTTATTTATCTTCACGCCATATTCCTTACGGGGTAGCCAGAGACGACGGAGCGCCAAACGCTACGGTCCCTGCATACCTATTTCGCTTCGGCCACAGACGTTAACCTCTTCATACATTATATATAGTATATATGTGTATATATATCTGCCTTTAAGGTCATCTTTATCACACTCATGGCTGGTAGAGATCTTTTTAGAAATCACTATTTTTAGTTTCAATTTGTTAGCACTATATCTGATTTATAATAATAATTATAAAAAGTAACCTACGTTACTCGCTGATAATGTACCGTATTACAGATGAAAAGATTGAAATTGGTTTAGTACTTCTTCCGAAACAAACAGACAAAGAAACAAAAGTTTTTTATAATATCTCCTGGTTTAATGTGGCATGTAAGTATTTTACTTTGTTTATTTATCAGCAATACTAAACTATTAGATAAGGTATATCAGTTAAGAATAGTTCAAGCAGGTTATCAGTTGTGAGGGATTAACGCATTACTACATTTTATAGCCACATGAAAGACTTGCTATAATTTATTTATATCATTTTTATCATAACTTAATCCAAACCTCTACAATCTCTTAATATGGCGATAAACTTACTTGATTTTTTTTTGTCATTTAACTGTCAAATGTCATATACTCAACCTTTATGCACAGATTAGTATGAATAAGATTGTTTTATTCAAATTGTTTTTGTTTTCTTTTGTTTTATTCAAATTGTTGTTTTCGCTATAAAGTAATTCGTTCCAAGATCTCCTATATGTCTTTTCAATAGACTTTGACATTGCATTATTAACGCACTCCATCCTTGTCTGTTTCGGTTGTACTCTTCTTACATCCAGGCCACATTTATACTATTTCCATTTCTTTAAGCCTTTGATGACAGTTCTAATTTGACAGTTGTAGTGTTGTGACCAAATAAGAAATGATAATGATAACGATTCGTCAGATTTAGATTAAAATAAATAAATAAAGAATACCCGTTATTATCATTATTTCGTTTTATTGTCGAGTACCTACCTATACCTACTTATTTTACTACAGCTTCGAAAATTTTAAAGTTGGCATTACCAATCAAGAATTAATACGTGTACAACAACATCTTGTTATGAAAATATAATATTAGTTAATAAATTTGTTCAAAAGTATCCGGCAGTAGTTTAGTTTCTAAAATTTAGTAAAAAAACATCTGGTCTGTTATGTTATGTTTATCGATATGGCTCCATCCCTATCAGTTTCTTCGATTACGGTATAATTTTGCTCGTGTATAAACGTCATATTTTTATAAAATAATGCATACATAATTTAAAAAAGACGTTCGTTCAAGTTTTCACATGGAGCTGTCATCGAGAGCTAAAGAAATGGAAATAGTATAAGACTTCTTATTAAATGTTTTTATCCCTTAGCTTTATGTCTTTACGCTTCGCTTTGTACGACTGCTTCGTCCGATCATTTTTAACTCATTCCATCCTTGTCTTTTTCGGTTGTACTCTTCTTTTAGAACCACATCCATATTTAAGACTTGGTTCTTTTTTATCCCTCCGCATTACATGACCTAACTTATTAACTTCTCTATCGCCGGTGCTTTCGTTAGAACACTTGTTTAAAAGAATGTTTCAATACTTATTCGCTTAAAATTTAAAACAATTTGTAGTTGGTAGAGCCTAGCTGTAGTTTTCCGACTGCAGCTCGTATTGGGCTGGCTCGACCGGGGAAGGACCACCCTCTCACAGAAGACCGACGTGTAGTAACCAAATTCATTTGGTTATGTTCCGTCGGTGAGTGAGAGAATCCGGAAGCCCAACTCCCCCCCCCCCCTGCCAAACATGATAGCGATGCCTCCAAAAAGTATACCCCAGGAGGGTACCGGCTTTGATGAAGCCGGGGACCCCCTCCCCGAGCAAAATCGGGGGAATGATCCTCGGATTTTGCTCGGGCTGCCCTTCGTATCTGGGGCGGGCAAAGTATCGCCTTTTGTGTTTTCTGAGGGCAAACGACGGCAAACAGCGGCACCCCGCTCCACTCTAGATGTGGACTTTTGCAACATTCGGGGGTTTCACGCCGTCCACTACCACCTTGAGACGGCGCAGCCGGCCTTGTTGTTTTTGACGGAGACGCAGATATCTCAACCTAGCGACACAGCGTACCTGTCATACCCCGGGTATAAACTAGAACATCATTTTATACCACACGCCGGGGTATCTGTGTTCGTAAGGGAGGATATCTGCTACCGTCGCCTTCAGGTTTTTGAAGGTCGGGACCTGTCTGTACTCTGGCTACGCGTGGACATGGACGACCATGTCAGAGTCTACGCGTGCCTCTACAGGTCCCATAGTGGTAATGCAGAAACGGATCAACTCTTGGGCCATGTTCAGGCGAAGATTGACGATCTGCTTTCACAGACTCCCTCCGCCGAAGTCGTAGTCCTCGGGGACTTTAATGCGCACCATGCCGATTGGCTAGGGTCACGTGCCACCGACTACGCGGGGAGATCTGTGTTGGACTTTGCTCTGGCAAATGGTCTGTCCCAGCTGGTAAAGACGCACACTCGTCTACCGGACGTGGACAGCCACACGCCCTCTTTGTTGGATCTTCTGCTGACTACACGTCCAGAAAAGTACCAGATCACTGTCGAGGCTCCCTTAGGTTCCTCTGATCACTGTCTGGTACGGAGTGTAGTGCCCATTCGACGTCCTGATCGCACAAGACCTGCGACTCGACGCGTTTGGCACTACAAGTCAGCGGATTGGGATGGAATGCGGTCCTTTTTTGCATCCTACCCATGGGGGCCGATTTGTTTCCCTTCCAATGATCCTAGTAACTGCGCTGCGGCTGTAGCTGATGTGATACTTCAGGGCATGGAACTATTTGTACCAAGCTCTGTGGTACCGCTTGGCGGCAGATCGCGGCCTTGGTTTGATGCGTCTGTCAGGGCAGCAGCAGCTGGCAAACGGCAGGCTTATCAAGCTTGGGCTAATGCGTTAGTCACTAAGGATCCGAACTCTAGAGTTCTGAAGAGGAAATACAACCGCGCCTCCAGATTCTTCAAACGGCAAATCGCTAGAGCAAAGTTTAAGCATGTCGTCAAAATTGGGGATCAGCTGGCAAAGTACCCGCCTGGCACGCGCAAATTCTGGGCGCTTTCCAAGGCCACTCTGGGCAAATTTAGCCAGCCTTCCCTACCGCCGTTGCACATGGGGAATGACTCTCTCGCCCACACGGCAAAAGAGAAAGCCGATCTCTTGGGCACTCTTTTCGCCTCGCGTCGACTTTGGACGACCAAGGGAAGACACCGCCTACCATCCCGCGGTGTCAGAGTTCAATGCCGGAAATAGTTTTTCGCCAAAAAACTATCAGGCTGTCTCTATTTTCCTTGGACGTTCATAAGTCGAGTGGGCCGGATGGCATTTCTCCATTAGTGCTACGAACGTGTGCCCCTGAGTTGACTCCAGTGCTAACGCGTCTATTTCGGTACTCCTACCTTAGAGGCGTAGTCCCGGTCTCATGGAAGCGTGCCCTTGTCCATCCGATCCCTAAAAAAGGTGATAGCTCGGACCCAGCTAACTACAGACCTATCGCCATTACCTCCCTTCTCTCCAAAATAATGGAGATTATCATAAACCGACAGCTCCTAACGTACCTAGAGGATCACCAGTTGATCAATGACCGGCAGTATGGCTTTCGCCATGGTCGATCAGCTGGTGATCTTCTGTTATACCTTACGCACCGTTGGGCAGCGGTTATTGAAAGCAAGGGAGAAGGTCTGGCAGTTAGTCTGGATATGGCAAAAGCCTTTGATCGTGTATGGCACAAGGGGCTTCTTTCGAAGCTACCTTCCTATGGGCTTCCCGAGGGTTTATGCAAGTGGATCACCAATTTTCTCACTGGGCGGAGCATACAGGTCGTTCTCGACGGTTTTTGCCCGGACCCCAAGCCCGTGAATGCTGGTGTACCCCAAGGCTGCGTGCTATCCCCAACTCTGTTCCTCCTGCATATCAATGATATGTTAGATATTTCCAACATACATTGTTATGCGGATGACAGCACTGGGGATGCAGTATATTCCGGTCGTGCAGGTCTCTCTCGGGAAAACGTCGACGGGTGCCGAAAGAAACTTGTGTCTTCAATAGAGACCTCCCTGGGGATGGTCTCTGAGTGGGGTGAACTGAACCACGTTCAGTTCAATCCCCTAAAGACACAGGTTTGCGCGTTTACCACTAAGAAAACCCCATTTGTCGTATCACCGCTCTTCGAGAGCACTACTCTTATTGCCTCGCCAAGTATCAGAATACTGGGTCTCGACATTTCGAGCGATTGTCAGTTTCGTGGTCATCTGGAGAGCAAGGCCAAGTTGGCCTCGATGAAATTGGGAGTGATCAATAGAGCGAGGCAGTATTTCAAACCTGGCCAAAGACTTGCGCTCTATAAGGCGCAGGTCCGGCCTCACATGGAGTACTGTTCTCATCTCTGGTCCGGATCACCCCAATATCAGCTTCTACCATTTGACCGCGTACAACGGAGAGCCGTTCGGATTGTCGGGAACCCAGTGCTCTGTGAACGGCTGGACTCTTTGGCATTGCGTAGAGACGTGGCTTCTTTGTGCGTCTTCTACCGCATTTACAACGGGGAGTGTTCCGAAGAACTATTCGATCTGATGCCTACCGCCGAATTTCACTACCGCACAGCTCGCCATCGCCTCCTTTATCATCCATACCACCTGGACGCGTGGCGATCTTCAACTGTGCGGTTTTCAAGGACTTTTTTCCCACGTACCACTCAAATGTGGAACGAACTTCCTTCGGCGGTATTTCCAGATCGATACGACATGGGTACCTTCAAAAAAGGCATATATTCCTTTCTCCAAGGCCGGCAACGCTCTTGTGTATCCTCGGATGTTGCAAGAGTTCATGGGCGGCGGTGATCACATACCAACGGTGACCCGCAAGCTCGTTTGCCTTCCTCTAACATAAAAAAAAAAAAAAAAAGAAGGATTTGGTTAAAATTTGGCATAGTTATAATACTGTATTCACTATTTATACATCGAAAAATCCTCTATTTTTTATGGAAAAACGTAGCGTTTGGCGCTCCGTCGTCTCTGGCTACCCCGTAAAGGATATGGCGTGCAGCTAAATAAATAAATAAATCATAAAATAATAATAATTTTGTTGTTAGAAATACATATTTCTAAATTTATATTAAATTTCTAATAACTTTTTCACATGATTTTCACTTCGGAAAATTATGTTATATTAAAAGGAAAATAAAACCAGTTTGGGTTGTGATGGCCATAACACTAGAAATAAATATTTTTGTCTGTCTCCTGTAGGGGAGGGGACGGACGGAGTCGCTGTCGAGTGCTAGTATGTAATAAACTCAGAGATGCGTAATGTTGAAGTCAATTTTAAATCATAATGTCAATTTTTTAAGCAAACACGAGTGGACACGCCAATAGTAACAAAATAACTATGTCATGGATATCTTCAAGATAAATATATTAACCATGGAGACCTTGGTATAAATACTATTAACACTAAACCTACCGACAATTCTTGTATACCTGTTCCTACCGCACGCCGTCAAATGTTCCGGTAATTAAAAGTTATTTTATTATATAACGCAGGTAACAATGGAAATAACTAAAAGTAAAGAATGTAGAAAATATTATATCATATTCTAAGAATTGTCATATAGTTTGATAACGATATTTTAACGTTTAAAAATGTGTAAGTTTTACAAAAGTTTAAGAACGGTCAATTTGACCGGTACTTGGTAGGTTTAGTGTTAATAAAAAAAAACACGGAACAGTTCAGAAATTGTGTAAAACAAAAAAAAACAATTGATTATTTGCATTATTCTATATTAAATAAATATAGCATACATATTTCAATATACATTTCTCTTTTATTTGAAATAATTTGTCTTTAAATAAAATAAGATTATTAAAAGAAAATACACATTAATTAAAAAGCGCCTGAATAAATTTTAATAGCAAAAGCAATAATGCAGCTGCTTTCTGCTTCTTTATTTGGGTCGAACAAATACTTATGTGCTACAAGAGTGATGTTGTTTTAGATGTTATTGCGTGTGATCTAGATATATACGACAATAATTTAGTTCAGTAAATGACTGAAATATTTTTATATACAGAAATTTTTATGTATACATATATAAGCGATTTACCACTCGCTGACTCATCACGAAATCTCTGTCCAATTAACTTAAAATTTGACATAGTTGCTTCTTTTGTAACTTAGACGGATTTTACGGAATTCCTATCCCAATGGATTTCAACTTTTTGCATTTCACCAAGTTTTAAATCTGTAGGGGCTATACACTTAACGCAGGAGTAAGAGTTACTAAAGCAACGATTACGATGACAACGGATAATATAACAAAGGTTACCATAGCAACTTAAGTTCACATCCAAATTAATAGACTCCCCGGCGAAGCGGGAGGGAGTAAGCTAGTTTATATACCTATATATCTCTGTCATTTTGAATATTCGCATTAAATACCGGTATTGATCAGTGAACACTTATGCAGATCAAACGGAAGTGTCAGGATTTATTATGATGTTTATACTTATCGATACATCCTGCAAAGACACTCTCCTACTTAATTAAGGTTACGAGCGTTCCAAACGAACCCTTATAAGAATTCAAGAACCACACAAACTCAGCCGGGTATTTTTATATTGTGATTACTGTTCCAGAAGAGGCAATATAATATACGAACAACTAGATCCATCGCAATCAATTAAATAGATTATTGGAGCGGTGTGATGTAGCGAGTAGATCTAACAAGAGTGACAACTAAGGATAAAATATGGCGTAGGTTTCTAGTTTATCATTCAAACACAATTCATTTCGAGACCGTACCGTAATTAATAACTTTTTTATCCCGTTCCTATCTGATGCTTAATTTAAATTTATTTAATGACAAATTTAATTTATTGTAAAAGCATATACAATATTTTCACGTATTAAATTATCATAATTGATTGTACAGTCATAATTTTGAGTTCTTTGAATTTATTTTTAAATGACTCTCGAGGCCTCATATGTTGCTCGAATAGCCTTCTTGTAAAGCCAAAGATAGTATCTATATCTGATGGAATACCCCATAAAAGTATGCCGTATACATACCATACACTATGACAATAGCTAAAGTAAACTATTCTAGCTGTTTCAACGTTTGACAAACGGCGTATTCTTTGAACCGCGTACGTGACAGAACTAAGTGTTTTCGACAATTCACATATGTTAAATAATTACCATATTATAACATTTATATTTATCAGTATTTAATATTGTAGTAAATTATTGATATATATTATTATTGTTATACTTTGATATACACCATAAAGTTAATTATTGTATATGGCAATATTATTAATTATATTATATTATATTATTAATTATTATATAAGTCTTGGTTTGTGTTTTTGCTGAATTGATTTATTACATATAAGAGGGCCCCATTGCAATTTTACAACTAAGGTAAAGCAAAATACACAAAAGAATTAAATAAATGCTATTAATTTCGGAGAACTATTATACATTACAAAATATATCTTTGACATTACTTCAAGTATTCCAATATAAAAAAAAAGGTTTGTTTTTTTATTTAATTGTTTTTTGTTTTGTTTTAATTTTAATTGCGCACATTCGTCCTACAAAAAATTATTAAAAAATTTAGGTAATTTGCTGTGTAAAAATTATCTGCGTATTAATTTATTGGTAAAAAGTGTTGCTATAAAATCTTTTTACAAATTAATATATATAATGATTGGGATAGTTTGAGCTAATATTAAATTTTTTTAAAAATATTTTTTAAGAATATTAAAAAAATATATGTTTTTTTACTATGGTCTAATAAAATCGCAGAAACTGGCTGAAAATATGAAACATAATAAAAGAAATTAAAAAAAAAAGTATTTTTATTCGCACAGATTAACACTTTTTGGTAACAGTGTCATTAAATAATCCAGCAAAGTATAATAAAAATAAATTAATAAATAAATACTTAGTATCTATCTTATTATCTATACATGATTGCTGTAGTCTCGGGTTCGATTCCCGACCATTATATCTGTCTATTAAACTATATTCTTATATTTGGGTATGTTCAGTAACTATGAAGAAGATTACATATTTTAGAAGAAATACTATTACTATTAATCCAGCTCAGTGTAGGTTGGACAGGTTTTACCCATTTCGTGATTGGAACAGACATTTTGCGCCCATTTCATAATTAAATAGAGATATCGCGCCAATTTCGTAATTGGAACAGATTTTGCGTCCATTTCGTTATTGGAACAGAAATTACGCGTCAATTTCATTATTGGAACAGAAATATCGCGTTCTTTCGATTATGCCCATGAGATAATACTCTTATATTATTTGCCGAATAATATTTTCAAATATCAAAATATTAACCTATTCTTAAATGTAATATTTAAGATAGTATAGCGCAATTCATGCGTACACAAAATGATTTATTCCAACAAAAACTAATAAACAACTGATTCCAGTAAGTAGTAGTAGAAATCTGTGCTCGTCCAAGTGATAATTATCTCATTTTCTCCAGTTACTACTTCCGTTCCGTATCACATTTCTAACACTAAGTAGTAAGTACTACTTCACATGATCTATATTTGAGATATTATCATAGATATTGTTTAGTAGTACATTTTAACTAGCTTCATACCTGGCTCTGTTTGCGTTGTGCTTGATATATTATAAAGCTTTATAATTTGTCTATAATAATTAAAGGTTTTACAAATCAGGAAAAACTGTAATACTGAATCAGTTTTTGAGACTATTAAAATCTCAAACAAACAGACGGACTGTTTATAATTACATTCTAATCAAACAAAATAACAATATAATAATCTTTGGATCTTTCTAGAAGATAAAATAAAATTATATTTAGAATTTATAATTAAATAAAGACCCGTACTCCTCATTCCCGTTGCCATGGTAACCATAATGGAGGTTCGCGATGTCTTTATCCTGTCTGCCTTTAAAAGAGTTGGTGTTTTTGAAGGCGTTTATGATGATCAGAACCAGCGCCAGCTTCCCGATCATCAGCGACTTGAACAACATGAACTTGAGGAGTCCAAGGAATAATGGCACGATGGTGGACTGGATCACGAACGGTAGGATGAACATTGGCATGAATTTATACATCAGCTTCTTTGTTTTGGATCGACCTGGAAATAAATTACTTTCTTATTAAAAAAAATTTTGGAGTTCATTTTACATTTTCTTTTTTTTTTTTTTTATTGTGAAATTTAAAAAAAGGTTTTATAATGATATATTCCTACTGTTTACTGATTTAGCAAAGCGTTTTGTCATATGGAGAATTTTAAATAAAATTTTAAATAAAAATTATCATAACGTAGTATTGCAACTTTGTATTGTTTTCAAACCGAGTTTGAAATTTAAATCACAACAATGCTAAATATGATTATTATGAAATGATGATCTACAAAACTTTTTAAATGTATTTTAATTTTAACATTTAAAAAAATAAAGAAATCTTGAAGTATAAATTAATTGACACAATATAATTAACAGAGTTAGTGATTGTAACACGCGCTCACAATAAATTTAATGTTTTCACTTGATTTGAAAGTAAATGTAACTATATATATATATATATAGTAAGTTACTAGTTTTGTAGTTTTTCGGTGAAATTTTTGATATTTTTTATTTATTTATTATGTTTCAGCCAATAATTGTACAACCGAACTTAAAGAGCATTCTCTAACCAAGGAAATAAAATAAAAAAAAAATACAAAATTGTGTATATAAAAAGATCCTAAAAAAGTATAATAAATAAAATAACTATCATGTCTTTGAATGTTTATATTTATATACTTCCGTGTCAAAATAAACAAAGAATAAAATTGCAAACGCATATATATCTAACAGTATTTAAGTATTGTCTGTGTATAAATACTATAGCTCATAACGCTCTCATTCACGCACCGTTGGATAAACGAAAGAAATTGTTAATAAATCTTCACGCATGATTAAAATTATACTAATATTAAACATAATTTCACTTATAAATAAATAGGCTACACAAAAATAGACTTTATTAAAGATAATCGAACAACAATTAATCGGTACGAAAATCGCATTCTATTAACGCTTTGAGATTTCGCGGCATTCAATTAATGACAGCTGTCAAATAATTTTGCATAACAAATAATATTGGTTCAAACATTTAACATCTAGAGCGTAACTGCTTAATGGTATTTTTTTATGTTGGTATCTCTTACATTACTATTAAAAAAAAAACAATAATATGGCATTGTGACATTTTATAAAACAAAAATTGCCTAATGAATGTTTTTTTTTGTTTTTGTATGTTGGTAACTTTTACTATTAAAAAAATATATATGTCATTATGACATTTAATGAAAACAAAAATACGCCGATTAAAATAATTGATTATGACAAATTGACATATTGAATAATTGCGTTAATAAATGAGTCCTTTCGAAATAGTCTCAAATAACATCACGTTTTGGGTTAATGTATTCAATACAAGGACATCCTGAATACGAAATTACTATTCATATTTGGTACAGTACAGATAACTTATATATTGTCTATCAGTGTGTCCTCAGCCTTATTGTTGTAGTTGGTTAGTTGAATTAATGGCCGATCGGATCTAATGCTTTAAAGACTTAACTTTCCTCTGAATGTTAAACAATAATACTTTCACTCCTCGCTGTAAACAGGAAAACTAGTACTAAATTCCTAGTATTTAAGTATTACAACAGACAAACTCACAAACCAGTTAACCCCTTATTATATAACTCATTAGCTATTAACAATGACTTTGTCTGCTGTCAAACCCTCCCTCCTTCCACCCCTTAACTTAACCTCAGTAATAAGCTAACTATCGTATAAAATCTATATATATATTTTTATTAGTAAAGATAATTTTAAAATTGAGTTTAGTAGTTATTCATTGTAAAGAGGCATACAGACAAGTAAAAGTTTTCTCTTGATAATATTGGTATAGACAACGTATAAAAAACTTATAAAAATAATTATAACGAAAAAGTATTTAAATAATTCAAATAGCCTCTAACTTTGTTTCAAATATATATTACAATAACATTTTTTTTAATTAAAATATAATTATGATAATTAGTCTTGCATATATTTAAAAAAAACGCTCTCTCCTTTCTTCTGTTTTCATTGTAAAGATTTTATATTATATGTAAACATTACATCAAAAACAAATAATATATTTTGTTTATTATTAATTAGACATACAACAATATTTCAATATATTTCTTATTAAGTTTAAATAATATGAATAAACTCGTGCCTTAACAAAATATTATAAAAACACATATTTTTTCATAGTTAATAGATAGTAAGTTAATAGCAAGTAATCAGATGAAGTATGAACAAAGAAACTTGATATTAAGACAGTACCAATATTTATTATATATGTATCTAATATTGTTATAAAACATATTTAATTTAAGCACAATATAAGAAATATAATTATAATTTAATTTTACATACCTGTTTCAGTTTTATTCATATTAATTTCGAGTGATATTAATTTCTTTGTATCATTTGAAGGTATTTTCACGGTAACGCCATCATAAAGTTCAATTTTCTCTTTATCATTTATAACTGAACCAAATACAGAGTTCGTTACAGATATTAACAAAATAAGAAACAATAAATACACGGTTGGTGCGGCCATTATGAAGTTCAGTGCGTTAGTGGTGACAGCTCGCTCCCCTCTCTTGGAATCCTGATTCAGATCAGCGCTCGTTTAAATTCTCGGCGTCTTGTTACAATTCTCATACATTTTCTCATTATTTTTCTTTATATTGTATATTACTGTTTAATACCAACTTGTTTTTTTTTTTATATTTAAAAAAAATATACAACGAGTTTTTGCGGCCATTCCTCCATGGACCTACATGGAATTATGGAATGGGTTATGTAGAATTTTATAAATACTGTATAGTAAATATGTAAATATTGAAATAAAAAAACTTTGATAGGACAATTTTTTTTTATTAAAATTAATCTGAATTATTTCAAATAAAAACTCATTTTTGCGATTTATAAAAGGTTGATATTAAAAAGAAAATTTCAAATATGAACCTTTCTGATTGGTTGGTGACAGATAATCAAAACTTGGACAGCTTTGTCAAACCATTATTAGTATTATTATTATAATTATACTTCGGGAAAACAGTCACTAAAGGGAAATAAATAATATGAAATCCTAAAATACACTGCCGGCAATAATGATAGGTCATTTTATAAGGCCCTCATGTATAAAACAGGTTAGAAATCTAGGGAATATAACTGAAGAGAGGTATCGTTTTAATACCCGGTAACTATAGTTAAGATGGAAAATTTCTCCGAGTGCATTTATATTGTTACTTTTTAATTAAAAAAATAAGTTGTAACTTTTAAATAAATTTCGGTAATATTAAAAAAATAATTTAATATTATTATGAAATAAAGGACCAATATATTTTACATTTAATAAATAATAAGTAGATAATTGTTTTTTACCAGGAGAGGTTAGTTTTCAGTCAGTCAGAGGTCGTATGGGAGTCGCTGGTCAGAAGGCGAGGATACCGCATTATAGCACATCGATTACCATCATGGTAAAAATGGGATGTCTTAAACCCTGACCCCCAGGGTAATGCCATACACAATTGAGTTACTGAATAGAAAATATTTACCTGTCAAATATTTTATGTTCAACACGAAATCTCATTACTATATACACCTACAAAGAACCAAAGACTTTTTGTTATAAGTAAAGGTATTTAAAATATAGAAGGTTATTTTTTTTTAATTATTCGTAAAAACTTAAAGTGTAGTACAAATATTAAAAGTAAATATTTAGTAGGCGTATATTATTGTAATTTTATAAAAGAAAATCGAATAATATATTAAATAATTAGTTAAAAATGAAAATATGAGACGAGCGTGACGGGACGAGACAATTGTTTTACTTCATCTATACATTAGCGTGATAGCAGTTTCTATTACGAATTAAATTTTAAAAACATACTATGTTTTATATTAACTTTATATAAAGAGATATTATTGAATATATTTTCACAAGTTTTACACGTTTAAAATAAGTAATTGAAAATAAAAATAGTTGTCAACTTTAGTGTCTAGCAGAGACAGTCTCGGGATTGTACACAGATAATGTACACGTATCTAAACATAGTTATATTGAATAAAAAACATAAATAAAATTATAATAATTTATTACTTAAACATAAATAAATAATAGGACTAACATTTCGTCGTCTATCTTTCACAAATAACATTCGCGACGGACAGACGAAGGACGACTTTATATCTTTGTAACGATTTTTAAAAACAAAGCTAAAAGTCTAATAAATGCAAATAATCGTATACGATCGTTTCGAAAGACTTAACAGACTGTTAATCGGATATAGTAGCATCGTTGTCTGATCTAGCCCAGGGCGAGAGCAAAGGTCCATTCGAAGGCCATGGAGCTGGAACAGCTGGTGCTGGCAAAAGCTCAGCACGAGGATGGAAGACCAAAGGTGCAGGAGCGGGTATTGCACTCGCGAACAATCTTGATACAGCCTATAAATTGTCAATGACATTAGATCATAGGTATACTTTATAAAACGTGTTTTTTTTTTTTTTTAACTTAATGGCCGTAGACATTTGTCCATGCCTTTCACTGTAATTTTAAAATAATTTTGTTATGATTTTAATTGTGATGGTAACTTCGCAGGAAATTGTACACCTGCACAAATTTTTAGTTATAATAATACCTGGCTAACAGCCACTATGAGGAGGACGACTCCAATCGCAAGGTTCTTCACTGATATAACTGCTAGAGACATCAAGAGAGTTGATATAACACCCAGAGTGAACATAACTGGCAGGAAAATGAAGGACAAACGCTTCAACGCGTTGTGTCCAAACGTACGGCCGACGTCTGTGTCTGGAAATATTAGTTTAATTATATAGGGCCAATGACCTTTAAGAATCATAAATCATTGATTCTAATGGACACTATATATTTCATTATTTATAAATCATTTGAGAATCAGTAATCAAAGTATTTATTTAAATTGTTTACTGGACACGAAGTTTAGTCACGCGATAGTACTCATGTATCTTTTAATATGTATAAAAATTTATAAGTGCATTTAAAGAATAGGTATTTATTTTGTTATGTTATTTTATAATAAAATAATTTAATTAATTTGACATAAATATTACTCCGATTTGATAAACATCATTTTCAGTAAATGAAATGTAATAAAAAAATTCTTTCATATCTTTCTGACAGTTTTTGAGACGAAAAATTCTTAACATCATTAAAATTTTATTACTTTGAGAAATGTTTAATATAATAATAATAATAAGAAAATATTTTTAATTACAAAAAAAGACAACAATACCTTTGGTTAGGAAATCCATAGATTCTTTGAAGGTTTCATCACAATGCACCACAGTTATCATGAAGATGGCCACATAGGCTAAGGAGAGGACACCGAACATTCTGGACATGATGGACAGAAAAACTCCCAAAAAAAAAAAAATATGATGATCGCAAACCGCCTGTCCGAGTATAACTGGTGGTGGTATGATCGATAGTCAGGATATAAAGTCCCCATGACAATGGTCGGCATCACCAAACAAAAGAAAGTGGACGTGACCGTGCCATTGAAATATCGACCCAGATATCATATGTCACTTAAGGACTAATGTATTTATTAACGGGCTCATTTCCCCCCGGACGATATCCACTTCCTCACATCCTTAACTATCAGTGAAAGTATTATAGTACGTTATCTATTTGTGTAATTAGATATCCTTTTAAAGATAACAGATATCTTCTAAATAATATTTGAATTTTATATCCGTTGGATTTTCTTTAATCCAATCTCCGAGGAATCCTAGACACGCAGACTATTTAAGCTGTTTCTTAGTATGCTATGCACATTTTTGTTACATGCCTAACATTATAACATACATGAATTGTGTATTTAAATTTATGTGATCTTAAGTATAGTATAATACTCACAAGAGTTGTGAGAAAAAAACTAAATTATTCACCTTTTACTAGCCATTTATCCTTACATGAAACATACTAATAATAAAATATAATTATTAAGAATAATTGACAATGACGCCAGTAATCTGACATTTCATACTTTTAATTGACACGTAGAAATGATTAGGGAAATTATGTTTTGCGTGCGTGTATAATTAAATATGTATTAAAAGTCGTCACACGTAACCGGTGAAACCTCGGACGATCACGAAACGGTCGTCGCCTGTCCGTGATCGGACACTGGTCTATGCTAATGAAGTGCATTTGGCAATTTGGTCCTTTTCACGTATAATGCACACACTTTCCCCAAAACCACTCGCTTTTTTTTCTTTGAGAGAAACAACAATGTTTAGTAGAATAAATAGCTCATTTTAGAAGAATAAATAAATTCTTAGTCTAGGGTTGGTGACCGCGTTGTGGATTCTCGATATGACGATTGTAATTCTCGTTTAGATAAGTTATTATATTCAAAAAAAAATTACTTCAAAATTAACTTACTATTGTATAGTTATGTAATAGGCCTGTTTTTCATAATGGAATATTTCCCCATATAACAATTGTTTATCTAAACTTGACATGATATCGATATCAATTTCATGTCGATATCGTTCAAAAGAAGATACAAATAAAAATAAAAAATATTCCTCGAAGTATACGTCAACCAATAATTTTCAAAAAATATTTAATTCAATGATACTTATTACGTTCCTATAAAGATGTACTTATTATATTATATATAAACTAACATGGATATTAATTTTATACAATTCACAAAAACATCAATCATAAATCATAAATTAAGAAAACGAGTTAATTGTTGAAATAGTTTAATAATTTTCTAGAAAGGAAAATGAACTGTCCCTTCTACCGCCGAGTTGTTACAACCGCTAGTTAGTCAGTCAGAGAGCCGCGATGCGCTTAAGCGCCACCGTTATCATTTTCTCGTCATGTTTTATTTACGCGAACTCGCGTACGTATCGCGAAAACGAACTAAATTTCGACACAAACAAAAATACACTCAACAGCCTCATTACGTGTGTTAAATATCTCGGTCTGTCCAAATGTATAAGCGGTTATGGTGTTTGGAGAGCGGAAAAAGCTCTGAAAACCGACGGCAAACTGACATCTGAGTACGGTCCAATTTTTCCCTGGCAAAGCTATAATAAAACGGACGAAGAATTATACTCAGAGTTATTTGAGACAACTAATACACTCCTTCAGAACCGCTCCCTGGATATTCCCTTGAATGAAGACTTCAGTTTACAATTGGGAACAACTGGTGACTTAATCAAAATCGACGTAGTAAAAAGTAATTATAATTTATTGATTATCAGATACTTAACATTTTTTGTATAATTAATTGTAATTATACACTTAATATTACAGAAATAAAGATAACATAATATACACTCTATAAACATCTAAGTCGTTATACCGTTTATGAGATTGCCACTGATAACAGATAACTGTTTATTATAAAATCTCTTATTTCAGACAGCCATTTATTTTAATATATACTTATATATTTTGTGTAAATATATTATCGTCTTTTTTTCAAGTAATTTTAACATTAATATTTCGAATGGCTATTTGTATTGGTCATATTAAAACTTTTCAAATATTTTGTTACTTGTCTTCTTGGTACTTTATAAATATAATGCCAAATATTTTAAAAATATTTTAAATTTACAAAAGTATGGAATTATAGATTCATGAACAGGAATCGAACCAGCCTCTAGGAATACGTCAATATCGCTCTACCAACTGAGCTACTTACTGTATTGATAGAACGGAGGTGCCATCTAGTGAATTTTTTACAAAAATACGAACCCATGTTTTTTAAGTAACCTAAAAATAAATATAGTGTGAAATAAATCAACGAACAGGGCACGAACCAATGACCTTTACGTGTCCGTTATTTTTCTATAAATATAAATAATATTAAATTGTCTGTTTACAATTTCAACCTTTTTTACTAAATGCATATGAAAGTATATTCGGTATCTACAAAAAAAATATTCATTTTACTTTTTCTCTGTCTGTCTGTCTGTTTGGTCCACCTAATCTCTGAAACGGGTAGCTGATATTATAAGGAGTAATTTAGGCTGCTTTTATTTAAAAAAGTCATAACTTTACGCAGATTTTTTTACTACCTATGGGTAGTTCTAAATATATTTTCATATAGTATTGTCAATAACTCCATAATATTGACTCAGAATCATAATTATAGTGAGATTATGATGATGTAGACGTATATATTTTGATTATATGTTTTTTATTGCGGTCTATCCATGTCCATCTTTATCGTATTTATTCTTTGAAGTGTAACAACCCTAATAGTGAAGTAAAATTGTAGAAATATTTAAGTTGGAAATGAGTAGGTACATTGAAATAAATATTCCTAACAATATATTTAATATAACTGCAAACAAATTTCGACTAGATTACCAACATGTTTTTCTATTTTAAGTGTAAAATATAGTTATAATACTCATATGTATTGTTGTTTGTCTGAAGTAATGTGTGTTTTAAAACTTTTTATCATAGGGACGTATAATTTTTTTGCTTTAATTAGCATATATATTAGTTCAATGAAGCTAAGTTATTTTTTTTCTGATACCTAATTCTTGTGGGAGAAATACTACATACGATCGCACTAAGCATCTTCTAACCAGTATTAGAAAGTGTCTTAAAAGAAAATAAGTAGTAATAGTAAGTAGTATACCTAGTAAATACACGGAGAATGCTGTTCGTTGTCGGGATCTAATAGTAACAAACCTGTAATATCCTTCTTAGACCACGGAGAGAGTCGTTAGAGATAGCCTAGATATATTAAAATGTTCTAATATCATTTCAGATGACGATACGGCCACTGGTAGAAGCACAATGAAGAAACTTACGAAGCAATTCTATGCAGTGATGCCATTTATATTGTTACCAGGACTTATAATGTCCGCTGTCTTGCCTTTCTTCTTGCCGACTTTAAAAATGATGACAATAGCCACCGGTATGCTAAACAAGATGGCCTTAACCGGAGCCGTGTTTACGCTGCTTAGAAACAATGCCTTCAATGATAAATATGAGAAAAAAGTTATATATGTAAACAATGGTTACGCGAACGATAAATACCAACAGTTAAGTAATTCCCCACCTGAAGTTCTCATTGATACAAGTTTCGCGGACAAATTAAAAACATATTCATCGGATGATATAAAAGATTTTAGTCTAATCGGCGGTAAACCGATAGATGTGGACTACCAAGTGACACCGAGTTGGTTACAAGGCGCTAATGAGGGATTCGGTAAATTACGTAATGTCCAAATTTTAGGGGGTAATTTCCTAAACCCCTGGCGAAAACAGGATGATGTTGGGGATAGAAATGAATGAAATTTTTAAATTGTTAGCGTTATTAATTAATATGCTTCCGTCTAAATTATTTATTACATTAAATATTGTTGTAAATTTAAAACTTTTTTCAATATTTCCTGTATGTTTTCGCTTTCTGATTATGGCTCGTATTGTTAGTTGACTGGATTTCACTTTTTAATTGCGGTTTTAATATTTATATTGGAATAATTTAGGTTTGTTTTAAATGGTTTTTTGCCTTATTTATTACTTTGTGTACCGTGTTATAATGCATTATTATGACGGATTAGTACCTACTCTGTCCACGTCATAAAGGTCTTAATAGACAGAGGTCGAATTTTATTTATTAATTCAAGTAGTAATTGAACAAAAACATAATTGATATATGACATACAAGTATGCAATGACTATTTTTGTAATGTATATTGTATACAGCTTGCAGATTAGTAAATTAGTACTATCACCATACAACAATGTTGTGGTATCAATATGTGTGTAAAATATTTTTATTTAAATGTGCTAAAGATACTACATTTTAAACCTTTTGTTTTTATTAATTTATTTTTAAAAACAACGCTAAAAACTACCATTACAATGACTTAATTATAGGAATATAATGGATGTTTTATTTTTCTTACAAATCTTCGCCGTCTATGAGTATAATAAGATAATTACATCCAATAGATAATGTCAATTAAATATATTCACGTCTGTATATATGTACATTAAGTTAGTTCTTATAATATTGTAATAATTAACCCAAGATTACCGATTTACGGCTTGAAATTATTTAATATTTTTATGTTTAAGTGGTAATATTTATGAATATAATCTAATATATAAAACACAAAGACACTCACTCACCGACTCATTCATCTCTCTACAGCCCAAACCGTAATACCAAGAAAGCTGAAATTTGGACACAAGACTCCTGACATATTGAACAGGTGCAATAAGAAAGGATTTTGCAAAGGTCCAAACCGTTCCAAAGTTACAGCTAATAAACTGCAAAGTTTACCCCCCACTTACTCTCTTCTCCCATTGCATTGCAGTAGAAATTAAAATTATTTGGCCAGTCACTATCTTTATTCTCAACACGCTGCGATGTGAGAAACAAGAGTGTACCTATAACCCGATAGGAATGAAACTCTGTAGTTGTCAAACTCAAGGCTTTCTCGCACTGATAGCGTGTCATGATGGGTTGGAGGATAGAGCGTGTATGTGTGAAGGATAGGATCATGGGTTCAAAACTCACGAAAGTATTTTTTTTTTATTTATAAAACTAGATACCACCGCCCTTATCGCCATCTCAAATATAAGTTATTATCATCTCTTAATATTTATAGAAATACAAACGTTTTAAATTTAGTCCTAATAGAACTTAAACGAATTTTAAAATGTTAAAAATGTTAGATATTTTTTTTTAAAAGCGGTGTTTAATTTGAATTAGACAAAAGATAACACTAATATTATAAAAACTGTTCCAGTATTACTTGGTATTACTTGAAAACTACAGATTTATTCAAGCCGTATTTTAATCTTAAGGTGCTATCGAAAAATTGTCGCATTACAAAAGAAATCTCCTTTCTCTCAGTTGACTTACAATCAATCATTCTATATTCTAAATATATATATATAACAATTCATATATGGCAGAAGTGACATTTTGAGATGGATATAGAGTATCAGGTATTAAGATAAGGTTATCATATTTTACAAATCTTAAAAATGATTTAATACTTCAAATATTTGTATTTTTGTGTAAAGCTGATTACGTTATATTAAAAAATTTTGCTCATAATAACAAAAAACAACACCGTTAAGTTTAACTCCACTTTAGTTTAAAAATTGAGCAATAGATGGCACCATCACAGTATGCAATGTCTTCTATCTCATTCTTTCCTATACATTTAAGTATTTGTGTCTTTATCGTGACGCATTTTCGTTACATCGAGTTTCAAATCATAACAATTCATAAAAAGTTTCACTTAAAGTATAGCTTGATAGGCTTAGAGAATTAAATGACGATTCTTGGAGAAATAAATATAAATTTAATTATTCTATATTTAAAAGAATTTCTTGATTCACTACTTTGATGTTAGTATAAAATAAAACAGCAATCACTGACTTGTGTTTATTAAAACCGACACTTAATAAATCTAAAAGTCTTTTTAGACACATTTTAAAAAAAATCCTAAATTCACCAAAAATAAATTAAACTTATGGTTAACATTTGATTCTATAAAATAATTTATTTTGAAGTCACCCCTTAACATTATATTAAATGTTAGCTATTATCACAAATAATATTATTATATTTACAATTTTTAAGTAAAAAAATATATTGTTCTCTGATTTCAAGAAAGATATTTTTATATATAATTTATATAGATATATGTTCGTTACGTGCTAAGGACCGTTTTTATTTCATTGAGGTTTATCTGACGATCTTAAAAACGATATATTGCAAGATTACCATTCATTTTATATAAAAAAATATTGAATTTTATCAAATATAAGTTATTCTGATTAAATATAAAAAAAGCACAACAAATAACAAAAAACTTAACATGAGAGCTTTGGTTGAATTAACCACATGAAAGTACTGATGTAGTCAAGGAGAGAACAACAAGGAATAATATATACTAAATTATGTCAATTTATGGGCTATTTCTGCTAGTTTTTTGTCTTCCTCCGGCATGTCTTCGTCATCCCAGCCCCACACCGGGTTCTCTGGGTGTTTGTGGTCATCTTCATTTAAGTCCTCCTTCTTGAATGATGGATGGCTTCCATCTCCTGTCCTTGATATTCTTTTGCGTATCATTTCTTCGGACACGGTCTTAAGATCATACGCTAAACCTAGAAATCACAGGGTATGATTACTAATACGAACTTTAAACTCATTCTGAATATACTTATTCTTGGATATTCTGGAAATTTTTATTACAAACTTTCTCGAATTTTACTTCTAATTGGTTAATCCACTGAGACAATAATTTTATAGCTGCAACAAAATCTGTTTTTTGTTTTGGTCGATATACTCACCATATTTAGCGGCAAAGTCTATAAGGGCTGTTGAGAAATTTGTGCTGTATGTTCCGAGCTCGGCTGCTTTGTAATCCCACGGGAAGACGTGATGGTAGTTGTGCCAGCCCTCGCCAAATGCGCATATCGCTACAGTTTTATTGTCTGTGGCGCCTATATTCCTGAAATTTTAAAAATATCAATGAAAAATTGCTATGACAATTGTATGAGGCGCTGTAACTATAACAAAATTATTAAGGTGTGTCACAACTTGGTTCGCGCGAAATTAGTTTTTTAAAATAAACGTGGTTTAAGACAGTCCTTATAATATCAGTGATCGGCCAGCGAAAGACCTGTTAAAATCCATCTGTTTTAGAGTTTAGCTGGACCAAACTGACGGACAGACAAAAAAAAATGTCAAAAATTGTTATATAAGTACCATATATACTTTTATATGAATTTAGTAAAAAGCTGTTAACTTGGAAATACAAACAGACATTTTTTTTATTGTATAGATATGTTACATTTACTTAAGGCACTTATTTAATATTTTACTTTAAAATAAATGGTGTATAATATAATGTTACAAAAATGTTAAATATTTAACATGAACTATGTATAATCGTGTTCGGTCCTGACTTTCACCTGATAACTTTGATTCAAGGTCGCATGCATAATCCAACTATCGCTGGTCATAATTATAAAAGAAATCGTAACCTAAATAATTGAATATGTATCTCGAATAACGATTTTAAAATGTTAAAATAAATAATAATTTATTTAAATTCCATTCTGTTTTGTTAAATGAAATGGTTGTATATTTTTGCTTACTTGTCATAAGGTCGATTGCCCCAGATATGCGCCGCAGAGTTCACTAACCAAGTGAAGTGCAAGGTGAGGGTGTAACGGAGTATCGCGCCCACGTACCAGGACGACCACGGGTCCTCCTTCCACCAGGCCACTGGTATCCAGGCGGGGATAAGGAAGCAGAGTAGTGGCATCAATATTAAATATGCTCTGGAATTTGAAGTATATTTATTACACTTATGTAATTTTGAAAAAAGTTTGAACTATTTTAATTATATATATATAAATAATAGTGGAGTTTGAAAACACAATATGAAATATTTGTAATTAAAGCTCCTAAATTGAACTAATTAAAAGTACAAATTTTAATACAATCTTGGAAGCTTACTTCTTTTGGAACATCACTATGGGATCTTTTTCCAAGTCTGACATGTCGACAGTGGCACCTTTCTCGAAGACAGCTTTGTGTTTTCGGACCATCAACCACCCCATATGTGAGAAGAAGAATCCACGTTTCGCGTTGTGTGGATCGGCATCAGTTTCCGTAAATTTATGATGTACTCTGTAATATATAATGATTTATTGGTTTTAATATTGCATAATTGTAATTGCATCGTGAACTTGTTTGAATGTGCTTATCATATATCTTACCTGTGATCGCGAACCCATTCATATATATGGTTCTGGAAGGCCATGGTCTGCATGACGGCAAGGTAGAGTCTGAGCGGCCACCTCGCCTTGTAAGCGCCGTGGGCCCACAGCCGATGGGCGCCCGCGGTCACACCCAGCGCTGACATCATCGAGAATAGTATAGCTGAAATTTTAATATTTCTATCACTATCACGTCAAAACTTTCCCTGCCAGAGAAGAATGGAGAAGAAAGAAGCCAAAAAATCCGGGAAAATCTTGTTCTAACTAACTAAAATCTAACTAATTGTTAGTCTTTTAATTTGTTGACGATTGACGAATGATTCACACTCGTAATTGATATGGGAGAGTTTTTTAATCTAACAGCGTGATACCAAATGATGACAAAACTAACCACACAACTACTATTTCTATAATGCTTACAGATAAGGACTCAAAGGATTTGAATTCAAAATAATGAATATTACTAAGATAAATAACATTTAGATGTGACCTCTTGGAGGACAAGACTTTATTAATACTAGTAAACTAATAAATATTTTATATTATTATAAAGATTGGTTATGACGTCACAAGCCAGTAACAATAAAAATATCATTAAAATACACTCACCAAACAGCACTGTTTTCAACGCTACCCTCCCGATTATAACGAGGTAAATTCCATAGAAAGAAGCCAAGTGTAGGTAAGCAAATGCTAATACATTCCTCCATACTATTTGCCACCTGAAATATAAAACGAAAAAACATTTATTTATGTAATATTATTAAACTTTAAAATACAGTTTTATTTATAATATATGTATTTAAAATTATACCCAATAAATATATTAAAATTCCAAATCATAACTTAAGTCATTAGAGCAGAGAAATTAAAAGTAACACTCACTCGTAGTCCCTCCTCTTGGTTGGAGTTGCACACGATGTCCCGTTGGTTTCCCGGTGTGTCGACAGGATAGTCTTTGCAGTCATCGTTTAGCTTGTCTTCTTTTCTGTATAAAGAAAATTATTTATTTATTTTCAAGTATGTATTCATATAATTTTAATAAATAATATATTTTTTCTAATCTTAACTCAACATAACATAAACCAATCAATTTGGCACACATACTCCATTACGTAAAATATTATGTATATATATTGTTATAGTTTATTTGTTTTAGAAATCGAAATATTTGTAAACCATCATTTAAATCAGACGAATTATAATATTAATATTAAAATATATATTAATATTCGGAGTTTTGGCGTAAAAGTAAGTAAAACAAAAGTATTCATATAAAACATTGTCATATTTTAATTTATATGTGCTGCTAATACTAATCAATCATTTAATTTATTATTTTTATATTTTTTTACACACATATTATTAGAAATATAAAAAAAGAATTTAAAGAGAAAAAATATCTCAAACTTTTTAACCAGAGTTAGCCCTAATCGCTTCGAAAGCGTTACCGGGCCAGGGAAAGTAGAATAAAAGAATCTTTATACTAATGAAACCCCTCATTAGTATAAAGATCAAATTAGATAATAAACTTGAAATATAACTAACTAACTTAAGTTTATAACACGTTCAATATGTTCTCAGATTCAATTAACCGTTAACTATCTTATTGAATTTAAATGTTAAAAGTTAGGACAATAATTCATGGGGAGATTTTTTAACTCCTTCCCTTGTATAGTTTCCTCATCACCATTCCTTCTTTCTCCCTCACACCTTATCTAAAAGATCTCTCTAGTGACGCTGAAGATAAGATTTCTATCCCAAGAACTTCAACAGATCTAAAAGATATTTTAGTTACGATACGATAAAAAATTTCAAAAATCTGATTACAATGGATTCACTTGTGGGTAGGTCACGAATTGATAAATCTCAAATTCTTTTAGCCGATAAAAAATTTTTTGTTTACCTCTCTTCATACAAAATTTTCAAACCTATTTATTTTAAATATACCTAAAAATAAACAGTATGTTGGTTACAATAACGGACACAAAGAAATCAAACCACTGCAGCAAAAGACCATCAAATATTTCGGACAGATGTATTCAATCTTGTCCCGGTTATAACAAACTAACTGTGTATACCCGATGCTCCAAATTATAGCATTATTTATGTATATGATATAGAAAAATGACTTTTATTTCATTATAGTTAAGTGTTACATTTAAGTATACCGATATGAATAATGGAGTAGAAAGTTACATTTCTTTCAATAGGCATTTATATTTGAAATTTTTTTTGAGTTAACCTTTATATTACCGTTAAATATTTAGGTTATATATGAGATATTCTTTTACTATTTTATTAATCCGTCTTACAAGCGATATTTTTATATAATCAAAAGAATTAACACCTTGAAATAATTCTACTATGCTAATTTTACTTATTATTTTAAAAAAATATAAATGAATTTTCATGGACACGGCCAGGTCTAGAACTTGCAACATCTGTAACTGTCAATCTTGTAGCAGTCAATCGAGCCTTAACATATTAAAATAAAGTGAATAACAAGGATAAACATGTTTACACACAATTAATCTTTAATAAAATAAAGAGAAGATAAAGATTACATTATATTAATTGCGGAATTGTTTAATTAATAATATATTTTAAACATTAAAGTTAGTTTCAATAAAGGGCGTTTAAACTTGCTATGAAGCTGATACCTTTTCATGCTAGCTGACCCAGCGAACTCTGTTCCGCCTTTCCAGTAAATTTTTTTACCATACTTTAACCAAAGACAAAATTACGTTTAGCTGTCATTTACGTTTTGGTATTCCATGTCAGATGCGTTTTTGTTATACCACGTTTTATAGTGACTTGACGGAAACGTGGTCAAACGGGATAAAAAGTATCCTATGTCCGTCTCCTGGTTCTAAGCAACCTCTCTAATTTTTAGCCAAATTGGTTCATCCGTTCTTGAGTTATAAATAGTGTAACTAACACCACTTTCTTATATATAGATTAAGATAAGATAAGATAAGATAAGGAAATAATTGAAAATATATCGCCTGTTACTTTCTTTCGACACATTAATTACAAGTTATACAATAAGTAAAAAGTAAGCCGATAAGTATTTTTATTAAGTCTCCATTTTGAGTGAAAGTCAGTGATTGCCCAATTTTAGGTTGAGTTGCGGTTTATTGTATAAATTTAAGTCTCATATATACATAAAAAGTTTATTTTCTCTTTTATTTTCATCTATATCTATCTAAAAGATGTTTTATTTTCTTGTTATTTAAATTTTATTTTATTAATTGTTTATATATTTTAATTTTATACTAAAGTAATAAATATATTTTTATTGTATGTATATATGTTTATATTTGTATATTTGATTAAATCGGCCTGTATGTATACAAAGTGCGTTTATACAAATATACATCATATAATATTCATAATTTATAATTAGTTTGACTGACAAATGATCGTTTTTCATTACATTATTTTTTTTTAATCACGAGCCGCCATGTCCAGGTCATTGCACTTCTGATGGACACTTAACGATATATGTATATATAAATGCAACAAGATGTACTAAAGACTTGTCTGTTTGTTTGGTCTCTGAAAATAGACATTTGAAAAAAAAATCTAATTCTATAAGACCATTGTGGCGTATAACTAAGGAAGTGTTAGAAAAAGTTTTCTAAAAAATGTTTATATCCAAATAATACTATCATTTAATAGTTCCTATCTATATCTATCTTTATTTAGACACTGATTTACGTTATTGTAAATTATAATTAAATTTAAAATAATTGTCATAGTACATAATAGTAAAACTTTTATATTTTATTTTTATTTTGTTTCCTGTTAATTCTTTATTTTGAATTATTTTTGTTTAGAATCTTTTTATTGGATATAACTGAGTGTGTATTATAAAATAATATTGTTTAATATTATTCGGTAATATACAATTATATTTTCTAAGATAAAACCGATATATGAAAGGCTTTTGAAGATACATTAAGACATGCGATACTTTCACTAGAGAGCCGCTGACACTCGGCTTCATAACGACTATTTTGATATTGTAATAAAAAATAATAATAAACCTATATCTATATCTATCTAATATAAATATTTATCTTAAATTGGCGTTTTGATAAGGCATTATTTATTGATATATTCGGCATTTTTTTTCTCATATACCATATAATTTTATTTTATCTAAACCTTACTTTATAAAGTAATGAATCAATATTTTAATTAGACAATCTGGATTGCCTAGTGCTATCCTATCCTATTCTATCCTATCCTATCCGGATTGTCTTCACATTAACCATAATATATAGGTTAGAAACAGAATCCCACGTTTTAAATACATACAAATTAACAATACTAAAATCAATAGATTAAAAAAAAACAATAATTTGTGAAGACAACAGCAATTATTAATTGGTGTCAATGGAACTTGACTTTCGAGTGTGTATTGTTAAGATATTCCCGTCGCCTTCACAACAGATAACTGTACAACACACACTTTTACTTCCCTTGGAAGAAAAGTAAAATAAAACCCGTTCTGAGCTTGACCGACTGAGTAACGTCAGTCACCACTTTCTCCACCGAGATATGACTTATCATGCCGTTATCAATCTTAAAAATAAGTAAATACTTAATTTATTGAAATATAATTATATAATATGTATACTAATATAATATATATAAATAATTTCTAATTATTTGTGACTAATTTAACAAATAGCTCGTAATTTTACACTTATTTTCAATTTCATATTCAACTTACGTACGTAATTGTATATAGCTCTTTCTGGTTATTATTATTTTAAATTATTATTCTTAACAAATTATACACAATATATAATAAGTTAATTTATATATATTTAAAAAAACATGTCTGTCACAATGACAAACATGTCGTTGATTTTCTAAAACAAAAACACATTGACTGTTTGTACATTTAATATTAATGATTATAATGTATTTTTAGTAATGTAATCTGTTCGTGTAATAAATTTTATATGGACAATAAACTGACACTATTAAACTATTATTTGTGATTGATTTAAAGAGAAAATCATTACAGCTAACTCTCTAACATATATAGAAAATTTTATCTTCTTTATAACAATTTGATATCTTATTTCATTCCCAATAATATAAAAGCTTTAAAGTATCATAAAATTTATTAATTAATGTTAAAATGGAATAAATAGTAAATGGTGGTTTATCATTCAAACACCCAGTTAATAAAATTTTGATAAAAGTTACTTACGTTATGATAATTCTATTATATGTTTAAAAATATTTGGACACTTTTTAATGAAGATTCGAGTTTCAATATGCTAAAAGTTTATTAAAATACTAAAAATATTACTGTGATATTAAGTGACAGGTTAGGAGTATTATATGTACATTTTATTTTAGGTACAATATTCGACCTAACATATTGTAAAATTCTGCATAGAATCAATAATTTTTAAAACATTTTCTTTACTACATCAATAATTTCCCTCGTTTTTTTCTCTTCATATATATGTATATATATATAAATAAAATTGATGCATCTGTTTGTAACCCCAAATAAACAGCATATCAGTAAATGCACATGAAGGTATGTACGCTACTTACACAAAAAAAAACTGTGTGTCTGTTTGGTCAGCCTAACCTCTGAAACTGCAATTCCGAATTTTAACAAGATTTTTGGCACTCAATATTATGAGGAGTAACTTAGGCTACTTTTATTAAAAAAAACATTAACGAAGCGAAAGTATTTAATAAAATTAAACGAACAGCCGACATTTCCATCACAAAACCTTTTAATTTCAAAGCCTTATTTTATTTACGTATATTTCATTTTGAATCTCATTGAAATTTGCTACAAGTTTGTGTGCGAATAGAAAACATTACGATCTCTCCCAAACAATGACCACTTCAAGAGTTTCCATAATGTAAATGTTTATAGACATTCATATTTACAAACTACGTTCTTTAGTTGCTGTACAGATTTTGATGTTATTTTAACACAAAACAATCGTGTATTAATCTATATATATATATATTAAATGAAGTGTCCGTTTGTTATACAAAATTAAGAGCTTCACTTAATTGATATGAAAATATATACGGTACTTACAAAAAAAACATTTTTTTGTCTAATGTCTGATAAGGCTGGACCGATTTTAACAGCACTTTCACTGGCGGATAGGTGATGTTATAAGTAATTTTATTAAAAAAAACATTCCGAGCGAAAGAAGTCGTGGGAATAGCTTGTATTCAATAAAAATATATTGTAATTATACACCCTGACCATATATAAACGCAATTATCTCGCCCGTAAATTGTTATAATATTGTCATTTATTTAAATTTTCTTGTTACTTTACTTCTTTCAATAATATTTACTTAATATCATTCTAAGAATATTATTTATAATATCGAAAGTCATAACTTATTTCCATCACGTGCTGAAGACTTGAGGAAAACGGACATTATTATGTTATACTACAAGAAATAATTTGTTTTATTTTTAAATATAAAATAAGTAAAGTAAATAAAGGAGTAGAGAATTAAGATACTGTAAGAAATATACGAAAGATTTTCTTAATCATATGTAGCTATGAAATAAATATTACAACTATAATATATGTGAAAATTTAATATGAATATAAGAACATTTATTTTCGAATTGGTTTGCACTTACTCTGAGCATGCGTTCAAACATAAATAAAACTATATTAATAATTTCGTCAAGGTGTAATGTAAAATCGATTGAAATCTCACTTGAATAATAAAACATAAAAAAATTATGATTTTGAATCGACAACATATAACCGCAAAATTCGGATTATCGAGTAATTTATTAAATTCTATTAATGCTGACAGACAACGCAGTCGCCATATTGGAAACTAAACGTCACTGACAGTGGATGACATCTTGAGTTCGTTGAAATTCATACGTCACAGTTCAAATAATAATAATTAATTATTTAAAATATTTATAATACTTGAATTACAATAAGCAGATGTTGCAATATTTATTTCGATGTGTTTGGACGATTATCGTTTAATATTAGACTTTGTTTTGAACTGTTTTATGGCTTGTCCTAGAAAACTTGTCATAAAACGTATTCTAAGACACAAAGAGGTCGCCGGCAAAGTTCGTTAAGCAACGTTGCGATTTAAATGAATATAAGCAACTTTCTCATTGTTTATATTATTTATTTCATTACATATGAAATTCTTTAATAACTTCTCATTGGTTTTAAAAAAATAATGAATAGGTTAACACGTTATAAAAGGTTGAATGTTTTTTTTAGCAAAATGGACGCTAAAATCATTTTTTTTTTACAATATAGACTAACATTGAATAGATGCCATAAGGAAATTATTAATTAATGTTGGTACTGTCTCTACATAAATTTAACTTAAGTTTACTAATATTATTCATCATGGAAGGTATAAAGATGGCTCAATTGGCATAGTGACGGGATAGTTTCTCAGAGATCCCATGTTCGAGTCCAGCTAGTGTCAATGACTTTTTGATTCTATATGTATTTAAAATATGTTTTATGAGGCTAAAACTCGCAATATAGTTGTTATTATAAGTTTACAAAGTGGATCAAAAAAATATTATTCTGACGGTGACCTAGAACTGAATTTCTGTCATCATATGCATTAATACTGGCATTTCTTATTTTATTTTAATTATAGTTATAGCTCAATATTTATATTAATTAGCATATGATATATTACTCATTTCTAAAAGTATATGACTTAAGCAATTATTATCATTTAACATAAAATTTTTCCAAAATATTTTTACGAATGCGAACAAAGCGACAAACGATTAAAAATTTATATACTATATTTTAGGTTTTCTGTATGATATTTTTATATAACAGATACATTTTGTTATATAGTTTGAAATATGTTTATTAATTACACGATTGCAACGTATAATATAAAACAGAAACGTAAAATCATCGATATTGCATTATTTATTACTCAGAAATATATATACTACAACCGTCAGTATAAAAATATATAACAAAATATAAACATCTCGTCATAAAAGAAACCTCAAGTGTGTCCCTGTAACGGTTATACTTTTTCAAATGCTTTGTGCCTCAGACACGAGCACGATATAGTCGAATCAGACATTTTGATATTTGAAAACAATATATTTTATACAAATATATATATATTATACAAATAACTAAATACAATAATCCAATGACCGCGAACTATTTGAGATCATTTTAATAATTTAACATTTAGAAAGTTTATCATTTATTGTGTCAGATGCGTTGATGTTTTCAGACCGTGAACTTACACCTAATTTTTCATATAAATTTAAAACCATCCCACACTTATTACAGATAAAATTAAACCGGATAGTAAATTCATAGTTCATTAATATATTCTTATACAGTATTGTGATTAAGAGGTATGTAATCGTACCCTTGAAGTGCATTTCTAAACTAATCATGGACAAATTTCAGGTTTCGAAGAATAATTATTTGTAACATGCGAACGAACAGTCAGCATGATATTACGTTTTATTAGTCATACGTAAATTAATTAAAATAAATACTGGGTTGTTTTGTAATTATTACACCATGCTTTCCGTTGTTACATGTAAATATATAGTTTTTACGTGAATTTCCTTCATTCGTTTTCATTGCCTTTTGGTATATATATTTTTTCTAAATAGTAAAAAATGTCTCGTTTATTTAAATAAAGTATCTGGAAAAATTAAATGTTATAAATCATTAAAAACATAATTATTCTATCCTTGCACTGTTCTTTTCACTCTACATATACAAAAGCAAATTTCGGATCGCCATAGACCATGGTACGAAATGCATTCATACTAATATAATAAAGTAATTACTTGTAGTAATGACTTTTATATCGTGATGTTAAAACATAACTATATATAGTAATTTTCGTAATATTTATTGAAGCATAAATACACTTGGAACTTGTTTGCCAATTTTTAGTAGCAAACGCGTTATTTTACTTACACCTCGACCCTCAGTGTAAATGTTACTGAAATAACACATCCTTTCTTCACTATTAATGAATAACTTTATTTATTAACAACATTAAAATTATTTTTTTAAATATTTCTAAATAATAAAAAGTATAAATAAATACAAAAATATATAAACAAATAAAGAGAGTGTACACAAATCATTCTAGTACAAAATGTTTGCAAGAAATATCTAGACGTCTTGTTTAAATTTACACAGTTTAATGTTTATTAGTTTGTTCGCTTATATCTCTGAAACGTTTGTATGTTTCACTTTTGAGAAAACTTAATATCTAAAATCATCTAATTATCTGTACTTACCAATTAATAAGTGCACAAGTGCAGTTTAATCACTTTAACTTAAACTTATATTATTTTAATCTATAACAAAACCATCGGTGTGAGTGTCTGTTTGTGCGTCGCGGTTACATCGCCCGTCAAGTAGCCAGCGAGTAATGGCAAGAACTGATATGAGGCTCCAACCAAGTGAGCCGGTGGAAAATATACTTTGCTAAGTCTTCGGCGACCACTGAGCTGAGTATTAGTTAGAGTCATGGCCATAATTAACGATGAGTAGATCATTTTTGCAAGTTAAAAATGTCTTTCATAAATAATTAATGATTTAAAATATGCAAACTATTAACCTTTTATATATATAACATACAATTAAATGTCCATTAGTTACATTTTAAATATAGTAGATATTTTACAAGAAAATATTAAATCATTATTTTGTCTGTCTGTCAAAATTAAAAGTATAGAAATATTTATGTACATTTATGATGACATGTTTTCTTTTATTTATCTTTTAAAACACAAACAAAATTAAGACGTGTGGATTTGTATACATTTTACATTAATTGAGAGAAATAGGCAGACAAAGTCGGGGGTGACAACTAATTATGTCACCTGGGTGACGTTATTGTTGAAAATAAATAATACACTTTATACCAAAACTATTTTAAAAGTATAACGAGACTGTATTTGAACAAAACATATTAATATTTATAGTATAGTTTAATTTATTTAAGTTTTTTTTGTCCCTTTTTTTATTAAGACTTTGTTTGCATGATGCAATAAAACAAAATATAACTATAAAATAAAAGCGCAAAAATTACAAATATGTATCTACAAAAAAATATATAAAATTTAAAAAGTATGAAAAAAACGAATTTTTTTTGCTACATAAAAACATCATCGTAGAATTTTAAAGAGATATATATTTTAAATAAGAAATTTCGGGAAATATATATAAATAATTCATTAATTAGTTGCCAGCAAGTAATGAGGCGTTGAGAAATTTTTTGTATTTGTTTAACAAGTCTCAAAGATTGTTTGTCGTAGTGTACCAACTATTCGTGCAGTACTTAATGTTGCTGACGGCTTTGTGGTTTGGTAGCTTCATTGATAGCCTGGTCGCCCGGCCTTCAAATCTCAGGAGAGCAGGTTTAGACTTAGAATTCGATCATTCATTTACAGATTACTGCCAGGTACATTCATTTACAGACTTTTGCCAGTTACATTCATTTACAGACTTTTGCCAGTTACTTTCATTTACAGACTTTTGCAGGTAAATTCATATAAAGACTACTGCAAGATACATTTATTTACATACTACTACCAGGTACATTCCTTTACAGACTCCTGCAAGGTACATTCATTTACAGACTTTGTCATGAACAATTACATTAATTTAATATTTCACTGACGGATATGATTATGTACAATGTAGGTCAGTACTAACTAGTTTTTTTTAACATTTTTGACAGAATGAGTACGACGCCGTGAAAGTTTTTCCATTAATTAATTATTTTTAAACTGGACTTTGATAACATTTTAATAGGTCGGAGTTGGAATATAATAGTTTTATATAAATAAAAAAGCCGTTTAAAAATTTTCTTTTTTTTAGAACAAAATATTTTACAATTTTTCTTGTTTTTCATCTTTATAAAAGACGTTAATTAAACATAAAATATAACAAGAAAATATTTCTAACATATAATAAAAATATTTTTTATTTTAAGATAGATTTTTTAAGTACTTTCTATATTTCAGCTCGAAATAGATATGGCCTAGAAAAATATGATAACTTCAAAATGATCTTGACTTTGTAACAACACTATATGTTATTTTCAATACTTTGCTCATATTACTTTTAGAAAAGGACTGTAGTATTTGGCATTGAACAAACCTTTAAATATAATTTAATTTAGATCAAATTGGAAAGCCTGAACCGTATAAACCTCCATTAAAGGTTATGTTCTTATGATTAGTTAATTGTTCAACCTTTAGATTCCTCTCCCACTTCTTTCTTTACTATTCAGTCTTGTTTTTTAAGTCTTATGAAGCATCTCCAACTTTTAATATAGATATTAATGACTCCATGACTTATTAATATACGTTTATACTATGTAAAGTACTTAGAAAAACGATTTTTATACCCACTCTGAACAGATTTTTCTACTTGATTACCATAAAAATGATTTAGGTTTACAAAAAAACGACATACCAATTTGGGTGTTTAAAATTGATTTAGTTTGAGGTAATTTAATCAAGCATATATTCTTTGAAAACATTATTTATCAATATATCTATCTTATAAATAGATCTTTGAAATAACACATCACATTGGAAATCTATAAGCACTAGAGCGGCCTTGCGTTCAGTTGTTATAATAATTATATAATGTAATTGCTTGTTCATTTTTCACTTCTCACACACGTATTGAAAAATGCATAAGCAAATAGATGCAAAAACAAACTGACGGTTATTATTATAGTATTAAAAAACGAAGAAAGAGTGATATAATGAAAGTGCTCCATAAAATGCGAACATGTTTACCTTTCTCTTTAAAAATATTAACGTAAATATATTATAACTGGATATATATTGTATTTAAATATAGATATATAGATATATATATATATATATATATATATATATATATATATATTGTTAAACTAAAGTGTTAAATTATTGAATTAAATGTATTTATGATAAATAATATCATAAATATAATAAAGATATACATACATGACTCACCGTGAATGCAGCACACACTCAAACACATACCAAAACACAATCAAAATCCGGCACAGACACGCTCAGTGCGCGGGCACGAGATCAAGCTTTGCGCCGGCGCAGCCGTCACCTCATACTTATAGCTTCAGATGAGAACCACTTTCCCCACTTCTCTTCATTTAATTTTCTCTTAATTTAAAATATTTCGGTACAAAATCCGTATTGAGATGTGATCGCTTTAATTAATGTAATAAATGTTTTATTTATGAAAGTTTTGTTTAACTGGTTTCATATGTATTTTGTGACCCAAACTACCAACATGAGGCCTAAATAAAATACTCTTCAAATTACATGTGTACAAATAGCATTTTAATGTTGCTATAATCATATTTTTTATAATTAATTGTTTTTTAAAATTACTACTAAAAAACTTTCATTTGAAGGATGTCTTCGTAAAAGTTATAAGTATTCTTAAAGCTAGATACAGGATGTAACCACTATTTCTATGGAGAAATTAAGTCACTACTGCTATATAATATAGAAATATCAAATTTCTACGACGCCTTTTACAAAACGGAAGTAGGAATCTTACGCAGAATTTTACGATTAATTGTGAAAAGATTTCATATACACATGTTCAGAGCTTCCGGTGTTTTTATTAAATGCGAATCCTAGAAGGAATTTGCGAAATGATAGATTATTTATTTGATTGTGTGTCAGCAAAAACATTAACCGCTTTTGAGTTCTTAAAAGCATGTGGCGGCGTTTTATGGTCAATGGGCTGGTATCAGTTTACAGTTCGTGTTGCTGATCTTCATTATATATATATATATATTAAAATTTTAATAAGCTTAAGTTTTTTAATATGTTTATAGACAATTTTGTATACTTCAACTTGGTTTATTTCATAACATATCACAGAGAAGCATTTATGAGGGAAAATGTAAATTTAGACTTTAAATTCAAAATATATTTTTCATGTAAGAACAAAGGAAGTTTTAAGACTGTAATGCACATTTTAGTGTCAAATCAAATAAAATCAAATGAAGTAAAAGAAAATAATTTTATGATTTCACCAAACAGTGTAACGTAAAAAGAGCTAAAGTGGTATAATGTTTATTATCCTCTCTACTATATTATTATATTGAGCAAACCACAACAATATCTTACTAGGATTCAAAATTATCATTTTAATTGTTCTTTATTTTATAACTTATTTTCACATTCTTAGAACATTAAGTTTTATCTTATACTATATATTAGTCTCAACAAACTTAAGGTAAACAGACATATAATTCTTAGTTGTTATAGACTCGGTGGTATGTGGTAGAGGGTAAAGTGAAATTTAAGTCTAATTACTAAAATATATCCCTACTAGATTACTACTAAACAAGTTTGTTAAGGTCAAAATTGAATGCTTCAAATAGTTAAAAATCTTAATGCACTTATTGGCACTGGACGAAAGTATTCTTAGATTAAATGCAGACCACAATACAATGTTCAGGAATCAATGAAAATTGTAACCAAGTAACCAGTAAAAATAAAATACTAATCTATATTCAAGTAGGCATTTGCACACTTTTGAATCAATTAATACAATTATAGGTCAGTAGTCAAGTGAGTAAGCTACCACTAGATACATTATTCTCCTGAGAAGCTGAGAGCCTCCGAGAAACTGATAGTTACTTTTTTATATAAAATTTAACAATAACAACCCTACAAATGAGTCAACAACCTACGAGTAACTTCAACACATTTCAGTCAGCTAAATACTTGTATGTTGTTAAGATTTACTTAATAGTATATTTAATTTTTGATTTAGTAATTAAATTATTATACTGTATTACCATACAACAGTGCGAGTGTATGACCAATAAATGAGAAAAATGGGAGACGTAAATTCGTAAGCAATAAGTAATTTTTATTTTGATCCTATTAAACAGATTGTAACTACAAGAGAACCATGGAGAAGAACTGACAACGTGCAACGTGATTTCGTTCATAATTACAATTACCATTAATTTTTACAAACCTTACTTTGATTAAGAATTAAACTCTATCCATTATCTCCTACAAAAACAATATAAAAATATTAGCTATGCGAATATTACGCGAATTATTCTCTTGCGTACAAAATATATGCATTTTTTGTTATATAAAATTAATTAAGAATTAACTAAATATGAATTAAAATTTATATATATATAAATAAAATTGACGTGTATGTTTGTAATTAAAATAACAGCTTTTCATTAAATGCATATGATATATTTTACTTACATTAAAGAATTTTTTTTTAAATTTCCTCTGTCTGTTCGTTCCGGCTAATCTCTGTAATCGCTGAACCGACTTTAATAGGACTTTCACTGGTGGATAGTTAATGTTCTGAGGAGTAACTTAGGCTTAGGCCACATATGTACAATTTATTATTAAAATAATCTTTAGTGTGTAACAATCTCTACATTAAGAACGAATTTTATATAATATTTGATTCTTAAAAAAATACGAAGAATTATTTTACTATTTCTTGTATTTTTATTTAAAAATAGCTTCAACTTTACTCCTGTATATTATTCTTCGATACAAAACATTTTCCAATATATGATTCCCGATAACCGATGCTATATTCGGACTGATTTGTTTTAAAAACATTTTGTGGTATTAGGATCAAATATTACTTTAAATTTAGACAACTTTTACCCAATATTTCAATATTGCTTTCTGACAAAATTTTGTACATTCGACTCATTTATCGTAAGTTAGTTATTACACTGAGATATGTCATCTATGATTTTAATATGATGATAAATTAATTGTGATTGAAGTTTGATTGACTCAATGAGTACTTGCCACTACTTTTATTAACAGATACAACATCAAACATGAATAGAATAGACTAGTATAACCTAAATCCATTATTAACTAATACAAATATTAAAAAAAACAGAACAACTGAAAAATATACATATACAAAGAAAAAAGTGAAAGAGTAGGTACAAAGGTTCAACTTATCTCTTTAAGAGATCTCTACCACTTACCCTTCAAAAAAGGGAGATTAAAATGACACTGTGGGCTGGTGCGTTAAAAAAACAAAAAAAAATACTAATAAAAAAATTTATAAAACAAATTATTAAATTTACAAATTAAATATAAAACAAATTATTATCTCTTAAGAATGTGACCATTTCGTATCAGCGTAAAACCTGGAAGAGAATAAAGTGTAGATGACAGAGAGGGTTTTAACCAGGACTCTGACACCAATATGCCAGGAGAGAGGGCTGGAATGCTTTATGCATTTTTGTGGGTAAAATGAAGGTAGTGGACGTTATTTGGAAATATAGATTGAAACTAATAATCAAGAGGAGGAAAAATCTTCTTTTAAGGAAATCATCAGAAGAGGTACATGAGAAACAATCATCATTTATATTTAAGATAAATAAATTGGACATATATAACAATAAAATAACAATATAATAATATATATTTGAATTTAAATAAAATATATAAAATCGTGTTTTTACCAAATACTATATAGTGCATACACTGATGATAGAATACAAAACATTGTATTTAAATTTAAACAATGAACGTTTATTCAAGCTTCAGTTGAAACAATAAAGTAAAAAAAATATATACTTTAGTACTGTAAGACGATAAGACAGAATCTGTTAATTCTATAACTTCATCAATTACATTTATCTAAAACAATGTGATACTTTTTAAAGATAAGATAATTAGTCAATAGTACTGTATACATTGCAATTTCATCATTTTATTTTTATATTTTTTCAACTATAATAGATAATTTGTCAATATCAGATTGGATTGGATTGGACTGGACTGGATTGGATTGGATTGGATTGGATTGGATTGGATTGGATTGGATTGGATTGGGTTGGATTGGATTGGATTGGATTGGATATTCTGTTAGAATTCAGTAAATCATGGGATTATCATTTAAACATATTGAGCAGAAAAAAAAAGAATTACCATAACGTAACCATAAGATAACGATCTTAAAAATAAAGATTTTTTCATGAAACAAAATTTATTATACGAATTGGTTCTATATTCCTTAGATTTTTTTATAAAATTTCGTAACCATTGATTATAAAAAAATATTTCATACTAACTAGCGACATCTATACAATTATTATCACAATCTGACAAATATCAAATCATTATTTAGTAGCGTTGAAGCTAATTATCAATGAAAAAATCTAAAATATATAATAAATATCTTTAAATATATATTTACGGGTTTTGAGATCAAATTACATAATATATGTAAAAACAAGTTTAACACAAGAATTGAAGAAGACGAAGCAACTTCACAACCTCTCTTCATCTCTGAATCACCTTTAAACCATTAAATGCCAAAGGAAAGACGGAAATTGGATTTAAAATAAAATCAATCCCATAAATAATCCATTATGAAATATAGTTAGTCTAACACTGGGATGGTTTGTGTTAGTTTGGTGTATTGGAGGTATAAAAAAACACCTTTACACTCCTGGTATTTGTTAGAGTCAGAGAACTACTTCACAAGGATTAGTGATGTATTAACTAACTTTGAAACTAAAATCTGAACTAACCGTCTAAACAATGACTCTAAATGAATCCAAGCAAATTTTATCCGTATTAAAATCTGTTACGTATATTTAAATTAAATTTAAATAATATTTTTCGAAGAATTTGTTATATTTTTTAGTCCTATTTTAAGTTTTACAGTCACTGATTTTTAGTTTACTAAATCTTAATTATATTATAAATTAAAATGAATAATTTTAAATCATATCTTGTGTTTTTAGTGGAATTATAGAAAATTAAGTATTATATATACATATAATAATAATGTATGTACGTATTAATGTTATATAACAGACACACATGGCAAAAATATAATTACATTATAATTACTTTAGATTAACTTTTTAAAGTGGTATAGTAATTACTTTGGTTCGGTTGATACATTACAAAACGAACTTTTAATCGTAATAGTAATATTTTCCGGATCCCTATTCCTTAATACATCACTAGCAAATGAAAAAAATATGTCAAAATAGTAATATTTAGAACTTACGTGTTGTCTTTGAACATAGTCGTCATACTTCCGGAACAAATAACACTTCTAAGTACTCCGGAAAGTTGAGGTACTCCGGAAAAACCATTTACGGACATTCATAATACACTGATATTTCATTTTTATTTGTTTATATTTGTATTTTGTTAAGAAACATCTAAAATATGAAATATCTTTAACATTTGTGTATCTATAACTAATCTAAAATATCTAAAAACGGAAACCAACGAAAGAATCAACGCAGGTTTATAGATAGAAGAATAATAATATATAATATAAATCTCGAACGATGACCGAAAGCAATGAAATATTTAAAATAAAAATACCTCTTATATAAATAAATACATACAATAAATATCTGGCTTTTTTTTATCCTAATAAGAATACACTTTTTTTCAGGTAACTATTACGAGTAAAGTCATGGACCTAATTTCTCCTTGAATATGCATATAATTTAATTTTTAAATAACACAGTTTTTTTATAAAAACCTATTCTATGAATTCAGAAATATTTTATTAGCTTTCAGCTTATTAATTTTATTTTTATTATTTTTAGAAATTACTTTCATTGTACTTTTTGTTGTTTAACTGATATTTTATTTTACTTTTTGTAAGTTAAAAAGACTGGAATAAACTTCTTTTTCCTTTTTTTTAAAGATACTCCACATCATTAGGTGGGATCATCACGCTCGGGAACAAAAAATACAACCCCACTAGGTATACGTGTAGAGAAGCATCCTTAAAAAAGATATTCAACATTTTATTCTATTATTTTGGCAATTTGTTGTATGTTTATGCCGACTAATACTTTTCTAGTTCTAAGAGTTTTTGCGCTAGGCTGTGTTCAGAGAGACGCCAATGACAAAACTATAAGGATTCCTAGTGGACTAAAACCTAAACAAGAACGTTATTAGACATAATAGTGATATAATAACAATAGTTAACAATACAAAGTTTTCAATAATTTTGTTAATCTAAAAAAATACCTTCATTTACCATTTTTAGAAAGGTTCTATGTTAAATATATAATTATTGTTAATATTCTCAAGATAATACAATATGAAGAAAATGAAGTATAAATATTAATATGTGTGTGTGTGTGTGTGCAATTCACACACAGCAGAAGTGAAACTTCTTAAAAGTAGCTTACGAGAGAGTGAGATGGATATAGAGTGTCAGCAGTATTATACAGGATTATTATTTTTTACTAAGTTTTAAAATGGTTTAATACTTAAAATATTTGTATTTTTATATAAAGTTTATATTATGGTAAAAAATTTAACTCAACTAACAATTTTACAGAAGCAACAACGCCATCTATCGTGATAAAAAAATGGTTCAAAGTATGCCACACTTTAGTTTAAAGATTGAGCAATAGATGGCATTATGACAGTAGTGGGCAATATGTCTTCTATTTCATTCTCTTCATCGCATTATGCGTTTGTTTCTTTATCGTGTCGCATTTTTTCTTTACATCGTGTTTCAAATCACAAGTGTAGAAAAAATTAACTTCAATGAAACGAAGTAGCAATATATAACTAGTAAAAAGTTTCTTTAACATACAAATAAGGACAAATTCTCAAGAACCGTGAAAAAAAGGTTTAGAAACTTTCTGAAGTAAAAAAATAGCGTTATCTTTTCTGTTCTTCATCAATATTCTTTTAAAAGAACCTTTTAGATCTTTCATCATTCATCATTTTGATTATGTTATCAATTATATGAACATAATGCAACGTCTATCTAGTTATTTAATTTATTTTATTTTATAGTGTATAGTTCCATCATTTAATACAACACGGTAAAGATTTAATTGATTTGGTATTTCTAATATAGTAATAAGATTATATTTATATGTATAAAAAGATTTGTGTCTTAATATGTGTGCAAGTCATTTAAGTATGATATTAGTAATTTGATCATGTGTGTGTGTAATTTAGGTAAGCGTAGGGCTGAGCTGTATTATTGGATATTGTAACTAAATATTATATTTAATTATAAAAAATAATAATATAGGCTACATTATCTTCAAAATAAAAAGCGTATCTCTTGTACCATGTCCAATGTGGATCACTCAAGAGGTATTACTCAAATTAAGTTGACGAGTGTCCTGATGGAAGTTATTCAAAAGATTATAATATAAAGTTCAATGTAAATTGTATAATAATTGGTTTTACAAACAGACGCTTAAATTTTATAAAATATTTATATGTATTTGATATTGACAATATTGCTAAATATAATTAATCCATTCATTGATATATGTGTGTGTGCTATACGTGGTAGTGTGTGTAACCAATTATCCGAGTAATTTTCATAAATGATATAAAAAGTACTTTTACCTTTTAGATTTTGCTTACTATTATTTATATATACTTTTTTGCTTTAATATTTATTTAGGCGTTATTTATTAAAATATTTTTTGTTGTAATTTAATTTCAAATAACAAACTCTTCGTTTTATATTATTAATGGGTAAAGAATTTCTATAATATTAATGAAATACATATGTTTGCTTCTTAAACCAAACAATGAATACATAACGAAAAAGAAATTTATAATTAAAACTCATTTATTAACATCAAATTTTATTCTACTACATATTATATAAAAGTATCTAAAATTACACCATAACGTATAAAACATGCTTTCCTTTTTCTGTAACTTCTGTAAGAACAACTACAATTATTGAAGTGAACTTTTAAAACTCGATGTAACCAAAAAATGCGTCACGTTAAAGAACCGAATACATAAATGTATATGAGAGAATGAGATAGAAAACATATTGCCCGCCGTTGTTATAGTGCCATCTATTGCTCATTCTTTAAACTAAAGTGAGACATATATTGAAGTATTTTTAAACCGAAGATAGATGGCGTTGTTACTGTGTAAAATTGTTGGTAAGGTAAATTTTTTACTTAACATAAACAGCTTTATATAAAAATACAAATATTTTAAGTATTAAACCACTTTTAAACTTGGTAAAAAAATAATAGTCTTTACATATATAATACTACTGATACTCTATATCTATCTCACTCTCTCGTAGGCTACTTTTAAGAAGTTTTACCTCTGTCGCGTGTGACACACACATCTTTATTTTAATATAGAAAGATTTATTAATCGTATACAGACAATGGAGTCGAAGTTTTAGTATCTGTTATTATTTGTAATGATAATATTGTAAATGACAGACATATTATTGTAATTTCATTCTAAATTAATAAAACCTGTTACTGTCAATGATAATAAATATAAAAGTAACCCCAAACCACAAGGGTAATATAAACAAAATGGCCGACATATACTTTATGGAATACGGAAAAGAATCGTCGACATATTTATTTAAGAAGCGAAACAATTAATTTAATTGAAGTAATTTTTTATATATTTTATGTTAGTTTGTATGTATGATATTTAGAATAATATATCATAAAATAATTATATGTTAGTTATCTAGATTTAAAGATAAAAATGTTTAATTTTCTTATTTTCTTCGTGTTAATTAGCAAATAATGCTTTTTTAAGTATTGTTTTTACGTTTTTTGACAATAGAAATTAAATTAAAAAATATGTCATAAATATCGAAGATATTACAGACATACAGACTTTTATATATAAATATATATTTATATATCCGTTTGTCTTTATTGCTATTGCTGTCTGTATTGATAAAGGATCGTTCATAATGACTCTCAAAAGGGGGGGTTAACAAAGGTGAGGTATCCATTTATTGCTTTTCAGGTTAACGACACTATTTTAATTATCAACTGTAGGTAGTCGTAAGAAATATTCAATCATTAATAATGTTATCTTCTAAAATCTTACCAAATATCACCAGAGGAGTGGTTAAAATTTTTTTAAATAACATCCCATAGTTAATGGAGTATCTCTGTCCAGAAGAAATCTCCTTTTTCCATGCTACCTACCTTTTGATCCCTGAACATTGTTACCTCATTAAGTATGTATATTTTAGTATACTTCACACTTTCAACAACTACTGAATAGGCTTTAATTGTAAAGTCCTTGAGTTCATTAATCAGAATATAAACGTATAACTAGAAATATAATTTAAAACCATACTAAGAAATCTTAATATCATTAAACAGTCAACATACAATCCTTAAACAAACACCTGGTCTCTAATCTCAGTATTTACTTAAGATAGCGTCTACTATATAAAGTAACTATGTGTAATATACGAAGAATTGTAAATTTTTACAATGTATATATATATATATGTACATATAGTATAGTATGCATTGTAGTTTGTGCGTAGACTGTCGCCGCGCCTCGCCGCCGCCTGGTGACGCATCGACCGTCCTTAGAATTATGATCTGAAGACATCACTTTTGAAATTAGGTCAATATTTAGAAGATTCCAATAATCATCTGTTCTCTTGTTGAACATTAAAATACTAAATAACAAATAAATATAACCGTAAAGAGATTTAATTAAACAAATGTCAGATATTTAATTATAATTAATAATTATATGAATAGTGGAACGTAAATAACAATTATAACGTTGTCAATATCTTTTAATAAATATTCATCAAATATGGTCAATATTATTTGATCTTAAGTGATATCCGCAGACGTACACCCAATATGTAATATGTATGTGATTGTCCGAAGCCTTAGTTAACGTAGGTAAAGTGTTTGAGTGGCCCTGACCCCATCCCATCGTATACACGGTTTCAGGCACCACCATAACAGTACACCATAGAACGCCGCGCGCGCCGCAAGTATCGCGAGTTCCAATGGAACTATGTTGTCACCATGACCAATTTACCCCGTAATTTTCCGTGAATACCGAAGGTTATATAGATTTCACTGTTGCTTAGTTTGAACGAACTATTGTGGTTGTTTCTTACAAATAGTTAAACGTGCCTAATATGTAACAAGGTTGGACAAATAGTTTTCATTACTAACAAATTATATAATATTTCACTCTATTATATACTAATAAATATAAAAATTTTAAAACCTAAGTAAATCTGGGACCGACCTTGATATTGGAAGTGATATCATCCGGTAGTGAGTACATTTGTAATTATATCATTCAAGATATTACGTAATAATATACAGCAAAACTATATATTATCTTTATTAGTATTAACATAAATACATTACAAATTGTAACAAAAATACCATTTAAAATAATTAAAGAATTAAATAGTAACGAAGAATGAGTAGACTAGTATTAAACATTTCTATTCAATGAATATAAAATGTATAAAGCAATGTATACACAGTATTTGTTTTGTTATCTTAATCTCAACTGACATACATGCACATTGACGACACAGCACGTGTTTATCTCAACCATATCATATTATCCTCTTAAAGTTAATACCATACAATATAGAATAGGAAAAACTACACTTGTTGATTAAAATATAACAATTTATTTAATCAAAATACATATAGTCTATCACAGGCTTAAATGTATTACACACTTCAGTAAATATTACTCACAAAAGATAACAATGTTATTAGGAAATAGTTTAAATATCGATTTGCAATATCGAAAAATATATCATAGAAGTTTGATAACACGAAACACTTAAACTAGGATACATTTATGAATCACTCAAAAAGATTACATGTAATCCGATTACGAATATTAATATCAATATTTATTTATTTATCTTTTATATATTTTTATTATATAATACTATTTAATGATGTAATATCTTTTTTTTTCATTTTAATACCATTTTTTTATCTTTATATGTCCATATCTATATATCGTAAATCAGTTAGTAGTAACTATTGACACATTTATGAAATATTTTTCATATATATAATATTGATGTGGCTTGACCATTAGCTTGATAATGTATGTGTTCGTGTCCATACATCATTAGCATCATATCCGATTAAAGCTTACTGAAGCTATAAATTAAGGTTTTTCTTGTTACTCGCCACCGATGATTCATTATTTATGAGTTTTTCTGAAAAATAATTATATACTTGTAAAAATATTTTCAATGTTATGATATGAACACAAATTTTCTTTTTATCCAATCTGACGAATCGACCTGTACCGATCGTATTTCCATTCTATTTAATTTTACTTTAGTGATATATTTTCCACTTTGAATCCATACCAGTGATCACTTGTGTACATCAAATGGAAGTGACAGGAGAGCCTATTTTGATATCGTATGTATCAAAATAAGCCCTTCTGTAAAGACACTCTCTAACTTAAAATAAGGCTACGAGGGTTCCTTTTGGATTAATGGATTTAAAAATAATATGGTTATAAATAAAATCATATAGTTGTTTGTCCAAATATTTTAAAATATATTTTTAAAGTCTTTATTTTTACTATTTTTTTATTCTATTTTATGTCTCCTCTAAGAACTCTTATCAATAATTTTTTTATCAATAAACGCTTTGTACACTATTATAATTAACTTTATAATGAACACTAATGAATTATTTAAAAAAGAAACTAAAGTTAAAACCATAATTTTTCAAAGAAACCTTCTAAAGGTTTGATTTCAAACATTTGGTAATTCTTTCAAAGTTCCCGCTAGTCAGTCACAGAAAGATTCAACGATAATATATTTTACAACTAAAATGACTAACATATCTGTTTGAATCTCGCGACATTATATCGATACTTGAGCTGATATTTCATTTATTAGGATGACTCCGGCGCTAAAGAACGTGGATATACTCGAAGACTCCCAAATAAACATGAGACCGAAGACCAACTACAGTCTCGACAGTGAGTGCTTAGAGAATAACAATATAGTGAGTGATAAAAATGATAATGACTTTAACATAATGAAATATGAAGCCTTAGAATTTAGGGCGAGAATAAAATGGCCCGATATGATAGTACAAGTGTCTCTCCATGCGGTTACTTTTTACGGTCTCTGTCTTATTTTGTTTAATCAAGTGAAGTTGTACACAATATTATTTGGTGAGTATCATTTTTATTATATTTTTATTAATTATATGTCCTAATAATTATATCTTCTTGCTATTGATTCGCTTATTAATATATGAAACAAGAAGCTAAATACCATATTTAGTATTTATGGCAGTAATCGATTGAAAAGTAACTCAATACATTACAAAAAAAAAATATTCTCTTCTAAAAAAATAGCTCTTCGAGAACGTTTCCGTGTTTACACTCTAAATCGGAGTGTTGAGCTCAAGCGACTGTCAGTCATATGGATAATGGGCTAGAAACACAAAATTATCACAATATCAATACTTCACGGACTAGACTAGCTCTGTAAGCACAGATCCCGCCATAAATAGAATACTGATCTCATCTTAGGACCGAATCACTTTAGACTGATGTCAGCCATCACTTAATTCAGGAGTCTAATAAAAGTCTTAATAGTGTAGATTCTTAAAAAACTTCTTGTGGACTACAAGCATTAAATCTCAAAAATAAAAATTACTTAAAACACCTCCAATATTGCACATAGTTTTAAAATTATTATTGTATATTCTGAATTATGACTATACTATGGACACAACAAAATACCACTCCTTACCCAACTCCAACAATCCAAACGGAATATCCCGGATCTGTAAATGGAGTATCCCTAATAACAATTAGTTGTAGATATATCTAGATCTATATCTATAATATATATTTATATATACACGACAGTTACTCAACTCGATGACATTTACCTAAAGCATAAAGAATACAGTAACATACAATATAAATGTCAAGGTTCTATAATACAAAGTGCAAATGGAACTTATTAAGGGCCATGGTAACAGTAGGCGTCACTTATGTGATCGTAATGTAACATGGTGATCTACTTCTGTTAAGTAATTGTGTTTATTGCTATCCCATTTAAATGAAGTACTTTGTAATACTAGCTGTGCCCACGACTTCATTCGAGCGGAATATGTTTATTTAAAATAAAAGTAGTCCAAGTTACTATTCATAATGTCAGTGAAATTCCTGTAAAAATCAGTCCAATCGTTTCGGAGATTATTAGAGAGACAGACAGAGAAAATTTAAAAAAAATATATTAGATTTCAGCATTTTTTAACCATTTACATTGTTATTGTATTGTATGTATGTATTTGTTAAATCACCTCAGGTTTTAACAAATACATACTATTAAGATAATACAGTTATCCCCTCTATAACACGGTAGATTCAATCCACGTTATAGGAAAACGTTGTAAGAATATTTTTGTTTAACGCGATTATATGACCGTATAACAGGTTATCTACAAATAATTCACGTTTAACTTTTCTCGTTAAAAAACGTTTTAAATGAAATATTAAGAAAGCACTGAATTTATTTAAATTTTTACCTAATTTTGTTTAATTTTATAACACATATAATATATTTATATAACACACATTTATATAACACAATGTGCAAAGGTAAGCGAAATTATTTAGAACTGTAAAAATTTTTAAATTTCATAGTATAGAAATATAACCCGCGTTAGATGAGGGAGAACACGTGTTACGCGAGGGACTGAAATAAGACGGACGCGTTATAAGAGTACCATGTTATAGGGGGATCACTGTAATGGTTTTGAAAGCATTCCATGTTGTGTCATAGGAGTTGTGAGAATAGATGTTAATTGAACTATCACTAGAAACACACTCAAAAATTGTACAAAAATAAAACTACCATAAACTGTTGTGAAGCCTTCACTAATTATAATATAGTTCAATATTATTTATTGATTATTCTTAGATGGTAATGAGTTGAGACAAACAGTGTTGTAAATTTTTAAACAAAACAATAAGACAATGAAGACATATCTTTTGTAGGTGTTATCACCAAGGACGTTATGTTTCTAGTTATTTCTAATTGCTCTCTGTGTTACGTCAAACCGGTTCGTTAATTTTTTTTAGTTACTGAATATTAAGAAAAGTTATCTATAGTGAGACTAACTAACATTTAATAGAAATTAATGCACCGAATGGATATAAAACACTTTTCTATATTAATTTAGTAATAAAGAAATCAGATCTGCTTATTTTTATCTGACACCAGGTTGTTACAAAAATCTTGATGCCAACCTACCTACAAATATCATCTTCAATACATCATATACATTTTAAGATTAGCGGATATAGAATGCGTTCATTCGTAATTTAAAACTTGATGTAACGAAAATGCGTCACGATAAAGAAACAAACACATAAATGTGTAGGATAGAAAGAGATAGAAGATTTTGATTGCTGTTACGGTGCCATCTATTGCCCAATCTTTAAACTAAAGTGTTGTTAGAGGCATGTATTGAAGCTATATTTTAAATTTACTAACTAACTTTACTTGAGTAACCTTTTTTCAATAATCTATTAATATAAAATGGATAACATTAAAGTATTAAATAACTTTTAAATTTGGTAACAAAAATTATTCCTACATGTATAACACTACTGATACTCTATGTCCATCTCTCTCTCTCGTAGACTACTTTTAAGAAGTTTAACTTCTGCTGAGTGTGAATTGCACACACACACACACATTTCTTTTTTTGTTAATTTGATGATGTGGGTTTTCCATGATAAATTAATTAGAACAAATCCATATTGTTCATAAATTTCATGTCGGTATACTTGAATAGTATCAAAATTAATGAAGTAATTGATAATTTAGAAAATTTGATTATTTTAATATTTCAATTGACAATTCAATTGTGTATCAAGTAGTTAATGGATAATCAGACTTTAGTTCCAGATAGAAAAAATAGGTTTCTGGTAAAAAAGGACAAGGACAAAAAAACTCTATGAAAACTCTTTTATTTTTATAGAATTAACCTAAAAAATGGGACAAGGAAATGTAAATGATTTCTTAATATGTGATATTTATTTATTTTTTGTTTCAGCATTCGCTACAATATACACATCGGGCTTCGGTATAACAGCGGGTGTACACAGACTGTGGTCGCACAGAGCTTACAGAGCTCGTCTTCCATTGAGGATTTTACTTGCAATCCTCTTCACAATCACTGGTCAAGTGAGTACTCTACGATAATTATCTCCCAGTGTCGTCTTTATCGCGATAATTAAGGATAATAATATTTAAATATCACAAATCTCAATAATAACGATGTTTTGTGCTGAGTCATTACTAATTATATATATATATATATATATATATATATTTATATATATAATTAAGTACTTAAGCTAGGCAACAGGTACTATTCTATTGTTACTAATATCTGAACACAATAGTAATGAGGCCAAGGTTTTTACTTTTTTCTTCTTTAAGTAATTATTACATATATGTAAATAATATCGACTTTTAATCAACAGTTTTAAAAATATTAGGCTGTCTGTTTCTTTGTTGGATCAACAGTAAAGTTAAAATAAATTAAATTTAGATTATTCGAGTGAACATTTAAGATAGTTTTAATTTCACAAAATTCTGGCCTTTTTATATAGGTACACTGTGCTGGTAAAATTTTATGCTTTTTTTACAGTGTCCTTAACACTGTTTAATGAAACGAATATACGACAGATTAACAGAAAAAAAAGAAAATAATTTCTTATAAGGATCGAGTTGGTGAAAGCCTATTTTATGTATAATGCTCAAATACTGTTCATTTAAAGGTCTTCAACTCGCTGCAGTTATATATATGAAAACGATGTTATGTATGTTATACATATATATATATATATATATATATATATATATATATATATATATATATATATATATATATATATATATATATATATATATATATATATATATATATATATATATATATATATATATATATGACATGATCATTTTCTATTTATATACCACCATATAATAATATATACTCATAATACATATGATTGAAGCGTGAAGTTTTTTCCTTTTATACATATATTTATTAATTTTATTATCTTTTTCAATAATAATTAAGGCTTGGTGTCTGAATTAATAATTATTAGAATTAAATTTAAATGAATATAAAATAATTCGTTTAGTAGCGTACTATTTTATTTCGGTACATTTTTTATCAAAATTAATGAACATTAACCTCCGATTACAACAAAGTTACAATTACTTTGTTTCTTACAATTATAAAATCAAATTCGTAATAGTCCCTTTAGTAATTGTATATAATATTATTAATATTAAACATCTCTATTAACTTCTACACAGTTTATAGCAATATATAAATAAATCATAAAGTTATAAAACATATACATACATATATTATACATATATGTACAATATATATATATATATTACACTAGCTGCGCCCATGACTTTGTTCGCGTGGAATATGTTTTTTTTTATAACCAAGTCTCCTTATAATACCAGCTATTCCCAACTGTTGTGAACAAACAGACAGACTCAAATCAATTAAAAATATATTTTTCTTATGTGTACCGAATATTGTAAGTTATATTCATATGTATTTATATTTTTATACTTAACATTGTTTCTATGAGGATAATGAGACATTGCAAAACAACGCACCACGTGGAAGACATCACGAATATTAGAGTCAAGTGATGAGTTGACCCTTTATTATTTATTCTACGTTAGCTCTAAATGAATGCATGACTTTAATATATGTGCTATGTACTTTTATTAGCGTTCTTGTGGTATTTCCGATTTTTTTTCCTTCCTGGTATTAACCAATATTAATCTATTATACAATATGCTATTTTATTTAATTTTTCCTTATTATGTTATTATGGAAGATTTTAATAAAAAATTGACCTGGTGTTGATGGATCTTGTATTCATACATACATACATACATATATACATATATACGCGCACTCATACATACACACATATACCTAATGGAGTTTCACATTTACAAACAAGATTTAAATATTCTAACGTCGGCCTATATTGTATTGATATACATTTATATAAAATAAATTATCTATATACGTGTAATGCAAATATTGTAAATATGCATGCAAGAATCTAATATTTCCTTCCTTCCTTTTTTCTATATATATTATATATAATTTTAACATGTAATTGTTCCAGCGCGATATCTACACATGGGCACTGGACCACAGAGTGCATCACAAGTATTCAGAGACAGTGGCCGACCCCCACGACGTCAGGAGGGGTTTCTGGTTTGCACACGTGGGCTGGCTGGTCCTGACCCCGCACCCTGCGGTCGAGAACAGGAGAATTTTGTTAAGGAAGACATCAGAGGATCTACTCGCTGACCCAGTAGTGAGATGGCAAAAAACGTAAGGATATATTTAACAATGAATTTGGCTTAATATATTTTTTATTGTAACAAAAATTTAACTCCTTGATAGAGTTCCATTGATCCAAGAACTAACTAAAATAATACACAAATTTTTAGTTCAACTTTATCGAAAATAGTTTTTATAAATATTTCTTGAAAGATGTATATAATATAGTATTAAATTATACATTTTGGTACTTCTAATATTCTATTCAGAAGAATATCTTACGAATAATGAGCCAATATATAATTTTTTTGTATTTCAGATTCTTCATTCCTTTATTCTTTCTACTAAATATATTAATACCAATTAGTATACCTGTATATTTTTGGCAAGAGAGTCTGATCAATAGCTTTGTGGTGAGCTTCGTTACGAGATTCACGATAACCCTGAATATAGCCTTTAGCGTAAACAGCTTCGCCCACTTGTGGGGTAACAAACCATACGATAGGTAAGCAAAAACAATATATATATATATATAGCGAATATTGTTTGTATTTTTAACTCACTGATAACAGTAATCTCTATGCAGGTGTCCTCACACCTGTTGTTTATTATCATAAATTATCAGCTAATAATAATCTGATAGTGATGTCACGACGGAAGTTGCACACACCTGATATTTCAATAATATTATTGTTCACTATCTAAGACTACCCTCAGAATTGATAATTATTATTTTAATTAGGTCGTTTATATTTATTTGTAGGTTCATACACTCCGTCGAGAATAAAATAGTCAGTTTGGCAGCCTTGGGAGAGGGGTGGCATAATTACCATCACGTGTTCCCGTGGGACTATAGGACGTCTGAACTCGGCAGATTAAATTTTTCTACAAAATTTATAGATATCTTCGCTAAAATTGGATGGGCATATGACCGTAAGTTTATGTTATTATATAATAACTGAATCCTAGGGATATTTAAAATTACTTATATAAATATTAACCGACAAAACTCAGGCTCTCCTACAAAACATTTCGTACCACAGTATATATTCGACACTACAACCGTATATCCCCTAAATACGATTAGACAGATTGCGGTGTTCTTGTGGGAATCCTTACTATATAATAATGACCTAATTGACTCTGTATGCACGCGCATCACTTATCACCCACAAATCACACAATAATGTGTAATACATCAAAAAAAAGCTATTGAATCAGGCTACAAAATAGGGTAGGTGCCAACCTCATACGTGACATTTGACCCTTCCTGGCCCGAAGGGCCGGGAAGTCCCCTTGTATTGTAATATTTATAATAAATATTTGTTTTAGAATAATAAAAAAAATATATACAGACATTAATTTCCAGCATATTCAATCTACCCTTACAGAATTAAAATTAGCTTCATATTTATTATTTTAATCAGTTTTTGTCACATATCTCTTATTTTTTTATTATCTAAACTATAATTATTTCATCATTTCTTTACATAATAATAACAACTTGTCATTTATGTAAAGGCATAATACAATAAGGCATAGAAAGTACGTGTCCTTAAAAACTTACCCGAAATAGTTATATTTGTTATTGATAGTTTTAAAAGATGTCTAATTTTGTTTGTATATCGATAAAAATGTTTCAGTAAAAGAAGCGACGTCCGCGATGATCACGAGTCGGGCGAAGCGCAGCGGAGATGGGAGCTTCGGAGATTTTGAGGAACCGGACCCAAGTGAAAATCGTAACTAATATATATTGAGCGCAGTGAGCGAAGCGAGCGGAGCACTCTACTGGAGACTTTTTCACATTCTTCGTCACGAATAGGCTCGAAAACTACTTGATGGAAAATTTTGAAATTTTGCAATAAAAAAAAACACATTAAAAAAAAATTGAAAAATGGCATGTCGTTGAGAAATAATCGTCAAAAAACTGATATCCCATTGAAGTAAATGGGCTCGCTTCGCTCAATATTCAAACGGCATCCAAGATTTCGCGAGCGCAGAGAGTCGAAATTGAGGGTCTGCTGGCGCCCCTAGTAATTTATATACACTACATATTTATACTTTCCATAATATTCTTCTGGTAAAATTTTATTCCAGTAGTGTGATAGTTAGATAATCGCAGTACCAAAACGATCCGTAACATTTTTCATAGTGTTTTTATTATATTTTTATAATTGTATTTTAAATATAAAAGACGAAATACTGTTAATGAAAAGTTAATGTTTTTTATTAAATTTATATATTTTCATATACTACCTAAATAAATGCGATAATTATCTGATTGATTTTGGACCACAAAAAATATTAATTTATTTTCTTTAGGTAAGGAATTAACTTTTGAATGAGACTTGATTTTTTATTTCATTTATATTTGTGTAAAAAAAGAATATACTTTTAAGTTTGACCGATATTTTTTTTACCTTTCTTTTAACTTACATCTACAATTTATTATGTAATTAAGTATAATTAACATTATTAATTACTTAACTTAAACAGTAATGTTATGATTACTTAACTTTTAATGCATAATTAAATGAAACATTTTAAAATAAATCTCAATTACTACTGAGTTCGAACTATTGATGTGAGAATAATTTAAATGAAATAAATGTTTTAGTTGTTTTGTTTTTAATATTATTTATATTTAATATAAATGTGATATAGTACATTATTTTGATAAATTCAGAGCCTATAAGTATATTATAATACAAATATTATTATAAAGCTGTGCGATACGGGTACTGAAATAGTTTAGTATTGATACTGAAATTTATAATTTTCCAATATAGTTATAAACTATTTAATAATGTTAATTCAAACTCCTCTGACATAAAATACAAGTATTAAAATTGTTTTTATATTTTGTTACGAATAAATAATGTATTTTATTATAAGATTATGTTTAATAAATGTTTAATAATATCAAGTATATTTATTCTGAAACCAAAATATATAATATAATTTTAAATATTTATAGTCTGTGAACAAATAAGACATTAAATTAATTAAGAGATTAATATATTATATATTTTTATTCTTAATTACATATAAAATAGTCTAAACTGAAACAAAAAGTATAAAAATAGCCTGTAATCACGGTTAATTTAGGTGCTTGGATACGAAAAGCTACACGCGTGGTGTAGCTTAGAGCTGGTGGAAGCAGTCCTTCAAGGTCTGCAAAACCAACAATGACAACACACTCTAATAGATAAGAACAAACGCTCTCTGTCCATAGTCGAAAACCACCTACTTACTTCATATCTAAGCAAGTAATCAATAAGAAATGTAAGCTTTATGAATTTCTAATACTTTTGCTTCTTGTGAGATGTTTCTTTGTCTTATGATACATAGCGAAGTAATAAGTAGCTAAATTTCCCCTCAAAATCAATCATTGCGTATTAATAAATAGGCCGCTCTACCGCTGACGCTGGTGTCTCATGGAACATCTCTATTTATTTGCGGCATTAGACTGTTTATTATCAAACATTGGTCAGACTATTATATCAGCATGGCATTAAACACAATTATCTCAAACTTTTCATTTCTTTCTTGCCCAATAGAATTCAAAAGGTTGAAGTCAAGACTCTATCTTCCTTATTTATATGATCTTCCTTCTTTTGTAGACAAACATAAATAGATTGTATTGTTTTCTGATTATACTCACAATTTTATTTAAGATCATTTTACCTTTTACGCTATTAAAAGAGTAACTCTTTCATTGGTATAGTTTATCCACAAAATCTCAGTAAAAAAAACAAATATTACTTATTAAAAGGTGCAAAAACGTAGTCAAGGAACGGTTGATTAAAGACACCGATAGAACAGTATTTCCGATTGACTTGATTGATCAAAGTTTTACTATGAATAAAATATGTCCCCGATAGTTTTTAATAAAATTTACATTAAGTAAATAAAGTAATTGATTTTGTCTTCCATTAATTTTGGTTCTTATAAAATACCACAATTTTAATTGGACCCATCTAATTCATCGGTTATAGCGACAAACCTTAATCCTCAATTACGATCCGGATCTGAGATAACGATTCTTCTCTTCTTCGTTATTTCGGAGAGCTTTTCAGATATCGGATGTACAAAGGCTGAGTTTTATGAGTATTGAGTGACGCTTTATTTAGGTACGACGAATTAGGAAAATTCCATTGGAAGAAATAAAATAATTTGTTGATAAGCTTTTCGTCCCGTGCGCAATGAATGCTAAAATTGTTTGTAGCGTTTAGTTCTTATGTTTATTAAATTTTTTATCGACATTAAGGCTATTAGAGTGTACAGAATCAAAGAACGACAGATGATTAATGATTATTGATTCCACAATTTTTTAATGCAATTTACAACACATTTAATGATATAACATTAATCAGAGCAATAAAAATAATTACACACCATTAAAAAAACAATACAATTCAAATTGTTATTTTATTGACGACTGTTTTTTATATCTCTCTATTTTGAAGGTAAATACAAAAAATATTATTACCCAAGTACATTGAATTTCAAAAAAGAAATATTTTGTGCAAATTTCGATTAACATATAACATATCCAATAATTGTTATAAAACACTTCAATTATTTATAAGATCTCATTGGATTGGTTAAAGGTTACGTATTTTTAGTTGCATATATGTTTGCAATATACTTTGTTAATAATAAATAACTATATAATACTATATAATTAACATAAAAGTATACATAATAATTTCACAATTTCGTCACCAGCGAGTAACCTACCAAAAATAATTAAAAACAACAAAGCAACAAGGTTATTAATTATAATATTTTTAATTAATAACACTTTAGATATTGAGTACAATAAAAAATATTTTATTTCAAGAAATTCTGTTTCTTTTATGTTAATACGATGTGTAAATAAAATATATTTTTTATTTACAGTCTTTTTAGTTCGCAATTAAGTAACTGTTTTTACTAAGATATTACTTAAAGTATTGCTACCGTTTTCCTTTTTCTTTTCGCTTTCTGAAATACCTTTAGTAAGGCAGGTAAGATGGGACAATGTACACAACTTTACATCTGAATTCAATCCAAGAAAAAAAATGCGTAATATCCTTCTTAATACTTTATAGTGTATAGTATACTATAGTAAGTTTTATGTTGTATATTTATACAGAATAATGCATTATAAAAAGATGTCTGCTAAGAGCAGCCAATTATCTGAGCCTTGGTTTCAAGTATTTCTGTTTAGAGGGAATGTAAAGAATGTGCTTTTAGAAACTCAATCATAATTGAATACATAGCGAATTGTTTTTCTTGATTTGATAAAACTTTTCATTACTCAATAATAAAACGCCAAAAATATAATTAATTTGTTATTTGTTACAAAATTCAAATTTGTTGGATACCATTTTTTTTAATCCAATGAAAATTTCTTTCTCTTTCTCAACGTAACGGCCAAGGACACAAAACCAACAAATTTTATGCTATTAAGCCAAACATTTATTTTTATGAATATTCAATAACTATCATAGTTTTCGTAACATAAACACACATACTAGAGGTACAGTTAATTTGTCATTTAGCTCTAAGTATGTTCATTGCTGGGTTAATTATTTTAACACATGTATATTCTGACTAGACGCGTAAAGCTTCATCTGACGCTGTAACTCGTTTAGGTAGTTAAGTCAGCACGACTTACTTTGTCAGATGAAGCTTAAAAACATCTTAAAGTAATCTACCTCGTATGATGTAGCTTCAATTGTTATTTTCACTTAATTAATTATTTTATTCATTTCATCATCTCAATCTAGAATGCCCAAATCAAGAATGCCCATTAACCTTCTAATTTCTATTAGTTTTGGAGTTGCTGAAAAACATTCTTAATCACTATAATATTATTTGTTGTTGTTATGGACAAAGTTTAGGCCGACAAATAAAGATTTTTTAGGTAGATTCCATAGATGAATCTACCTATTGCAATCGATGCGATGACGGGACCCAGTCCCCAAAGTAGGGGCGCTACGCTATTTATGAACTGGAGATTGAGAATCCGTCGAAAAAAAATATTTATATATCCCGATATACGAGTATATATATGTATATATGATCCATCAGTCCAAATTCATCGTAGGCGAAATCTAACTTTAAAGGTCGATAGGATAAATTAGTAGGACAAACGTAGCATCTCGTTTTTTTGGAAAAAGTGAAAGGGGGGCTGGGAGGGAGAGTGAAAATGCAAACCTTTGGGAAACGCTACAGGTCGCAAATATTGACGGAGGATTTTAAAACTCGGTATACATATTCTTAAGGACAAAATGAAGGTTAAGTTCTTGAAGGGGGGAAATCGGTCGGGGGATTGGAGGGCTGGGAGGGTTGAAAGTTAAAAACCGAAAAAATTCACAGAAGGAGGCAAAATTTTACTGTAGGAAAAATCTTTGAAAATTAAGAGAGATAACTTTTTTTGTCTGAAGAGTTTTTAATCCGACTCTCCGCTTATGAGATAGGGGTGGGGGGCGGTTCCCCCCTCACCCAATATAAGCAGAGTGACCCCTCATAACACTCGTAATGACTAGTAGAATACTGCTGGCTAGTTTTTCTTTGTCGATCCGACCACTCCTCCTCCCCCCCACCCCTAAAGTAAATCATTCAGTCTTAAGAAAATGAACTATAATTTTTGCATCACTTCCAATATTGATACCCTATTTTTTTTTTTTTTAGTTTTTTCCTTTTTTACACAAATATACTCTTCTGTTGTTGACTGGAAACAAATGATTTCTTTTCGTTTCAGGACAAGTGCGGTGAAATATCGGTGGGTGTGGTGATACCATCTTTTATCATACATTACATGTTCATCGCATTCTTGGTTTCATTGTTACCTTCGCATATTGCATATCGAGAATCGCGTGACGGGAATCTGCCTAACACGATCGACCCTGTCGAACGAGATATTTTTAAAACTTGACTTCAGTGCCATCTAATATACTCGTAGCTGAGTGATGTGAGTAATGTGTGTGTGTGACTTGAAAAGTTCAGTAAACATGTAACTAACAAACGCACTTACAAAAAAAGTTTATCTTCTATGTATACACGACGATATTTATATTTGATTGTTTCTGTGTGAGACTGTATGAATTTTCTTTATATACGAGGATGGATTGAAAAGTATTTATTTATTTACCGTTTATTGTATATTACAAAAGGCGAACTTAATGCCTGTTGGCATTCTCTACCAGCTAACCTTTGTGGATGGTGGAGAAATTGCGGTAGGGGTAACAAAGTAAAATTCAAAATAAAACTAGTACTAAGTGAAATAAATATATATATATATATATATATAATATGTAATATGTAGTAATAATAATAAATAAACTGTAATATATATATATATATATATATAATATATACATATATATATATATATATATATATATATATAGACAAATTATAAACACATGTCTAATTAAATATACTTATATATAATAAATAGCATATATATCTGAATGAAATGTGTATTAGGAAGATTCTAGGAAGTAGTTGCGAATAAGATTTTTAAACGACCTTTTGGTAGGTGCCCTCTTTATATTTTCAGGGAGATTGTTCCAAAGGATAGAAGCTTGAACTCTAAAAGACTTCTGAACAAAATCAGTTTTATGGGGTAAAATGGATATTTTAAGGTTGGAAGATGATCGAAGCACTTTGTTATGTGTTGCGTGAAGATATTGGAATTCCTTCTTTAGGTATGAAGGCACATTTGGATCATTTAAGATTGAATAGAATTGTCGAATAGTGACCCATTTAAGTTTAGTGCGAAATTGAGAAACATGATCATACTTACGTAAGCCGAAGATGTAGCGGAGACAGTTGTTAAGGAGGCGCTCTAACTTGTTGAGAAGATCATTGTTTAGGTCTGAATAGGAGACATCTGCGTAATCAATAAGGTTCAAGATAAGAGAGTTGATTAGCATTATTTTCGTCTTAATATGGAGGAAATGTTTAGTTCGATATAAGGACTGTAATGCGGCAGTGACTTTGCGGCATATTTCGATAATCTGCTGGCGCCAATCCATTATACAGTCAATGCACAACCCCAGGTTTTTTACGGCCTTAGATAGTGGTATGACATTGCCATTATATGTGATGGCAGGCATGCTGTCAAAATCCGTTCTGACCAGCAATCTTGAGCTTCCAATGAATCTGCACATTTTTTACGATTAACAGAAACACCAAATCTGGAGGACCATAAACTCAATTGATTTAAGTTGCTATTAATGGTAACAATTGCATTTGAAAGTTCATTTATCCCAGTTTGCACATAGAGCTGAAGGTCATCAGCGTATAAGTGATACGAACAGTCGAAGTACGGAAGTAATGTATTAATAAATAAAGAAAATAAAATAGGAGAAAGAATACCGCCTTGTGGCACACCAGTTTCTATGTTGGCCCATATGGAGGATAAGTATTCGGCCTAACCAAGAAAATAAACACATACTAAATCAGTTATATTTTTGATTTTACTACATAATCACCATCAAGTTGGATGCACTTTTGCCATCTCCCATTCAAAGCATTTATACCGTTGATAAAAAAATATTCTTCCTTAGACTCAAAATAAGCGTCTACTGCTGTTTTTACCTCGTCCTTTGTCGAAAACTTTTTCTCCCAAGTGCTTTTTAGGCTACGGAAGACAAATAAGTCTGATGGCAGCAAATCAGATGAAAAAAGCGTATGAAGTAATAGTTCAAAGTCATAATTGTGGATTTCAGCCATTGATTGCACAGGCGTGTGACATGTGTGCACGGGCGTTATCTTGATGAAACAGGACTTTTCTTCTGAGCATTCCTGGACATTTTTCTTTTATTTCCTCTTGTAAACGACGTAGTAAAACACAGTAGTAATCAGAGTTTATAGTTTGACCCCTTTGAAGATAATCAATCATAATCACACCCTTCGAGTCCCAGAATACTGAAGCCTTTATTACCTTATTTGCCGACAAATCGCCTTAGCCTTTTTGGTGGTGGTAAACCGATCTTCTCCACTGTTTTGATTGTTGTTTTGTTTCTGGCGTACAGTAATGTTTGTAAAAATGTTTCGTCCATTGTAACAAAACGATTCAAAAAATCACCGGTATCGTCTTCAAATAACTCCAAACAGTCACGTAAAACAGTCAATCGCGTCTTTTTTTGATCAACTGAAAAAAGTCGCAGAACCCACCTCACAGACACTTTGTGGAAACGAAATTCGTTGACTATGATGTTATGAGATGGATCATAAGAGATGCCTATAATCTCGGTTATCTCTCTAATTTTTAATCTGCGGTCTTCCATAATTAAATCAAGTACTTTTTTAATATTTTCTTCAGTAGTGGACGAAGGCCTTCCAGAGCGGGGTTCATCTTTCACACTCTCTCTACCACGCCTGAATTATGCTATCCATTTTTTGACGGATGAATAAGACAGAGCAGAATCCTCTAATGTACTGACCATATCATCATGGGTGGCTTTGGGTGATAGCCCCTTCTTATGGAGTTACTTAATGACGGCACGCTGCTCGATTTGCTCCATTTGCAGACACTATGTCCGATTGCTTAGTTAAAAAAAATATAAAATCACAACTAATTACCGCACACGTTTCAAACTTCACACAATTAACTAGTCTGAACTGAACTAAATAATGTGGATGTATTTTATTTTTATAATTAAATAGGTCTGTTTTGGGCGAAGTACTTTTCAATTTACCTTGTATACCCTTTTTTATTGACAGTTCGCAATAGCAAGCTGTCAATAAAAAAGGATACGGTATTGCAAAATTACCTAAACTACGAAAATTTAAAACATTAGCACTTTTTGTGAATATAATCTTGCAGTTATAAATTATCAAAAAATACAATCTAACTATGTATATTTTAAAGTAAATAAGAATGTAAAAAACGTTACAGAGATTGTATTTATCGATTAAGATATTGGATGACCGTGTTTCCTTAATCAAGAGTCTGTGCAAGGACAAGTACTTATTACATGGTACGCTTATTATGGAAATAACATAACATTTATATAAGTAACATTTATGATCCAAAATTCAAATTTAGTCTTAAAATTAACAGAAAGACTCACACAGTTATAGCTAAAATGTATTTCTTTTTGCAAAAAAACTAAAACTAGTCCCGCTTATAAAGAAGTTTTAAGATCTATAAAATATTATAATTCTCTGAATATGATATATTTAGATTAATTCATATTAACAACGATTTTAATTATTATATATATACGTAATTTATGTATATATGTATGTACCTATATAAGTGTATTTGTTAATAATATTGTTGCCTTAACTTTAACAATTAACACACTTGACAAAAATATTGATTGACACTTGAAAAATAATATATATTTCGGGGCGAGTATTGATACGAGTATGTTCTGAAGGAGAAGTTGGCCTGTCTGTGGGTTCACTGTTTTCTCTGGAATTCATGGTTTTAGATAGCACGAAATAATATAACATTATTTAATTAATTATTAATAAATATTATTTAATTAAAAGAAAACAATAAAATTAAATTAACTAAGTATCTGTAATGAATAATTTAACAGTTTTAACAATATTTTAATTCTAATTAGTTGAGCGACGTCAATTGTTTACTCTTTTATCTTACACCTGCAAAACACTTGTAAAAAATCGGATATGTCCCCCGCCGCCGATATAGTTGTGGTATGTCGTTGGTAATATATTATATGCTGTATACAGCATTTTAAATGTAACAATACAGTAATTACATTATGTGAAATAAGTAAATAGTGTAAATTTTTTCTTACTAAACTTTTTTAAAAGTCTATAAAGCCGTATAAAGCATTCTGTGGTCATATTATTAATAAATAATTATAGCTTGCAGCGGTCTTAGCCGCGAGTAAAAACTAATATGTCATCAAATATTCATTTCGAAAATTAGTAGAACGAGTCTTGGTTAAGTAGAGAATTGAATAAATTAAATCTAAATGTACAAAAGACTTCAATTTACATACAAAATATCATTAAGTAACAAACCTGAACAATATTATTTACTTAAACATACCGATACCAATTTATTCAAAGATATTCAACATTCCAGATAATTAAATATACCGTTGCTTATTTATCAAATATTTAAGACAAAAGAATACTTAATATTGTGAAGAAGACCTAAATTCTCCGAACAACAATACAACTATACGGCATTTTAAGTCTGTAAATTTAAACAAATATACTCAAACGAACATCTTATTGTAGTAAGAGCATAGCATCATGTTTCTGACCAGATTTAACAATATTTCACATTTCTGACTTCTGTGTGCAATATTTTGTTTCTTGTGAGAGCAAAATCGCTTTACAACATTTAAATGCGCTTCTGTATTAGGGTTGCCAACCGTTCTGTAAAATATAGTTTTGTTCTGTATTTCGGGACTACGTACTGTAATGTTGAAGAATATATAGTACGCGAAAATACTATATTTTAGCTCAGTACAATAGTTCAATATTTTTTTGTCGCAACTCTAAACCTGATAAAAACAGAATCCGTTATTTGTGAAAGCACTTTTGTTCAACGGAGGTAAAGGTGTTTATGCGTGTGTTTATGTGCATGTGTGTGTGTGTGTGTGTGTGTGTGTGTGTGTGTGTGTGTGTGTGTGTGTAATGCGTAACCCGTCCCTATCATAATTTCCTCCTAATTGATCCGTTAATGTCAAACTTGAGAACGTTAAAGTAATTGCTATATTTGTTCGTTTGTTTTGGACTTCTTTAAATTTTAGTGAGTTAAATGAAAATTTCAAAATATGCGCCATCGCTTGATACACATTCTCTCCATCTCTCTGGCAATTCGTAGATGCCCTTCCAAAAAAAATGTTCATCTTTCGAAATGGTCCAGTCGCCAAGCTATTTTTCGACATCTTCGTAGATCTCGAAGTGTTTCGTAGAGAGCGGATGGGACATTGAGGAAAACAGATGGTAATCAGATGGGGTTAGTTCTTATGACTATGGCGGGTCGGGCAAGAGTTCCCAGCCAAACGTAGAAATGGTGTCTCTTACCGCTTTCGCTGTGTGCGAGGGGGCATTGTCCTGCTGTAAAATAATCTTTGCGTGCCTTAAAGCCCATTCCGATCACTTTTCGCCCAACTCATGCTTCAAATTAACCATTTGTTCATGGTAGCGAACGGTGTTGACAGTTTTACCTGGTTTTAAGAGCTCATTGTACACGACCTCCTTCTGATGCAAAACATTTCTTTTTTTCGAAGCGATTCGATTCCATCCTTCTGTCGATCAGCTGATGAGGTACCCATTTTCCTGCCTTCTAAATTTTCCCATGGCATGCAGACGGTCACATATCGTTCGATGACCATGCTTGTAATTCAGCATGTTCGAATTTTTTCGGTTGACCTGGTCGTTCTTTATCTTTCAAGTCAAAATCACCATTTCTTTCTTTTCAATCAAATCTTCTAAACCACAGCACGCAAGCGTCCTATACAAGAATTCGTCGACTCTCACTTGCACTTTTCTTTTGGTTTAACAAAAATAGCAATACGTACCGCAAATGCTCTTTATTTGGCTCGTAACTCGCCGTTGCGGCCTTGGGGACCGCCAACCAACACGCCATTTTCCGAACGGCGGGAGGTGGAGGACGGAGTTATAAATAGCTACGTGGAATATAAGAGGGGGAATGCAACAGAAGATGAATGAATTATTAGATATGATAAATGACAAAGATCTGGATGTTATTTGTGTGTCTGAGACCAAGCGAAAAGGCAATGATATGACCGATTTGCCTGGCAACCGGGTCGCTTTCTGGACTGGGATTCCAGAGGATGAACGAGGTTGCCAAGGTGTAGGCGTGTTGTTGTCCTCTCGAATGGTTAGTGCCATGGTAGAATACAAGGTCATCAACCCGAGGCTTCTTTGGGTTCGCTTTAAGCTGGGGATAACAAGAGTATTCTTGTTAGGCGTTTATGCGCCAGTGTCCTCAGCTCCAGTGAGCGAGCTCGAGGAGTTTTGGGAGAGTGTCAGGGATGTTCTAAGTAGTGTCAGAGATAATGAAAAATTGATAGTATGTGGAGATATGAATGGATGGGTTGGAACCGCGCGAAGTAGTTACGATAGCGTGCTAGGCAAGTACGCTGATAAGAGAGTAAATGAGGCTGTAAAGCTTATTTTGGAATTTTGTAAGGAGAAAAATTTATTTGTGGCAAACACGATGTTTGATCACAAATAAATGTACACATGTACAAATGGGAGCAAGCGGAATAAAGAAGTATGATTGATTTATTCCTAGTGGATCAGCGTTTTCGAAGCCAAGTTATGAGCACGAGAGTGTTTAGGGGTGCTGATCTGGGAACGGACCATTATCTAGTCGTTGCTAGAGTAACAGGTCTGTTTGCAGGTTGGCGCAGCCGCACGACGTGCCCTAGCTTGGAGTCGAATTATCGCATAAGAAGCTTGAAGCTTCAAGATCCACCGATCAGAGAGGAATATCAAGAAAGGGTTTCCAAGAAGCTTGAAAGCTGTGATTCTGGAAATGAAAGTGTTGAAGTATGCTGGTAGAACCTTAAGAATGGTATGGTGAAAGTAGCGACAGAAGTATGTGGTAAGAGGAAAAGAGGTTTTAGTAAAAAGCGTGATGAATGGTGGGATGATCAAGTGAAAGATGCTGTAGAGTTAAAGAAGAAAGCATGGCTGGATTATAAAGCCTCGGGTAAGGATAAAAGAGAGATAACCAAAAGAGAGTACAAGCTGCAAAAGCACAAAATGAAAGCACTTATAAAGATGAAGCGTGAAAATTCTAAGAGAGTAAGGGATGAAAGGTTGACAAACAACTTCCGGGAAAACACGAAGCTTTTCTGGCGAGAAGTTAGTGATTCCCGGGGTTGTTCGGTAACCTGTAGAAAAAAAAGGGGTGTTTTCGAAGAACGGTGAAATCTTAAGAGAGCAAGAACATGTTTTGCAGCGGTGGGCGGAATTCTACAAGGAGACGTATGAATGTGAGTCCCGATATATCCGATGGTGAAATCAGTTTGGAAGAAGTGGAGAGCGCGATTCGTAGCCTGAAATGTGGTAAGGCTGCGGAGCAGACGAAGTTATTGCCGAGATGATCAAATATGGTAAGCCACGCGTCTTGGACTTGTTCTGGTTTTTGTGCAATTTATGCTGGAAATCAAGGGAGGTCCCAGACGATTGGCGAGATGCAGTCATCGTATCTTTGTATTAAGGCAAAGGTTCACAGATAGACTGTGCAAGCTATAGGGCTATCAGTTTGAATTGTTTGGGCGGTAAAGTTTATGCTAAAATATTAGCGAGAAGAATGCAAGAGAGATCTGAAAGGCTGTTGTGGGAGGAGGTTTTAGACCTGAATATGTGGAGTCAGTCTAGCTAACAAAATCCGCAATCAAGAGATTCACAGAATGGCAGGTACTAGCGAAGATGTCACGGTGAAAATGAATAAGAACGTGCTCAGGTGGTTTGGGCACGTCGAACGAATGAGTGATGAAAGAATGGTAAAAAAGATTTATACAGGAAAAATGAGCGGTAAGAGACAAAGGGGGAGGCCTCGAGTGACCTTCGAAAACAGTGTATCTACGATACTGGAGGAAGGTCACGTAAGAAGCACGAGGGCCCCCCGGAGGGCATGTATGAAGAGGTTGATGTCTGTGGCCGAGGCGAAAGAGGTATGCAGGGACCGTAGCGTTTGGCGCTCCGCCGTCTCTGGCTACCCCGCAAGAAGCGTGAAGCTAAGTTAAGTTAAGATAAATTAACTCGTAATTTTCACAAAAATTAAGAATTATTAACCGCCACATCTGGTACGAACCTTCTTTGTTTTCCCTAATAAAATAAAATAATTAATTAATTAATATATTTATGGATAGTAAGTATTGTATCTGTTACATTATGTAATGTAATTTATATATCTATCTATAAGTTAGGCCACGATGAGGCTGGCGTTTTTTGTAAGAGAAAAATCCCTTAAAAATATATATAAAATATAATAATAATAAAAAGAATTTTATTTTATAGTAGAAAAAAAATATATTATTTAGTAACAATAATTGATTTATTGTCTCTATTAATATTACCTAGAGATAAAAAAAGTTTGTCTGTATGTTTGCTTGTAACGATTAGGCTAAATAACTACTCGACCTATTTTAAAATATAAGTTATCTATATCACTCGCTGAAATTAAGTTGAAGCTAGAAGCGCACTCAACAAGAATAAAATAAATCTTTAACACTCACAACTATACAAGATAATCTCATCGTTCATCATAAGTAACAATGTTTGACGAATTAACAACGGGTCCAACAGTATTCTATAACATTAGAATATTTACTATTATTTATTATAGAAATCTACCAGTTTAAGTCATACTTATAAAAACTACTAAAACAAGTTCATGTTTTCCTTCAAGCAGATGAGAGTACAAAAAAATTTAAATGCATTACACTCTTGTACGACGTCAAAATATAAAATAGTATAATAACGATATCATTACGAGTACCATGACAATTGAATTAATTAAGCGCAAGTTTTATAAACATTAATATTCTAATGATTTTTCGCTGTGATATATATAATAAAATAAACTTAAATGCCATATCACGTGAACAGATCGAAACATCCAAAGTTCCTGTAAAGAAAAACTATTTTTTTATATCTGTACTCCACCAGCAGTCGAAGACTAAGGCAAAAACCTCTTGTCTGATAACCTGTAGTTAAAGTGATTAATTGCTTCACTGCTCTCAAATGTGGATTTGATTTCCAATATGGTAGTATTTTAATTATAAACAAGTTTATATAAACTTTATTAATTAAACATTATCTGGTTAATTATACTTTATACACATGAAGTGTAAAGGACAATGAACCCTTGGACTCAGTACAATATGGCATTTCAATAGATAAAATTTTTCATACACGGATTTCGTTGTAAACACGTCGCCGGGCGGCAGTGATCGTAGAGCCTCAGACCGCGGAGGAAGGCACGCAAACAAACAGTGCTATACAAATAATAAATAACTTTTATATTTTGTTTATCATACAGTGTCCTTGGATTGTTGTTGTGTCCTATGTTGATGATGTGGGGTAAGAAATAATATTTAATTAACGACTAAAATGCGGAATTTAAAACCAAATTTCATTAAAATTGTTTAAAAAATAATATTTTTCAATACAATATTTAGATGACATAATTAATAAATATATGTTATTATAATTTGGTACGAAATATTTTTATTACACACTATAAATAGATATGATATACAAAGCGGCAGGAATAGTTAAAAAAAAACTATTTTCAAATGTAAAAATGACGCAAGTTTACGTCTCGTCTTCCCGTCACAGTGATTGCAAAACATCCAACGTTGGGATAGTAATTAAAATAAATTATCGTTTGTGATAAACAAAATAAAATTCAACATTTGCTTCTTCACTACTAATTTTGATAAAGCTTTACAGGGAAAGCTTTTTCTAATTTGTATGAAGATTTTAAAACTTATTTTACTTGGTTATGTTTGTTTATACCAAAGAACCTTAATTAACTTCATGTCCTCCAATAAATATCTGTAGAAAAAATATAAAGTTCAAATTCAACAAGAAACATGTTTTTTCAAATATGTTATGTAACATACTTATATAACTTTTTAATTACATAAAATAGAGTAAAAAAATATAATTATACATACATAATATATAAAATTATAATTATACAATATATACATATTAAAAGTTAAAAGTGAAACAAAATTAAGTCGGAAATCAATTTGCATTTAACACAAATGTTTTTATTTTGGTCGTCAGCTAAAACTGGACGACTCTCCTCAAATTTGATACTAATTGTTGCCTGCCACTCCGCTCGCGATGAACACTGAAGGACACTATTCACTTGGAATATTAGTGATGTCAAAGTCAAAGCGATTTAATATTAAAGACATACGTAAATTTCCTTTATGAATCATCAGATTTTTGTTTTACTTGTCTTGAAGAATATGTAACAAATAAAATCCTGTGAAAAAATTTGCTATATATATTATATATTTTTATTAATGTATATATTTTCCACTTTGAATCCATATCAGTGATCTTTTGTGTACGTCAAATGGAATTGACAGGAGGGCCTATTTTGATATCGTACGTATCTGAATAAGCCCTTCTGTAAAGACACTCTCTAACATAAAATAAAGGCTACAAGGGTTCTAAACGCGCCCTGGTCTGAGAAGAACCACACAACAAACTCAGCCGGGTTTTTTTATTATGATCACTGTTTCACAAACGTCAATATATTAAGTGAGCAATGTAGGAACAACTAGAACCATCGCAATCAATTCGATAAGCCGTCCTAATGATAATTAATAATAAGAAAAAGGAAATCCGTGGCTAGCAATACGACCAGTCTCCGCGTTTAATTATAAAATTATATTAGTGTATTATATTTAAATCTATGAGTTAAAATCGGTAATAGATAACACACTGCATATGTAACTAAACTAACTACCGTTTTTTTGTTGTCAGTACGCATTCATTTTTTTTGTTGTTACGTATTCGTTTTTTTTGTTATCATGTTAATATAAAAATCATATAATGCTATAATCTCAAAACTGTATGTAACAAAATGAATATAGTCTTTGTAAGGCATGTACAATGAAACAAATAATCAGACAATCAAAAATATAATAACTGGGCGAAGCGAGCGGAGCGCTCTACTGGAGACTTCTTCACATTCTTTGTCATGAATAGAGTCGGAAACTACTTGAAGACGGAAAATTATACAACTTTGCAATCAAAAAGACATACATTAGGTGATAGTTTAAAAAAAATTGAAAAATGTCATGTCGTTGAGGAATAACCGTCAAAAAACTGATATCCCATTAAAGTCCATGGAAACGATGAGTCATTACACTGGGCTCGCTTCGCTCAATATGCGAACGGCACTCAAGATTTTTCGAGCGCAGCGAGTCGAAATTGAGGGTCTGTTAGTGCCCTTAACCATAAATACACTTAAACCGTAGCAATAGTTTTCAATGTATAACATGTGCATATTTGATAGGGTTAATAAACATTATGTGGAAACCCACAAGCTATAAGTAATTTAGATTATAATATAACAATGCTTAATGCTTACAATATTAAATTACGCTAACTATCTGTTTATAATACATATATATGCAACCGGATGCATTTTAAATATCTACAGTAACTGAATGGCACTATTGCATAATTCGTTTACGTGTCTATTGTAATCAGATTTCATATTGATACAGCGCATTCTTTTAATTTATATTTTCTCTATAATTTATTTCAGCAAGTAATCATTTATTTTGAAAATTATTTATATTACCAACCACTAAAATGTTGTATATAATATATATAGAGGAACCTTATCAATCTCTATCGATCTCCTTAAATGACCTACTCCGATAAATGAATAGAGATTGTATGAAAATTTGCTAATTAACGTTGATTAATGTTTAATAGGTATTACATTATTAATATTATAGTAGAAGCTTATTTAATAAATAATAATAATAATTTTTACAAATGTGGTTTATTCAATCTTTTATTTTTCCGAGAGATAATTAAGATTTATTTATAAATAAATAAACTTATACACAAATTGTAAGGCATGCAACAAATATTTAGTATTGAGTATATATTTTGAAAGAGATGTTTTGACACACGCAGACGTTAATTAGTCTCGTTAAGAACTTTTTTCATTTAATAATAAAATAATTTAAAGTTTCATAACTGTCAGATGTTGGAATATGGTTTTCTAAAAATGTTTAACAGTAGACATTTAAATGAAATTATATTTACGACTTTATCTCGTCTAGATTAACAATTAAAAGTTCAATTATAGCCTAAGCCTAATAACTATAGGTCCTAAGACATGAAGTTCAACTCACCCAACATGCACTACTTCTGTCTTGATCGGACACGGAATTGAATGCTGTGGGCTTTCATCGAAGTCAGCAGTGTGTCAGCATACCAAAGACAAACCCAATCATTATATTAGATTTGGTAAATACAATTCCTTGTCAGGGATCACTATGCCAAGAATAATTCGCAAAGCTACTGAAATTAGGATAATTTAAGGAGAAAATATCCTCTTATGGAGCCTATTTTTTACCCGGGATACCTGGGAATTATAAGAGTAAGAAAGATTAAGTATCACTAAAAAACAACTCGACCGACCGACGATTAAGTATTTTTTTGTATTCGTAATCAGATGGACAAAGTTTTTATGAATGAAAAGGAAATCCAATGAAATATTTAAACAATTAAATGGTACTTTTGTACGACAATCTCAATAAAATAAGTACTCAATTTGAAAACGACAAGCAGCATGAAGTCCAAACTACTGGAGAGATATGCTATGTAAAGTCATCCTTAATATTTTTTGCGGTGCACATTTGTGCTAATCAAGGTTATTATCATTTTATTTATTTGAACGCCTTCTAAACCGACCTAATTTAGAATAGACCTGTTGCTAATTTAGAATTAAATGATTTTTCGATGAGTACTTAGAAGTATAACAAGTTAATTTTAAGTTCAAAGTTCAAGTTGTTTGTTGTTCATGAACATAGACTTAATAATAACAGGAAGAAAGAAATTAAAAACAAACTAAAATTGTATTATTGAAGGAAAATATTTTTGAAAAATTATTTATGTAGCAAAAAAATGTAAAGAAAAATTAAAAAGAAAATATTACTTGTTAAAAATTCTTAAACAAAATATTTTTTATTATAAATCGTTACTTTGAAGAAAATGTAGATTCAAATATTAATATTATTCTGTTCAATATGATCTTAACTATATGACATGAAAGTAGTTAGTAAACACCCATTTTTAAAACGTCGATATAAGTAGCCATGCGAAAACAGCCTTTGTTTTTTCTCCACCTATTAAATGAAGCAATACAGTAGTTATACTGTACCTACTGTACTGTAGCGTACCGTACTATAATGTACCGTACCGTACATACAAAATTACATATAAAATTATGCGTATGTAGGCGTGAATAACCGAAAGCAAACATATTTCTTAATAATGCATAAGAATTACATTAACTTAGTAAAAAAAATACCTATAATACTTTGCATTTGACAGTTGATTGACAAGTAAATTACATTATAGATTGTTTACAACAACTTCCATGTCAATGTGAATGTCGCTTAACAATGTCAAAGTCATACTCGTAATACACAATTTGACGTAAAGAAAAGGATGTTGCCTGACTGAACAGAATGAATTAATATAGATAAATACCAAATATAGGGGTTACTTCTTATCCAAATCCTCGAATTCAGACTTTGAAATATTGTCAACTTTAAGCTACTTTGCGACTAGTGCATATAAATATACTTGACCCAAGTACAATTATACAGATTATAAATATGTATTACGATGTATAACTTAATATACATAAACGAATCTATTAATGAAATTTACACCCTATTAACATGTTTTCTCGAACGTTAAGGTGATTTAGAAATGATCGTAATATATTTTTTTATTATTGAATATTGGTACTAATAATAACAATATGATAGTCGATGTAAGAAAATGTATATATTGTTCAATATATGACTGATCGTTAAACCCAATCTTTCTTAACAGAATATAAAAATAGTTAATTTGAAACCACGAACAGTATTACATTTTGTCTGGAATTTGAATCGATTTCGAATAAAAAATATTACACAATTAATACAAATATTATTATTTAAATACGAGCATGATTAGTCGTTACATATCACAAAAAATCTAGTTTCAATGAAATTCAATTGATTACTAATCATTCTCATCATCTTATAATCAATCAATTTCCATGACATTTCAATACCAACACGACACAAATAATAATTAGCAATTACCAAGCAACATAATAAATGGCGTTGTTCTCTCGATAGCCAAACAAATTTGTATTTAAATTAATTCACATTAAAAACACCTCATAAATATATATTTATTATTTTATGGATATTTTACAATTATAAAATAAATATGGAAATAAGAATAAAAAATCAAGTGAACAATGACAACGTTCTATACAATTAAACGCTGTTCCACAGTTATTATATGGGCTTGACGACAACCCTAATAAGCTTGTGACCAGTGCCGGTGACATTTAATGAATGGTGCGCCCGTTCCAGACATCAAGTTCTGGTCTAAAAGACTGAAAAATACATATTTATATAACTAGGGGCGCGAACTGGACCTCTATTTTGACTCGCTGCGCTTCGCTCAAAAAACCTAAGGCCACAGCACGCACTACCTGTGACCACTTCACTCGATTCACACGTGCCGTTCTTCAAAATGCTCATACTTTTGTTTGAGGGAAGACTCGGTTGTAGTGGTTAGCTTTACGTCAATTCCCCTGCTACATACCTTTTTATTATCCTCGCTGGTACCAATTTTTTATTACGTTAGAAAATTACGCCGTCAGCAAAAAATTACCTTAAAAATAACAAATCGTGCGTGATTTGGAACGTGCTAACACGTTACGTCACCCTTTTAACAATAATATTTGTTTCTTTTTGGAACTTTGACAAATTTAAACTATAATAATATAAATAATTTAAAAGTTATCGAGTAAGCACCTAAAATACATTTATATGAAATGTTTCTTACACACTGGATCCGTTTTATGATAACAAGTTTTATAATAATAATAATAATCATTTATTTGCGAGAAACATTGTACATGAAAATGTCAAATTTGAATTAGATTAAACATATTTCATCCACATCAGACATGCAATATATTATAATAAACAAAATGTAAATTTTAAAAGAATGTAATGAATAAGAAATGTAAAAATATTTTATGAACTTGATTTTTCAATGGCTTTCTCAATTATTTTGTATAATTTCAAAAAACAGAAAAACATATATCAGAAATGAAATAAGTGAAAGAGATCAATTTAGGAAGAGAAACGAAAAAACACATCAAAAAAATCAAAACACACTGCTTCAAACTAATGTTAATAAAACAAAGATAAAAGTTGTACTAATACAAGTAAATATTTAATATATAAAAATATTATGTAGTAGCTTTAGTGGCTATGATGGCTCCTAATATCCATATATTTTTAGTCTTTCTGTCTATACATTTTTTTATTTATTTTATGATTCCTGACAATTTAATTCAGTTTTTCTGTCTGTCTGTATTTCATTCTAAAACTCAAAAACCATTCGACCGATCGTGATAAAAATTAACATATACTAAGGAAAAGTGATGTTAAGATTAAGTGATCGGTACACCCTATTTACGTTTGAAATAATAAATATTGCGGACTAAGTGGGAAAAATATAAATATGCCGATAAAGCTTCGAGTAAAGTTGGAAACACAGCACCCAACGTATAGTATTATTACAATACTCGTACTAGCTGATTCCCGCCCGCTTCGCTGGGCACACTATTAGTTTTGATGTGAATTTAGACTTCTTCTATCGACAAAATTTTTAATTTCTATTTTATGTTTAGTGTATTTTTTTTAATTTTAAATAGAGAAATATAATGCCAGTTAGTGAATACACAGATTTCCACATCGCCTATGAGGTACTTTGTATTAGGATGCGTTCCCGTTATGTACTAGATGATATTTGTACTTTTAATTATCTCTTTTTAAAATAATGAAAATAAACAATACTTGATTAATTGAGCTACCACATTCACTACTAATCTGCCGCATAAGCCAGGGGGGCTTATGCTGCAGATTAGTAGTAAAATCCCCCCTACTAGTAAAATCGAGAAAATGATTCTCGCATTTTGATCGTCGTATCTGGAGCAGTCAAAATATCGCGTTTTATGTTTACTGAGAGCAAACGACGATTTAACCCAGCGGTATCCCGCTAAATGTGGACGTTTGCAACATCCGGGGACTTTATTCCAACCTAAACGCCGTCCACAATTTTTTAGACGGAGACACATGTCTCAACCCAGCGACACTGCGTAACTATAACACCCCGGGTATACACTAGAACATAATTTTATACCACACGCCAGGGTGTCTGTGTCCATAAAGGGGGATATCTGCTACCGTTCAGATATTGGAAGGTTAGAATCGATCAGTACTCTGGCTGCGCTCATAGACGACCATGTCATTGTCTACGCATCCCTCCAGAGGTCCCCCTGTAGTAATGCAGAAATGGATCAACTTTTGGGCTACGTCCAATCGAACATTGAAGACCTGCTTTCACAGATTCCCTCCGTCGAAGACGTAGTGTTCTAGAGAGCAAAGACAAATTGGCGTTGACGAAATGGGAAGAAAATTTATAGAGCGACTCAGTATTTCAAACATAGCCAAAGTCTTGGGCTGTATAAAGCGCAAGTCCCGCCACACGTGAAGTACTCTTTTCATCTCTAGTCCGGATCACCCTGTTATCAACTTCTATCTTTTAACCGCGTACAACGAAAAGCCGCTCGGATTATTCGGGACCTGGTGCTCTGTGAACTCTTTGGCATTGCGTCGTGACGCGGCCTCTTTATGTCTCTTCTATGACATTTACAACGGGGGAATTTCATCACCAGACAGCTCGGCGTCTCCTGCTACACCATCCGTACTACCTGGATGCGCTGCGATTCCGTACTATGCGGCTTTCAAGAAACTACCTATGTGGAAGATAGGTCCTAGATGTGGAACTAACTTCCTTCGGCGGTATTTTCGGATCAATAGAATATGGGTACCTTCTAGAAAGGCGTATAATCCCATCAAATCTGGCAACGCTCTTGCGATTCCCCGGATGTTGCAAGTGTTTGCGGTGATTACTTGTCATCGGTGACCCGCACGCTCGTTTGCTCCTATAATATAAAAAAAATGGTACATCTTTGTACATCGTACACACAATACAAGATAATGTATAATAAGAGTTTGTTTCAAAAATTCTTAAAAATAACTGAGAAGACAAATTATGATTATGAACAATTTTGAAACAATTTAAATTACAATTACCTGCGCTAATAATTAAATAAATTTACCTGTACTACTAATTAATTAAATTTACCTGTACTACTAATTAATTAAATTTACCTGCACTACTAATTAATTAAATTTACCTGCACTACTAATTAATTAAATTTACCTGCACTACTAATTAATTAAACTTACCTGCACTACTAATTAATTAAATTTACCTGTACTACTAATTAATTAAATTTACCTGCACTACTAATTAATTAAATTTACCTGCACTAATAATTAATTAAATTTACTTGCACTAATAATTAATATAATTAAATTTACTTGCACTAATAATAAATAAATAAATATATATCATAGCTAGATAAAAGTTACTTAAATATGTCATTAACGTTATAAAAAGTTTACTATTAATTTTTGCCTTCAGTTTTTGACAACTCAAAAAGTAATCATTCGTATTACAAATAACATTATGTCTATTCTTTAATTGCTTAAATGTTTTACTTTGTAAGTATACAATTTTGTTGTTGACAAGTTGAGCCGAGACAGACAAGCCAGACAAGTACTTATACATCTTAATTCCAATCGTTATATAACAAAAAAATACTCCAAATTATTTTTTTTTTTTTACAAAACAAAACAATAACCAGATAAGAACAAAACAATGATTCCACGGGAACACTTTTGCCTCCACTAACTTCTTTTCTAAAGAGTCCAAGGTTCAAACACGAAAACGTAGCTAAATAAATTAGATGTAAATACCTATTTTATTAAAATAAAAAAATACCTCCTTTTTTCTGTACGCATAAAAAAAAGGTTACATAAAAAGATTAAAACTATATTTCCACATCCGCATAGGGTTTTAATATTAATACAAATTGATCTTTACGTTTCTTTGAAATGTTTGCATAAAAACCTATCAGCATTTGACAGCAACAAAAACAAAATTGTATTGATTAAACAACTTGTGTACTGATTTGTTTTTATTTATTATAATGTATTATTTTAATACAAAAAGTGAATGTTAATTAACAATCTTTAAATGCTGGAATAGTTTTCAATATTTTTGTACCATAAAAATAAAACAAAATGTTTCAGTTATTCATTTGAAAAAGTTGCTTGTTTCAAAATCATTTTGTACTTTTGTTGTTAAATTGATTGCCTTTGTGGTTTCTGCAATATACTTCAATATCTGTTTTCAAACAATATGTGAAAACCATAAAAGATAAAAAAAACTCTATTAATGCGTACAAACCTTCCAGCATCGAACATCAAACACCGCTTTCGAAAACTTGTGCAGGTGTACAATTTCTTGCGAAGTTACCATCGCAATTAAAATCGTAACAAAATTGTTTTAAAATCACAATGAAAGGCATGGACAAATGTCTATGGTCATAAAAAATAAAAAAATAAAATAAAAACGTCAAACATCAAACATCAAACCGACATTTTGTGTATTGTCTAAGCACGTCACATTTCAAGCTAAAAGTACGGAATATAGTGAAATTATTATTGTAATATTAATGCAAACACTTTATTATATTTCAATTAGGTAAATAAATAAATTATCATAAAAATAACATTATATAGAAAAAAAGATTTCTTCATTCGCCAAATAAAATGATCGAAGAGAAAAATTATTTCTCAACTTATACGCTCATACGTATATACGTTTATACATACATATTAAAGAGAAATATTAGCAGCACTAAAAAAAAACTTTTTTATCTTTAAAAATACAATGGACGTAGCCGCTGGCAAAACGTGTTATTTCCATAGTATAATCTTACAAATCGAATATGAAACTTCAAAAGTTCCGATATAATCTATACTATAAAAACAGTTTTTTTTATTTCTATTAGTTTACATTTAGAATTCGATATAAGTTTCTTGTTTGTATTTGTATTTGTCTGTATTTCATCGAAAGGTACGACCCGAAAAGTACTAGAGGAAGTTTTATTAATTTTAGTTGATTAATTTATGGTAATTAACATTTAATTATAATTTATCTTAAAAGGTAAGTGAAATTAAATAATTCATTTAAAAAAAATGTGATCAAACTACTTTCAAAAATTAAATATATAACAATTTCCCGATTTATATACTTAGGTTACAACAAATTTTACAAAAGTAAATGTTGTTGTGTTGTTATTTTCAATATTTTTCAACGTTCTAATAATGTCGCCACTGCCTACCCAGATAGCAAAATGACGTATTAAGTTATTCTGAATGAGCTCAGATTTCTGATTTGGACGTCAGATCTTAAGTCAGAAAGACGTTCTCAAGACCTCCTGAAGAAGTCGAATGCGCCACCTAACGTACATCTTAGGACCTCTTGAAATAGAGCTCTTAAAAAGCTCATTTTTACGAACTCGTGAAAATGAATACTTAATTAGCTCTTTTAATTGAATTCATAAAAAGACTTCGTAATGAATTGCTTTTTTGAGTTCTTAAAAAAGAGGTTAAATGGAATTCATATTTAAGAAGTCTTAAATATGATTTCTTTTAGAACTCTTTTTTTGGATATTAGTTAGTAGGGTAAATATATCGATTATTGAAATTTTATATAAATTTTTGAATCTCCAAAATGTAACTTTCAATTTACTAAATATCTCATATGCTTATATTATTCAAATATATATACTATAAGGAAATTTCCAACAACAAAATCTTATGCAGTGGCAATGTTTAAAAATAATTATAAAAAACATCTCTTTAAATTTAAATAAAATGTCAAAAACCGAGACATGCAAGTACTCGATATACTTGAAGAATTTCAACAATTTGTTCGGAACATAATTTTATTTTATTTTTTTATCAAAAACGATATTAAAGAAGGTATAAAATAATGAAGCTGGTAATGCTAGTTTGATATATAAAAAAAAACTTAAAAATTATTGAGGGTTATGCATGAATTTTGTCGATTTTTTTTATTCGGTCATTCGCGTGCTGCATCCAGGACATGATTGATTGCTTGCACTCATCAAGAGAAGACCGTGATGTAGCAGTGACAGTTTCTAAAAATAATAAATAATCATATTAAGATGCATAAATGTTGCTTGTAAGAATTATTTTTAAAGATAAGTAAGTAAATCTGTTAAAAAAGAAGAAAAGAAGTAGATTTCCCAATTCTTAATTTTTTTATTTTGTTCGTATTCTTCTTATATTTTTTAATATGTAGGCTCTAACTTTTATAAAACAAAATCGATTGCTATGATTTATCTATAGATATATCATTTGTAATTAATTTTAAAAAATCAAAGTATTTTGTCAGAAGTAAAATATTTTTTTTGTACAGTATCATTTGCTTGTTTGTTACAGCAATAGTTTGGATTCAGTGAGTAAAATTCCAATACAGTTTAATTATAAATGTTTTTATCTAATATCAAATAACTACTATCAAATTAAACAAAATGACGACGAGAGTAAAATTTCATTGAAATGATCCTGAGAGGAATATTGTTTGAGTTTAGAAATAGAAATGAGTATGAAGTATGAAAGTAATCTACTACCATTTCGGATGCCGAATGGCATTTTAAAGCATTATGCAATATTTATAAGATTTTATATTTAAAAAAAAATACTTCAATATTTTTTTCATTAGGGGTCAAAGTTATTTTAGCTTAAAATTGTGTGCTTACCTCTCAAATATTTCACAAATGGCATTTTTTCAACTTTAATCGTATTTTTTTGACCACTCCAAGATAATTTACAGCTGAGTTCATCTGATAAAATATGTCCCAGTACGATTCGAATACATTTTTTCCCATCTAAATGTCGTCGTTGTTTTATAAAATCCTCCTGAAAAATTATATATTGCATAATCGATGTCCATAAGAAAATTATTCAAGTTAGACAGTAATAAGCAATAGCGTCTTTATTAGCATTATTCATAACATTTTCTTAGTAGCATGAAAAAATTCAGAAGCATGTATAATGAATATATACTGTTGAAAAACTTTGTCTAAAGGCAGCTATTCCTTCTTTCTTCTTTTTTATTATGTAGTTTCATGGTTGATGATGTAGTTAATTTGCAAGTAAAAATGATAATAAGTAAAAGACCGTAAGAACTTGTTGAATTTGTAAAATTTTAAAAGTCAAAATTTCATATTTGCATTAGAGTAAAAAATCTTCATAAATTAATATTTTGTAAAAGGCGAAAATTAATTAAAAAACAAATCAACCATAAAATTTGGCTTCATTCACCAGAATAGAAAAAGTAATTACGTATTGAGTGCGTGCTGCTTCTTTATCTGTTAATAAATCGTTTATTTTACCAAATCTTCATGTTTACATATTGGAAAGTTTGGCAGTACGTCTGATGCTCTAATCGTATTTGGCCAAGGATTATCTCCTACAATATACAACAATGTGTCAAGCTTACGAGAAACGGAATATAACACCGATCGACATGCAGCTGTTAAAAAAAACAAATATGTTTTTTACTATACAGAAATTAAAAATTTTCTTCCAAAACCAATTTTAATGAAACAAAGATAAAATCAGAAAATTCGAGAGATCAATAACAAAATCAATTGATACTTACAGCAGCAGTTGGAATTACATGTTACAGACTGTCCAGTAGAAGTGTCAACTTCATTTGTCGTATCTTTGTTTAAGGCCGTAAAACCAGCTGCAGCACTATTTTGGTTAACTTCATTTATCTTTTTTAGATTATTATTGGACTCAGCCTGCCTGCAGAACTAGATGCTAATTGATTCTCCAAATCATTCGAACTTTCGGTTTCACCGAATTCGTTTGGCTGACATGAACTTTTTGCTATTCGAACATCATTGTCCATACTAGCGTTTTTTTTCTCTTCAATTCCTGATATTTCTAGAAATTAAATGAATAAAATTATGGGAAATACAAAACAATTATTTTAGCATTGGAGATTTTTTGTATGCAACACTTATGAATACGTTCAATACCACGTATTACACGAACTATAATACTCCCAGTATCAAAAAATGCATGTATTTACTTACTGTTATATCAAGTTGTATAAGGAAAACCACTCAACTATCAAAAAAGTATAATTGATTTAAGCAACCAAATTTAATAACACGATTGCTTTTTAAAATATACTAACAAAAACTTAATTATTCTCTGATATATTGAATATTTATCAAAACTAGCAGGTTAGAATACAAAAATAAATAAATATTATATACGTATAGAATTACAAGATTTTACGCATGCGTCAAACAGTTCATGACGAAATCATGAATATGGCGTCTCTATTTTGAATGCTGTAAGAGTTAATAATGTAAATTCTTTTAGAAGTGAAAAAAAAGAGTACTTCATAACGTCATAAAAATGTCTACAAGAGCTCATAGTGTGCAATTCAAAAAGAGGTCAGAAAAAAATATTCATTTGGATGTCAAAAAATCGACTTCTCATTTAAGGGACTTCATACTGAAATCTTTCTGACTTAGATGCTGACTGGGTACTGGAACGTGATTGTCAGTTTGTCAAATTTTTTGCACTTACCCGATCGAGGTACCTACATTATGACAACTATAACTTAGCAAGAAATAAAATATGAAATAAAATGTGTCTGTCGGTTAATTTGTTAATGTCGGCTGGATAGATTTTGATGATATTTGTTGATCTTGTTATACTCGTTAAGATGTAACATACTCTCTCTGAAACTTTACCTAATATTCACAGATTCAATCTATTGGTTACATTTCTATAAATTTAAAATCAAAAGGGGTAGGCGGAGTGGAAAGACGAAGTTGCTAACAACCACTAGTTACACCATAAAAGTCTTGTTGTGTCTTGAAAAAAAGTAAAAGTTTAAATTGGGTAAGTATTATTAACCGACTTAAAAATAAAGATGTTATTGTTTTCATTTATATCAACCGCACTAGTATATAAAAAAATGATTATGTAAAACCAAATACTCTTGTGGCATTCATTTTATCAGCCATGTTCTCATCTTTCAAAATCATAAATGAAACGAATGCCTAGCTCATGTCGGCAAAGAACAAATAAGTATAATAAAGTTTTATTAAAAAATAATACTCGATTATAAAAAGGATTTTCATTGCATGTCTGTATATATTAAAACCTCTCAAAACTTCACAATCAGTGAGTAAAACGTCAAAAACGCAATAAGTAGGAAAAAAGTGAATCCAAATAGAAATAAATGAAATCCTAAACGCAATACTTTAAACCACAAAAATGTTTGACAATCAGCGAAGTGGACATGAAAAGCTGAAACAACATATATTGTTAGTTACTCAAACATATATTTTTAGCATTACTGAAGATATTTTTATAATTTCACACTTCTTTTTCATTTACATTGAATAAGAACAACATGTGTTTAGTTTTTTGACGAGGTTTTTTTGTTTCTTGTCCCTTTTTTAACAAATTGGTTAATAAAAAACCCAACACAATATCTTGGAACATAATACATATTGATATCTCATAAAATATTCAAATTCACATAAACCTCATTAAATTATTCGAATAATATTGATACCCACTTAATTAAAAAATGAAGTTAAGCTTTACTTTACTTAAAAAGCTACTACTATCTAAGATCTACTGTTAGTGTAGATAATCATTTAAAGTTTAAAGGGAATTTTCCATAAGGTCACGTTTTAATGTTGCTTTATAATTAACTAGCTATATGTTCGGGACATTAGATAAAAACCATTGAAGCTATTTGTGGCATACTTTTTAGAAAAAGTTTTTTTTTTATACAAAAAAAAACTTCAAACAGGTAGTTCCAAAGATTAGCACCTTCAACAAAACCACAAAAACAAACTCTTAAGCTTTAATATTACAGATATTTATCTTACTAATTGATCAATTCTTGTCATTATTTTATTATACGAGTGAGTATATGTAGAATATATTTAATATTTTCCACAGTGTTTATCTCATATGTTGATTGCATTCTTGGGTACACTTTCAATCTAATCAAGATTTCAATTCAGTTACTAAACTTATGTTAATAAAAAATTATTGCTAAAGTACATATACAACCATTATATTCTTTGTTCTAAAACCATATGGCAAGTAGTATTGTTTTATTGTAATCGGATCCGAAAGTTTTCATTACTATAAGTTTAAAGTTACATTTCAAACTGTCGGTGCACGATATCGAACAGACAAGGCAGTCGTACAATAGTAGAAATCTAGTTTTAAATTATAATAAAGTTTTGAATTAATAATAAGTGAATATCCGTTTGCTCGATGTCAATCTTTTTGATCTGCCTTTTGGACAGGTGCGAGTAGGGTCTGTGTAGAAGTACGCCTAATTGAATGCCACTACTGCGTAAGTACGTAAGCCAGTTAGTATAAGTATAAACATTATTATTATACGTGTATATAAAATACATTTATGTTTCTTCATTAAATTAATAATCAATGAACAGAGGCACCCCAGTATAAACATCGCTTTATTAAAATGATCTTTGTATATATGAACATAAAATACATTTTACAACAATACATGTTGTATTTTCACATTATTCAGTACTAATTGGTAGTATTCAATTTATATTCATAGAACAAAAGATTTTAAACAATACACATAAAGTCAATTTAATCAGGTAATCTGATGTAGACAGGCTGGGTTTGTTGTGTGGTTCATCTCAGACCAGGGCGCGTTTGGAACCCTCGTAGCCTCATTTTAAGTTGGAGTGTCTTTACAGAAGGACTTTAATACATACGATATCAAAATAGGCCCGCCTGTCACTTCCATTTGACATACACAAGTAATCACTGGTACGGATTGAAAGTGGAAAATATATAAATAAATAAATAAATAAATACTTGTTATTCGAAACTGCTTTGTAATTTTGTCAGACAGCAGTTCAAAGGCGAAGTTTTTTGTTGTTTCGCTGTAGGCACATACCATTAGAATAATTAATTATTAAGTAGGCAAAATGAATAACAAAAACACTAGACTTACTTAACCTTTACAATCAGTTATTAATAAATTGCATGTAATTAGTTTTTTTAGGATGGCAGTTATTTTTTAGTTTATTAGTTTTAAAAATCCAGAGAAAAGAAGAAGATATCTCATTACTTTAAATATTATTATACTTTCAAATTTAATTAATTTAATACTTCTACCTAAAATAATATTTTAAAAAGTCGTGAAAATACAAATATGTATTAGTTATTTTATTAATTAAAATCATCTGGTAGAAAATAAATTATAACGAATAATTTATAACATAAATAATTATGACATCAAAAAATATAATAAATTATTAAGACGAGAAAAATTGCATAAGGGATTAAATAAATGTGAAAATGGTTTGAATTATAATACACTTGGAGTCCAAAGAGGTAACTTTGGTCCAAGTTTCTAACTCCGTATATCATAACTGAACCCTATTTTTTACCGCGTTACTGATAGCTGTATAATTGATTAATTTGGTGATGTGCCAACTCGATATAATTAATAATTAGTAAATCTACTGGCATGTTGACGTCAAAAATTCATTACGATCTCGTATTGACAGCACGCTAATTTTGTTTCTATATATGTATACAGTATTGCATGAGTATAATTATAAAAATTATAGGATATTACAGGATATATTAATTAAGGATAAGTCATTATAACACCGTTCTCATAACCGAGTATTTATCATTACGTTCCCAGGTTTGATTCTGCTCTTGCTGACAGTTCTTCTTATTTATAACGAAATTATTTTTTTTTTCATGTTCTATTCCAATGCTTATTGACACTTCCTGTTCATATTGATGACATCTGTATTTATTAATAAAATTCAATATTTATTGATCTTTGCTTATTATTCGTATTTATGTCAATTTACGATAATATAATATAATACTACAATCAATGATTTTTCTGGATATCTTTACTTTTCGTTATTTTGACCACATTAAATTAACCTAAAAAAAAGAATACAATTATTGCTAAAACTATCTATTTCCAGCTACTCCCCCAGAGGGCTACAAAAGCGCTTTCGCAATAGTAGTTAGAAGCTACTGATCGAATCCGACAGACAAAGAATTCTATCGACATCTTGCCTACATCTATTTAAAGACTCTCGAGTATACTCTTTGTTGTATAACCTTACGCAAAAGTCTGAGCATTTATTATTTTGCCACGCCACCCGTCCTTAACCTTTATTAATCTCTGTTATTATTAATTTTTGAAATTAAACAATTATTAGTCGAGTATTTATAATTTGAACTCCGGATATGTTGCAATCTTGAATAACTTAAATACCTACGTATCATATAACAAGTATTAATCATTCAAACTGTCTTTACATTAATATAGCAAGAGCTATTTGGTTGTCAATTTAACTTTAAAATATTTATTTAGTACTATAGTATCATTATAAATTTATGAGTGTATTAAATTTTGAATCTATTTATAACATATACTTATAATAAATAGGCAAAATCTGTTAAAATATTTCATTGATTGTAGATAAGGAACTCTAAAGCAATAGTTTTTTTTTTTTGTCTGACAGTGTGTTACATCACTGCTTAAATATTCGACGGATTTTGACAGTAAAACTGTCAAATTTATTTTACTATAATTGACATAAAATTGAAGAAAATACATTTTAAGTGATGCTAGATGGTTCATGGTTGTAGGAGGAGAAGGGGGCGAAGTAGCAACTAATATTTTGATAATAAACGTAAAAATAAAAAAAATACATGTACCTAACCTTAAAGGTTAGAAGTGTATGTATGTATAAACCAACAATAGTTAATTTAAATACAATGTCTGTGGTAAATGTTATTTAATCCAATAGATTTTGGAGTTTTCTCAGGTTTTACTTCTATAAAAATATTTTTTGTCCAAATAATTATTAAGAGTTCGCGTTCCATTGACGAACTTTACAGTAACTGCTTATATTTTCTTAATAAAACCTTCTTAAAAAATAATAAAGTAGATTAAAATGTTTGATTTTCCTAAAAAGAATGTAATATATAGTCAAGTTCTATGCACGTCGAATGACTTTAAGAAAAAAGATTTAGTATATAATTGACGTTTAATTAATAAGCAATCACTCACACTACCTTAAATAGATTGACTTAACATTAATTCAATATCTTTAATACGGCCACCCAGGTATTGTTCTCATCCTTAGAATATGAGCGTGCGAACAGTCGTAGGTGCCGTCTCAGCGGTCTCTACTGGTGTGACTGACGACTCAGGGGTTTGCATCAATGCATCAATGTAACTAGATTTAAAGCTAAACGTATTATTGTGTTAATATAGACATGTTTATAAACAATTTCCAATAATAACTTCCGTAGGGACATTTTTTCAATACTGCAGAGTTAGAAACATTTCTTACATTAGATTCTAATAGACTATATATAAAATGCCAGAATGATCAAGACGAGTACCCCACAGTAGCTTAATTAGCAGAGCGACGGGTGGGTTGCCTGGAGTTTAAATAAAAATGCTTGAATTTCAATTATAATTAATATATAAACTTCAATTATATAATTTTATTTCGTATTTACTATTGCTTTGATCATTAAAATCAAAGAATGGGGTTATTTTGTCTCTCATAAAATGAACTACTAAAAATATTAAGTTTCCAAATCTAACTTGGGGCCAGGGCCGAGTTTAGAGAAGGGCAGGCAGGGCTACTACCGAGGGGCATCCACAGGAGAGAGCCCCCTACAATTAAGATAAACAAATATTAAAAAAGAAATATCATTTTCAAGGGTCAGCAACTTTTACGTTTTTCCTACCATATTTTTTTTGCATTTCTACTAAGAATATTTCCACAAAAATAATACTATTAGTATCGATATATCAGAAAGTCCTGATAGTAAGTTACTATCAATTTTCGATCCAGCATTTCAATACTTTTTTTATATAGTTTGTAAATAGAAACCATATTCTACAGAGAGAAAAAAATAAGTAAAAGAAACGAAAAATGGTCTTTTATTTCAAAAATAATTTATAACTAGGGTCCTCCACTCCTTCGTTGCCCTCAAAAGGCCTTTAGACTTCTAAATCCGGCCCTGCTTATGGTAATTAAAGTAATAAAACTTTCATTATAAAATCAGGTGACGGTAAACAGAGGTTCATATTTTCCTTTCAGCGCTCGTGTATCATTGTTTATACAATACTGATAGCATCTTAAGTTCGTCTTCATAAAAATTGTAACAATCGAAATCTTAACATTGGCCTTGATAAACTGCCATTCTAAAAGCCATTATAGTTTATTGTCCATAAAACGAATGTCGCCTGGAGACAAAGTCCTTACTAATCATTACGTATTTTCTTCTACGCGCGACAATAAAAATACTGTTTTGGATTAAATAATGGAAGAGGAACAGATAAGTCGCATAGTATTTTATGAATAGATATAGATTATAGACTATAGAAAGATAAAAGTAATATATACTATCTTTATATCCTTATACCTTTATATCTTTCTTTTCATAGTCTGCATACTTATCAATTTCTCGAAACATCTTCTTTCTTATTTGATGCGACACGTTATTACCTCTTATCTCATAGAAATATATATTATATACAATTCAAAATAAATTTAAAAGAAACTATTTCAAATAACTAATGATATATGCCAAAGTACAGTTTTCTAAGTCTTGATTATATATCATAAGACAGGCAAAAACACACTTGTTTGTTGTTGGAGCGAAAAAACAACACACATATGTGTTTCTAAAATTAGGTTTGTGTTTTTATAAATAATAGTGACGTAACATCAAACTTTTACAAATCTTATCTTCTATTTTTTACTACTAACTTTTTACCTAGAAAAATTTATATCAAATAGACAACACTAATAGTCTTATTCTATATATTAATGGTAACTTTTTAATTATATTAAATTAAAGTACTATTTATTTATTATACACAGTATTATATTATAAAAGAAACGTTTTTGGAGCGCACCATGTAGAAATAAAACCAGAGCCCGAAGCCACTACGTATTAATGTGTACATCCTGTTATAAACAGTAAAATAGTGCCTTTCCTGCTTTATAATATAACAGATATATATAAATATTACTGCATGATAATATTTAAAGCATTCAGGTAATAAACAAAACAGGTTCATTTAACCAATGCATGAAGTGATACATATTAAATTATTCTAAATATATTCAAATGTAATATACTAAATGGTGAATAATGTACCGTATAGTATTATCTTTTACAGTTATTGTATTTATTATCTAGAATAATTCTCATTTCATTTCAATATCCTAATCGATATTTTATTAATGTACTCCGCAATGAAATGCTATAAGTAATTGGATAATTTGGATCCTAGTTTATCATGATTTAGTGATTATAATATATAACTATTGTGTGAGAGATAAAATAATTCTTATATTTTAATTTTTTTATATAAGAGGAGGGCTAACAAGCTGGCAGGTCACAGATGATACGTAATCACCGCCGCCTATGAACTTTTGCAACATCCGAGGATTCACAAGAATGCTGCTGGCCTTGGAGGTAGGAGTAGTAAACGCCTTTTTTAAAGGTGCCCATGTCGTACCGATCTGGAAATACCGCCGAAAGGAGTTCATTCTACACTCGAGTGGTACGAGGAAGAAAGGTACAGATGGATGGTACGACTGGTATTGGAGGCGATGACGCGTTGTGCGGTAGTGAAATTCGGCAGTAGGTATCAGATCGAATAGCTCATCGGAACACTCCCCGTGATAAATGCGGTAGAAGACGCACAGAGAAGCAACGTCTCTACGCAATGTCAAAGAGTGCAGCCGTTTGCAGAGCACCGGGTCCCCGACAATCCGAACGGCTCTCCGTTGTAAGCGGTCAAATGGTAGAAGCTGATATTGGGCTGATCCGGACCAGAGATGAGAATAGTATTCCATGTGTGGCCGGACCTGCGCCTTATAGAGCGTAAGTCTTTGGCCAGGTTTGAAATATTAACTCGCTCTATTGATCACTCCTTGAGACCTGCACGACCGGAATATACCGCATCCCCAGTGATGTTATCCGCATAACAATGTATGTTGAGAATATCCAACATATCATTGATGTGCAGTAGCAACAGAGTTGGGGATAGCACGCAGCCTTGGGGTATACCATCATTCACGGGCTGGGGTCCGCGCAAAAACCATTGAGAACGACCTGTATACTCCGCCCAGTGAGAAAACTGGTGATCCACTTGCATAAACTCGCGGGAAGCCCTTAGGGAGGTAGCTTCGAAAGAAGCCCCTTATGCCATACACGATCGAAGGCTTTTGCCATATCCAGACTAACTACCAGACCCTCTCCCTTGCTTTCAATAACCGCTGCCCAAAGGTGCGTAAGATATAAAAGAAGATCACCAGCTGATCGACCATGGCGAAAGCCATACTGCCGGTCATTGATCAACTGGTGATCCTCTAGGTACGTCCGGAGCTGTTGGTTGATATTGATCTCCATTACTTTGGAGAGAAGGGAGGTAATAGCGGTAGGTCCGTAGTAAGCTGGGTCCGAGCTACCACCTTTTTTAGGAATTGGATGGACAAGGGCACACTTCCATGAGACCGGTAAAGTTTTCCTTCCTTTCGGTTCCTTTAAGGTAGGAATGCATCTGCGAATCTGTATTCGTAAGGGAAGATATCTGCTTCTGTCACCTTCAGGTTTTTAAAGGTCGGGACCTGTCTGTACTCTGGCTGCACGTGGACATGGACGACCATGTCAGAGTCTACGCGTGCCTCTACAAGTTCCATAGAGGTAAAACAGATCAACTCTTGGGCCATCTCCTCACTCACCGACGAAACATAACCGAATAAATTTGCTTACTACACGTCGATCTTCCATGAGAGGGTGGACCTTCTCCGGCCGAGCTAGCCCAATACGAGCTGCAGTCAAATAACTACACCTAGGCTCTACTATCTAGAATGTTTTTCTTTTTAGCAAAATTAAATTATTCTAAGAATTGAGTTACAATAATTTCATGTTTTTGACTGTTAAGCCAATATTAACTAAATAACATAATCTATATATATGACAACGGTTGCCATAGCAACTGTTACGATTAGAACGGATACTATGACAGCGGTTACCATTGCATCCTAAATTGTCTGGGAATCAGGTAGTATAAACATAATGGTAGTAAAATAACTAGATATAATACAAAAGTATAATATTAAATAAATTGAAAACAAAACAATAAATACAACAACAACAAAATAACCCATAAAAATTTGTGGCATAAGTATGTACGAACGAACTTTTACTAGTGGAAAATATATTACGCATATAGTTTAAAATATATATCAAATTCACTTGTGATATACATAATATACTTATGTACAGAACATCATTGTTCTAAGAAATACATGACGTAAGTTCATGTATCATTTGCCTTCATTACTGCAAATTTGCAGTATTTTTATTTTTAAGTTAAGAAAGCAGCAATATTCTTCTCTTAAAAATAAAAATACTGTAACTGAATGAAAATATCCCTTAATACAAAAATATAAAATATTAAAATAGTCTCAATATAGATGATAATTACAATTTTTGTAGTATTAATGGTTATCTCAGTTAATAAACTAAAAACTAATAAAAGGAGGAACAAAAATAAAAATACAAATAATATAAAAGAAAATATTTAGTAAAAATTATTTACTCGACTCTGTACCTACTGCATGGGGCAAATGACCTTTAATGAGAAGGAGCTATCTTTTTATTTTCATGTTACAGATCTTGGTTATAACAAAAATAATATACAAAATAGCACGTACTTATTATGCGAATCTTTAGTATTCTTTCCTACATATATTATAGATTCATATTTTCATATATAATGCACATCCTTAGCACGAACTAAAAGACAAAATTTCATTTAAAAGCAAACAGTTCTTGTAAAAGTCAGACTCTAGTGGCAGAAATTTTAAGGAATTCCACAAAGAAGGACCTGCAAAATTTTTCATATTTAACTTAACTTATTATGAATTTAAATATAATAATATTGACCATCGAATCAGTCATAATTGGCATGAGAACCTAAACTAACAATATTAAATTTATTTTATCAAATCCAATTCAGTCATATTAGCATGAGGTGGAAACAAACAAACTAATAATCAGACATGATTTGTTTTAAATATTCTATTCAATCATCTACGAACACTGGACTTATTATCATTCAATGTTACAATTTTATTATATGTATTAAATAAATAAATTTTGTTAAACCAGGCTTTCAGTTAAGCGGTGATAAGAATCAATACAAGGAAAGAAAAATATCATCAACACTCACCACTTCGACATCGTTTGATATGTCTTTAAAAAGTATCGTGGATTTGCAAGAACTATTTTTGTAGTAAGGTCACAAGTAGAAATCCTGTTTGTATTGAATTTTTCATTCTATATATAGTTAAATAATATTTTTGTGGTCTGAAAAATACACACTCGCATCTCTGAAACTGTTATTAAACTTTTATTATGAGATATTTATTGACACGTGATTTTATTCGCAGAAATTCCAATACTGTATTTGCTTACAGCCGTTTAATAAATAAAATTCGCTCAAAGTATGAAACTTTACTAAATGTTATTTAAAATAAATAAAATATGAAGAATTAAATATTTCATACTAAAAATAATGTTGTTATATAAATTGTAATTTATTTACTATTTAATTTTTAAGATCTTGGAACGAAGATTGCGGCTTGCTAGTGGAAATCGTCACGTAACGAAATACCGTATAATGTGTGTATGTGTGTGCTTGTATAGAGAATACTACAAACAAAAAAGCACACAGCAGGCACATGCCAATCGGATTTGTAACTCTGTCTCTCTGTGTGTCCCTGTGTCTTTTTATCATATAACCTCAACAAAGGTTTGCAAAGACGTGTAAGTTTTGTGAAAACGCATTTGTTATTTGTGTTGTTGTGTATTTATATGAGAATATTGTTTTATTTAAAAAAACGGAAACTGCTGCAAATGTGTAATGCAGATTTAGAAAAGTGAGTTGATAAAATTGTATTACTTGATACAAGTATTTACTGCATACATTATTTTATTGTACACGTGATTTGAGTATTTACTATATTTTTTACTATTTAATAAGGAGAAAATAGTGAAATTATGTTTTCAGAGTCCAAAAGAATACAAATAGAATATTTATTGGGTTTATGTTCCGTTTTATAGTTATCATAAGTCAATAATTTCTATGATAGAACATAATGACATTTAAAAAAAAATTTGAATATATATTTTTATGAAAAGTTATTTTTCCTGGAACATTGAATGAAACATTCTGATGTGATTCATTGCTTTAAATTATTTGACTTGAAGAAAATAATAAAATAAAAATAGAATTATACAGATTGAATTTCGAATTGCATTGGATTGGATTGCAAATGGATTTGAAAAGAAAACGTACGGAACTTCGTCCCTGAAGGCGGCCTCCCGAACACATATTTTTTGATTACTTAATTTTTTTATACTATATAATATAATTGTATATAATTGATTGTTACAGGTACTGGTATCTTAGAATGAAAACCAAATGGAACTGGAAATGGAATGGAATAAACGGCAGAATAAAGATTTATCGAATTAAAAACATTTAAAAATTTTATAACATTAATTATGACAACGAATAGCAATATCTTGAATGCCTCAAGCAATACGAATACTCCCAGTGTGGTCGATCCCACTCAAATATTCGGACCACAAAGGGACTCATTGTATATTGTGTTACCGATTACAATTATATACAGCGTTATTTTTGTAACTGGTCTTTTCGGTAATATCTTTACATGTATTGTTATTATACGAAACAAAAATATGCACACAGCAACAAACTTTTACTTATTCAGTTTAGCCATATCCGATCTCCTCCTACTAGTCAGTGGGATGCCACAAGAAATTTATTCAATATGGTCAAAATGGCCATATATATTTGGAAACGTCTTCTGTGTTCTACGCGGCCTGGCGGCGGAGACGTCGACAAACGCTAGTGTGTTGACGATAACATTATTTACAATAGAGAGATACTTAGCAATTTGTCACCCTTTTGTGTCCCACCAAATGTCGAAATTATCGAGAGCCACAAAGCATGTTTTGTTACTGTGGGTGGTGTCTTTTGGTCTCGCTTTACCACAAGCACTTCAATTTGGTATTAAAGATCATAGAGGAGTTACTATGTGCTTGCAGACTAGAGTTATTGTGAAACATTCCTTTGAAATATCTACGTTTTTCTTCTTCTTTGCCCCGATGATATTAATAACTGTACTTTATTTCCTTATTGGATTGAGGCTTCATAAATCTAATATAGGTCAAGACGGTGTGGAAGGTAAAGAGTTAAAAAGAAATACCATGAAACGACTAGCAGACCACAAGATGAAAAATAGTACACAATCTACAAAGAGGGTTATTAAAATGCTGAGTAAGTGGTAATTATAAACTAAAATAATAAGTAATCATGACGGGGAACATTCCAAAAGTCATAAAATAAACGAAATTTTTCAATTGATTATCTCGAAAACAACTTCTCTATGATAAAGAATCAAATTATATTTACTGGCAAATAATTGTAATTTCAGTTGCTGTAGTCATCGCTTTTTTCGTATGCTGGGCACCGTTTCACGCTCAAAGACTAGTCGCGATCTATGGCACGTCCGAAAATCACCTGGCAAAGTCACCGGTCCTGTTGACTGTATATTTATTTATGACGTATACATCAGGAGTGTTCTATTATATGTCGACTTGCATTAATCCCATTTTTTACCACATCATGTCTAACAAGTTTAGAGATGCTTTTAAGGTAATTTTTTTACATCTCCTTTGTGAATTAATTATAGTTTTTATATTATTAACTGTTTATTATTTAATTATTATGTTTCCTTTTTATAACGATGAATCGTAAAAGTTATCAGCATCAAAAATACAGAAAAATTCAAGTGTAAAAATTCTGTAAATCTTCGTTTATATATTTATATCCTCAAAATTTGTTAAAAAGAAATATAACAATCTTAGATGATGTACATTATAATTTAAATCCTGCAAATGATTCAACAACTTAAGTTCAACATATTCCGATCTACTAAAAACTCTTGAACTTTATAATAAGATTTATTTAATAGTAAACTTTTGATTTTAGATTTAAAACTAAGAAAAGGAAGGTCTAAGATATCTTGGGGAACTTTATTTTATATACGTATACTCAAACACATGAAGGATTTATTAACTTTATGAAGACGAAATTTTGGCGCTACGAGTTTGTTTTTATTTTTCGTATTTATCGCGTGTCTGTCACTGCTTTTTATATAAGTATTTAAATTTTAACGTATGTATAATATGTTATTAAATATGTATTGCGAAACGACTGTAAGAATACCTATTTCTTTAAAAACATCTCTCAGAGAATCTTTAGCTTTTAAGTTATAAATAACCCGCACAGCTCTTTTTTGTAAAATAAATATAGAATTAATTTCGGCAGCACTGCCCCATAATAAAATACCGTAAGATAAAATACTATGAAAATAATTAAAATATTAAGCCATATTAACATCCGTTAATTGTAACTTTTCTAATTGCAAAGACGGCGGAGCTGAGTTTGGCTGCGAGTGTTGAGAGATGGGAGTTTCACTGGAGCTTTTTATCTAAAGTTATACCTAAGAAATTTGTTAAGTCAATCAGTTCATTGTTAAGGATCAAGTTAAAATTTTTACTTCTTACTTTAGAAAGTGTAAACTCTATACATTTAATTTTCTTAGCATTTAAGACTAAATTATTAATTTCGAATCAATGAAGGACTCGTGACAAAGTACTGTTTACTTCGTCAAATTTAGACCCAAAACAATTAAATTGTAATGAGTCCACTACTACTGATGGAGACTATATAGTAATAAACATAGGCTCTATTTCGTAAATGCACATAATACATATAATCACCACCCAAGAAAGAAATATATGTTACTAGAGTTAGTCATCTATAAAGTCTGAAGTATTATATATGTCAGATAAAAATGGATGGTCCCCATCTGATGTTTTGACAGCTGAATATAAAATACATTCACATACATATTTTGTGTCGGTCTAACCGTTATCCTATAATTTATTTTTATATGTGCATTTTAGTTGGTAAGGTTGTAAGCGGTATAATTCACTTGTTGATTTAATTTCAGACTACAATGTTACAATGGTGCTGCGAAAATACAAGTCAGTTTGTCGGTCAGCAGTGTTCCTACACCACGGTACCAATCTCAAGACACGCAATATCTGGTCGATCAACAAACTCTAGTAAGCTTTTAAATATACATAACTAAATATATAATAGTTACGAGACAAAATCTTTACATTATATAGATTTTTAAAACAGATATACTAGACTGTTTAATATGAATTTTGTGTAGTGTTATAACAGTTGACAGTTAATAGCGCAATTGTCCGACATAACATATTAAACGCGATCCCAATTTGAATAAAATAAAATATTTCAGAGTTGTTACATATTAAGAATCTAAGGATGATAGTCATGTATCCAATCCAATCCAAATTTTGTTACCTTTAATTAGAATAAAAGAAAAAATATAATATTTGAGTATAAGCGGGAAGCAGACTTGTCGCAACAACTAGTAGTCTACTAAATTTTGATCAAAGTATTGATAAGAATATATTTTACAGGCAATTCCTTTAAAAAAGAAAACAAAAGTACCTTTAAGCCATGTTGCAAGAAACAAGATAGACTGAGCCTGTCATCAATTAGAGACGAGAAAATCTGTGAACGATGCAAGGCAACATACGCTGCACCTCGGAGCGGCGCTCACCAACTAAATATAACTTTACCGGATATTCAATAATCCATTCGGTGAATTGGATTTAAGCGAAAGATTCAGTTCAGTTAAGTTAATCATTTAATGTCAATTTAAAGCAGCATTTAAATGTTCTGCTATAATTTATTAATAGTGATTTTAATTTAAGTAATTTAATAATATCTAAAATTTACTTTTGTTATACAAAGTAACTGAATATAAAACTATGTATTATATGTCACACTCAAATAGATTTGAAATACAATAGTGATCTTAAAGACGGGTATTTCATAAAAATTTCATGATTTTTAAACGGAAAAACAAGTAATGAAGTAATTGAAATTTTTGAAAATGGTGTTCAGACATTGATGAAAAATGTATCCATGAATTTAATAGATGATGATGATGTGTGACTGTTTTTAACAGGGTAATTTAATTTAAGTTCTGGGATTTAAACTACGTCTCTTTTTATATTATAGTATAATAATATTAAGCCTATCAAGCCTAACTTCTGAAATTAGTTTAGAAATTTTAATATTAAACCATGACAATGTTAAAGCTATCTAAATAATTAAGGAGGTTTTTTTGTGTAATTGTTATTTCGTTTAAGATCTATTGGTTTATAAGAACTTTTAATTTATTTAAAAGTCTTAATAGAGGTTTTATTTCAAAGACTTTTATTAATATAATATCAAGTACTTGCGACAGTAAAGTTTAGATAATTCCAGATATTACAATCCATTTGTTTAGAAATTAATATAAAATTAAGATGTTAATTATAGATCTGTAAATACCGTGTCCAAAAATATTATACTTTATGAAGAAATAAAATACTTAAGGCATTATTTTTAAATGGTTGTTGTTTTAGATAAACGAAAATAAATGTGTTTTTTTACAAAATTGTTTTTTTTTTAAATTAATATTTTCTACTTACTATTTAAGTAATAAGTCGCAGACTATGTTACTCAGTTTACTTACTAATTACTATTAGTAATTAACGTAACATTTATAACTATTACAGTTTATTCAAAGTCCATTTGCTGCAACACAGTCCTTTAATCGTTGAGGCCAATTATCAATAGCAGAACGCACTCTTTCTATGAGCAAATTCTTCAAAGCCAATCATTGTTTTAGGGACTTTTAACTGACCATAAATGATGACAACCAGCCTTTAAATCTGATAAAGTCCAGAACGTGCGTTTCTAACCAAGATTGGGTGGAACGAGATTTAGGACCCGACGTCGCGTCTTGCTGAGAGGACCACTCTTGCTTATCGATCATTGCGTTGTTAAAGGACTTAACTGCCTTCTCAAAAATAGTTTCTTGATACCCTTGTGACGATATTTTGATACTTTTTCTCTCAGTTACTCCTTCAAAGCTGACACCCCACAAACCATCACTGAAGTTACATAATGTCCACGTTCTACTATGTTGACTATTCGGGAAGCCTCTTTAGAGCTTTTAGCTATATATGGTAATTTTGTTTGTTAAAATATTACTGAATGGAAAAAAAAATCTTATCCGTAAACAATATTTTTCTATTAGCACCCTTTGCATACCACTTAAATGTTTGTGTTTGTTGTTTTGATTATATCACCCTATTCTTTTTAAATTATCAGTTGAGAAATGACACGTGCGTCACTTAGAGGCTGTAAGTCCTAAGTCATCTTTTAAAATACGCGACAGGTTTCTAAGTTTTTCGACATGTTTCATGTTTCTTCATCTACGGAGATAAAATCTTTTGCTGTCGGAGAGGATTTCTTGAACTTCTTTACCTTACTGCTAAGAATACTACATGAACGGCCTAATCTTTACTGTCACAAACAGAGGAGGTTTCATTGTTCCTATCAATAACCTGGTACACATAATATTTCACTAATTGTAAGCGTATGGAGGATTTTAAAAATTTTATTTGAATCAATACAATCGCAAATAGTACAATCACAGCCATTCGGTTCTCTTTATTTCCACTTCATTTTAATATCACAAAATATTTATTTTGAGGCAAAAATAAGAAAACACAATTAACAATAATATTTAATTTCTGTTTATTTTGAATTCTTACAATATTTATGGACAGACGATAATGTATAATTACTTTAGTTTATATTACTATTATTACTATTATTAGTTTTATATTACTCACTTAATTTTAATTATTCCCATACGCAACTCCTATTAAATCCGGAGGTCATTCGAGAGTAAATTTAGTATTTTTATTTATTATTAAATCGGTACTTGTATAGTAGTTGTGTAAATAAGCAGTAGTTGTTCTTAACTAAAGACTCGAACGTCTAAACTTTATAGGGGAAGGGGGGGCATAGCAGGGCCACGGGGCAAAGCGGGGCACGCTGTACATAGCTTGAAGTAAACGCTGTACGAACTGTCCTTCATAAACTACCCACGCCCTTTCGGCAAGTGTTCTTGTGATATAAACAAAAATATCAAAACTAGTGTTTTTCTTAAAATTTTTAGTGAAATTGAATATCAATTTTTTCTAAAACTTATTTATGTACTGTGGTGTGTTATAGTTTATTAGGAATCAAATTCTCTGCTGATTTTTTAATCAAGAAGCACACGGTGATTGAATGAAAGGTAAGATGGCATCAGTTTCTCTTTAATTTTGGCTAAGCCGGTGGGATATGGTGCCCGGGGCAAAGCGGGGCACTCACACAAAAGCCCCACTTTGCCCCGTTTTAAAGACTTCTAAGTAGTAATATATTTCTTTTTTACGTTTTTAGCTAATATGGTGCGCACATACAAGAGGAAAACTGAACAACATTCCTGTTCTATGCGAGCTATGAAACAAGCTGTACAATTTTGACTCGTAACATTACACAACCATTGCAAAAATAACACAATTGGATAAGAATATGCAAACTCCTCCTAGGCAGCCTTCTCCATAACCTGGTTGTTCGTGGATGGTCCAGACAAACAGACTACAGAACAAATAATGGCGGTGAAGAAAGAAAAAATAAAAAATAAAACTATTTAGTTTGGAAATTGTGTTTCGTTATGACCACCCCACTATGGCCCATAGGCAACCCCACTTTACCCCTATGCACGGGGCATAGCGGGGCAAATGCCTTTTTTTACTTAAGTATTCACGTCTCGTAGATTAATTACGTTATCAACATAAATGTATCCATAGTCATTCGCAATGAATTAGGCTATGATTTAAAGTTAACATTTTTAATTTAATCACATTATTTTTTTTTAGAAATGTTTAAGCCTTAAGTGCCCCACTCTGCCCCCTCTTCCCCTACATTCCTCCGAAAGAGAGTCACAGACAGCAGCTAAAATATGATGTCAAACTATTTTAGATAAAACCACAATTCTAAACTAGTATTGATTTCAAAAACAAAGTTATCAAATATCACTAGTGGTTTTAATTATGGAGTTACTGACATCCTGTTTTAATAATAGTGGATGAAGTAGGAATCTTCCTTGTGTTTTCGTCGTGTTGGTTCCAATTATTCCAAGTACAGCACAGTATTGTTTGTAATACCCGTAGCTGAGAAAACTTGTTATATCGAAATAAACATATATTGGAAATAATTTTTGAAAAGTCATAAAAAGGTCGTATAATACGCCGCCTACGTTGTTAATGATATTACATTATTTTAGAATGTTTTAAGTATTATATTGTTATACTGTGTTCTGAAATTTTCTCTTTTATCATTATGACAATTAAACATGTCTAGATGAAGTATTACAGAGGAAAAATATAGCCGTTACAAAATAGCTGCTTACGCCTTGGCGTCAATTGTGAGATCGTTGGATAATAATGCATTGTTCATTTCATTCATTGTATAGTACAATGTAGACACTTTAGATATACCTAATGCATATGCTCATCTATACAATACTTTGTAGTCTGTACAATGTGAGTATTCTGTGGTACTACCACGCACTACCACATATGATCACTAGACAATGTATGTTACTACTATATAGTTAGTATATCAACACAAATAGCAGTATTCGTGATAGTGTTCTAACTATAGTTTTTATTTAAAGTAAAGGCTTTTTTAAATGTTAATTAAAATCGAACATTTACTTAGAAATAAACATTAATTAAATAATATTAAATACTCTAGTTGTAATGATCATGTTAGTTTAAAATCTTATATCAACATAAAACAGTTCATTTTTATACTTTCATACTCCTTGTTAACAATATCATTAAAACGTAAAAACTATTAGAACATTTAATTTAAATTCATACATGGTAGAGCCTAACTTTCAACCAACGCGTTTAATGTTGTTCGCTTTTCCATCCTATCCGGTTTCTTTCCCTTCCAATGGTCCCAGTGACTGCACTTCAGCTGTTGCTGATAGGATACTAAAGGGCAGGGAATTATTTGTACTAAACTCTGTGGTACCATTTGGTGGCAGGTTATGGCCTTGATTTGATGCCTTTATCAGGGCTGCAGCAGCTGGCAAATAGTAGACGTATCAAGCTTGGGACAATGCGTTAGTCACTAAGGTTCCGAACTCGAGTTCTCAAAAGAAAACGCTAGAGCAAAGTACAGGCATGTCAATGCTTAATGCCGCAGTGTCAGGGCTTATTGCCGAAAATAATTTCTAGGCTTAAAAACTATACAAAAGTCTCTATTTTCCTTCGACGTTCATAAGCCTGGTGAGCCAGATGGCATTTCTCCAACAGCGCATCGAACATGTCCTCCTGATTTAATTCCAGTGCTAACGCTTTTATTTTGGCACTCGTTCCTTGTCTATCCGATCCCTAAAAAACTGTGATAGCTCGGATTCCGCTAACTACAGAACTTTCGCCATAACCTCTCTTCTCTCCAATAAAATGGAGAACTTTATTAGCCAGCAGCTCCTAAAGTACCTGGAGGTTCGCAACTTAAACAATAACCAGCAATATGGCTTTCGCCATGGTCGATTGACTGGTGATGATTGTTATATCTTACGCACTGTTGTTGAACTGTTAGTGAAATCAAAGGGAGAGAGTCTAGCAGTTAGTCTGAATATGTCATAACAATTCGATCGTGTATGGCACAAGGGGCTTCTGTCAAAGCTTCCTACTTATGGATTTTCCGAGAGTTTATGCAAGTGGAAAAAGTTGACAAGTGCCGAAACAAGCTTGTGGCCTCAACATCTGGAGAGCAAGACCAAATTGGCCGAAATGATAATTGAAGTGAACAATAGTGAGAGGCAGTATTTCAAGCCTGTCGATAATTTTTTCCGCTCGCATTTCCTGCCATACATAGAGTACTGTTTTCATCTCTGGTCCGGATCACCCCAATATCAGCTTCTACCAATTGACCACGTACAATTGACACGTACGTGGAGACTGATTCGGATTATCGATAACCTGATGCTCTGTGAACGGCTAGACTCTTTGGCTTTGCGTAAAGACGTAGTTTCTTTCGTATTCTACCGAATTAACAACAGGCGATGTTTCGAAGAGCTATTTAAGTTGATGTCTGTTGCCGATTTTCATCACCGCACAGCACGTCATCGCCTGCGCTACCATCCATTCCACCTGGATGTGTGGCGATCTTCTAATGTTCGGCTTTCAAGGAACTTTCTTACACGTACCACAAAGATGTGCAAGGAATTACCTTCAGCGGTGTCTGGTAATCAAGACAGTATGGGTACCTTCAAAAAAGGCGTGTACTCTATCCTCCAAGGCCGGCAACACTCTTGTGATTCCGTGGATGTAAAAAGAGTTTTTCCGCTCGCATTTCCTGCCATACATAGAGTACTGTTTTCATCTCTGGTCCGGATCACCCCAATATCAGCTTCTACCAATTGACCACGTACAATTGACACGTACGTGGAGACTGATTCGGATTATCGATAACCTGATGCTCTGTGAACGGCTAGACTCTTTGGCTTTGCGTAAAGACGTAGTTTCTTTCGTATTCTACCGAATTAACAACAGGCGATGTTTCGAAGAGCTATTTAAGTTGATGTCTGTTGCCGATTTTCATCACCGCACAGCACGTCATCGCCTGCGCTACCATCCATTCCACCTGGATGTGTGGCGATCTTCTAATGTTCGGCTTTCAAGGAACTTTCTTACACGTACCACAAAGATGTGCAAGGAATTACCTTCAGCGGTGTCTGGTAATCAAGACAGTATGGGTACCTTCAAAAAAGGCGTGTACTCTATCCTCCAAGGCCGGCAACACTCTTGTGATTCCGTGGATGTAAAAAGAGTTCGTGGGCGGCAGATTTCTGACCCACACGCTCGCGTGCTCTAACATAGAAAGCGTGTCGTGTCGTGTTGTGTCGTGTCGTTTCGTTTTGGTTCATGTCGTTTCATGTCGTATGGTGTCGTCTTATGTCGTATCATATCGTAACCTATGGCATCGTATCGTAATCTTATTAAAATTGTAATACATTTATTCAAATATATTTTCAACGCTTTGTTGTAAACACCGACGACCGTTACTTCACTTTTAAACTTACTCTAAGAACACCTTTTGAGAGGATGATGTAAGACTTTAAGAAGTTGTTGTAGGGGTTTTCGTCTTGACACGAGCCCTGACATGAGCTGCCGATGACTGGTTATAGATAGACTCTGCCACATAAACATATAATATATATTTATGTGGCAAAGTCAGAGTACGATAATTTTTTATTTCAATTAGACAATTTTTTGTGATCTTCGATAGACGAAACGTTATATTTATTGATTGGTCGATTCAATATGCTATATGAAACAATATTTTATAAAATACAACTGGTGAAAAGCTTTTAAAGGCTTTTAAAATTGACTGACGGTTTATAGCGTCTTACTCTTAGGTAGGTAGGTTCAATTAATTCTATTTCAACACCCTCTTATAACAATCTTTAAATAATGTAAAATAGCGAGAAATTATTTGAAATTTTTAATACTATACAGAAATTCCAAATTATATATTATTAATCATTTGGTGGGATTTTAAAGACAGAGGCAAATATATAAATAATACAAACTTACTGAATTTAGTTTCATTATTGCTCCTTGATATCGCCTAGTCTCCGAAAACAAAATACATTTTGAATGTACTATGGCTTTCAGTAATATGTCTGCAAATTAATAATATATTTTTTGGCGTGATTAGAACTAGACATTGTCCTTAACAAATATATAACTTTTTTATTTGCCCTATAATATTTGCCATTTCTCGAATAAGGGAAACTGTTTCATGCTTGTCTTTTACCCCCATCCCAAACAAATTTACTTTAATAAAGACTGTTGTTCCTGTTTATTTATCTTATACATGACCCGAAATAAGATACAAGTAAAAGACACTTTGGAAATGGGAAATTTTATTCAACAAAATTTTAGAACATTTTGTTTAATTGGAATTCTATGTATCTGAGATGTTATGGAGCCATCGTTGATATTCACTTCCAGTTTAGAACTTCATTATTTTATGCTAATGCAAAATACAAAGAGTAAATTTTAATTTGAAAACCTTTGTAGATTTTAGTTAAAAAAAAACACAGGTTATTCATTTGTCTAGCTTTCTATCCCTCTGTATATTCGTGTATCGCTTAAAAACTTTTGAACCGCCTGAAAAATGATTAGCAATGTTGTAAAGAACTTTTGAGCAACATATGAAACAACTAAATCCAATAAAGAAAAGAGAATTACTTTACGAAAATCTATTTCCATTCCACGTTCGCGTTTTCAAAAGAACAAAGGATTATGAGAATTGCTAAGTACAAAAATTCTGGCATTGAAATCACAATGAAAAGAAAATTATATTTACATAAATGTGGTTTTGTTTATTATGGCTTTATAGTAACAAAAATTTCGTTCAAAATGCCAAGTGTAGCTAGCGGTTGCTACTAAAGAGTTGTGGTGTTTGTAAATCTTTATTTGTATCTCTAGTGCTATAAAATATTATAAAAAATTCTCATTACATTTGATAGATACAATAATAGTAGTAGAAAAGAATGAGCGTCATTTAGAATTTAACCACTTAACTTTACTTAAAATCATATAAATAAATTTAATAAAAACAATGTATATAAATCTTTTTTGTAAAACTTGTTTGTTTTAAGTTATTGTTTATTTTAAGTACTTAAAAATAGTCTTTCAATATAATATTTTAATTATAATAGTAGTTAAATATTTTAATAACGATTAGGGCCTTATGAATGAATCAAACTTATTCAGTCCTTATTATACTACCTTTAAGCCTACCTTTACATGCGAGCGACACTTTATCTTTTAAACTCAATGCCTTCAGACTTTGTTTCGGAACTGGCGCATTGAAAACAATTCGATCTTTGAAAGTGAAACCTGTAAATATTATCTTTTGAATAATCTGTATCCTTAGTAAGATAAAGATAAAATAGAAAAACAGCTAACCTCAGCTAACCAGTTAAAGCCGGAACAAGGTGAAAAACTAAACAATATGGCGAAACTTTGTGTTGACGATACCTGGCTTTATTTTATTTTATTTATTTATATACTATTTACAATTAACAGAATAAAAGGAAATATACAAGGAAAAAATATCAAATGGTTAACCTTATATCTTTAAGAGACCACTTACCCTTCGGCAAAAAAGAATTTTATAAGTATTTTACATCAAAAGTGATATATCATTCTTAAGCTTTAGAACTAAGGTTAGTTTTAGATAAAAGATATCGTAGGAAAAAGTTGAAAGATGAGCCACGAGGAGAATAACAGAGTTCGAGTAGAAAATGTTTCATTAAGAAATATGTAAAATGACTTAAAACAGGAAAGTTAGAAAATATCTTCATCTAGGCAACTGGATTATGACATTTGTCATGTCACTACATGACATTGCCTATTCTATGGGAAGATGGAAATTATTGATTGTTAAAGAGAAAATAACTTTATACTGGTCAATAAAATGTAGAAAGTATGTATAATCATGTCATTATTTAAAATCTGAAAATGCTTAACATCATATTTTATACCTTTAATTTAGTGTATCTAACACTAACAGAAGAATAAATATAACGGCGTTCAGAAAAATAGTAAAATTTGACAATTATAGAATATCGTTAACAAATTCAAATTTTAAATCCAAAATATCTTGATTCAAGTAAACATTTACACGTACTTGTGAATCGTCAATTATTACAATACAAAAAAAGGTCAGTGTAGTCAGTCCATAAGTAAGCTACCACCGACTCGAGATGCTGCTCTGTTGAGAAAATCCGGCCAGAAACTCAACAGTTTCTCTTTTCAAAAGAAATATAACATCTTAGATGATGTACATTACAATAAAAATCCTGGAAATGATTCAATAACTTAAGTTCCACATATTTCAACAAACTTTATTGTTGAAAGAATTAATGTAACCCTCCAGCCACAAATTGAAAATTGTTAACAGAAAGAACATACACCTAGCGAGATTTAAAGGCAAGGCCAAGTTTCAATATAATTGGGAGACCCATAGAACGAGACAGTATATAACACCAGACTTGACGATGACTTTTTTTAAGCATAAATCGGCTCAAATTTGTAACATTTGTCTACTAAACCCCAGTATTAACTCCTGCAATTTGACTGCGTCCAGAAAAGAGTCATTCGGATTGTCAGGAACTTCATGTTTTTCTATAAGACAAACTCCTTTGATAGAGACATTGCATTTTTGTGCGTCATCTACCTTATTTATTACAGTCCCGACCAATTATCACCCTGGTTACCTGACATTCTCCAACAGCGCAGTTCTCAAGAGACTTTCTACCATGAACCACCGACATGTAGAATAAATTTCCTTCAAACACAAACATCAACTTAAGCTGTAGTTACAATATAACAGAAATACATGACGGATGGTTTTGGAATTACGTATATAAGCTTATTATCTAAGTCAATAGATTACGTTTATATAGATTTTCGAAAAGAGTGTGGATCTGTTTTAATTTCAAGTTATTATTATTATTATATATATATTATAATTTGAGGGAGAGATGAGGGAGGGATACAAGTCATTGGCAAAAAAATTAATGATAAAATTTTACAAATTTAAATAAATAATTAAATTACTGCATGGATATGAGTTTGGATTACATGTGTAGTTGACCAAGAGCGAAGCACGAGCGAAGCGCCTGACTTTTTCCTCTACAGATCGTAATAGCGGAGATATGAGCGTTGCTAACATAAAGAAATACTTCAAACATTTTGAAAAAATTGTAAGCAAAGCCATCAGACATTTTTGTTACCCTTATTACGATGTATTTTTGTCGACTTCAGATATAGTTTTAGGGATTAAAAATATGAAAAAAGGGGAAATTTCTTCTTTCACATTAAATTCCGATGTCTGCTTCTAGAGCTAGCTAACATGCTACTGCAAACATACCTTCAGACTTTATTCTACAGTATTCAGATCCAAAAGAAAAATAAAAATAAAATATATTTTTTACTGTTTATATTATTCAAATTCAAAAAATTTAAACTATTTCAAAAGCGAACGTGGCGTTAAATTCCTTGAATAGTTAATATAAATTATAAGCATAGCCTTTATTCCGCCAGTCATTATTGGAGGTGCGCGGCGGTGTAACGGTCACGTCAGATTATATTAAGGTAAGTTTTTATACTTGCATAATTATTTAATTACATAAGCATTAAAATATATAAAATATATCGACGCATTTAAAATATAAACGGTATTGGGCAGTAAGTTTTATAGAAATGCTATAATATTATCTAGCTGATAACGATTAAATTTAATCTTAGTTAATTATTTAACTGTTAAAATAACAATCCTAAAAATGAGAGTAATACTAAAAATATAAAAGATAAGTGTATTTGGGTCACTCAATGAAATTTCATATAATATGATACGAATATAATTTTAAAACCATGTTGTAAATTTAAAAGATATTTAAAATTATTAAAACTGACAATTTCATTTATTTTTAGTAGCGACATTTCGAGTTCAATTTTTTTTTTGTTTTGAAATTTTCAAAATTACTTCTTTACGGTTGAAATTTTTTATCAATCCTAACGATTATTTTTAAATTTGAAATTACAAATCAATTTTGACAAAAAATCCACCAGCCAATTCAGTACAACCAGATCTAAAACTCTTTATTAAGAGGTTAAACTTTGGTTGGAAGTTCCATTAAGACGACTACAAGAGAAGATTTAATATTTAGACATTTGATAAGAAATTTGTTACAAATCAGAAGCAGTCGCTGGAATAGTTAGTACTCGAAATATAATATATGTTCTTCAGAGTTCTACTAAGAGCACTTACAGGATGTAATAATAATCCACTCTCATATATAATATATTTGCTATGAATTATACGATAGAAAATAATATATGAAAATCATTTCACAAAATAGCTTATATTATTTATAAGTAAGTTATCTGGACCTGATACAAATATAACATCGTCTATAATAGAAAAAACGTATGTTAGATCAGTATTTAATTTAAAAACAATTATAACCTCTAATCTAAACTAATTGTAAGGTTTGATACATATAAAATCAAACTCAAGTATTATTCCCTTCCATTTCTACCACATGATACCAACTCAACATTGTATTGATCCCAATATCGTATTATAAATGACATATAATTTTTCCATATCACCGCTTCAATGCAATTCTTTGATATGTGTGTCAAAGAAACCTTGAAAGAGAAAAAGCAACAATTTTTTATAGTATTTTATTTTTGTTATAATATATTAAGTTTTATTTTTAGTTAAGTTTGGATACTGTTATATATATATATATATATATATATATAACAGGGACCATGTAAATTAAATTCAGGTATACTACTCATTAAATAAATACACATTTAATGATTGTTATAGATATTCATATTCATATTTATTTGGTAATATTTTTGATTTACAATGTTCTTAAAACTATTTCCAAAAATATAAGTTTGCCGGTTAAGGCGTCCCAAATCAGTCGTCAAAAGTATTATTAACACTTTACTACATTAATTACAATATTTTGTTTGTCTCTTTTTTTTAATTATTTTAAACGAATTATGTAACAATAAAGTCTGTTATTTTATTTCCGTATTGAATAATATTACAATACTAAAACTTGAACCTGTAACCTGTGAATGTGAATCGTCATGTGAATTATTGTAAATTTATTCGTTATTATAATTTGGACGTCAAATTCTGACAAACTATTTCTTAACAAAACAAAATAGGTTTTCTTTTTAACTTTGTTCTTATATTGTGATATTGTGACAAAAATACTTGACAGATTTTGATTATCAATATACAAATACATTTTGATGAGAAAAAAAAAACTGTTATAAACATCACAATTAATAATAATAATTACAAGAACAAACACATAAACTTAGATAAAATTTTAACGGACGACCAACAGTTAATTTTATATTTATTACAACAGAACAAGTGCGCATTTATTCAATAAATTACTGCGTTTATTTAAGAGGTTGAAGGTTAATTCAAGCATTGTATGTTAATTAGCACATTTTAAATAATAAGTACCGAAATATATTATGCCATCTCATTGGTCATTGTGTTGGTTTATAAATTTACCTTATTTAATAGATCTCTGGTAAATCAACTATATTATTGGTCCCAAATAATGTTAGAATACTTTTAATTAGTATTTAATTCATTACTATACAATACTATTTAATAATACATAATTTTTTGGTAAAAATAAGTTTGAGCTTTAGTAAAAGATAAGGGTAAATAAAAATAATTCCCCTCATTATTCCAGTCTTTATAATAGTTCCTATTAGAGAAAATAATACGCCAATTCATTTTGATTTTATTTATTCTATATTCGAAGGATTAAGTTTTTATTGAATGAACGTAAATCTTTTTCTTACAAATTTATAAAAAAAAGTTGTTGACCCCATTCACATTACATTTTTAACTGTTAAATAAACTGGGTCAATTTTTCTGTTTACAAACTTGTAAAAACGTCTTTTTATAAACAATATATAAATAAAAAAAACTTCTGAATTAAGATGAGATTCTTACAAATGTATAAAGAAACTAATTGACCCAGTTCATATTATATTTTTAACTGCTAAATAAACTGGGTATTTTTTTGTTTATAAACTTGTAAATACATGTTTTTGTTTTTTATACAAAATATTAAACAAATCGACTAAAACATTCGTTTCAATGTTATTTATGAATAATTTGTGATTGTACTTACATATATGTATGTTTAAAGGTTTTGTTTTATATTTAATATTATGATATATATTTTGGATATGATTCTTAAAGAAGGTAATTTGCTGAGTCACCGTCCCAGTTATCAAGAGCACGGTGAACTCCTTTTGAACGAGATGCAATACCTTCATTTACAACAGTATAAGTGGTACCTTGATTGCCACATTGCGATTTTTACTGTCGCATGAAAGCCAATTGTGTTCACGTCAGTGGTTCATTACGTTAACAAGTGTTCACACGCGATTCAATCAATTGTTTGTTATAAAAGCGTTAATAGATAGTTTTCTATATTCATCATATTATAGGTATATAATCATTTTGTACACGTTTTAAATTACCGGTTTAATAAAGGTTATCTAACAGTTTCAGATATGACGATGGAAGAGAAGTCGCCACCGCAGGATTTGTCAAATCTCAGCAAATCCAGAGAGGCTAACTGGCCGGTAGTCCTCTTCTATATCCATGTCCACATGCTCTCTTTTTATGGATTATGGCTGCTTATGTTCGAAGCAAAAATACTGACAATCCTTTTTAGTAAGTTAAATAATTTTATATCAATCAAATTTGCTTAATTTAATTAACTGACGTTATATAATGCTTGTACGACTATTATGCTTTATGACAACGTAATCAAAAAAGACAACATTTCAAGGTAATTTTATCCTCAATCGGGTAACGTCGTGTCAATATCGATTTTTATATTATGTCTCCCTTCTGAGTTATTTTCGTTATTCATAGAACAATATTACTGTTTGTTGTAACTTGATATTTCTTTTTAATTTTATTTAATAACATACTTATTATTCTACATAAATATTCAAAGAATTAAGAAAAGTAACTTAAGTCTAATTATAAAATGAAATAAATTAAAACACTGTGAAGTCATAACTTAATGCGAATAGTATAAAAATTGTCTGAGAAATATTACAATGTACATACATTACAATTTACTTGTTTTTTTAATACTTTTTTTAATGATATTTCTTTAAGTTCAAGTTCAAATTAACACATCAAATAGAAATAATTTTATTATATTTAGACATGGTGATGATTATCAGAATTAGAGATTGATGATGATGATGAATGATTGTACCTAAAAGATATTCAAAGCCCATGGTTAGTAGAAATATAATTCAACGTATTACAGCTTACTTTACCTGTACTTTTCAGTGGTTTTAATGGTATCAATGGCCATATTGGGAGTGACCGCGGGCGCGCACAGGCTATGGGCACACACCACGTACCAGGCCACTACAGGACTGCGAATCACTTTAATGCTCTTCCAGACCCTCGCTGGACACGTAAGTACAAATATATTATATAAGTGCTTAATACAAATATATACAACTATAAACATACTGTATGCGCGTCGTATTGAGATCCGACAAAGTGACCCCGATCAAGGTATACAAGTTGAAAGGTCGACGTCAAGCCGGCGGCTGGTCCTAATGACTTATGCCAAATCTCTTACGAGTACATTATACCAAAAGGAAAAGAGGGTGTTATAATGGAAATAAAACGAACCAGTTGACGTAGTCGTACACGTATAGAAGCAGTACCAAGTTCTGACATATTAATAAGAATTGTCACAATACTAACTGAGAATGGGAGTCCATGAGACGAAAATATGTAATAATAAGTGTATAGAAAAGAAATGAGCGGGTGTATTAAAGAGGAATGAATGTGGCAACAGAACAATTACAAAATAGAGGGGTGCAAAACCGAGGACGGATTAATGAGCGTTGTAGTAATAATTGTAGATGTAGTAGTAGATGAAAAATTTAATGAACATGTAAGAAAAATAATTGTTCGTCGGAAAATGTAGAAGCAAATATGGATATGATGTGAAAAATTTGGATGTATGACACATAAGCGGTACGATGCAGCAAAAATAGTTTAGCAATAGACCCAGATGAAATACCAGTAGAAGTATGGCACACACTTGGGGAGCATGAATGTAAATGTCTAACTTTATTCTTCAATAAGTTATAACAGGAAATCCCGCAGGAAAAGTAGACAAGTGTTCATTTTTAATTAATTATCCAGGTGCCATATTTTTCTTCTATTCTTCTATTGTTTGCGGATCCCAAAAAAGCGCATGATAGAGTACAACAAAGTTTTGTGATGGGATCTGAAAAGGAAACCTCTGCCGGTAAAGTGTCTATGTCCTATCTACGGTCATCTAAGTCAGGATAGATACTGAACTGGGCGTAACATTGAAACACAGGATCAATGCCACATGAATATAGTGAAGTAGGGCAACGGAAAAGATTTGGGAGTCCCGTTTTTTTTTGTGGCCTGAATAGACAAATTTATATCTAATATGGATATATAATATGGATCGAATGGATCGATCAAAGTATTCTGCTGTAATACCGATTTAATATACAGATCGATGTATTGTGTGACGATAATTTATTGTACGATAAATGATAACTATTATAATTTGATACATTTAATTTTTTATTAACGATTAAACAAAATATATTTATTATTATTAAAGAGTTTAAGACAATACCGAATTTACATTTAATTAAGAATCTAATGATTTTTTTCTGTTTTTTTTTAATTTTATAGTGTACCAGATAACATCTAGACTTTTTTATAATATTCTACACTGTTTCATTTTTCTTATTTCCTTATATTCGTAATCGCACAACTATACAAATAAGAGCTATAAAGTTAAACTTTTAATGTTACGTACATTTCAGGGTCCCATTTATGACTGGGTTCAACACCACAGGTTACATCATGCCTACTTCAAAACAGATTCTGATCCTCACAATTCTAAAAAAGGCTTCCTATATGCACATTTCATCACACGCCTCCAGAACTTAAGTCCACACACAGAGGCTTTGAAAAATTCTATTGACATGTCAGATCTCGAAAAAGACGAGGTCGTTATGTTCCAAAAAAGGTAATGTTTTATCCTGTTTTTTTTATTATTTATGCCAAAACATTATATTTATTTTATCATATAGTCTTAAAACGCAATATTTACTTTGGCTCAACTTAATCCTCGTAAACTAAGATGAAATCAAGATATAAATACGATAACTTAAGAATATTTCTGTATCCTATCTATTAAAATATAGTATTACGTAGAAATTATTTAAGAATTAAAGAGTAGTCTTTAAATTGTCAAGGAAAGGGCTCTTTAACAACTTCATTAAAATATATTTGTTAAACAGATACCATTCTCTTAAATCTGTATAACCACAATTATTTTTATATTAGCTTCATTTATTGGAAAATAATCTTATAAGAATTAATTAATTTCAGATTTTATTGGTTCCTGTATGGAATATTTTTCATGCTATTGCCATTGAACGCGCCTCTTGAATACTGGGGAGAATCGATAGTTTGCACCGCATTTGTGATTGGTGGTCTTCGCTATGCTCTTACACTACACATATCTTGGTTACTTGAAAGCGGTGTTTGTGTTTGGGGCTTGGAAGAAGGGGAAAAGTAAGCACTTAAAATATCGATAATTCTCTTTCTTTATAGCTTTATAGTTTATACCCATATCAAAAATATCAAGAAAGAAATATAAATGTTTGTTATAAGTAAGGTAAAATTTATGTTTTTGTATAAAATATTGCACACAAACCGACCATGATCAAAAAGCTAGTTTTTATCTAAGTGAAACACAGGATTCCCATAACCAACATATCTTCTTAGTTATCTGTTTTCGAATAATCCTTTGCTCATGTATTATACACATGCAATAGAAATTGTATGAAAATGCATTTTTTATTTATTAATTACTTGGTCTGTTGCAGATATCCGCCTGATTCGAACACTGTATTTATACTGAATAGAAGTTACTGGCCAGAGTACCACTACATTTATCCTCAGGATTATAAATCAGGAGAATTCGGCACTTATGGTAAGAGCACAGCTTTAGTACGATGTCACCAGATCGTACAAAACAAAAATTTGGCGATACGTTACCATAGAAATAAATTACATTCCTGATTTCTCTTATCATCTACAATATAATTTCCAGTTATCTTATAAAACATACGAAATAAGAAAGTAGGGTACGTTATAAAATATCAAATATAATTTGTCAGGGTATCCAACAGCCTTTTATATCTGAATTGCAATTGTCTATAAGCATGTCTAGACATGTTTAAATCTATTTATAGTTTAAATAAATTTGAATGAAAAACGACAATAACGCCTTCCAAGAGATAGATATTTAATTATATATTTTAATAAAACGGTCAACAGCTGCTACTTAAATTACTTTATCTTAATCTGTTAGTATTGTAAATTGACAAAGAATTGTCAAGCTTAATATTAAATAATCTTTGGCCATTTTCATTTTAAAACATTAATTCAATCAAAACAAAATATAAAAAAATCTTGTTATTTTAGTATGATACTAAAAATTATCTATAATACACATATGTATTTTTGTTGGCTTACTTTATATTTTGACCAAATTATTCTAAAATGATTTGTTTTAATTTTAAACTAATGTATTGCTTTTTTCCAGGATCTGGATGTTCAACTGCATTTATTAGAGTTTTTGCAGCGATAGGCTTAGCAAGTAAACTGCGTACTTTAGAATCGGAGACCTTACAACAAGCTTTGGCGGAGGCTGTGAAGACGGAGAGACCCTTGACCGATTGTCTTCAAGGCGCCGTCAGCAACCACATCCTACCTGAAGACCACTTCTTAAATGTTAAATAATAAAACATAGTTTTATGTGTAATATTTTTATTATTTGTGCATCCGTACCTGTCTCTTAATAAATAAGTGTATTAATTCAAACTAAATCAAACCACAGATCAAGTCGTTATTAATTAAAATAGCAAGACTAATTAAAAAAAGTATTGAATCTCTCTTTAAATATACCTCTGTATTCTTTACGATTTTTCCAGCAGTATTCGATAATACCTGTAAAATAATAAAAAAGAATACAAGTAGTAGATTAATTTAAAAAAATGATCAAAGAAAACATTTCATATACATTTAAAACTTAAAATATAAAACACAAATTTATCGTTTATTCCGAACATTTTAAAAACAATATAGGATCTTCAAAAAAATATTCCAAATAAAATGTAGAAACCAAATAATGAAATCGAAAATACAGGCAGAAAACGAGTAAGTGTTGAAAACCCGCTTTCACACGAACGAAATGTAACTTTAATAATTTTAATATATAAAATGGTATTTCCTCTAAGAACTGTCACTTTCTGCGGTCCGGTCTCCAAGATAAATGTATTTTTAGCGAAACTTACGATTTACAATTTTGTTATAGAAATTGTTTTTTTTAACTGCTCATCATCGTCTTCCTGCCCTTATCCCAATTTTTTCCTTCCATACACTCCTGATACACGTCATCTCTGTATACACTCCCTTCTTCTCCATAACGTATTTCACGCAATCCATCCATCTTTTCTTCGGCCGTGCTCTACCTGTCCTTCCCTCCACTACCTGGTTTGGTTTGGTTACATGCCTTTCATCTTTCCGCATAACATGACAGACGGCAACCTCTATTTTTTTTTTTCAATATTATTAAAAATATAAACAAATGCTTTAATAAATGTTTCTCTAGAGCAAATATAAACCTCCGGTCTCTAGTTTAGCTTCGTGTATTTTTTCTTTATTTATACATATTTTTTCCACTTTGAATCGTTACCACTTATCACTTGTAACTATGTAAAGTAAGTGAATTTAATAACTCGTAATTAACATAAAAACTGGTCATCACACAAATTAACACGTGAGTGTTTATATCCTTTCATTGAAGACATCATTTATAATTAAAGTAGTTTGTTATGCTGTTTTCTAATCAATTATCCGATTACAACCAAAAACTAAAATTTTTTTCGCATTGCTCTAAAATTTTTGAATTAGTAAAACTATTTTATTTTGTACAGATAAATTAAATGGGAACAAATGCAAATAGTCACATTTTATTTGACGATTATAAGCTCTCTATAGTTTTTATATATCTGTGTTTCCAAGGGATTCCTCCTAAACGACGGGACCGATTTTTATGTTTTTTTGTATTTTTTAAACTTTCGACCCTAAATATCTGAAACCCAGGAGAATTTGGGGTTACAACTAATTAAACTAATTAAATTTATTTACTACACTTACAAGCACACATACAAAACGAACAAATAAATTTATTAAATGTTGCTTTATATATGTAAAGTTCTGGGTGGGAGACACTGATAACTGGAACGTTTAGTATTATATTATTTTCTAGTATGTAACAATTACCTAGTACAATAGATGCAACGAATCCGGCCAGAATAACACAAAGAGCGGTTTTAACATCAGCGGCGCGAGCGGAGGCAAAGCCCGAGGGCGGAGCGCACTGCGGCATACCCGGCACCAGCGCAGCCTCCAAGCGAGCTAGCACTCCACCACTACGCATCTGCAAGAGACTGTTGACAAAAGTTAGCATAGATCCACGGGAGTCAATGAAATCCGCAAGGACGATCTTCAAGGAGTGTCTTAATAAAACAGCAAAGTAACTGTTTATGAGAACAAAATTTTGGTTTAAATGAAATAACATATCATCAGTCTAATTTACAATAGAGTTAACATTATGTCATGTGGGCAAAGCAAACGGCGAACAGTTAATTAAAATGATTATACCTCATAAGAATGGGTCTAGCGTAAGGTGAACGTCTTGGTAGCGGGAAGGCGAGTTGAGCGCGCGTTGAGTACACCGGTAGTTCTCGTAGTGCACATCTTCCCCGAGCTTGGCTTAAAGACCTACACCATTTTATTCAAATAAGACCTCAGTAGTTTTTTATGAAGGTACAAGCAGGCGAGTAAAGGCAACTTCTTTATTAGTTAGAAACATTGATGTAAAAGCACAAAAATCTAGTCACGTTACTAGACACTATGCTAATGTTTAAAATATTCGTAATCTTATTAGAAAAAACTAAAACAATAGCGAATTTTAAAAAACTTAATCATTAATATATATAAGTTTGAAAGAAATATTTGAAGAATAGCTTTTTAAAATACAGCCTAATAACATGAACTAAAACAATTATATATTTCTTGAATATAAATAAAAAATTTAAATATTTTTTATTTAACTGCAAAATAAATCAGAATCGGGTAATCTGTACCTTAAAGTGGAGCGTGCTACTCGTTGACCTGCAAAAAAGGCGTAGTCTTGTATCGCAGCTCGAACCAATCCTTCCTCAGCTGATGACACCAGATTCTCTGCCTCCGAGTACCCACGAATATAGAATGCATTGAGTTGCGCGTCTTTCGTTAGCTAAAAATATATTTTTTGTAAAACAAAGAATAATATATGACATTCTATTATATTAACTTCTAGAAGTGAAGGAGAACTTTTTCACTAACATAATGCCTCTGCTTTACTTGTAATAATGTAATAAAATGAAGCAGTGAGGTCAAAATTTTAAAAACCTCATTGAAATTAAAACTTACCATCAAGTACATTTGGTCAGCGCTATTTTTAACGTAACCGATCTTTAGATTAGAAGATTGCAATACATCTGCCACAGACCCAACGCTTGCAACCCTCACTGATAGAACAGATGTTATAAACGCTGCATATGAGTTATAAGTCACCAAGGCAAATAACAGGCACACTATCAGCAGAATATTTGATGATAGATTAGGAGGAGTCCATGAACCTCCTGCACAGATAAGAGATGGAGATTATATCTTCAAACAGCTTATCTCTTTCTTAGATATGCTCATATTTAAAAAATATATACAAAAACTTTACTAATTTAGTATACAATAACTATAGGGGGTTGTCCTGTAATCATAATATAAAGAATTTACTTGTAATTTAAAAACGATTTAACATATAATTAATAAAAACCTTGTTGACAAAGAATTCCTGTCGACCATATCAATGCTTCCGTACAGCCCATGTTGCGGGAACCTGTAAATGGCACTGTAGTTCTGTCGATGATAATTACAACGAGTGCTGCGACAAGAACGACAGAGAAGACACAAGCAATAAGACTTGCACTGAATGGAGCCAGAAATATGTCCCGGACAGCAGAGGTTTCCTGATGCCGAATATAAATGTTACACCTGAAAATATTCATTCAAGATTACGAAGTATATTTACATGAACAGCGAAAACCTTCAGTAATGTAATAAAGGACAACACATGTTTAAATTAATTTTCTTACTAACATAGTTTTAGAAATTGGAAAAATAAAGTCCATATCCTGATGGTGAGATGACATAGCGGTGACTGGTTCCAGAGCTATGTCCACTGAACGATCCATTAATGCTCCGAGAAGACCGGTCCAGGCACCTTCATATGTACGGAAACCCAATTTTCCGTAATATTTTGTCATAGACCTATACATTATCAATTTTAAGAACTATAGACAATTAATTTATTTTATTTTAATAACTATAGGCCTCGAGTGACCTTCGAAAACACAGTAGCTGTGATACTGGAGGAAGGTCACGTAAAAAGCATGAGGACCCCCCGGAGGGCATGTATGAAGAGGTTAATGTCTGTGGCCCAGGCAAAAGAGGTATGCAGGGACCGTAGCGTTTGGCGCTCCGTCGTCTCTGGCTACCCCGCAAGGGATATGGCGTGAAGATAAATATTCAATAATAATAATATAGGCAACTTGGGTTTAGAATACAAAATCGGCAATCTTTTAAAAAAAATACCGAAAAATATTTGCTTTATTCAACAAGAACCTTTTGCAAATCATTTAAAAAAAGAAGAGAAACAAACTTACGTAGCATTCAATCGTAGAGATATAAACTGAAGAACATCGTCCAATAGTTCCGGGGCTGATGGACCGTCATAGTCCAACGGAGACTCCGCTTCAGAGTAATTGCATCGTCCCACTTTAAATGGTTCACCCAAAAAATTTCGAGCCTCTACAGGATAGGGTGTTTCTACCAATGCCATAGATCGATCTAGACTCCATGCACCTAAATTTAAAAATGCGTTTATAAGTATTATTATACTCCTGCATATTGTAATTAGCGTGTAATCATTATCTCTGTTTGACAAGATTTGAGATTTGGGAAACTTATAAAATTATAAGATGTCATATGTATTCATTTAAAATTGACCGCATTTGTAAGAAAGCAAAAATGAAGAATTTATTTAAAATACTCTTACCTAAGTAAGATACAAATAAAGTTGAATTCGATCGCACTTTAAAATACTGTACGAGATAGATGTTATCACTTTTTAAATTTGCATGGTTTCTGATCATTCTGACCGCTTTATTTATTGAAAATTGACTTATATTTATTGGTTTAAAATTTCTTGACAAATTGAAATTTATTCCAGACTGATATAATGCTATTAATTTTCCATCGTTATTAAATATACGATTCCTTGTACGATTTGCTAGTCTTGTTGACGTCTTATAGTAATTGACTTCATGTTTAGTTTTAGTGCAATTCAAACCTTCCTTTCCTTTTCCATGACAGTTAACTGTATTATATCGACGCTCACTTCTATCTTTACTATTAGTTTTAATCATTTTCTTTTCATTATAATGAAAGTTGTTATTACAGAGCCCTTGATTTTTAGTAGTTTTACTGTGTACATCTGGAAATGTTACTACAATGTTCTGATCAAAGCGAAGGTCAGTTTTATTTAACACATCATTTATAGCTTTAAAATCGTAAACAGACTTGGTGATTATCAACCAATCATATGATGCTGTGTTCATTTCTCGCATAGTTAACTGAAAAAAATAAACAAATTAAAAAGTAGATAAAGTTACAATCTATATCTGATCCCGTAAACTTTTTTTTTTCATAAAACCAAGACAAAAACTTATTTAAAACAATTAAATTTTTTATATCACTTCTATTATAATATGACGTTGTCCAACTTATACTGATTTACAACTTGACAACTAATTTGTAAAATGGGCACTATCAGTATTTATGTATCATACTTGTCCGATTACAGACGAACTTATAGTGTCATTCCGATTAAGAACAGGATTCATGATAACAATTCCGAGAAATGTATTAATTCGGGCCCTTGCATTAACATTTAACGCAGAACCAATTCCATTTAATCCCAAACATTTTACCAGTCGCAATATTTCCAATCGGCAATCTGCAAATTGAGCAAAATAACAATATACTTGGAAATGTAAACTATAAGAATCAGACATATATGATTGAAAACAAAGTACACTAGTTTTGCCTACGATTCCGTCTATTATACGTGTTTGGCCATCTTAATCATATAGTAAATTTTTATAGAACAAAAATACAATAATAATAATACAACAAAAATAAAAAACAATAAACCCGTTCGTATATACAATGCCAAATTCATCGAGCAGCGACTCAATAACTCAATCGGCAGAGCGTCGAACGGGAAGGGTTCCCTGAGGTCGCAGGATGGAGTCCTGCCCATATCGACGAATATTTTACTCTGTATTTATTTAAAATACGTATTTTTGGGTTTTTGCTCTTAACCGTTTGGGAAACTTATTTTTGAAGCAACATAACATAAAAACTACTGATTTAAATGAAAATTGGCAGAGCTGTAGAGCTTGGGCCATTCCCAATGTTTTTTAATCCAGAATTCAAATATCTCATTCCGTTCAGAAATGATAGTCGAAAAACTGAGGGGGCTCGACTCCCGCCGCGCACGGCGGCGGATCCTTGTTAATCTATTATTATTATCATTACTTGAATTCGGTAATGTGTATATAAAGGCCTGTTGCCATCCCCGCCACACTGCGTGTTCAACCACATAACTCAAAGAAAGTGACGACAGAATGCATTTTGCACTAGTACTACAACAAAACACGAATACAAAGTAAATACAATAAATAATTTTCATTACAATACACAAACTACTTCAATCCACAAGAAATAGCTTGAAAATGACTTAAATACAAATAATAGTCTCTATAATATTCATTTGTTTTTAATTTATATATACATTGATTGATTATGTATTGTTAATAGATTGAATGTCAGTTTATTATTGTCTGTTACATATGTAATGAATATATCATAATCTATCATAATTAATGCTTTCAAGTTCTGACAATGTTATATAGTCAAAATGTAAAGATATTAATTATCTTCACTGAATGTCAGAATCACCCTTATAAGAGATATTATACTGTAATAATAATAGTCGTATATAAATAGATACACCCAAGTTTATATATTATACATTAAAACAATAAATTTCATTGATTTTTATGTCATTGCTTTATATAACAATTAGGATAAAATATATAATTAATATTACCATAAAGATGAACAAGGTCGCGCATACAAAAATAATGAATTGCAATTGTGGAAATATCTTGTTAACATATAAACGTGATGTATATCTATATAGAGCCAAAACTGTCGGTTAGTTTAACACGTAAACAGACGTGTCCGCCAAAACTGAGATTCTCAATGTAAGCACATACTCACGTCAGTAACGAAATAACACGTCCCTTTGACGGTTAAAAGTATAGTAATAAGTGATAGTGAAGAACGTGGACGTTCAAAATATTCAGGTATATTTTATATTAATACTAGCTCTTGCCAGCGGCGCCACCCGCGAATAATTGCTTCTGCTAATTAGTTCTCTTTACTCTCTCTATATCAAATGTCAAAATATATATAATATAAATATCAAAATCGAAACAGACAAATTAACTTTTGTTTAAATTAACATTTATTTTTGTTGAAATCCTAAGGGATGTTACAATCCACTTAATAAATAATCCTTCTTCCAAACAAAGCGAAGGTTAAACACACACTTATACCAAATGACATAATATGGTATCTTTGGTCATAGTTCTCATATTTGGTCGAAACACCAGAATCTGTTTAATAATTACATAAACTGTTTATTGATTACTTATATACTTTAAGAGAAAATGCTCTGATGAAACATTTCCTTCCCATGGTCACTTTCATAGATCGACAGATCCATAGATCTGGTATTGCGAGATATCTTGGATAGCGTTCAATTACCACCGGTTAACTCGCATATTCGTTTTCCCTCCTATAACATATCTGCATGTTGGATATTGCTGTTTAATAAAAACAATTCAATTGAAAATCAAAATAAGAGCAAAAGTTTAAATAAAAAGCCGTTATTTGAGATAAATATAGGCGATAAGACCGCCTTTTGTATCTCCATCATTTTCTATTTTTTTTTAATGTTATATTTTTTCTAGTTTTTATAATATGTATGGTGTGCAATAAATAATATAAATAAATAAAAATAAATAAATTTCAACTTCGATCTTAATGATTTTTAACGTTTTTTTCTAATCCTTTGGCGAGAAATTCATATAAAATATTCAAAACCTCCACAAAAAGCTAATTTCATTATAATTAAAAAAACTTTCTAATTAAATCTTAATTAGCTATTATATTAATTAATGGACAATAATATTCTAATTATTATTAATCACGGATTTCTTGATTCCTTATTAATTATTCCTTTATGTACTTAAAAGATTACCATTAGATCTAATTAACTTTAATTTATTAGAACATAACTCATCAAAATCAATTGAGACTATATTTATAAAAGGACTAATCAAATTGTATTGTGTTATATCCTTATTTGCTTTCAGAATATGGCTACGAAAGTCGTTACCAGTCAACAAACCAATTTAGTTCTCAGAAGTAAAAGATATTTAGAATGTAATCTAAAAGATACATCACTAATGAATCATAAAGACGGAATAGCTGGAACTGAAACAGAATGTACAACTTACCTAAGCGCATTGCCAAAGAATGATTTTAAGTTACTTACACCTATCAGAAAATGGGAAAGAAAAGTAGGTTTTGTTACACCAATTCGCTGGACAAACGCCATTCTGATACCTTTATTCCATGTGGTAGCGGTGATGTCTTTCATTTATTCTATTTCAATTGGATTGAAACCTATGTGGAAGACTGTACTCTTCGGTAAGTCCCAACAAACATCTTAACTTTCACCATAGTTAGTTATATTTCTTACCTACATTGCAGGATAAACTTTAAGAGTTTTTTTTTTCAAAATAAGTAACATTTTCATAAGCGCTGTAATAAGTTATATTCATTCTAATTCAACAACAGGATTTTTATCCGGTTGGATCGGTGGTTTTGGTGTCACAGCGGGAGCTCACCGCTACTGGACACATCGAGCGTTCAAAGCCAAATTACCTCTACAGATTATTCTAATGATTGCATATTCTGTAGCCGGTCAGGTATGTAAATTTAATAATGATAACCTTATAAAGATATATATCAATACAGTATATATTTGAAACTATATTTAGTAACTTAGAAGTTGAATAAAAGACAAATTGAATGTGTTATAAATTATTCAGAATAATATACCAAACTGGGTACAAGATCACAGAGTGCATCACAAAAAGTCTGAGACATCAGCTGATCCGCACGACGCGAACAGAGGTTTCTTCTTCTCACACGTCGGCTGGTTGATGATGAAGAAACATCCAGATGTCATTAAGGAGGGAAAGAAAATTGATATTAGCGACATCCTGGAAGACCCGCTCGTGAGATTTCACACCAAGTGAGAATATTCTCATTATAAAGTCTTGTTGAAAACTACATGAAATTATCCTATAGGAATAAATAGGATTAAATCGTAAGGGGTGAAACTGATAGCTGTATAAAATCAATTAATTTCAGATATTTTATAACATTCAAGATTTTGTTCTGCTTTGTAATACCAACTCTGATTCCTGTTTATCTCTGGAACGAAAGCTGGTTGATTTCTCTAACGACCGTGTTGGTACGCTATATGAGTAACCTGAACTGTACCTGGGCGGTGAACAGTGTCGCTCATATTTGGGGACACAAGCCTTATGACGTGTGAGTATATACACATTTAAGACACTCTTACAGACTGCAGTTACCATGATTATTTTATAAATATTGCAGTAATATCTCTCCTGCGGAAAATTGGAAAGTATCGGTCATAGCTCTGGGTGAGGGCTGGCACAACTACCATCACTCATTTCCTTGGGACTACAAAGCATCAGAACTTGCTTACTTCATAAACTTGACAACGATTCTAATTGATATCTTTTCTCTCGTCGGTTGGGCGTACGATCTGAAGACAGCGTCGCCGACCTTAGTACAGGCAGTTATTAAAAGAAGAGGACCGAACAGTATTTAAAGTGGGATGCACATATTAAGATTCAAATAAATTATTTATATAAAATTAAATTATTTTTTTATAACACTTCAGTCTACACTTGTTTAAGATTTAATTAGTTAAATGTAATCTCTGGAAAAGTTTCTCTTTTCCGTTCACGTTCACTTTTTTACAAATATATATAATATCTACAAAATTCCCTCTTGGTTAACTCACAATAACTAATTTTAAATTTAATTTAAAGTATGACGTTCTTTTTGAAGTTTATTTTTTGTTTAGTATTACACACTACTAAACATACACACATAAACACTTTAGAAGATATTTTAGGTTTAAAATTATACGCAGTCAACAAAATATTGGCTTCGCGAGGCAGCGCTCTTTTCATGACATGCCAGGTTCAAAATAAGAATCAAATAAGAAGTCCCATGGTAAAAGAAAGAAAATTACAAAACGCGAGCGAAGCTGCGAGTAAAAGCTAGTAAGTATCTAAAAATTTCCTGCAAATAATCTGGAGTATAAAACAACCTTTGTTTTGAATGCGGTAATACCCTATAATCATAATAAATGGGAATGCCGAATTTAGGCTCAAGAGCGCCCAGAAAATACTAAAAATTATCTAATATAATTTACAAATTAAACTCTGGCATTCATGATGCGATACAAGTCCGTAATACAAAATAAAAGTAGGTAATGCAACGGGAAATAATTTAAATGAAAAAACTGAACTATTTTGCTTTGTTGCCAGTAACTGTGAAAAATGAAATAGAAGTGTGCAAAAGATTTACTTGTGCATTTATATTTACTTCAGTCATGCATTTTTGTAAGAAGAAAAATGTACATATTCCACAAACATAATAATAAATACGTTGAAATTTAATGACGACGAAGATCGATTGATCGTAACATTTTGTATATGTAATGGCAGCACTCAAAAAATCTTGACAGTTAATATTACTGTTAGATGTTATTGTAAATCAATATCATCATGAAATAATTTATTTTTTGCATCGTAGTAATTTGTGCGTATATTATGGTAAAAATCAACGTTTCTGATCATGAATAGTGACTGGCGATTCGCCTATAACTACGACGTCCATCTAATATTTTACCTCCGGCTCAACTTTTTGATGATGCTATAGTAGTGTATCAATATACTTCTCATGAATAAAGTGTTGACAATAGTTACCTATTGTTTTATTTTCAGCCATCTTATATCTTAAAACGTATATTATCTATAATGTGTAAGAAGAGTCGGCAATCACTATTTTACTCTCTGTAGGTAACTAATAAAATCTAAAATCCTTAATAACTTGGAAACCCCAAGTTTTTTTAAACATTTCTTTTAACAATTTATTAAGGGTATGCATACTAATATTACCATTAATTTTCATACTTGGGCACTTTAAGCCTTAATAACTATGGAGGCCTGAACATCCTCCTTTCATCATAATGTCCCATTTTTTTTTTTTAAACACAAACAAACTGATTAACGAATTTTTTTAAAAGTATTGTATGACTTGGCCCATAGATATTCAACAATATTTACTGTGCTGGTTATACTTAATACTTTTAGATAAACTTTTCATAGAATATATAAAGGAAATATGACAAAGTAACAAATCTCCAAAGACAACTCTAGAGCATTTTTTCCCAAAGTGGGTGATAACATCCCCTTGTGAAGCTTGAGGTCTAGAGGGAGACGGTAAGGGGCCCAGGAAAAATTGAGATGGGGAAAATATTTTTATTTTCAATAAAAGATACTCTTAATGTTAGGTTGCATTTATTGCTTTCTCGTTTATAAGTTTAATTAAACTCCAGGCTAGACTAATGTTATTAAAGTTTTGAGGTGAAAAAAGGGGGCAATACAAAACACCTGATTTTCAATGTGTTAAATAAGTTTGGAAACTTCTATTCTAGGGTCTGAGCAAATAAACACAAAATATTTAATATACATTGTAATTTATTATGTAATAAATCTAAACTAATACAGATTATTATAACCTATTACTAAAATACATGTTAATTTAGATCAAGCAATATAATCTAATGTAGTTATAGATATCGATGACAATGCTGTTATGACTAGTATGCAAAAACTTAAAACAAATTTCCACAATAGTTGTAACTTAAACATGAATAAATATCTATTAAAATAAAATCTTTCTTATTAAATTATCTAAAATTTGACAAATAATTTCACCCGGCAATGTGTTTGACATATTCTTAGTTATTATATAACCCTAGGGGTCCAAATATAGCCTTATCACAGCAACACTAACAGACAGCAAACATTTCTCACTATATAACTCAATAAAATAAATATCTGAGCACACAAATTTGTAGAGAAGTAGAGAAAGTGTATTGTAGCATTAAAAGCAACATCTCACTTGTAACTAAACAAAATATCCATAGATGAAAATTACTATATATTCCAACACTCATATTGCCATGCAGCCATTCCATTCAATAACAGGATTATTGTTTCCGTAGATTGCTACGACAAAATAATAAATATGCAAAATGCATTGGCGTTTTGCAATACGTTTATTATTTTATCATTTAGGTAAAAACAGATCAGATGTAATTTGTGCTCTGTTGTCAGTCAAGTATATTTCCCGACGTAACATATTATTATTAAAAATGGTAAATTGATTTGTTTAAATACTGTGACCATTTACTGGTTCTATTTTTGAAATTCAGTCTTCAATAATTGAAAAATCTGCTTTTAAAGTATCTTTTATATCGGTTCTGTTCAATTCTATGATCTTGGCTTCTTTGATGGGTCTCGTACTTTCATCTTTGGATGGCTTACGTTTTAGACTTATCACTTTATTTGAATAGTTCATGTCGTTATGTTCGCTTGTTGATACTTTACGTTTCTTTTTAGTTATGATTGTATCAAAGTCAGAGGAATCCTCATCAAAGCCAGTGTAAACAGGAACAGAACGTCCACTACGTGTAGATCTCATTGGTTGAGTCCTCGGAGATTCCATTATCTGTATTGGTGGAGGCCAAATGGCTAAATTCATTGATTGTCGAGCTTGTCTGTAACTATTTATTGACATCAGTTTAATGTATACGGCCAGAGTTCGTGCCTTTTCAGCTGGAGCTGTAAAATTTGGCAGTAGACTCCAAGGCATCCTCCTATCACTTACATTCAAATAACGTCTTTTCATAGTTACTTTTGATACTGGCTTGGATGTTCCTCCAGAGATCTAAAATAAGATGATCTAGTTACCAAATATAAACAAAGAATATAATTGAGTATATTAATGTTATAATAATATTGTACCTCATGTTTCACTTCGGGAGTAGCAACTTGCTCTTCTTTTGGAGCGGTTGCCTTTGAATAAGTAAGGACCCTAAGCAAATCTACCATTTCACCTTTGCTTAAGTTTTCCTCGTCTAGTCCAAATTCTGTAAAATTGTAATTGGATTAAAGATTAAAATTATAACAATTTAATATTAAATTGATTTTGAACTTACCAGTTAATTGGTGTTTAAGGCTTCTAATATCTCGATCATCGCTATCATCAGACGATAATACCGACTCCATAATAATTTTGGTTTGTTAAAAAAATATTGTTTCTTTTTTGTTTATTATGCTTGTAATAAATGTTATTTACATTTTTAATGAATAATAGGTTTAATGTCACTACTATTTCATAACCATCAGTATGCCTTTAACGAGATTTTAGAAAAGAATTAGATAAGCTCATTAATGAATGTGTTTGTTAATTGATATAAAGCATCAATTGATTATGTACTCTTTATTTTATACACAAAATAATCACTTTGTGTTTAAAACTGACACTAGTGACTTTTGTATTTTTACAGTTGTTGTTGTGTTGACATAATTAAAAACTCACTCTAATCAAGTTTATTGCAAGAGTAATTATTTATTCAAACTTCAAAGATATAATATATACATAGGATATGTAACTGTATTTATATTTACAAATTACACGCATATTTAATTTGCAAAATTAATTATTAATAAATAATAATTCTTTTAACACTTTTGTATTAATAATTTAAAATAAGATATGTATTATGCACAACTATAATTTGAAGAATATAATACCCGTCCCGACCGATCCAAAACGTTCGATCAGTAATAATTCTGGACATACATCTTATGTAGTAAATACACTAACTCCATAGTAAGTCTGGGTGTTGCAGTTGAATCAAAGATATCGGATCTTTGATGTAGATTGAAGGGGCAACTTCTTTTCGTTCTCTACTAAAATTGCTCTTACCGTTGGTAGTATAAGTAGTAAGTCTGCTGTTACCAATTCTTAACTAAGCCGACATATGTTTTATGTAAAAGCTTTTAAAAAAACTTGAAGGCCTACAAAACTTTAGCATACGATCATATTTGGTCTTAGCAAATATAATCATATTTCCCATTTTCACGTGCAATTGAGGTAGCTCCTTCGCAGGAATATACATGTCCTTAATACTCTCTATTCTATCCTATTGAATTTTACAGCCCTCTTTTTACATAAATTTCATTTATGGTTCGAAATCGTTTGTGGAACTCGTTTTAAAATATGTAAAATTGGGTGTTTTTAGTTATAGCTTTCTACTTCACCCATTTCTTTATATAACTTCAAACGCACTATTTGATCCCAAAAATAGCGAGTTAAAAAGTCTCCATCAATTTATAGCATTACACTATTTAGCGTACCAATCTTGTAAGAAATCTCAATTTCAATTCTCCTCCAGATTTCATAGAAAACAGACCTTATAATTATTTTGTTTAGGTTCTTTTCGCAAAGCCATCTCTCAAATAAGCCAGAGTAGAAAAAGAGCTCCTGATAGTATGAATATCATCTCAACAGATAGTAACATCCTTTCCATTATACGATCGTACTAGGCTAGTTGATATAGCGTTTGTTATATTGGATAATGAAATGGCTGCATACGTGCTAATTATTATAAAATATAATCTGTATTGTGTACTTGTAAAGTTATGTGTCTGTGATCTGTGTGGTAAATACTAAATATTCAATGGTAATAAGTTTGGTGTTGATACTTGAGGTGTTGTGTATTTTTATAGTTTATTTTTTCTTCATGTTTAGTGCTCTTATTTGTAAACTTTTAAACTTCCAACTCCAATAAAAGTAAATATGACTTATATAAGTGAAGAAAGCCCGATTATAATTTACAATATATTGTTAGAGTGCTAACATAAAATCAGTTAAAAATGGAAGAGGAGCTCAGATGTTTTATATGTAAAGAATTTTATAGAGAACCGGTACTGTTACCCTGTGGGCATGCACTGTGTCGTGTATGCGCTGTAGGTTTACAAACACATGTTCATGAAGCTGACAATGCATCCGCCGTTTCAAATGACTTTCAGGAGGCTGATAAAGCATCCGTTTCTAGCGAGACAGATAGTGGTGTTGTATGTGGATCTAGACCTAATAGTTACGCAGGGACTCCTGCCGCTTCAACGTACACCGCAGCAACTTTTAGTATAACATGTCCTTTTTGTAACAAACAAGTATTCTTAGACGACAATGGTGCTGAAGGCCTTCCTCCATTTCGGGTTATGCGGACTATTGTAGAGCGTTTTGGAGGGATCAGCGTGGCCCCGCCGGCTGAAGAAGCATGTCAAATGTGTGAGGGTGACAGACGAGCTGCAGTAGTACGTTGTGAACAGTGTTCAGTACGGTATTGTGCAGGTTGCAGAGACGCATGGCACCCCATAAGGGGTCCCCTCGCTCAGCATGAACTTAGAGCGCTAGGCACCACTTGTACTGATCATGGATGTACCCCAGTACTTTATTGCAATACTTGTTTATTGCCTATTTGTCAACGCTGCCATGCAGAAAGACATGCTACTCATGAAACTCAAAATTTATCAAGTGCAGCCAGAACACATAAGGTTAGGCACAAATTATTATGTATTTAAATAATGTCACAATATTTACTAAATAAACAAAAAGACAGACAAGCAAGAAATTACTAAATTAATCAAGTCTTAATTCTAATTTCAGACTGAATTATCACAAACACTTCATCAACTATCAGAAGAAGCAAAGGCAATGACTGAATATATTCAACTTGTCAAAAGCTCTGGAGACAAAATTAATGTACGTACCTCAATTATAATAATAATATGTATTATGTAGACGTACCATTCATATAACTGCATTAGTTTATTTAAATATCATAACTAAGAAAATATATCATTTGCAAAATTTCACTGGTCCTAGACTAATTTTATCTTGATGTATATTAATTTTATATAATATTATTTAAAGGAATCATGTGAAGAATTAGAAAATCAAATAGATGCAGCTTGTTCAGAAATTACACGTGCCATAGAGAGGCGGAGAGATGAATTGATAAGAGCAGCCCGTAATACTAGGTCACAGGCTGTGGCCAGTATGCGTGTCCTGACATCACAGGCTGCACAGAAACTTAGAGAAGCTACTGCTTTGTTACATTTTTCTATTGAGGCACTGAAGGAATCCGACCATGCAGCATTCTTGCAGGTATTGTTATTAAAGACAGCAATTTAATTAATATTTAGTACTCATTTATCTATAGTAACAATGAAATCTATTAGTCAACTTTGAATAACCGGTAATCTAGTTTTGATATGAAATGGAGATAACTTTTGTTATAGTAAATATGAAATTACGCTAAGTTATGTTTGTAGTCAGAGATAGTATACAATTGTTATCTTAAATATTAACCTACTATCAAGCAAGCATGACTAATTAACATTATTTCTATTTACAATTTATCACAAAAACATCTATCATATTTTCTATTACAGTTATCCCCCCCATAGCACAGTTGTTCATTCCGCGTTATAGGAAAACGCATTGTTGGAATATTCTAGTATAATGCATTATGTACAAATAATTCACATCTAACTTTTCTCGTTAAAGGCAGTTTAAATGGAATATTAAGTAATAACTTACTTAAATTCCATTTTTATTTAATTTTATTTAACTTTGTTTAACAACACAATGTGCAAAGGTAAGCGAAATTAATTATGAACTTCAAAAAATAATTATAAATATCATAGTATAGAAATATAACGTGGTAAATCCCCACTTTATATGGGTAAAACACGCGTTATAAGAGTACAGTGTTATAGGGGGGATTACTGAATATAATTCTATAATATAAATATAGACAACAAAAAAAAACAACCCAGGTACTCAGGTGCATTTGGTACCCTCATAGCCTTACTTTAAGTTGCAGAATGTCTTTATAGAAAGGCTTACTTCAGTAATATGGTATCAATATAGGCCTTCCTGACACTTCCATTTGATGTACACAAGTGATGACTGGTATTGATTCAAAGTGGAAATATTAAATAATAGTAATGATTATATATTAATGATTGGTACTCCTACATGACGCCGTTGACCCAGTTATATATATATATATAAATGTGTTCCACAACACATTGATTATTAGATATAGATATATGATATGATGATATAGATGGTATAGTACACATTCTGGGGTTATCTACACCAGTCTTACAACCTAGATTTATCTGACTGACTGACTCCATATGTATATGAACAAAGAAATGTCATACAAGTTTGTAATTTGAAAACAAAATCACTGCTTCTGGAATTTGACAGAATAAACATTATTACTTATGATTCTGGAATTAAAATATATGTATATTGTTAGGTGGGTAAGGTGCTGTCGGTCCGGGCACAGGACACGGCGTGCAGTCTCCGGTCCTCCCTGGAGTCCCCCCCCGCGCCCCCCGCTCTCACCCTGGATGTTGAGCCGGTACTGCGCACCGTCAATACTCTGAATTTTATCGAATGTATACGTAAGTATTATGTATGTGTGTCAATAATCCTTGGTATGTTTTTTATTTGTGTTAATGTTGTAATATGTTCGACTGGAATGTGATAATATTGTTGTTTGAATTACTTGTGGAATGCAGCCCCGGAGAAGGAGATGAAAACATCAGGTATTGTCTTAATTTTAAACATTTATATTTATGAAAAGTTTTTTTTTCTACCAATAACTGTTTAAACATTAACAATAGGGATGGAAAGTTTATAAAAGTGTAATTTTAATTTAACTTTTCAATATAGTTATGAAAATCGTTACATAACTTTCCGATAATATTAATTAAGCGAATATTTTTTTTAAATTTAAAATGTAACCCTTAATAGTTGGGTGAAAGTTTCTCTAGAAATACTTTGCTACTATTGGTACCTATAAAACAGTAGATTTTTACCAGCCTTTTCTCGTAGATAGTTAAGAATATCTTTACTAGGTACAACACGGGTCAAGCCGCTAGCAATAACTATTTAAACATTATTGTTGGATTTTATATAAAAATATATGTAATTATAATTAATTAACAAAGGTAATTCTTTTTATATATAATTAATATAAAAAATCAACTAATTTATTTATTTTATCTCAATTTGTCGTATGATCACACGCATAACAAACTCGTCCTAGTCTAGATTCATATTATTATAGAAAGTTATAACATTTTTCATAATTAAATGAATATTTGGAATAATCGATTCATCAACAAAGAAAGCAATACAGTAATTGATTTATCGCTTTAAGCTATTAAGCAAATAGAATCGACTCATTAGTAATGACCGTCAGCGCCGGGTGCTCCTGCTATGGCGGTGGAGTCGTGCGCGGCGCGCGGTTGTTCGTGCACGGTGTCGTGGGTCGCGCCCGCAGCACCCTCCGCCGTCAGGGGCTACGTGCTCGAGCTTGACGACGGCCTGGGCGGACCCTTCAGGGTGAGTCCTAACACACTGATCGCATGCTTAGTCAAACAGTGAGCTAAAAAGTGGATAATAACATGCCATTTTCTAAAAGAAAGATTCTGTATTATGAGTAACATTTTACCAAGCGAAGCCGCGTTTTAATCTAGTTAATAAAATAGATACGAGTTAAAGTATCACGTAATAACTATAATTGAATGTTCCAGGAGGTGTACTGCGGCCGTGAGACAGTGTGCACTATCGACGGCCTGCACTACGCGTCTCTCTACAGTGCGAGAGTAAAGGCCTTCAACGGAGCCGGAGAGGGACCTTACAGTGAAGTTATTGGCTTGCAAACGTCACCTGGTATGTTGAAAAAAGACTTAACTTTTCTATATGCTAGAGGAAGTGACTGATGACAAGTAATAAACTCTTAAAACATCCGGGGAATCGCAAGATCGTTGCAAGTCTCGGAGCTGAGAGTATACGCCTTTCTTGAAGGCACCCATGTCGTATCGTTCTAGAAATGACGCCGAAGGAATTTCGTTCCACAACTTAGTAATATGTAGAAGAAAAGTCCTTGAAAACCGCACAGTAGATGATCGCAATGCATCCAGGTAGTATGGATGGTATGGGAGGCAATGACGTGCTGTGAGATGATGAAAATAAGTGGCGGACATCAGATCGAATAGCTCCTCGGAACACTCCCCGTGATGCTATAGAAGAAGCAGAAAGAAGTCTACGCAATGTCAGAGAGTCCAGCCGTTCGGTTCGCCGTTATACGCGGTCAAATGCTAGAAGCCGATATTGGGGGGATCCGGATCAGAGATCAGAACCGTACTCCATGTATGGCTGGACCTGCACTTTATGGAGCGCTAGTCTTTGGCCACGCTTGATATACTGCCTCGCTCTGTTGATCACTGGCAATTTTTTACCAGTCCAACCTGGTCTTGCTCCTCAGATGACCACGAAACTGACAGTCGCTCAAAATGCCCAGTATTCTGATACTTGGCGAGGCAATGAGCTGAAAACTCACGAAGAGCGGCAAAACGACAAAAGGGGTTTCCTAAGTGGTAAACACGCATACTTTGGGGATTAAACTGAACGAGATTGAGTTCACCTTATTCTGATCCCGGGGAGGTCTCCATAGAAGAGTTAAGTTTCTTTCGGTAGTTGTCGATGTTTTCTCTAGAGAGCCCCGCACGGCCGGAACATACCGCATCCCCAGTGATGTCATCCGCATAACAATGTATCTTAGAAATATCTAACATATCATTGACATGCAGGAGGAACGTAGTCACGGGTACCGGTCGTCACGTGGTTGTCCCCAAGAATGTCGAGCACGACCTGTATACGCTCCGCCCGCTGAGTGAGCTGGCGATCCACTAGCATTAACTCTCGGGAACCCCAAAGCAAGGAAGCCTCGGAAGAAGCTCGATACATAACAGATAATATGTATTACGTGATATTTTTAGAAAGTCATAAATTAATTCAGTTGTATCACGATACAATACTTTTTATGATCGTACATCAGGGAATCGGTGCAGCCTCTCACATTTTAAATTGCAATTATTTCACCAGCTTTGTTAACCAAACTAAAAAAAATTATAATATATAAAAAAAGTAAAAAAATATTCTGAATGTATGTAATATAAAAAATCGTAAACCTAAAACCATATGCGTGAAATAATGTAATAAATGGGTTATGTGGTATGCAGTGGCGTGGTTCGCGTGGGACGCGCGGTGCGGCGGTGCGGGCGGCATGCAGCTGGGCGCGGGCGGGCTGAGCGCGCGGGCGGCGGGCTGGCAGCCACGCGTGGCACTCGCCGACCAGCCGCTGGCGCGCGGCCTGCACTACTGGCGCCTCCGCATCGACCACTACGATGGCGACGCGGACCCCGCCTTCGGGGTGGCGCGCGCCGACGTGGCCAGGGACAAGATGCTGGGTGCGTCCGCCATAGTGTACGAACGTTAACTCTCCGCACTCGAGGTCGTCTCCGGGCGGACCAAACAGCAGCTTGAAGTGTGCGCTGTTAAAACGTCCCGCATTTGCATCTGGGAGGACGCTTTCGGAGCGAGAGCAAACATAACATATCATCAGATAAGAAAACAAATAGTTATCAACAGTAATAGAAATTTGAAGGATATAAATGTTTAACCCTCAGGCAGCGACGCCTTGGGCTGGGCGATGTACATAGACGGCGCGCGGTCGTGGTTCGTGCACGGCGGCGCGCACGGGGGCCGCGCGGGGGGCGGGGTGGCGCAGGGCCGCTCCGTGGGCGTGCTGCTTGACCTCACCCGGGGCACGCTGCGCTTCACCGTCGACGACCGACCGCAGGTATATAGATACCTAGTGTTGTAGTAGATTCTACTATTTAAATGATCGATCGGAAGCAACGCGATTAAAATAAATATCTCTATTTGACTGTGGCATTTATGCGCACTTTTCAATCGTCAATTATTACATTAAAAAGGTCGGTGTAGTCAGTCTGTGAGTGAGCTACCGGATCGGATTGTCGCTCCGCCGAGAGAATTCGCCCAAAAATTCAACGTTGTTGCTCTTTTTATATGACATTTTACAATGTTTATTGTTTAAATGTCGCAGGGCGAGGTGGCGTTCACGGGTCTGCGCGGCGCCTTCTACCCGGCGGTGTCCCTGAACCGCGGCGTGGGCGTGACGCTGCAGCCCGGCCTACCGCCGCCGCCCGACCTGCTGGACCCCGCGCCCCCCCACGATCACTAGCACCCAACTCCCCCCACCCTCGCCCCACCGGTGCTCGGACATTCGGTGTATTCGAGCTCAAGCGATATATAGTCTTATATAGAAACGGTAGACTGCCCGACCGTTGGGATCCAGTGAGGCCCGTGTAAAGGAAGATTACTTATTTAAATTCTATTTATAAGCAAAAAACCACAACATGGACTGTTCCCTCGAAAAAACCCAGTGGTAAAATACACAGCAAAACTAAGTCTGAATTCTCTCATCTTCCAAATGACTCGCTCCTTCCCTATTAATGGCAGTCGTAACTTTTTTTTTAAATTTAAGTCTCCAGAAAATCCTTCACCACTTCAAGTACTTATATATAAGTATAAAGTGTGTTTAACCTAATTTAATTTAATACGAAAATGTAGAATAATTACTATCGTTATTTAATATGTTTAAAAAACTAGTCTATTCGTTGAAAAAAAAATCTTACAAACAAATATTTATTATAAAAAATGAATTTATAATTATTATTTGTCACTAGTTTTGCAGAAGATTACAATTTTATTTCATAAATATAAATGTACTTAAGCCCTAAAGCAAATTTAATAGAACATTAAAGACTACTGCGCTCCGAAGTCAAATTCTCTTAATACAAATGTTTGTAAGTGTATGTTTACTCCAAAATTTATTTATTTTATCCACATACAATTATAACATCTTAACATTTCATAATAATGCGATGTTACAAGTAAATAACAATCCTTAAACAGAATCTTCCAATATCCTCTGGACAATTTCCATGATTTTTGACTTACTATCCGAAAATATATCTATGTGCATTGATATTTCATTCATCAGCCGCAAACCTTGTAACATAGGGGAATTCTTGCTAGCTTAGGTATATTAAACTGTTCCAGGTCTAATATCTGTTGTATCTAGAATTGAAAAAACCCTCATCATCATAAAGTGGTTATTTTATTTAACTTCATTATCATGTTTAATGACGCTGATATCACATATTTAAACAATTGTAATAAACAATTTAATTTAAATCTTTTACATTTTGAACCAATTTCAGTGATCACTCGTGTACATGTAAATGGTAGTATCAGGACTTGTGATACCATACTTACATTACTTACATACATAAGCCATTCTGTAACATTTACTATTACTAATACAATTTTATTGTTAAGACTACAATATTGTAAATAACGCCAGTATATAAACATAATATATCACTATTGTATAAGTATTAATTGTAAGTGTAAGTTATGTACTTAACTAACAAAAATAATATTAAAAAGTGCCATATCTTAATCTAAGTATTGTATCAAAACAGATAGAAGTTTTTTCTAAATAATAAAATTAAATAAATAATATAATTTGATACCAAAGTTGATGAAACTAGATGTGGCACTTGGCGATTATGGTTTGTAATTCCGTCTGTAGCACTAACTATTGCATTACTTGTAGTGTATAATTATTATTATATTTTGTATTTAATATACGGTAGATAGTGTTAAAAAATCTAAATTTTAGGTTTCTTAATATATTTAAGTTTTTATAGTTCTGAATTTAAATATTATACAGAATTAAACTCGGTAAATATATCTGTGCCCAATTCTTAATAAAGGTAGCCAAGTTACTCTTTATAAAATCAGCTATCCGCCAGTGAAGGTTCTTGTAAAATGGTATCAGCAGTTTCAGAGATTAGCCGGACCAAACAGACTGACATGAACTAAGTAACTTATTTTCATATGGATTTAGTTAAAAGCTATTAATTTGGAATTACAAACGGACACCAACTTTATTTATAAGTATAGATATATTGAAACTACAGTCGATTCTCATCTCGATAGTTCAGTTCACTATCACAATCATTTATTTGGACAATATTTATATTAATTTTTAATTTAATGAATGAATGAACCGCCGCGTATCGTCTCTCCAGTCTTCGGGACCTGACATAAGACTCAATTATTCCACTGCCTACCTGATATACTAATTATATTTTTATTTAGTTTAAAACTAATTATGTAAATTGAAATATTTTTTTTTTTACTTTATCATAATTATGATATTTTGGGACGGAGACATGAAGTTCGTATCTTATGTGTTTTTATGTCTGTAACAGTAATGTGAAAATTTTGCTTTGTAATATTTTTTTATATTGTAGATACAAGTTTTGATTAATTAAATACAAGCTTATAAAGTATATATATATATATATATATATATATATATATATATATATATATATATATATATATATATATATATATATATATAGTATAGTTTTATAATTAGTATCAGTTATGTTTATATATACAGAGCGTTTTCAAATTTATTTATTTCCTAAATAATATTAAAAAAAATTAACATACAATTTGATACATTGCAGTTAGATACTAATTTATTAAGATAATTTTGTGTTCTTATGACTTGTACTTAATGATTTTATGAATACGACTGACCCACTTGTAATAAATATTCTTTATTTACATAAATGATTACATTTGTTTTATTTCTTAGTTATATATCTTAGTCCTTTGGATTTTTACTGATCTTCGACGGTTAAGGTATTCAAAATTTCGAATTTTGTCATAGGACACGAAAAGCTTTGAAATACAATATATTCTATATTAATCTTTTAAAGAATTCTCCATCTTCGTCTAATTTTCAAAGCGTATTTTACCGCTGCAATAGGTAACTTCTCAACAGCCTTTTAGAACCCCATGACCTCAATTTCTTGGAATGAAAACTATCCCCTAGTAATCAATTTTAGATAAGTCTCGTGTCCTCTGAGTGATGCGTGCGATCGTTTTGTTAGTTGCACTGCAAACTCCTGGTAAGCATTTAGTAATATCCAATTATGATACTTTGATTTCCTAATGGAATTGTTACGATAAACGGTATTACGAGAAAAAACTGGATCCAAATTTTTCCAGCGCGTCTCGACCCTTTCACTTTCGTAGACATTATTTAATTTTGAAACCACCAGTTTTCTGACACTTTTTTCTTTTTTCACTTCTATTACCAAAGGTACGCCGTCCAAAGCTAATTGAATTCGATGAACGATTCACGGTTTTCCAAGTATTTGCATCGCCGTCATCGAAAAATGTATATTACAGTTTTACAACTGATAACTTAATTTAGATATTTAAATTTAGAACAAATACATGTTTGCTGTTTAGCATCCACGAATTAATTAATAACTCCCAAATTTTCTATTCATAAAAAGCCGAGTGACCAACGTGTGACCAACAAAATGTATGCCACAACAAAAAAAAATGTGGCCAATAATTATAACATTTCAAAATAATAAATTAATCCAGTACTATATTACAAATAGAAGGGGTAGTTACACAGTGCTGTAAATTACGCATTACAAGTTGCAAAAAACTTTATATTAATTCCATTTACCGTTGGATCACAATATTTCATTAGACTAACGTTACCATAATATCTGCTATATTTCAATTGACAATACTTAGTTTTTAGTTACGGAATTTCACCTTACAACAAACAGCATCAGTTTTTTATGTTTAACTGAAATAATAATAACTGAGTAAGATAAATTGGGTTTGAGTTTGAAATAATTAAAAAATCATTTTGTGTGAAGAGTTTATTTTTGGCCCATTTGTCAACAAGAATATATTTTTTTTAATTGGAAGAAAACAAATAATACATACTATAAATAAAGAGATCTGTTCATTTAAATAGTTTTCTTTTGTAGTACTATTTTTTTTTGGTCTTTTTTTTAATACACATGTCCTTACTAACAAAAAATAATGTGAAATACTATTGCCAATTACAACTAATACATATTTACTTTTATACTTTGGAATCCACAACATTTAACATGACTAAAAATTGGTCATAAACATGTTAAATATATACAACTTGAAAAAAACATTAAATTATCATGAGATAAACCAAGATCATCTACATTCAAGTCACATGTATAGTATATAAAGCATGATTGAGACTATTACATTTATACAAAAATATCTATGATATGCCTTTGCCTGGTATGATTGTGGTGATTAAACAATGCGGCAACAACTTTTGTACAGAGAACGAGCTCCAATTTTGTACTCACATGACTTGGAACAAAAGTAGTCTTAATAACTGTTAAGTTACTAGTTTAATACTAATCGGAAGACAAAAGCAACATACAAAACATTTCGTCCATATCCCAATGCTCACCAGGCGCGTGTTTGATGAAATATATCACAGATACAAAGATATTCGAATCGTCTTTACTCATTATAATTCAGGGGACCCGCGGCACGCAACGGCGGCGCCCGGGTACAACTTAGTTAAAAACAGCTGACAAAACAATAAATACATACATACGTGTATTCCGTAGTTGTTGACAAACAATTAAACTTAATACTGAATACAGAGTTGATACCATTTTATAATTTTGTGACCGACCATTCAATGTTAACTCTTCACGTGAAGTCCCAAATTTATAACCCCAGAGAGCGCAGACTGCAATATTAATTGAACACAAGTATGCTCTCGCGCGATGTCCCCCAAGCGAGGCAATGCTCGCCCCGCAAGCCGCCACAGGGTCACACATTCCCTCGCTTCGTTCATTTAGTCACAGTTAGATATCTTCAAAACTATATTGAATGAAAGTTAATTTACTGTTATTTCTCACAACTTTGAGCTCGACAAGACAAAAACAAATCAAATACACTTATTACAACCTTTCAGTTACATCATCTCAACTGTGACTTTGAACCGCTTCATTGAAATAATAACAAAAAATAAATCAGATTAATTCAAATGTTCATTTCGAGACAATATATCCCACAATATGGGTTATATAGAAAATATTTTTTTATGAACCGCCCGGTAGGTTTTATTTAAAACCACACGCGGGTTTGAGACTCGAATGATATTGCTTTAACCTGATTTTGAATGAGCGGCTTGTGTTACGACGTCGCTCCAAGCGGTCAGAAACAACGTCGGTTATGCTGAATTTTAAACATTATTTAGATCTTCAAAAATTTTTGACATGAGCTAGTCTTTGCTTTACACCTACCCACATACTGATTAATAAGGTATTGATCGAATTAGTGTAAACAAAACCTGCGCTAGCTCAAATTCACAACACATGGGTAGGCCGAAGTAGCATAATTCAGTTGAAAGTCTACCACAATTTATTCTTAGATCACTGACAAATTTAGATAGACTCTCACAGGTAGATACTCAGATAAATATTTTACTTTTTAACAATCATAGGAGACCACACACAGAATCCAATATGGACAAAGAGCGCAAGGTGCCTTCGTAAGTCCTGATGCCCGATGTTTATATACAGTTAAAAAAATCAACCTTCCTCAGGTTCGAGTCTTATCACGATAAACTATATACACGCACATTTTGTTACAATAAATTCATTACACTTTTTACAAATAAGTTTTTCGTTTTTGCAGTTTAATCCTAATTCTTTCCAGCAGTCAGGCGCGGGCGAGCGGGGCGGCGCGGCGTTACTTGTCGGCCGCGTCGTCGTCGTCGGGGCGCGCCACGTACAGCGCGGGGTCGATGACCTTGGGTATGGGCTTGATCTCCGTGCCCAGCTCCTGCTCGATGCGGTGCAGCGCGAAGCGGTCCTCATATGTGATGAGGTTGATGGCGATACCGAGGTGGCCGAAGCGTCCGGAGCGCCCGATGCGATGCAGGTAGGTCTCCGCCATGCGCGGGAAGTCAAAGTTGATGACCACGTTGACGGCCTGCACGTCGATACCGCGCGTGAACAGGTCCGAGCACACCAGGTTGCGGCAGAGACCCGCTCGGAAGTCGTGGAACACGCGGTTGCGGTGCGCCTGCGCCATGCGCGCGTGGATGTAGTAGCAGCAGTAGCCCAGCTCAGTTATCTTCTTGGCTAGCAGCTCCACGCGCTGAGTCGAGTTGCAGAATATGATGGACTGGTTGATTTGTAACTGCCAAACATCATTAATGTTTATACTTATACATTGTCTAAAGACATAGTTATGTAAATAATAATCAAATAAGTAAACAAAGTTTGAGGCCATATATTTTTGAAATGGATATTAAAGACAATCAAAGTCGACCTTGTATGATGGGTTATCGTAAACTACAGATATATTTTTTTATATATTGTACTACTTAAGTGTTACAAAAGATAAATAATATTTGTTATTATAACATACTTAGATTGTTTACATTAGATACAACAGAATCTTAAGATAGTACCAAATACAATTGATATATCATACTAATTAAACATTTGAGTGACAAACACCTTAGAAAAGAGTGTATTTAAACAGTGCACTTTCTGTCTCTCCTGTACAAATGCATAGTACTGTGTAACTCCCTTCAATGTTAATTCTTCCATGAGATTAATCTCGTACGGTTCTCTTAAATGTTTCTCCATAAACTTTTTTACATTTAGTGGAAATGTTGCCGAGAATAGCAAGATTTGACGTTCCTTAGGCAGCCTGGAACAAAAACAAGTAATTACTTCAAACATACACACAGTATTTGTTAAATACAATTTTGAACAGTTACTAACAAACTCAATTCCACTTTACATGATCATATTAAACATAGCTATCATAAAAATTTTAATAATCAAACATTTATTCTAAGTGCAAGCTAAAATTTCATACCGTGAAATAACAGTATCCAACATGCCCTTGAAGTCCTGAGAAAGAAGTTTGTCGGCCTCATCCAGCACCAGCATCCGGCACTGGTCCATCTTGGCTACTTGCTTATCCATGAGATCAATCATACGTCCCGGTGTGGCTATAATTACTTGGACTGCAAACAAATAACATTACATGACATAAATCAATGATGATAAAACATTTTTTACATCTTAAATCATTAATATAAAAATATATATAATATATATAAAAGTACCATTTTGATAAATGCGCATTATATCGTCTCTAAGGTTTGTTCCTCCCGTGGTGACCATAACACGTATATCGGTGTGTTTTGCTAGCTCAATGCAAATTTGTGATGTTTGTAATGCTAGTTCTCTTGTTGGTACCACTATTAGTGCTTGTATGGCATCTTTTTTTGAATCAACCTTCAATAAAAACATTTATTATATTAACAATATAATTAAAAAATATATTTATTTTATTTAATTCAATCGTTATCAGAACTGTTTTTTCTCACTTACAAACAAGTGAAGGGGAATCCAAATATTATCATCATTTACAACTATATACATTTTATTTTGTGATAAATTTAAAAATAAAAATGTTTTGTATAAAACATTCATTTGCATTCATACAAATACTTGTATACAGCATTAAGGTCAACAAACAATGATAAGAAATTATCAATTCAGTTATAAAAATATATGTGGAAATATGATAACTATGTCAATTTATATTTATTACTCGAGTATATATACAAATGAAAATTTTAATAAAAAATATATATATATTCAATAACAATACATGTTTTTTTTAAATAATAGGCAGGTCTCACATACCTGTTCTAACACTGGAATACAATAAGCGCCTGTCTTGCCCGTACCATTTTTTGCCCTTGCCAGTACATCTTTACCACTAAGTGCGATGGGAATTGAAGCCTCTTGAATAGGGGATGGCTTCTCCCATCCCTTTTCAAAAATTCCCATCAAAATTTCTCTTTTAAGACAAAATTCTTCAAACTCATTGCCTCTTGTGTCAGTCACATCCTAGTTTCACAATAATTAAGTTAATTTCAACAAAATATAATTATATTTAAGTGGGTATTCATAAAACTTACACTCGTTTTAATTCTCCTATCTTTGGGGGGTAGTTTTAATTTTGATTTCCACCCAATATCTTCTACAGTTTTATCGACTTCTCTGTAATTGTAACAACGTATTTAGGAGAAAGTGTCAAACCGTAATAGGAACAAAGGAATTGTATGTTGATAATACTGACCCTTTCTGACTGCTCATGTTTCCGACGTGATTACTTGAACTAATTCTATTTTCAGTCATCATTTCGCCAAATAAGCCCTCTAGGGGTGACTAAAATTAGAAACTTATCACAATCTTTTATTTAAGTCCAACACTAAACAAATTTCACGATAGGTCACTTTTAAAATCATATAATACTTTAAAGATTATCACGTTCACAACTTAGTCCGGAAATATCTGTAATAAAAGAATATCACTTAGATAATTAATTCCCAACGGCATATACCCTGCCTAGGATTAAGACGCGTCAACAAGCAATGTACCTATACATACATAATTGTATACGATGTAGTAAAAATATACCATATATGTAATAAGACGTATTTAATCAGAACTAAAATAATACTATATTAGAATTATCAATATTCTTGAAAAACTTGATACTAAAAACACAGATTATTGGTCGATGAACAAGATGATAGTAGATGAAATTTACAAACTGTATTTCTATTTTTAATATGGCCGACCATGAAAATACGCAAAGAAGAATATTAGGAGCTTTTTAAGCAAAATTTAACACAATTGAATATGAAATATTTAAAACCTAAGTTTAATTAAACTAAATTGTATAAAAGAAACATAAAATAAACAAATATCACCTTGATAAAACTTTATAAAAGACGACGACACTCGATACTCGACGACGACATCACAAAGTAAGCAAATCTGTTGGTAAAATGTTGACCACTACAATTCTGTTTTCCACTAAAAGCATTAAAGTTTTGTAAACAACAACAGCTTTCAGTATATTTCGGGGTACTAGCATTAAACTTATTTCAAATTTATATTATATATATTCTTATATATTTAAAAGTACATTAATTAAATATAAAAAACGTTTTATTGAATAAATTAAATTTATATTTGATGTCACAACTACGATAAATATAAGATAAAAATTTTAACTAAACTAGATATTCTAAATCTATTCTGAGTAATACATTTTTCATTTCTTAATGTCTTTCGAAATTATTAGTATATATTATTAAATATTTATTATAAATAAATATTGATGATATTTTTATTTTTTAATTATGTTTTCACGTAATTTGATATAGTGTATAATATTGTACATTATAATTTTTTTTTTTAATTGTACATGTTTTTCATTTGTGGACATTATTAATAATTTGAGGATTTGGTACCAAAATAGGTCACAAATCATTTTATAATAGTAACATTATTTCACAAAATATCATTGCCACATTTAATAAACTTGTTACCACGCTCAAAATAATAATTATTTATTCTTATAGGTACATTATTCTTATTATTAAATGATGTTATGTACATACTTATTACATTTCTCCTACCTTGGTACCTCTAATTATTAGAATTCACCAGTAAAATTTAACCAGCACGGAGTACATTTTAAAAATCAGTTTAAATTTTGTTTATATCTCCGAATGTCTAGTTTAAACAAAAATCGATATTTATTGTATCTTTATCTCCAAACAGGATCACAGAACTAACTTGCCTTAAAAATATATCGATAATAGATATATTCCTGTATAGATAGTATACAAATATTAATAAATAATATCTGTAGTCCTGTGCCACAGAATACTTTAAACTCTGTGCTGTGTGATGGATGATCGTTGATCATGGTTATGTTGATGTCACAAATGTGCGATATTCAGCTGATATTTATTGTCATTTCTTAATATTTTAATCTTTCTAATTATTATAATACATATCAGGTGTATTTAAAAAGTTATTTATAGGATTATTTACTTTTAATTGATAATGTAACGGCTGGGGATATGAAACAATAGCAGTGTTTATAAAAGTTATGTGCATTGTGAAAATATATTTGATTTTTTCACAAATACAAACGTTATTACCAATTTATTGTAATATACCATATTCTTGATAATAAACTAAAATGTAAGAACTGTTTTAAAAATGTCTCTATTCATACTTTGTAATGCGTATTTCTCACTTATAAATATTTTTTACAGGACGACTTACTGGAAATCACAGGATCGCAAATTTTGCGATTTTTGTAAATGTTGGCTTGCTGACAATAAAATTGTAAGTAATATCATCTTAACTTGAAACTTCGACTTCTCAAAACTGAATTAAAATAATAATTTTAACCTTTCCAGTCTATATCATTTCACGAAAATGGCAAGAGACACAAAGAGAGCCTTAAGAAACATTTATCAGAACTCAGTAAGAGGAGTGCAAAAGAATTCAAACAGAATAAAAAATTAGAAGATGATATCAAAAAAATGGAGAAAGCAGCAATGAGTGCTTATGTTAAGGATATACAAAACAATGCTGACCTTACATCACAAGTAAATCAATATCTATATTTATTAATTATTATGTCAAATTAATTTACTTTGTTTGTGATTTGTGTGTTTATGATGTTACTCATTATTATAGAAACTCTCATATTCAATAAATTTATGTCAATAGCTTATACTGAATGTTCATTATTTTTTCTTTTTTAGATATTTAATTATATATTAACATATTGTGTTATTCAAAGATTTTTGTTGCGAGTGTGGGTGTATTTTGTGTTCATTATTTATATGTATGTAAAACCATACAGGTTTAGTGAAAGGTTTTCTAGTGATAAACATTTGTATTTTTTTATTATTTTCAGTGTATCAATGAAATGCTAGAGTTAAGTGGTAACAGCAGCAAAATGATTGCACCTCCAGCTCCAAGTACCGAGGAGAAGGCTGTGTGGCAAGAAATGAAAAACAAAGAAGGGAAGACATACTTTTGGAACATTACAACAAATGGTAAAATACATTTATAAAACCGAAATCATACATTCCTCACATATAAATTGTCTTTTCTACCATTGCATTTAGATATTTTTTTCATTACAAAATATATATTTTTATCTTATAGAAACCACATGGAATCCTCCCGATAATTTTATATCATTAGCTAGTCAAGAAAAGAAGAAGGTTAAAGCAATTAAAAGTAAGGAGAAACAGAAGTAAGTGTTATATTATTATTTGACGTATTTTACATATAACTAGCTGTGCCCCCAATATTCTTAGCTCATAATATGTTTTTTTATGAAAGTAACATAACTATTTTCTTATAACATTAGCTAGCTAACATTTGCCAGCAAAAGCCCTGTTAAAATCAATTATATATATAAATAAATATATATATATAGATGTGTAAATTGTAAATCTTGTCCAATATCAATTTATATATTTTTTTACAATCCTAAGGTTGCTATCCACACTTCATATTATATTTCATTTCTTTCCTTGCCTTTGTTAGTTTTGAACTTGTATCCAAGGTAATATAAAAAAATTAACATATCCAAGTCTTATAATTTATTTTATTTTAAATTTTTATTTGCTTATTCAAAATTATTGTAAAGTGAATGAATTGAATTAATGTAAAACTGAATTAAATGTATGATGTTTTTATTATTCTTATAGTTATTAGGTAGCTTTATTATTATTTTTAAATATGTATTTGGTCTTTCAGAAAACAGAAGTATAAAGAAATGTCTGAGGAATACAAAGCCAAGATGGCTCGGGAAAGTATGAAGAAGTTTGAGGTGGAACCAATAAAGACTGAAGTATGTGGACCCATGCCGCGTGGAAAACCATATGGATCCTGGAAACCTGTCGTTCAAAAGTAAAGTTCTTTCTAAATCCTACCAACAACAAAACATCTTAAATTTAAGGAATTATTTAAAGCCAATATTGTTAATTTCATAATAATTACCACCACTAATAAAAATTTCTATCTTTTTACTCATAAAGCACAAAATATTTAGAATGTTTTGTTATTTCTGCATTACAAATATAAATTTTATAATATTATAATACAACTAAAATATATATACAAGTATATTTGGCACCCCCTCAACTCAGCTTCAGAACTCTTTACTCTGACAAGATAAATAATTATTATTATTTAATTAAATTGTATACTTGTATTATTTATATAATAATAATAATCATTTAATTCAGGACCAGCCCATATAGTGCTAGTAACAATATATTTATTAAAAACAAGTGTTAGTACAATTACAAAATAAAAAATTACAAAATAATCACATATGTTTAACATTTAATTTCGATCATAATATTATTATAGAAAAAATAGCATTATTATAGAAAAAATTTAGTTATAATGTCAAACCAATTGATAAATAATAAGAAAAAAAAAAGTCATTCTCGCCCTATTACTATATGCATCATTTTGTTTTGTATCGGACAGTCAGTCAGTCAGTTATTACTCTTTGAATTTTTATTTATATATTATTATTTTACAAACTTGTTCAAATCTTCATAAATTTTACAAAAATATTTTTGCAGTGTTCCATTTCTTTTAAAAATTTAATTTACTATATATAGTATTTCTTTTGTAGAAAAGAAAAGAAGATTGATTTACAATTACCCAAAAGTGATAAAGTTAAAATTGAACCACCTGTGGTAGTTGAACCGGACATAATAGAGTTCAAGGAGAGAAAAGTTGATTATTCAGAAGAGGGAACCGGGGAGTTCAAGAAGAGGAAGTTTAACAATTCTAAACGAAACATTCGACAGAAAACAGACGATGATTAAATGTTGTACAATTATTATGTGTTTTTATTTAAAGTATTTGTGTGTTATTCTGTTATATTTATCAAGAGATGCACTCGAGTTTGGTTGAATGTTTTTTAAAAAGTTGCCCAAGTTACTCCTATAAATTCAGCTAGTGAAATTCCTGTTCAAATCGGTCCAGTTTCTGAGATTGGTCGGACCAAACAGACTGGTTAAAATTTTTAAAAAGTTTTTTTTTATATACATACTATATATACTTTCATACGCATTTAGTGAAAAACTGTTAATTTGGAATTATAAACGGATACTTCAATTTTATTTATACGAACAGGTACAGAAAACAACAGATGACATTCTGTTTACTCCTATCTTCTATATCTTGCCCTCTTAAATTAATAAATATATATGTTCATAAACCATTCCTAAATCATTATTTTTCTGTCTGTCTGTCCCTCTGTTTGTTTCGGTTGATCTCTGAATAGCTGATGCTGTAAGAATTTATTTAGGTCTTGTTAAAAAATCTGCGTCGAAGTCTTGAGCACAGCTAATGCATATATATACAAGCTGAAATTCAAGGACAAATTGTACAAAAATATATTAAAAAATAAGTAATTCTTACTATGTAAATATATAATGCAACGTTTGAAATGCGCACAATGCATAGAGTAATGGATATTTGTCAAATTTTGTAAGATTAATGTCCAAGTCAACTTAAACTTGTCAGTCTACTAAAGCAAATTGTCTCATTTTTTAATACAACACGAATATTTGAAGGAATTTGATGTCATATATATATTTATGTGCAATAAAAATATTTTTTTAAGAATTTTATGTACATGTTCTATGGTAGATGGCTTATTATTTAGGGGGAGAGGGGGAAATTTATTCAGAATCAAAAGAATCATATTTCTGAACCATGCTACCTAACATTTGTATATAATTAATAGTACTGCGATTATATAAAATGTAGATCAAATTAATATATTCGACCTTGAAGATATTGTTAGCTAGTAGTTAGCTAGCATTATTATGTATAATGGTCGGGTATTATGTATTAAATAATGCGCAGTACTTACCAACTCGTCATACGTGCAAGGATAATCGTTATCATATTAGGAAAGGTTAGAGTAAGTCGGTACTCTAATATAACTCGCATGGAAAGATTGTCATTTGAAGGTTCTGATATTATTTTTCAAATGAATATTAATTTACACGGAATATTAAAGGGTAATTAGTTAAAAGATTTATATAACTAGGATCTGCCGCCGTGCGCTGTAGGAGTTGAGCTGAGCCACCTCCCCTTTTAAATAAAATGTAATATTATATATGTTTTTATGTTATGTTGCTTATAAGCGTATTTCTAGGTTAATGATGGGCAAGCAAGAAGGTTCTGACAACGTTAAGTCTACAGGAGAAACAGTTTTTTGACCATAATTTCTGAACGGAATTAGATATTTTAATTTCTTCAAAACATGCCCGCTCTCAAGCTCTACAGCTCTGACAATTTTCATTAAAATCGGTTCAGTAGTAGTAGTTCGGTTCAGTAGTTTTTATGTGATGTTGCTTCAAAAGGAAGTTTTCCAAACGGTTAAGAGCTTCGCTTACGCTTAGCTCAATTAGGTACAAATAAAAATAATGATTTATACAGAACCAATAAATATTCCTTCCAATTTGAAATTTAGTTTCGGTCACGTTAATACTTTTTGGGGGATCCCTAAACAAACAAATATATGTCCTAAAATCGTATAAGACAGATCTAACCAATAGGTTTTAAAAGGTTGTTTTGTTTTGCTTCCTTTATTGATGCCTTTAGCAAAAGTGTTCTATATAGCTTTACTTGAAGTCAACATATAAGATAGTTTCCATGGCTGACTTCTTATCAGTAAAAGCTGACAAGCTTTAATTAAAACAAAACACACTATAGCAAAGCAGATTGAATCGTTGGCTGTTGTCAAGCGTTCAGCTGTTGCTGAACTTCAATATTCAGGAGTACCTGTTCTATTTACAGGAGTTCCTATTCCATTATAAGTATAGAGGTACATCACATATGGTAACAAACGTATTTCTATATAGCTTGATATACTTAGTAGGGGTAATCATTATAAAACAGCTACTTACACCATGTTCTGTCTGAGCCAACTTATATCTTATAATTCAATATTTATCTTATCTAGAATAATATTTAACGTTTTCTTTTTGTTATTGAGATATTACCAAATAATTATTATTCTAATCCTAATTTATCAATAATAATAGCATAAATGCGACAACTAGTGCCTCTCAATTACAATAAAAACGGTATTACAATTTTACCACAAAACTGAGATGAAGTTTGTTAAATATTTGAAGTCGTCCGACATAAGTCATTTTTGTGTATGCAGTGCGGGTAAAACCGCTGGCAAAAACTAGTATTTTTATAATTATATAATGGATTTCTGCAGCTTATAGTGGTATAGCAACCGTTAGAGATACATATATTTATTATTCGCTATTATATTATAATTATTCCCTTGTGTGTCTGTGTCTATTTACAAAAGGAAATAATTCATGTCTGCATAATCGTGATATAATGATATTAATATTATTTTTTGTTTCCGTAACACTTTCCGTAAAAATATAAAAAAGGAACCCTTGTAACATTGTAATTACCCACTTTTGTACTTTGTAGGTCTTCCCGCTTATATTAAAACGGGTAAAATCAAATTAAAAGGAGTTGCTAAATCTTTTTACTTTAATTATAGGATCTTTTTTGTTTTCTCTTAATGTTAATTATGGTATGACTTTTTTATAAACATTTACGAATACAATAATAAAATACTATATTAAAAATGTTTTAAAAGTAATTCATAAATATGTTTGTTCACGAATCACTGTTACTGAATGCATTTTGATGAAATTTGTTCTAGTTATAGGTTGTCTATTTAGAAATCTATTAAGTCATACACTTTATTATTTAGAAATTATGAGAGGTGAGGTTTATTATTTCATTTGGGTTGAGGGGAGCTGCCGAAAATGTTTTCAAAAGCTACTATAAATACAGAATGTCCCATCGTCTATATAAACGAAAAAATATAGTATAAAATACAACCACAATCGGTGAAGTCGAACAAAATATATAGGTACTTAAAAAGATAGCTCTTAGAGAGAAATATTGACATTTTTATTGACTTTTACCAATACAAATTACAACTTCTTTATGAAGGATATTTGAAAATTAAAATTGTTTGCATATATTTCACGACCACAAAAAACCCATCACGAAACCACCATTTCATGGGAAATTATGAAACCCGGTTTAAATGATTGTTTTTCTATATTACTTCTATTTGTTTATATATCTAATACAAACAGACCGACTTATTGATATTCAAATCATGTTTAAATTGGATTGGAATTTTTGTAACGGCACATCCGTTATTTTACATCTTATATTAATTACATTGATGTAAAATTATGTATACTTTTTAATCCTTAGACAGTTTGTATTTTTGCCATATAAAAGGTCAAAGGTCAGGTGTTTTTGTGTTTTTATTATTACGTCTATAAAATATCTATAAAGTTCAGTTAATATCTAGTGTAACAAAATGTTTAAAATGCAAATGCAAATACAAGAAGAAAAACCGCTATACATGCTATTGTATAAATTAACTACAGTATATTCTATTCAAGATACATACATACTATATTGAAGTTTGTTAATGACATACACAAAAAAGAAACTTCTGGTATTGTAAATATTTTTTAAAAATCCAATCTTCTAAACAATAAGTCATTGAGACGTACCTATTGTTATGTTGATCCGGGTTTATTATGGAAATGACACAATGATTTTAACGTTTAATGTGACATTGTGAGTAATATGGTCTGTATCATTGAATGTTAGGAGTCATTAGTTTTTCTGATCACGAACACGCCGTTCGTATATATAAGAAACGGAAGGATACCGAGTGTGTTAGAGCATCAGCACACACTAGTGTAGACACTAGTGTATCTAGATTTGGTGTTGGTGTTTATAAATCAATTTATTCAACATGTTCAAATTGGTGAGTTTAATAATAATAATAAACAATACTTTATTATTTTTGAATCAAACATTTATTTTCTTTAATTAATTCCAAACATGTTAACTTAATTGGTGTTTGTGTTAAGTTTTCGTATAATATCCAGTATGATTATTTTTTTAAGTCGGTGAAGTGTGTAATTTTAATTATATAACGTAATATTTACGCAATTATATATATTATTTATTATAAATGTATATATTTAGAGAAATATTATATAATGTTGTCAGATGTTGTTTGTCCTGGCGGTGCTTCTCGTAGCGCCAGCGCTGTCTAAGCCACAAGTGCTGTACGACTACGGGTACTACGCGCCCGCCTACGTCGCCTCCTACAGCTCCCCGCTCGCGTACTCCTACCCCTACGCCTACGCCTACTCCTACCCTGTGACATATTTTTAGTTGTGGACCAAAAATATTATTTTCGTGATATTCGTTATTACCATGTATTGATCAGTAAATGTCTTGGATGGTGAGAGAAATGTTTGTATTATAAATATTGATTAAATGTAACTTAAAATAAATATTTTATAACTAATCTCAAGTTATTTTATTTTCTAAAAGATAATTTCTGATTTAATGATGGATGCAGAATTCATATTTTAATCTTATCATGGAACACTCGTAGACTTCTTTTTAGGTTTATTTTTTGATAAATGTGGTATCAAAAAGGCTCTCCTGACACTCCCATTTGATACACAAGTTACCACTGGTATTGATTCAAAGTGGAAAAGATATAACTGAATAGTATAGTTTATTATTAGTAGATGACAAATCCAGTGATCCATCGATCATGGGACATGTATGGTATGTCCTTGGTTGTACTTAACATTGGTATGCAGATCACGAACGATTTGACAGTTATCATTGTGTTTGATTACATTATTATAAATATATAATTATACTGCGACCGACATTACATTCTGTTACGATGATAAAAAATTGAATCTGATTGCTATCAGCATCACCTAGACATACGTAAAGGTTTAGAAGTTTCTGTGAAAACATACCAATTTATTAAGTAGATTATAATGATCGGATTTAATAAATTATTATGGTAAAACATTTATTAAGGAGAAAGCATGTAATGAGAAGAGACAATATAGATGTGTTTAAGAGAAGGTGACTGAAGAAGACAGAGAAGGTGTGTCAAATGATATGACAAAGGATGTCTCCACTGAGATGACACATGATAGAAGAGTATGTATGACAACTATCATCTTATATGACAATCATAGTTTTTTTATACATATATACATAAAATTATAGTGTCTGTTTGTAATTTCAAGAAAAATCTTAGTCTGTCTTCTTGTTTCGGCTAATATCGAAACCGGCTGAATAAATTTTAACAGGATTTTCACTGGATAGCAAGGAGTATTTTAGGTTACTTTTATAAAAAAAAAACTTAGTATTACATATTATTTATTTTTAGTAAACGAATATATTGCTGACGACTCCATAGTATATATTCACGTTATGTTTTTAAATGCTTAGGTACAATCAGTGTATTAAGCTTAGCACTTATGGATCCTACTAAAACACTAGTTTACTTGAGTCGGCGGTTAACATAAACTGAACAATATATACACACTCCCAGATTATATTATATTAGTCATTACAATGTTATCAGACTACAAATTTAGGTAAAGATTTGAAGCGGAGATAGTTATATTGAATTCGATACAAATAGATACATTAGCTACTGGTTAGTTATAATTAAGTACAATAAAATAACTTAAATATCTCTATAGATGCAATATTACATAGCGAAGAGGAAAATCGTTAAACTTATGATATATTTATGAATAATTATAATAATATCGATAATACTAATTTACAAACTGACCGTTACACAACACTTCAAAGGCTATTTTGTGCTTCATAAAACGTCCACGAGTCACTTTCACGTTCACATTCACGTATGTCTAAGCGACTTCCAAGTCGGAGTCCTCCGAGTCGTCGGTGTACGGTCGGGGGGTGGGGGGCGCGGGGGGAGGCCGCGGTGGTAGCCGGGAGGTGACCATCGCTCGGCCACAGGCCCTCTCCTCCTGCAGCTTCCGGAGTCGCTCCTGCTCTTCCCGCTTCTGTTTACGCCATTTTGCTCTACGGTTTTTGAACCACACCTGTTGAAATTTGTTATTATTATATAAAAATAATTTGTTAACATATTAATATTGTATGGAATTAAGACAACAAAAAGGAATTTATGAAATGAAAGTGATATAGTACTAAGATTAACATAAAATTTACTAATATTAACACATAATTTTAATATTCAATGTGTATTTTAGGTAAATGTAATGTTTAACGAAATAGACGATGATAAAAGCTGCAAAAAAATCAGATGGACTATATTATATATTAACCCTTGCACTCGAACCCTTTTGATTCGGATTGTTCAGCAACTAAAAACGATTACTGCATATATGCAGCTTTCCATTTAGTCAATTTTTAGAACAATATATCGAAATTCCGCACCACTGGAATTGGTAAGTGTGAGTCACCTCGAGTGCAAAGGGTAAGGTGTGATATCAATAAATCGTCCGATAATAGAATACGAAGCCCTATTAACATTAGATCAATAGTAATCCATTGAGCTTTCAGGCAGTATTGAGCGCTCAAAATATTAAATCTGAGTCTAAACCTTATAAGGAAATAATAATAGCTATACATACAAAAACCTCACATGATAATCTAAGCATTACATTTAACATGCCTTAGCTTTACAACTTACTTGTAGTATAAAATTAAAAAAAAATATACAACAATTAAAATGAAATCAACTGTTAAATCTAAAATTCAATTGATATTTCAAAATCCATCACAATCCAGTTGTGTCAATACATTAAGTTTCATTTAAACACGATTCGACCCAGTTATACAGACTGTGACGTATCCAGAAAGTGGTAAAAAAAGTATTTGTTGAGATCTCAATGATGTTTCTTGGTACGTGTTCCACTCGACTTAACTGGTACAAGTAGTCCGAGCGGTGGGTGGTCCGAACTGTCCGAACTGTCCGAACCCACACCGGCTTCCTTACACTTCATTCATTACTTATTTCTTTATGTTGTGTATAAATCTGCTACTACTGTATAGATTTGTGTATGAAGAATTACATGTATCTTTTTTTCTTCTTAACACAACACTTTTAATTTTGCAAAAAAATCTTGTTTTTTAACGGTAAATAGAGATATAGATACAATAATTGAATATTACTCAACGGGTTGTAATAAAATGCAGTTATATTGACTTATTATAATTTTTTTTATTGTAAACAATACAAAAAATTGGTTTAGGCTCTAATTACAATAAAGATAATGTATGGTGTTTTGAAGTTCAAGTGTTGATAGTGGACTCATACGTAGCTAAAAGAGGCGGAGAGCAGGCAAAGTAACGGGGAACAGCTATAGCTATTAGATTCTAAATCATATTTATAATTATTAAAAAAAACTCATATAATTATTATTTGATCCGTCCATACACAACCAACGAGGCGTTATATAAAGCGGGCCGACATTTAATGGTCTTGGAGGCTTAAAATTAATTCGTTAACGATACCACCATTGTGAGAGTTAATTGCATTACAAGTGTCGGTCGGTACTCCACAAAAGCGCTATTAACTTTCTGGAAATGAGTGCTGAGCTTTCGCACTTACCCGCTCTCCCGCTCTCCCGCTCACCCCGCTCTCCCATTATGGGGCCTTCATGCGGGGAATATGAGAACTACCACCAGACAATGGGACTCCGTACTCGACGCCCGCAACAAGATTACCTCAATCTCAATTGTATTCCCATTGTGCGTTTAACTCATTCATGACTTTGCGTTCGTACGAAATTAACATTTTAATTCATCATGCAATTACTATAGGAATAAGCTTTTAATAAACCTATTGAATTGTAGATTTATATTATAATTGAAATTCATTTAAACGTAAACACAAAAATGTTAATATTCAATGAATGGTGACGTTGTTATTGGTTTAATTTCATTATTCATGACTAGTTTTTGTTCGCGACTTGGTCTGTCCTCACCAATATTATTTAATCATAAACCATCAAAACATATAGTTTATAAGCTTTTGGTTTAATCTTTATTATAATTATACCCAATTTTTGTTCTCTATCGTCCAAATTTTAGTATTTTGAAGTGAAAAGCAAATATTTCAATAAATTCCAACCAATAGTTATGTTGGATATAATTAAAGCTTGAATCGGGTTTTGTCGTGGACATATGAGAATTTTCAGGTGTCAAAAGCATCCTCTACCTCGACGGGAGCATCTAACTTCATCCAGCATTATGGTGATCTTGACATATAAACAAATATATATATATAAAGTCTTTGAAATATAGCAATTAGTTTTTCTTACAAAACATATTTAATGCACATATTTTGCCTCGTTACTATTTTACTATTAGTCTCATTAATTACCGGAGCTACGACATCTTCTACAGTTTTTAAATTATCCTTATTTGATTATTTTTTTAAAACATTGACAAAAATTACTATTGAACTTACATCTATATCCGAATAACTAATATTCTGCAGTATATTCATATCATGTGTTGAATGTACTATACTTTAGTATGTACATATCTTTTGTGTTGACCATAGACCAAAAAACATGAGAATACTATAAAAATAATAAGTTCAAAGAGTAACTATGGAATTTCTTGCCGGTTCTTCTCCATTGATCTTCCCACGTCAGACTAGTCGCGCAATTTTTTGGAATAGTAAGTAAACTTTAGTATAAAATCTTATACTAGTACAAAAGTTTTATTTATTTGATGTAAATATTTACAAGTAGGTATACAGTGAACATTGGTAGTCTATTGTTTTAAGCTATAACACAGGGTATTACCAAATTCTATTATGTCCGCTGCAGCGCACCAGACATGCATACGTAATCACCTCACAGTATACCAAAGACAAACATTGTTTTATTGAAAGGCTAAACTGCATAGTAAATGTGTATAAGTTTCGCCTTTGTTTCGGTTTAACTTGTAAGTACTTAACTTGCCTAATAAGGTATATTCCTAAATCTTAATTAGTCATATTTTAAAATCAATAATACTTGTCTTTATTTGATAAAGTATAGATTAAGTCTTGAAGAATTTTATTATACGAACTATAAAACGTTATATACTATATACATATTTACTTTATATAGAAAATATATAAAGTTTCAAACTGGATTCGCTCCATGATCCCGTCACTCTGTTTGATTAAAACCTGAATTACAGACGAATAAACATAATACATATCAAACATCTATTAATTTTATATAAAGATAATCAAAAGAATGCAAATAACATTTACAACTTATAAATGATTATTTTTATTTATAAAGAATTAATAATTAATAATCTAAATATAATATAGCTTTACTTTGTATATGATGGAACTCATATACAAATTTTTACTTAACATTTAATCCAATTAGGGGTTAAATTTAACAAAATTTCAGACTACTATTTAGTTTCGGATTTACGTGACCGGACATTCAGACAGTCTTTTTCGTCTTTTACAAATCATACCGATTTTAACTTATAGTTTTTTTTTGGTACCTTTAAAATCGAATTAATCATTTATTGTTAGCATAAAGGCTGAATTAACATAAAAAAATGATTAAATTTAAAATCTGAATTAAACGAAATTAAATTCAGAATCCAAATATCGAGCAAGAGAAAATTCAATCGATTATGTCGAATATCGGCCAAATTAATTATGAGTCATAATATTTGCAATAAGATTAAAACAGTAAATTAAAGTTAATTGTCCAATACTATATGTAGAATATAATGTGGTTTGGAAGACAGCGGATGATAGGGGTTGAACTCGCCCCCGGCTATTGATCACGCTCCGACGCCTGAACTAGCATATACACTGACACATGGTAGATATTAAGAAACTAAGACAATATAAATATGTTTATTAGTATAATTTATTATTGCATTTTGATCACGTTAGAATTAAACGTGACGAGTATTCGAATTAATCTAAACCGGATTGAATAAGAATATTAGTTCTCTTTATATATGCAAACGAATAAGATAAAAAAAATATATGAAAAAGCACCACTCGTATATCCTTCTAATGTTAGGTTAGTAGTACCTAAGTATAATAGAAAGATTAAAATAAAAATATATGAAAAAGCACCACTCGTATATCCTTCTAATGTTAGGTTAGTAGTATCTAAGTATAATAGAAAGATTAAAATAAAAATATATGAAAAAGCAACACTCGTATATCCTTCTAATGTTAGGTTAGTAGTACCTAAGTATCAATAAACCGAGGGCTGAAGTAACATGATTTAAAAGAGCGTCGTGTGAACCGCAGAGTGCGCCCCACAGCCGCGGCAACCCGAACTTATTGTAACAATGTTGTTAGAACAAACACAGCTCCCTCCATCCTTGTTTGAGATTACAATTACGGTTTTAGCGAACTGATTTATTAATGGATCGCTTGATTCGCCTCTGATACTTTAATGTCCATTAATTTATATTGCTATTATGTTATTTTATTTAATATCTACATTTTAGAAATTTATTTTTCGTTGCGTAATTATGTTTAACATTTGTATTTATTATATTCACGTTCACATAAGTTGAAGTAACGTGTTATAAGAATGTAAATAAATATTGGACATTTAGTTCTTAATGTCTCGATTGCGCATTCCTTTGTAAAGTTATAATCTTAAATATAAAACAGCTCTCATTGAAGCCAAAACATTGAAATAACAGTACAAGTACTCTCACATACTTTTGTTAATATATAAAGTACGATGCAATAAAAGTAATGAAAAAGTGAAGTAAAATAAATCTCAAAAGAGTAGTAAATATTTTGAATAAGCCGCGTAAAGCTGTCACACCTGTCGTATTCCTCTCCCCATTAGCTGTGAAATGCATTAGTCAATATTAAAGATGCCGTTCGCGAGTATAATTCCACAAAGGGCACTTCGAATCACACCCATCTCTTTTCGGTTAATGTCAAAACATTACCCCTCGCGCCCGGAGGCTGGAAAAGTAACCCCCCGTATCTGTCACTTCATATCAATTACCGCACCCAAACATCCATGCCTCCGACGCTGCGGCTACAACGTCCTATCTACACACAATACGCCAACCAAATCGAAATTCAATTGTCAAAAGATTGCTTTAATAGTACCTCAGATTTGGCGTAAACCCGAAAAGTATTTAGTCGTAAGTATTTTAAAGGAAAACAAAACGTATTGGTGGCGAGATAAATGCGATATTCGTTGAGCCACCTCATCCCCGGGGCGCCCCGGAGGGTCGTTTTGCAAACATCGAGTTCCCCTAAACGTTATACTTTGAAAACAATAATTTGTATTGCGTATCGAACGCGTCCATAAATAATAGAGTGATACTTCACCGGGAGCCGAGCCGAGCAGAATATTGGTTGAATTAAACAATAAACATTCAATTAATTGTTTTAAGATTAGTCGGACAATAATAATAAGGCTTTAAAGGGCATATTGCGGCAGACTGTCAGAGAGTATCGGAGCGACTATAGAGTGTCACGGTAAGACTTCTTTATGACAGCGGACACTTTTATACAGTGAACCCCTACAATTATATTGTAATGTCTTTGATCTTTTCGGAGGCTTATCTCTGATAGCAACACGCAGTTTTCTCACTTCCTCAAAGAAAGATTGTTGTCAAGTAACACTTTTACCAGCGGTTTTTTTTATAATAACTGATCACTAAGTCTTATATGCTCTTTCAAGGCACTATTGTTTTGTCCCGATATTATACATCTGTTTATATCTTCCAGAATAGAAAGGAATAAATAAATACCAGATACGTATATATAGTAATTGTTATTCTCTAGTCAGTTCTATCCTATCAGGCTAATCTGGAACAAAACCTATCTGGAACAGTGTTGGGTGGGATTGAAAACCTCTAAGACAGATTATTAAATTTTATATTAAGGCATAACTTAATTAATAATTATAAAAGTAGTCAAATAATCATTTATTATACACATTACTTTATTAAATATTCTGATAAAATGTGGAGTAAAACCAAAAAGTATATTAATTAATAAATAGTTTAGAATTGAGTAATATTTTATGGCTTTTTAAATTGGTATGGAGTCGTTATTAATATTTATACATTTATACATTTTTTATAAGTTTTTATTATTATTTTAAATTGACATTTAGAAGTTAATGTTTAAGTATTGCAAAGATCGTCGCACTGTGACTGGATTACAGTTAGACTTACTCGTATTAATCCTAAAGAACCTATGAGTGATATAAATACACACAATACAGGAATCAGTCCAATATCCCAGATTCAGGATAAACATTCGTCGATAAAATAAAAGGAGGGCATGTATGAAGAGGTTAATGTCTGTGGTCGAGGCGAAAGAGGTATGCAGGGACCGTAGCGTTTGGCGCTCCATCGTCTCTAGCTACCCCGCGGGGGATATGGCGTGAAGATAAGTAAGTTAGATAAAATAAAAACAATAATTCACAATCGAACCCACGACCTTTGGCCCAAAGATCAGGATTTTAACCACTACGTCAACAGTCAAATAAATAATCGATTTTAGTGTATACATAAAATAAAATGATAACAAGGAGTCTGTACATAAAATAACAAAAAAATAACTAATACGAACATGGGTATGCTGTATATATTATGTGTATTTTTATATGTTTGTCTATTTCTAATAATAAAATTCTTAACAAATAGTACCTTCTGCAGCAGACAAAGCCGCCGGTTGTTGTTAGTCTTTTGATTTCCCAAGCAAGTTAATAAAAGTAACAAAAGGATCAAAGTTCTTATAGCAAAAAACTTCTTACTCTAAATATAGAGAAAGTCGAATTAAATATTTATTGGTCAAACCAATTCGATTTATCGACAACCAATACCAGAGGACATTAAGAAGGGTAACTTAAGGGTAACTTAAAACAAAATAGTTCAAATCTAAATTAAATATTTAAAAATTAATTTAAGTATATATTAAGTAGATATAAGGACTTCTTATTAAAAAAGAAACCGTAAACTAATAACTAAGTTTGAATTTGAATTTGAAAAAATAATACAGTATTTAATTAAAAGCAAATATTTAATCCTATTTCTCAAACATAAATTAACTTTAACTGTCATAATTAGTTTATTTTGTTGTGATTGTCTCGATTTTTAATAATAATAAAGTTATAAAGCCACCCTTATTGTATACTGCATCTATATAGGATATAATTTTTCGGATGTTATATACAAAATAATATAAAGATTGTGTTATGCACGTTTCGTTTGACAATCAAAAGGGCAACGAGCGTAAAATTAAACAGAACGAAACTCTTTGATCAGAGTCGACGGATCGCTGCTCGGCTCATAAAAGCAATATTGCTTTGAGTCGACGCGGAAGCAAAAGACAAAATGGCGGTGCTTTATTACTTAGTAACACATTGCGAGCGTATCTCTTTTATAGCTATTACGAGATAAGTCGTATCGAGGGAGGCTGCAGTGACTAGGAAGAGCCGGTCGCGTTCTCGCTGGGCGGAGCGCCACGCCCTCTTTTTCGTACTGTCTGGGGATGTGATTTGTCATTCTGTCTACTGTGACCATATTTTTCGTTCTTTTTCATTTCACAGTAAGCTCAATATAGGACTGGATGTATGATATTATATTTATTTAACTGCAATCGACTAAAAGGACCTACTATAAAATTAAATTTTAATAAAAAATAATATTTATTTAATTTGTTTATTTTAATATTACATTATTAAAGTATCTTCACACAACAAATATGTATTTTTTAAGTATTAAGTATAGTTATCATTTTATGAAATCAATTCAAAAGATGGTTATTTAAAAAACAAAAAAAATCTATAGGTATTTTTAGTTATAAGGGAAAAAAAGTGTAAAAAAGGATTTTTATAAATTATATAAGAAATTGATGTAATTGAAATTTATGTTAAATCATATGCTTAATTAAATAATATATTTGATGAAATCTAATAGTAAGTTTTTTCATTTAATGACAAAAAATCGTACATTTATAATAAAAGACTGCTCTTTTTATTATGATATATTTTTTTTCATTAATTAACACCTATTATACGGTCAACTAAATTATGATATATATATATATATATATTATAATTTATATATATATAAAGTTTTTTTTCTGTCTGTCTGTTTGTACCGGCAAATCTTTGTAACGGCTGGACCGTTTTTAACAGGATTTTCAGTGGCGGATAGCTACTGATATAAAAAATAAAGGTCACTTTTAAAACATATTTCGAGCTAACAAAATCGTGGGCACAGCTAATTAATTAATAATTTTTAAATTTGATTCAATAATTAATTAATAAGTTTGCGAGTTAATTTTTTACAAAAAAATTAAGCTTTGTGTCTCCTATCTAAAACATTTGAGACCATGACCATGTTGGGTGGTTCCGACCATTGTCTTTCACCTATTTATGAGGACAGAAGTCTTCTTAATCGATTCACTCTTTAAATATCGCTAAACGAAGGCTAAACCATTGATCACATAACGATATAGTCAAATCCTAGCAGGAATTTTTTAAATGAATATAGAATAACATAAATCCTTTGTCGCGATAAGATATTTTTTCATGGGTTTTATGTATTAACAGCCTCTGCAGGTCTAATAATGTAACATAATTTCGACTCTAGAAGTGTTGGTGTGTTTGTTGATTGTGTAATACGATCATTTTTTAACAGTATCGTTAACGACCGACGGCTACGTAGCTACTTTGTGGAAGACATTTATATCAATCTGTTTCCTTTAATACACCATTCTGTGTTGTAATATATCACAAATAATATGATTAATAAGGGCAAAACACGTTTGAATTAGGTAAAACAAAAATCACAAGTTTTTAAATTGTAATAATATTAATTGCGAAATATTAAAGTATTGGAACAGTTTTACAAAAATATTTTAAATGAAGATCATGCTGTTTTCTATAACTTTCTTGAGTTTTGTTAACGTTAACAGGTTTTTTCGTAGTAACACGTTTGAATGACAGTTATCAATCACTCTTTAACCCATTTGGGGTTGGCCCCATCTTATTTCCTTCCACAATCGTCTATCATACGTCTCCCGAAATGTAACTTGATTCTACATGCCTTCTTTGGTGGTTCCTTTTTACAAATATCCACTTTCAAAACTAGGACTCTTATTGTAACATGATGTCTATCTTTTCACAATATCTCACCATATTACCGCAAACATAACTAATCATCTTTTCTAACAACGGAACTGCTTTCAAACATTATCGTACTTAATTCTTACTATTTTGAAAGTTTAGTTAGTTTGTTATTAGTCAATGAAATATAAATATATTTAATAAGTTTACATACAGACATATATGATGATAGTTTGTATAATGCGTAAGTATTATAGCTGTGTTTTGTTTCGTAGACAAACATACATATTTCCATTTTATTTCATTTTGACGAGAGACAATAGGATGTCAAAATCCAGCCTTCTCTTCCATGTCTTTGCAACCTTCATATATTCATTTCATCCCTCATGGATGGCTACGCATTTACGGATGCTTACAGATGTTCATAGGATACGAGACCACCTATCATCAGATCGTCTCCACTAGACCCAAATGCGTCAAATTTATGACAATTATATTTCTATATGTCTCTAGTATGAATGTTTTTATTAAGTACTTAGATAATATTTAGAAAATAATTTCAGTAATTACAAACAAATAATACATAACTTTATATTCATTATGTATTCAGATGTAGATAAACATTATTATTTCATTACAATACCACAAAATGAGTTAGCTTTATATTTAATCAGAGCGAGAATCAACATTGACGAAGTCAAGTCGAGACGAAGTCGCTCTCAGACTAAGATTAGGTGACTCTTTAATTATTACTTGTGTAAAGAGTTCATTCAAATCACTGGAAAATTCACCCCTTCATTGTCTTTTCATTTGTATACCGTCTCATCATACTAAGCAATTGAAAAATGTCGTCTATTTATTAAGCCTCGGGTTATAAAGTTATTTAATAAAATATTTGTTCGAACGATCCACGCAATGTTGATGTGAGCCTTAAATTATAGAAATAATTGTATTATAAATATGAAATTGCTCTTCATATATATATTTGAAGTTGTTAACAATTTAAAATTAAAATTATTCTCTTCATTGAAAGATTTTTTTTTATTAAAACTTTTCCAACGGATTGTATTATTAAGAAAATTTTATTAATACCAACAAAACTATTTAATAAGCGTTTTATAGTATCTTATCAGAGTGATAAATTTAATAATTTAATAAATTAACTAGCCTATGTCTTTAAAAAAGATAGAATTATATATATAGTAATAATCTAGTCAATTTAGGGACAATATTCTTAAAACATTCTTAAAATTGTATTAAATTGTCTTCTTATTTTTAGTTTCCATAGATTTAGTCTTAGAAATAGTTAACGAAATATATATTACTTAGAATTAAAAATAGGAATATAAATTGATCCCAAAAATCACATATTAAAAAATTTTATATACGTAATACAATTGTTTAATGCAAACCAAGTAAATTATATTTAAATATTATAAAACGCGGTAATAAAATTAATTCAAGACAATAAAATACAAAGCATACGTATGCTGGTAACAAACGATTCAGTGTTTTGAGCCTAAACAAAAGCGCTTTAATAATGCAGTTTCCAATTGCCGCTGAACAAATAGCGGGGTACAGCACTGCGGACGCTGTTACAATTTTTACACAGAATGAACTGTTTCATCTATACTTACCTACATATATATATATTTATATATACATATCCTCTATGAGAGTAAAGCTAGTTAAGTAACTCTTTCCTTCTTCTCTCCTCCTCCTCTCCTTCTAGTTAAGTAACTCTTTCCTACCTAAATTTGACCAAAAATCGTCATAGCTTATCAAAAATTATAAAAGATATAATTAATTAAAGAATTATTCTATTTTTCCCCACTTTTCATCTTTAAGGCTTCGAATAAAGAATCTTTGATCGATTAACAGTAACAGCTAGAGTAACAGCAAATCGGAAAAACACTGGTATCCGAAGAAAAGCCGTAAAAGTGACCCTCATTAGCGTCATTGTTGTACTTTTATCGTTTCCGGCACCCTCCGCTCGGGATAACATAAATAAATCAAATTTAATTAAGTTAGATTAATTTTCGCGGCGCCGTCATCTCCCGCCTCCGAACGGCCCTTTTTATTAACCCTGAGGCTATTCTCCGAGTGCTACCGACTGTGATTTACTATGGATTCTTTAATAAAAACTTTACACTTAGTTAAATTTTCGTGTAGTTCGTTTCTTTATTGTCGTGAAGCCGCACAATGTCACTTAAATTACATCTCCCATTGATATCTTAATTCGTTTATTTTTATCATTTATTTTTGTTAAAGATTAAGTAATTATCGTGTAGACTGATTGATTGATTGCTTGATTGATTAACTTTTTTTAAAAATTAAAGATAGATATAAAAATAAATTGATTGTATAAAAGTTATAACTAGTAAAAATCCGTATAATTAGTTATTTGCGCAATAAATATAAAAAAACGAGGACGTGTAAACACGGGGCGCGTCTGGGTGGTTTGGTGGAGTGGACGGCACACACTTGACCAACACCGGTAGTCTCTAAACATCTTACAGATATCCCAAATGTATGACGGACAGTTAAGCTGAACAAACATTCTGTAAACCACCGATAGGACTAGTTATTCATTGTTATAAATGTGGTACTACTTATTAAAAATACTTTAATTAGAATAAATATTCTAATAAACATTATATATATATCCTTTCACATAACTATTATAACAAGCAAATATTAATTTATTGATATTTAAATACTTATATAATATATTTTTATTATTTAATTTATAGAAACAAAGGTTTTAGTTAATAAAGGCACTTAGTATTTTGTGTTTTTTTTTCGTTGGCCACCCACGAAATGTTGGTACACAAAGTGTCGCGTCAGCTCTATTGACTATAGATCCGTTTACCTCTTCTAAACTTTCCGCCTTGAAACCATAATCTCATAGATGCTAATGCAATACCACTTTACAAACAATATTTTATATTAAATGATTGGGTTACCATTGTATTACTATATTCTATTGTAATGAAAGTTTGTGAGGATGGATGCAGGGGGGGGGGACTATAATTAGCGCAAAATGAATCTCTGAAACTATTTGTAACAGTTATAGTAATTGTTTTCATGATGATGAACTATAAGTTGCGAGAAGAAGCATATTTTGGTAATATAATTGTAATATCATAGTCATTTATTATAATTTATACTATAATATGTAGTAAGTATTGCAAGTTGGCATTTCTTTTGTAAAAATTAAACATTGTTAAAGATGTACGAAGTAGTTGTCTACGTCAAAGCTATTATTATTTATCCTTAAAGAATATAAAAAATTACAAATAAATAAGTTCCTTACCTCTACTCTCTCTTCTTTCAGGTCAACTCGTAGCGCGAGTTGTTCTCTCAGTACGACATCAGGGTAGTGTGTCTTATCGAAGGTGCTCTCGAGCTGTTCCAGCTGTTCCTCAGTGAAGATGGTGCGATGCCGCCGCTTGCGCTTCGGCGGCGGACCAGAGAGTCCCGCCAGTGCTGCCGCCGCGTACCCCCCGTATAGACCCGCATAGCTGCCAGCTTGAGACACAGCGCTCCCGACGCCTGACACAAATATTGCGATCAAATCAAATAACACTAATTAATAATACGATAGCTTAAACTTAACAGTGACAAACTTATTTTTATTAATGAAATTATTTTTTTGTAATTGTATACTGTGGAAACGACTATTATAATTAAAAAGATGATTTACTTAATGAAATCTATTTATTAAAAACTTTTATGACAAATATTATAATCGTATTGTTAGTTATTTCTATATACATTTTAAATAGTAACTAAAGTATATATATATATATATATATATATATATATATATATATATATATATATATATATATATATATATATATATTACTATAGATACAGATAGGTTCTTAACTACTTAATTTTTAACATCTTTAAATGTTTATATTTAAATTTTTTTGTAGTATATATTTTAATATAATTATATCAAAATAGAAACGTCAACTCGTCATTTGGACTTAAAATGTAAAAATAATGAAATACATAATACTTTATAAATTTGAATATATTTTTTTATTTTGTATAAAATAAACAAAGTACTCGAACCCACAAAGCAAGATACAAACGTCACATAACATTAGAATTAACCTAACATTATAACATTCGAACCGTGAAAACCGGAGCTTGGGGTCCCGTAAGCGCTCCCTAGACGCGGACCTTCTGAATTCAAAATATTAGCTAAAGAATAAAAAAAAAATGAATATTTTTGCATACTTTGGTATTACATTGTATTATTTCCGATAGAAATATAAAAAGCTTTTAGCCGGTAGCGTATTTCTAAAGCTCTATTTTATTTTCCGCGTCTCCATATTCGTTCTCGCTTCGCCTAAGCCTTATTGATTTAAATACCTATTCACATACTTGCAATATTGATCGCACTAAGATGTTATGTAGGTCGAGTTTATATTTATTAGTTGTTATATAATATTAACTTTAAATATCATTCTATTATATATACAAGAGGAAGGGTTTCTTTTTGCGTTTTAGAACTAATTGTCACTAATTGTGTAATACTTATAATATGGAAAATACATTATTTGAATACACAAGTGCTATTTTGATTTGATATATATTTGATTTATAAGAAGATATTGAATAGCTATTAGGGTCCAAGATAGAGGTAGAGATTTCTATTTAACTTCTAGACAATATATATATATACCAACACGCCATGTTCCGAACGGCGGAAGGTGGAGGACGGAGTTACAAATAGCTACGTGGAATGTAAGAGGAGGAATGGAACTTCTAGACAAGGATATCATTAAATATTTAAAAACTTAAGGATGAAAAAACCATCAGATGTTACCAAATAAGTACATTGTAAAGTTAATAAAGTCTTCCCTGTAATTCATCCCACCATATTTACTATAACAACTATTTAAGTAACCAGTGCGAATCATTTCTTTTATTTAATTATATTCTTAAACTAGCTGTGCTCACTTTTTTCGCGAAGAATAGCTATCCGTCAATAAAAGTCTTGTTAAAATCGGTCCAGCCGTTTCAGAGATTAGCCGGAACAAACAGACAGACAGAAAAATTTTAAAAAACATTATTTTATTCAACTACCGTTTACACTTTCATATGCATTCAGTTAAAATCTGTTAATTTGTAATTACAAACAGACACTACAATTTTATTTATATATATAGATTACTCAAAATATACAATACCGTAAAATAGAGATTATTATGATAAGACATCAAAAATAGTGATTCCACTTGAATATTAATTGATATGGCTTCATTGGTTAAGGGGATCTCACTTTAACTTTAGTAGCGGTAATATTGGAAGGGGACGGGTGACATTATCAGAATTACAATAGGTTACTATATAATAAACATACAGACAGCTCAAATTAACACTAAAACTAGATAGTTTAGATTAAATAAGTACTTTACAGGAAAAAATAACTATAATATATGTATGATTATATTTCTATTAAGTGTTAAAGATTTTTATAATTAATTTTGTTTATAATTTACAAAATGAGTTTGTTCAGAGATAAGCAGTGTGTTAAAATTGTATGAAAAGACAGTAATCTTTATTATATTTTACGTAATGGTTCTTTTCACTAACTTTTGTTTGTGACTTCGCCTGGATTTAAAAAAGAGTCATTCTTCATATGTCCATATTTTCCATAAGTTTATTATATTAACTTTAATATGCGCTGTGTAAGTAAAAATAATAAGTAATGAAACTCAACGATACAATTAAAATTATTTATTTAAACTAGCATTAAAATGTGGATTACGAGTATGTTTATACATGACAATAAAACAAATAATAACAAAATTTGCAACAAATTAAGAGTACTTATTGTTTAATTTAATAATTACGACCCCTAACGTGTAAACCGATCCAGGAAAAACAACTGGGAAATACGATCCGGAAAACTTAGTACACATTTTTTGCTCAGTTGTTATTGTTGCGGTTAAGATCTACAATACCCTTAAGGTATTTTAAAATATTAAAATACTTTCTAAGAGGAAAAAGAACTTAATTGGGATAAACCCTGTCTTCACCCCTCGACCCGCGAGGGATCGCCAGCGGCGGTGCCGCTCCGTAGCCAAAGTAGTTGGATATTATAATTTATAAAGGTAGCGTTAATACTCAAAACCAAAAGACTTTTTGAGGTTAGGTTGAGGATAGTTAAGCTTTTGGTGAATGTATGAATAAAAAAATATTTGATTTTATTAGGTAACACTTACTTTTGCATCAATGTTTTTATATCTTAATATTATTAACCGAAATATGAAACAATGAATTATAAGACTATATCTGAAATATTTTTTAATTATTTAAAATTTAACAATTTATATATACTCAATAGATTTTAACATGTGTTGAAACTTACAACCGACGTATCTCTATTATTTACGTGTAAGAACAATTCATGGTGTACGTTTGAAGTACATATTTCAATATCATTACATTTAATAGTACTACTAAATATATTTACGTCTGTACTAATGTTACTTCGGAATAATATTTGACCTATCAATTGCGTGAAGGCGATCTAGTTCTTCTTCCCTCCATGCTCTATTGAGGATCTCGATTGGGTTACAAACGAAAGAACATACCGCGATACAGTCTGTTATATATATATATATATATATATATATATATATATATATATATAATGGATTTCTAATAGTTAAATAACCAAATGTCACAAAGTCTAAAAGCCGTAGAAATCATGTCATTAGTGATATGATTTTTACAATAACTTCTGCTTTGACATTAACATTTAATATAGCAAAGAATGGACGTTCTACAGAGATGATAAACTTTGTCTCAAGGACTTCATCAGGAGTTTTGGACAAGTATTGCAAGGCAAAGCGGTCTTTTAAACAGATGGAGTGGAGAACGGTTTAGAACATATATAAAAATAAATAAATAAATCCAAAAGCTTTAAATAGTTTTTAAACTAGTCGAGTGTTAGAGACAACATATAACTTTAATTTAATTATAAATTCAAGAATCTTAATAATATTAAAATATACATAATATAAATAAGAGAAACATTCACAAACTCTTTACCTGTTACTAGGCTCAAAAAAGTAAGTAACTATTTTATTTTACCCTTTAATAAATTTAAAAAGGTTTTTAAGGAACGCGAGTGCTACGGATACATCTAGAATATGGTGCAACCTGGGTAGGTTATTTTAACTTTTATTATAGATGTAACATAGGTTTTAAGTATAACAAAACATGACAAGCTCGCTAATTTTCTACCCTTCTCCGGTTTGTGACAAATAATTATCAGAAGCGGTATTTTCGTAAATTTTACCATTTTTATGAAGTTGACTTTTAATAAAAGGTTTTGATTTGATTTAAATTATTATTTAAATGACATCACCATCCTGGCGGGTTACTATTGGTGAATGACTGTAAGATAGTACACTAAGCAATGAGCACCTAGAAGCACCTCCAACCAGGAGGCAACGTTTGCTACCTCAAATAAAGGTTTTACGGACACTATTAACGGTTAACTACAATCAATATAAAAAAAATACAAAAAACACAATCAAAACATTAAAGGAGAAAAGATGAAAATAGAACAACAATTTTTGTAAGTAATAATCAAAATCAAGTGTTGAATGAGTTAAGAATTTTTGACCTCTAATTGCAGTGACCCACTGTAATGCAGTTACATTTCGTACTTAAAGTAATAACCAAAAATTTTTGAAACGGATTTGAAAAACAAAAGCTCATTGCTTGTAAACTATTAAATAACTAAGCAATTAATTTTTTATTGGAATTGAAAAACATTTTAATTACAGAAACGTAAATTTTGGCAAGATATCTAAAAATGTGACTACTCTTTAGGACTTCTAAATATATACTATACTATACTTTTAAATATAACTATAAATGAATCAATTTTGTGTCAGTTTTATTTAAAACTATTTTCGAAAACACAATTAATATTTAATATTTGTTTGTTTCTCCCCGTTTGAGAATAAATTCCTGTTCAATAAGTTATAAAAGTTACAATAGCTAAAACTGTACTATAAGAACTGTTTTTATTATATATTTTTATCTTTTTGTAATTATATAATGGATAAAAAATAATCAGTTATATTGATAAAGTAAAGTAAATTTTGTAGAGAATTTTGTAAGTACAGTGTAAGTAATTTGTAGGTCAGAAAATATTTTTGTTCAAAACAATTATAGATCTGAATAGTTATTTTTAAAATCTTTTATACCTATAGACGGTATCGGTGCCTATCTACTAATACTGTTTAAACTATTTTCAGATTTTAAAAATCCAAAATTGCGAACTGCACTTATCAAATTAAAGTTGAGAACAAACTTAGTAAAGAGGAGATCCTATACCTACTCTCTATAAACGAATTATTTTATAACATATTTAATCTTTTATCACGAGGTGTTTTACTTACAATACATACCAAAAAGGTCGTGTGCTCTGTGGAAGGGGGTGTGCGCGAGGTGCAGCTGCAGCGGCGGGATCGGCGGCGGGCGGGGCGCCAGGATGCTGTCGATGGTGAAGAGCGGCGGCGGGGGCCGGTCCAGCAGCGCGTTGGAGCCGCCGCCCAGCAGCAGCGCCGTGGACAGCAGCGCGGGCGCGTCCCGCGGCCAGCCGCCCGGGCCGCCCATGCCCTCGCCGCGCTCTCTGCTCGCGCCTTCCGCCACGCTGCCTCACCTCATCGTTCCGCAAACGTTTCTTTCAATCATTTTTTGCACACACTTTGTATTATTTATATATGTTATAAATATTTATATTATTAATAATTAAACACAGTCGCGACACCGATATTTATATTATAATGTAGTGGAGGTAGGATAATGGGATAGACGCGTGATACGATTGAGAGCAAATCGTTTTAGTGAGATGTCACGTCGTGATTCGAGTGCGGCTGCGGCTCTGGTCGTCGTCGGAGCGGGGTAGAGCGGGGTAGAGCGGGGTAGAGCGGGGTAGAGCGGGGTAGAGCGGTGTAGAGCGGGGTAGAGTCGGGGCGTGCCGCGTCGGGGACCGCCCTCTACCACATTAATGGATGTGACAATACGACGCTCCTAAACACTCACTAATAACAGTAATCTTTATCCCTTCCTTTCATCTATATACATTACTTTCGTAGCTTCTGTTCTTGCTTTATATTTTAGTATGTCTGTTTTACTTAGCTATTGTTAGGATTATATTATTGATATTGGTTTTATTATCGTTTATGTAACTTTGATTATAAGTAATAGGTGTTTCTTGGTGAGGTGTATGAACTTTTAGATTAATTACGTAAATATATCAATAGTTACATCTATACCTATATAAATATTTGTTTACATAGCATTAAATCCTCACCAGGAGTTATGAAAATTTATTATAGAAAACAGAATAAGTATTGTGTATTTTTCTTTTTGTAAGCACCTTTGTGTGAAGTGAAAGATTATTAAAATTATATTTTGTAAACAGGTGTTACCAACGATAGATACTTATAAATGAAATGCTACCACCTACGTATACCTATTTATTGTAGTATAAAGAGAGCAACGAATGAGTATAACAACAGGCTTAACGACAATTGTGAGAGACGCGAGGATTAACTCCATCTAAGAGAACAAATTGTGACTAGCGAGTTGCCCGCGGCGTTCACTGCGCACGCCTTTTTGCAGCTTACCTTCACAATGACTACCTACATATAGATAAACACGTTTTTATATTGACTAAAAGAATTCAATATAAAAAACTATATCATTGATATTAAATGAACGTTATATTGTAAAAATTTAATAAAGAAAAATGAAAGAGACAAAAATTTTGAATCATGCAATTATACCATTGGTCGGACGCGCGGCGCTTCGCAAATATTTACAAAGGTAGGAGCCACGAAACCCGAGCCCGCTTCTGTTTGACTGTAATTGAAGTAATTAGTCGTGTCGCCAGCTGCCCATAAAACCTCATATCCAGTGTTTGTATAGATAATACGATACTTTCATGGACCGGAAACATCTTTAACTGCTTACATTGTGTCCTGTTCTAGCAAATATTGGACGCACTCGACGATGCGTGACAATGGATATAGGATGGTTCAGACTTCTATTACAAGTGTTTGATTATAAAAATGTACTCAAAATTCAATGATTCAAATAAGTTGAATTATTTTAATAGTTCTAGAAACCGCTTTGATATCAACATTAAAGTGGGGCTAAAAAAATCTCAGGAACGTTTTAACGTAATTTTAATCTATACATAAATAAAATTGAAGTGTCTGTTTGTAATTCAAATTAACAGCATTTCACTAAATGTATATGAATGTATATACGTTACATATATTTTTTTAATATATTTCTGTCTGTCTGTCTGTTTGGTCCGGTTAGTCTGAATCGGCTAGACCGATTTTAACAGGACTTACACAGTCGGATAGCTGATGTTATAAAGAGTAACTTAGGCTACTCTTACTACTAAAAAACATATTCCACGCGAACCAACTCATGGGGACAGCTAGTATAATAAAAAACTGTTTAAATATCAAATTTTAAGTTAACAGTACCGACTTTACGATTTTTTTTACATTAAATATTAATCATGAATTGAGTCAAAATATCTTTTAATAAAAGTAATAGATATTTAATATCTAACCTGGGAATATCGATTTCATAACAACGCTTTATCGCATTGACACTATAATACATAATATATATGTCACCGATTTGTACTAAACAGGCAGCTGGCGGTCCCTTGGTAAATGGAAAATTAACTGCATATAATACAGCGATTATCCACGTATAACTTAATACGACCGGTCATAAAGAGCAAGGCATCAACAATAGCGAGATTATCCGTACACCCAGCACCAACCATTGTGATGAACCACGCTCCGCAAATAGGTATTGGTATAAAAAAAAATAATACCAAATAATTGAGTTCATAAGTTTAGTATGAAAATTAACCTAATAAAATTTATTTTGCGTAACTTTTTAATGTTATTTTATTGACAATTTGATACATATTATTCACTTTGCGTGTATTTTCTTTCAATATTTACGAAAATTTATATTCTTTTTTTTATTAATATATTTTTTTATTTATTTATTATTTAATATAAATAAACCACCCTCCTCCCTCTTTTAGTCTAACAATGCCATCAAATATAATTTTAAATATTTCACATACGGGTCTCTACTTAATTATGCTAATGACATTACTACTTACCTATTATGTATATGAACTAACAAGCTTTATGTAGATTATATATGATTACTGCATTATTGTGATTGAATTATGATTTTTTTGTGTGTGTGTGTGTGTATGTGTGTGTAACAAGTATATGAACTATGAACATATAAAGAAACGCGTAATAGGAATAAATTGATCTTCATTTAACATATATTTTATATAATACGTATTTGTTAATTTGTACATATTAGAAACATACCTATACCGTCCAATTTTATATATATTTTGCATTAATACTAATATCTCGACAAACTGAGCTTTAAATTAAACTATGACTTGTAACATTTTTAGTAATTGAAAGCTTCGTCTATAAGGATATTAGTACAGATAAAGCTGTCTTTCTTATTTCTATTTGTATCTTTTACTGAACTAATGTACCGAAAATGAAACGCGTTCTCAATTCTCCCAGACAGAATCGCCTGCAATACCTTGTATATAATAATTATGCTAATATAAGTAAAGAACAAAACAAACTAATTAAATAAGTTTTGTTATACAATACAAAAAGAAAAGAAAATTTAGAGTATTACAGTCATAATAGCATTATATGTGTAACAGGATTGCATAGCGAATAGGCTCCTTAACAAGTAATACTGGTAAGTATGACGCCCTCGATACTATAAGAGCATTAGTCTAGCTTTAAATTCAAACTAGGTCTTACTTGTAAATCACCTGTACCAAGATATCTAGAATGTTCTACGATTTTACTGCGTAATGTTATATATATATATATTTTCGTTATTTGAAATGTCAGAAAAGTTTTTATATATTTTTGTCTTTATTTTGGTATTTTTATAGAAATAAATAAATGTGGATTATAAATATTAAAACTAATTTGATCTTGTCCTTTACGTAACTTAATTATTTAAAAAAAAGAGACAGATTCTTTACAGATATTATTTCAAAATAGTCTACTAATTAGTATTGTTATACTTGAGTGTACTAAAGTTACTTAGTTAGTACTTAGTTAGTTACTTAGTTAATGATAAAATTAACGCAATTCCATCAATTCCTATAACCTTGAAACCAGTGCGTCTGGAAAGCAAATCTTTAGAAAAGCGTCACCGAGGCGTGACGGTCGTGAACTTATTCGGCTCAGCTTGTGTAACTCGATACTAACTCATGTATTTTAAAAGACAAACCTAAATAAGAAATACATTAACTTCTTTATAATTTAAAAGTGGAGCAGACAACCTTTTGTTCGTTATTACATAAAGTACAAATAATTTAAACTCTATCGACTATTCTTTATAAGTCAACAAAATGTACATTCTTCAAAGTGACCCAGATTTGTAATTAAATTGTAATTAAATTTATAATTAATTATATTTTATAGTATCTTATGTAAATTATTATTCTCAATCTTTGTTAAACTTTCTAGATAAGTATCAATATAAATAACTTCACGTTTATTAATGTTATAAACTTAAAAGTTTCATTATTAACGGATCAGTATGTAGTAATATATTGTGAAGATTTCTTATATTCCTTTAGGATATTTTAAAATCTGTTATGCATGTTATGCGTGTATAATCGAAGTGAATATGCAAACAGAGATATATTGTGTTGAGACGGAAGAGAATACGGACGGTTGGTGCAAGGGCGTGCACCAATGTGTTTAGTCGTCCGTAAGAATTGTTTGACGTTACCCAAATAGCGGTGTCCTGTATAAAGGATCCACTAAGCAGATAATTTACGATTGCTTGAAGATTATATTTATCGATATAGTTAATGAAATCGAGCGAGAACGAGATATGTTGAAGCGAATATTTGATAAAAACATTTTCAATATGGATACTGTATATCGGACCACACATTCATATTTTGAGTGAATTGACTATTTATTTTAAGCTGTCTACATCAAGAGAGGTGGTACATAGTTACTAATTTAGTACTAGAGAAATTATTTACATTACGTATATAATAACATATTATTTGTCGTCTCTTTACATATATATTTGATGTAATATTACTCGAAAACATAACGGTCAATTTATAAAATAAACTTTTTCAGTATTAATCAATTAAATTATTGAAAGTGCTGAATAAATAATATACTTGGCGGAATTAATTTTAAGTATGCATTTAATGTATTTAGTATTTAGGAGGAATGTTCCTCCTCTACGTAAAAACCGCTACGACGATTGCTACATCTCCTGAGCGCAAAATAAAAAGATTTATATATTTTCTAATCTAATATGTCATTTTGATTCTTAAATCTAAGTTTATTCTTCCCCACATACAGCATCTTGAGGTGCAATCAGTATATGGTTTTTGTGAATAAAGTACATAATAAACAATTTAAAAAATAATTATCAATAGATTGTATCAATATTAGTATAACATTAAAACTGTACAAACTAATTTACTTTTATACATAAAATAAATTGTCCATTTTAAAAACCCTGAAAGGTGCCGTTAGACTGTTGCGGAATATTTATATTTCTACACCACAACAGACTACACTGGTATAGTGTTAATATAAAATAGACAACCAGCTGAACAGAGGTCAGTCACAGCCGGACTTCCGACAGCGAGGCAACGACCAAAGACACCATGAGGGGGCTGATAGTGTTAGGAGTGATATGTTTAGTGGCGGTGTGCTCCGCTAACGAGGCTGAGGCGGACGACCTCGCCGTGGCGGCTAGCAAGCACGAGCATGGTGGTGGTCATGAGCACCATGCACATCATCACCACGACCATGGTGGCAAAGGACACAAGGGACATAAAGGACATCACCATCACCACAAGGGGGATGAGGGCCACCATGGCAAACACCACCACGAAGGTCACCACCATGAGCACGGCGGCGGACACAAGAAGCACTGGGACGAGCACGACCATCATGGGGAACACCACGAGAAAGGCCATCACCATAAAGGGGAAAAACATGGACACCATGAACACCACGATAAGGGAGAAAAGACCGATGGTTACCACAAGAAACACCACAAGGATCACTTCCACAAGGACCACCACTTCCATGACGGCCACCATCACGAAGGCAAGCACCATAAGCATGGACACCACCATGGACACCATGAGGATCATGGCGGTCACCACAAGAAGGGAGGTCACCATCACTCCGGGCACCACGAAGGTCACCACGGCAAGCATGGACACCATGACAAACATCACTACGATGAGGGCCACCACGGCCACAAGGGACATCACGGACACGACGAGCACCATCACCATCATCATGACCATGGCAAGAAGGGCGGCCATGATGACCACAAGCACTGGGGCTTCCATCATGGAAAACACTAGAAACATTAATTCTAATTGTTATGAGTTGTTGTTAGCAATTTAAAACTTTGTTGTTATTTTTATACTTTTTATACTGTTTTAATATATTTCTTTAAAACTATATTCGGCTGGTTTTTTGTTTTTGCTGTACCATAAATCTGCATCAATATTTGATTAATTTTTCTCTAGAAAATATAGAAAAATAATCTAAGTAGATATATTGAATATATCAAGAAAGATGGCATTTTATGCACTCATAATTCACACATAGATTTATCATATTCCCTGGAACCACTTAACCTATTTAAGGGATCCTTTCATAAACGGTAGATTTTTTAGAGACAGACAGACAGACTACATCGTGTACTAAAAAAATTTCAAATGAAGAAATGTAATTAAATAAAGTAACGTTATTTTAATATCCTTGATATCACTACAGAAAGTTAAAAATGTGATGACTTTTTATAAATAGGTTTTTTTACTGCACGTTACCCAACATCAATTTATTGACAGGTATTTGAGGTTTCACTTTGGTTTCACATCTAAATTACTAAATAGAAAAAAAACTCTATTTCCAATTATAAGTTACATAAAAGGTTAATAATTAAGTTATAAATTAGCTATCAATTGCTCAACTTTTAATAACTAGCTGGCGCCGGCGACTTCATGTCTCCTCCTCTCCAAAACTCAAAACATATAAGAATCATCATTTAAAATGTATATAAAAAGACATTTTTAGTTTTATGTCGTCATATATTCAAATTTTTTATTTCTGAAAGTAAGATTTTGACGAGTTTATTAAAATTCATTCAGCAGTTCTGTTGTATTGTAATTATAAATCAATGCAATTCAATTCAGCAGAAACGTTAGAAAATATTTAACTTTTTTATACGCGACATGGACTCGCCATATTCCATAATTCCACCACAGCGTATTTTTCATCCTTTCGAAAGTATGAACTCCACAAAAATAAATATATTTAAGCCAAATTGTTCAGAAGTGGTATAAGTAAGAAACGGTCCACCTTTTCCACGTGACGATGTCATGGCCAGTAGAACTAAAAACAGATTAAAAAAACCTCCATGTTTTAAAAGGATACATAGAGTAATTTTATAATGCATAGACAATGATTTCTTGATCAATGACCCACCGGAGGGCATGTATGAAGAGGTTGATGTCTGTGGCCGAGGCGAAAGAGGTATGCAGGGACCGTAGCGTTTGTGCGCTCCGTCGTCTCTGGCTACCCCGTAAGGGATATGGCGTGAAGCTAAATAAATAAATACAATGATTTCTTAATTTTAATGTCATAATGACTTGCATTAAAAATATAAGACGTCAATATTAACTATGTTATACGCAATCATTTTGTAAAACTTATTTTTTCTTTCATTTCTTTTACATTCCTTTATTGTTGTCTTAATTTAAAGTCATTCTATTATAAGTATGTCTTAAAATAATTAAGTATCAATAAATTTAACATACTATATATATATTATATATACATAAATACATATATCTTATAAAGGTATGTATATAAATATATCAAATGTGATTTTTTTACAAACACTTCTATAATATATTGTAAGTTGAATATTAGTATTTGCACGCCCCTTGTACTACTACTAACGCGTATCCTAATCAAAAGACACCCTCTTAGAGATCGCTTGTTAACAATAAGACCGCCTTTTTGTGTCACCAAATTGTTGTTGTGTTTTTTATTGGTTGTTCTTTTCTCCTCTGGTGGCAGTAAAATATATATATTAGTATTATTATATTATCCAATTCTTAAATTAATATTATAATGTAAATAATTCTTTAAATTATATGAAATATTTGATATTATTTAATTGGTAAAAGACATACCTCTTCTGTATAGAACTGACTAGAAACGTACCCGTCTGAATTCGCTTCGATAGCTTGAGAGTATGGAATGCGTATAGTCGTAATAACAAATTGACTTCTTATTCGTAATAATTAATAATAACGACTCGTAATAACAAATAATAACGACTCGTAGTAAAAAATAAATTAATTGATACCATTTGTTGTTTAATAAAAAACACTTTTAAATAACTTTTAACATCAATATTTTCGTAACTGAAATATAATAATTAATTTGTTTTACTTTATTCTATACCTACAAGGGAACTTCCCGGCCCTTCGGGCCAGGAAGGGTCAAAGGTCACGTATGAGGTTGGCACCTAGCCTATTTTGTAGCCTGATTCAATAGCTTTTTTTTGATGTATTACACATTATTGTATGATTTGTGGGTGATAAGTGATGCGCGTGCATACAGAGTCAATTAGCTCATTATTATATAGTAAGGATGTTTACAAGGGAAGTGTTTGACAAATAAATAAAAATATATAATATAACAGTTAAGAAAATCTTTATTCTGTATATATTTATCAATTAATTTTTATCATATTCGTTGGATAATTTTGTCTATAAATAAATTGAGATATATATATTTGTATAAAAAGATTTTAGCTATGGTTGTGACAAAGATTATTGTAGGAGACAAAATAAACACTCCTTTGCACACATATATTATACATTGATGTAGTAATAATTATATATATATATATATATATATACTAGCTTACTTCCTCTCGTTTTGCTGGGCACACTATTAATTTGGATGTGAACTTAGGTTGCTATGGTAACTTTTGTCATATTATCCGTTGTCATCGTAACCGTTGATATAGCAACTCTTACCCCCGCGTTAAGTGTGTATCTCTTACAGGTTAAAAACTTGGCGAAATGCAAAAAGTTTTAAATCCATTGAGATAGGAATTCCGTAAAATACGTTCTTTGTGGACGTCCACGTCACAAAAAAGTAACTATGTAAAATTTTAAGTTAATCGGACAGATAGTTTCGGAGTTTTCGTGATGAGTCTGTGAGTGGTAATTCGCTTAGATATATATAGATTACGCACATCAAACATATCTTATAAATCATTATACATACATCAAATTAAAGTGAATGTTTCTTTTTTCTAATTCAAATACATTGAAACGTCACATTATAGGTGTATTTAATTCTATAAAGATCAAAAATAATCTAATAATTAATTAATAATTAAATAAAGGATATAGTATTTGGATATTAAGTAAATCGTTGTTGAAAGTATAAATAATTCCATAAGTAAATAGATACAACTCTTAGGATAAATAGCCTTGACCCTAGGTAGTCGTGAAATTTTATCTTTTTATTAAACGATTGTCGATGTTGCGGAATATTACTACACTACTATAGTCTACTCTGGTATAGTGTTAATATAAAATAGACAACCAGCTGAACAGAGGTCAGTCACCGCCGGACTTCCGACAGCGAGGCAACGACCAAAGACACCATGAGGGGGCTGATAGTGTTAGGAGTGATATGTTTAGTGGCGGTGTGCTCCGCTAACGAGGCTGAGGCGGACGACCTCGCCGTGGCGGCTAGCAAGCACGAGCATGGCGGTGGTCATGAGCACCATGCACATCATCACCACGATCATGGTGGCAAAGGACACAAGGGACATAAAGGACATCACCATCACCACAAGGGGGACGAGGGCCACCATGGCAAACACCATCACGAAGGCCATCACCATGAGCATGGCGGCGGACACAAGAAGCATTGGGATGAGCACGATCATCATGGGGAACACCACGAGAAAGGCCATCACCATAAAGGAGAAAAACATGGACACCATGAACACCACGATAAGGGAGAAAAGACCGACGGCTACCACAAGAAATACCACAAGGATCACTTCCACAAGGACCACCACTTCCATGACGGCCACCATCACGAAGGCAAGCACCATAAGCATGGACACCACCATGGACATCATGAAGATCATGGCGGTCACCACAAGAAGGGAGGTCATCATCACTCCGGGCACCACGAAGGGCACCACGGCAAGCATGGCCACCATGACAAACACCACTACGACGAGGACCACCACGGCCACAAGGGACATCACGGACACGATGAGCACCATCACCATCATCATGACCATGGCAAGAAGGGTGGCCATGATGACCACAAGCACTGGGGCTTCCATCATGGAAAACACTAGAAATATATTATACTGTAATTGTTATCCATTTTCTAAGTTTGTTATTGTTATTGTTATTCCAGTTAGTTATTGGATATAAGACAGTAGACATCTAATTGTTATATCTTCTGCCAGAACTCGAATGAGTGTTTATTAACAAATATAAGTTTTTATAAACCGTTTTTTAATAAATATTTTATTTTATTTTACTCAAAAATTCATATTGCGTTGTAATCCTACATAAATAATTATAATCCCCTTATCTTATTGTAATCAAATGTAAGTTACACTGTCCGTTCATGAGCTATCTTTAGGACATTAGTGAAAATAAATTTTATTTAACAAATAGAAAAAACAAATTAGAATTCTAGGAATGAAGCGTGAAGCCTTATACTATATTATATATAACACGTCTAACTATACAGATTTTGTTGTTCAATAGTCATCATTAATTTTTGAAGCAATAAACAATTTCTATAGAATAAAGAAATGAGTTCATTTTATTTAAAATACAATTACAACTTTAATTTTTTTTGTCGATCCTAACTGACATAATGAATACATTTTATATTCATATTTATTCATATATACATAGTCTAGAATCGGTAAACCTATAACTATAAAAGTTTTATCCTGAAATTGTTCTCTACTCTGGAAAAAATATATTCTTTTTCTTAATAATCATAATATATAATGACTTTCAATGTTTCATTTAATACTATTAAGTATGCATTTTAAATTTTAACACTTTTCACAAAGTTTACTGGTCAAGTTTTGTATGTTTTATAATTTTAACTTTAATTATGACTTCAGTGGCATCTTATACAGTATAATTTTATATACTAAGATTTTGATTAGATCATAAAATCACAATATTAGTATATATGATATAATATAAGATATATAATTATGTTATACATAATATAAATGCATTAACTCGAGAACAGGCATGCCATGGCACTCTATAATGTAATCCTAGATAATATTTGAAACAATCACATATAGGTACTTCAATATAAGTTTCTTTTATTTTACATTGCAATTTTACTACTATTACTACTGCTAATAAACATAACAAAAACACGAACAATACACTGCGCTGAACTCTCTAAGAAATACACAAATCACAGCAAAATTATTTTGCCAATTTAAAAACGTCAAGGATGCCAAGAAAAGAACTTACAAGAGCGGATGGTGAAAAGATCTATTTGTTATTTTTCATTATATATACTTAACATTAATAATTTAGGAACGCAAAATGAAGACAAAATATTAATATATTTAAAAGATAGGGTATGACATTGCCTTATGTCGAGCCTCCATACTGGTTTGACTAATTATTATATTTTCTTCTGGGTAACCTATGTGAATCTGAGTGACCATTTGAATATGATTCAAAATATACATTGCATCTTTAAATAACGACATGATATACACATTTTTTAATTCTATATTATTTATCGTTCGGACGTTTTGAAAGGAAAAATAGGACGTTTGGAACGAACTCCCTTCGGTGGTATTTCTAGATTAGTACGACATGGGTACCTTCAAAAAAGGCATTTACTCCTACTTCCTAGGCTGGCAACGCTCTTGTAAATCCTCGAATGTTGCATGAGTTCATGGTCGGCGGTGATCACATATCATCTGTGACCCCTAAGCTTGTTAGCCCTCCTCCTACATAAAAAAAATTTCGTCTTTAATCATCAGCTCTTATTTTCATACACGTTCACTATAAGATTAGGATTTTTTATGTAAGAGTTAAAAATATGAGGCATTTTATTTGAAAGTGGTGTAAATCCAATTTCATAAAAAAAATTGTTATGATAAAAGTCAATATACTATAAACATTTTAATTATAACATTTTCCAAAAAAACTATTAATATTTTCACTGTTTTTATCATTACAAATATTCGTAGTTAATGAAGTGAAAAAAAAAATTTGAAAATAATGTAAGTCTGCTTTGCCCAAAATCACTACAATTAAGTTCATAATTGTACTACATAATTACTTAAGTGCATTTTTATATGTGTGACAATACTGTAAATAACATAAACACATATTGCATTGCATCAATACAAGATAAGATTTTTTGTCACAGATGAAATTCTAAGACGAAAATATATCAATGGTGAAACAATAAATTGGTCGAATATATGTATATGTCGAATATATAATAAGGATTTTAAAATGCAAGCCACATACTATATAAAATTCATTTAGTGAGAATGAAGATTTTAAATTACCTAAGGTCGTCCCCTCACGGGAAAGACCGCGGCCCTTTGGAAATATAATACTAACATATACAGTATCTCCATATAAAAAATGCACTTACACCACTTTCAAAGAGAATAGCCTATACTGATTTCTAATTATTATATTAATATTTGAAAAACTTCATATGTCTTCAACAGCTATAAAATTAGTTATTTAATTAATTTCATATGTCCAGTATTCCCTGTTTATTTATATGACAAATCAAGATCATCAATCAATCTAAGATTAATTTCATGGCGTAAACTGTATTATAATAAAACTTTATATAACTTTGTACCTATAATAGATATACCAGTAGGCTTTTTGTTAATAAAAAAAATCAGTACTCATTATATAATGTCGCAAGAAACAAAGGCGTAACGGTAACATTGGCGTCCTTGCTCAGAAATTTCACCAGCTGCAACATCAACTTTAATGATTGATATAAATACTCTCACAGCTCACCGATAGGCCAGTTCAATCCCATTGGTAAAACCTTCAACGTATAACATTTATAGAGTCACTACAATGAGGACGCTAGTCGCCCTTTTCTTGTTAGGATGTATTTTCATTTGTTCTGGCCGTGAAATCGGCCAAAAGGAAAATGACTTGGAGGTAGCAGCAAGTCATCATAAAGGACATCATCACGAAGAAGGCGGTGGAAAAGAGCATCATGCTGACCACCATCATGAACATGGAGAAAAGGGCCATAAAGGTCACAAAGGACACCACCATCACCACAAAGGTGAACACGGCGATCACCACAAACATCACCACGCCGGCCATCACCATGAACATGGCGGTGGACACAAGAAGCATTGGGATGAGGATGACCATCATGGACATCATCATGAACATGGACATCATCACAAAGGCGGCAAACACCACCATAAGAAGCATCACGACAAAGGAGAGGAAACTGAAGGTTACCATAAGAAATACCATAAAGACGAATACCACAAAGATCACCACTTTTACGATGATCATCACAAGGAGGGTAAACACCATAAACACGGGAAACATCACGGACATCATGAAAAACACGGCGGCCATCACAAGAAAGGAGGACATCACCATTCCGGCCATGACGAACATCACCATGGCAAGAAAGGACATCACGATAAACATCATTATGATGAAGATCACAAAGGACATAAGGGTCATCACGGACATGAGGAGCATCATCACCATCATCATGACCACGGGAAGAAGGGCGGTCACGAAGACCACAAGCACTGGGGATTCCATCATGGAAAGCACTGATAAATTTAACGTAGTAATATTTTTCCTTTTTTTATATACCTCACGAGCCTTGTAAATAAATGAATGCTATACACATTTCTGTTTATTATTTTAATAACATAATATTTCATACGATAATTATACCAAATTACTTATTAAAAAACAATATTTACAATATTTTGTCGCCAATCAAACGTAACTAATTTAGTTTAACCGTAAACTACTGATGTTGTCACCATAACCGACGGAATCACTCGCCCAGAAATCTGCAGCAATAAGATTGCTAAAGATCAATCTGTAATAGACGACAGATGAAAGCGCCGTTATGTATAAATGTAAATTGTTGAAGCATTTACAACATAGCAAACTTGACTTGCTAAGCGGTCGTAACAACTGGTAAGATTTACTTTTATATCAAATTCATCAATAATACAATTTTATAAATGTAACTAATTGCTATTAAATATTTCAGTTATAATGAGGGGCTCACTAATTATAGCTCTAGTAATATGTGGCTTTACGTTCGCATATGCTCGTCACGTGAAGAAAGACCAAATGGTGGACGACAGGGTGGTAGAAATAAAAGATTCAGAGCTTGTTAAACAATTAGATCAAACGCCAGCCGGAACAGAACACAAAAAGGAAGCCAAGAGTAAGGATAGTCACAAAGAAGAAGGTGGGGGTCATGAGCACCACGCTCATCACCATAAAGAAGAAGGCGATAAAGGCGACAAAGGGTACAAATCTCATCATCACCATGATAAAGGAGATCACGGCCACCACGAGAAACATCATCACGAAGGTCATCATGATGAACACGGTGGACATAAGAAGAAACATCACGACGAAGATGATCACCACGGCGAACATCATGAAGCAGAACACGGACATAAAGGGGGCAAATTTGGTCATAAAAAAGGCCATAAGAAAGGTTCAAAAACAACTGGTTTCCATCACAAATCCCATAAAGACGAGTACCACAAGGAACATAAGTTTTATGATGACTTCCACAAGGGCGGTAATCATCATAAACACGGTGATTTCCATGGCCATCACGATAAAAAAGAAGGTCATCACAAAAAGGGTGGACATCACGAAAAAGGCCACCATGAAAAACATCACGGCAAACACGGCAAACATGACAAGGGACACTATGACGAGGATCACAAAGGACATAAGGGCCACCATGGTCACGAGGAACACCACGCCCACCACCATGACCACGGCAAGAAGGAGGGTCATGCCAGTGGCAAAGAATTCGGTTACAAACACGGCAAGAAAGCCTAGGAACAGTCTTTTAAAACAAGGTTTATATAATTTAATGTATGTCACATTATTATATATATGTTTTAAAAGTAATAAAAAGAAGTCATTGTTAAATTACACTTAATATATTATTAATAAATAAAACACTGTTATTATTTACTTCGTTTCTGTGAGTCCTTGTCACTTTAAACTAATGGATACTGTAATAGTTTTCAACTTATAAAAAATATGTTAATAATATATGTATCAACCTTTTGGCTTCTGTGTTACTTAAAATAAGATGAATGTTGTGATTGTTTTCTCTATTTTTGTATAAAAGATTAAATAGTTAACACTATGAAGTTTTCAAACTTGTAGATATTACATTTTTACAAACTTTTCAAAAGATTTTCTAATTTACATTTACGGGAAATTATTGAAAGTGTCTAGCTCACTACTACTTACAAACTTGCATCGGTGACTACATTTTTAAAAGAAAAAATGTATTACAATAGCAAAAACCATGATAAAATATTAGAACAACCAGTGAGTGGAGTGCAGAAGATTATTTTATTTAAGACATGGCTTTGTAATCCAAATTCTATCATTGTGTACTGGAAATTAGTATTATATTGCTTTCACACATTTTGAATACATTTGATATAATTAGATCAGGAGCAAATAAAAATATATTTAATATGTATGTTTATTAATATCTTTTATAGTACAAAACTACAAGATAGCCATTAGAGGGGCAAGATGATCAAATTCAATTTTTTCAGTGATATTTTTAGTTTTGATGTTCTCATCTTGATTTGCAATGAAGATAAGGTTGCCCTCGTCCCTCCATCCATACTTCTTGACCCAGTGTTTAAGAGTCACATCTAAAACAAACGTAAACCACATCATTTCATTTTATGTATGTTTCAATTACTATTGATATATATATCAAAAAGATGTGGTATAAAACTTGTTTATTCAACTTCAGATTGAAAATTACAAACAGAAATCTATGATTATTCTGAATCATACCAATAAAACTAATAACTTACCATCTATGCCCCCTAACAGATTAGCCAAATTATTCTTGTCTATGGTCTGGAAGGTGATACCAACTACATGGCAGACAAACTTGCGGATGGAATCATGGAAACTGCTAATACGATTACACAACTCTGGCATCTGGTGCACTCTGTTCCAGAACTGAGCAAAATCGCACTGCTCCAGTATGTCAGCTAAGTATTTAATTTGAGAAATTGTCTCATTTTCCACCTGCAATAAATATAGTTCTTTTGTATTTCATTATGCATACAAAACTAATTAATAGTATTACGTGTTCTAATACTTACAACAGACTCTAGAAGAAGACATTTGCACAATGTAAAATCGGTGTGCGGGTAATTTGTAAGTGCCTTTAAAAGTATCTGACAAGTAATATCGGGGTTAAACTTCTCTGGATTGAATTGATATAATTTTAACACAGCTAAATTAGCTTCCAAATCGTATGTGTTCTCCCTTGATTGCAATTCCACATACTTCTCAAGCGTCTGCAGATTAGCTGGGTTATATCTCTCAATACTTTTCAGTATTAAGGCAACAGTTTGTCTCATAGTTTCAGCCATAATGAAGTATTCTAACTTTGTATATGTAAAATTCTGTACTTTTCACAATATTAAAAGTTAAAGTTAAAATTTCAGATAAATATGAAGCGTGGAATCACCACTTGTCATATTAACCTGACAGTTGACACCACATTTTTGGTTTTTGAGCATTGACAACTGACAACCATAAACTATTAGGCGTTATCCACATTAACATTGGTGAAAATGGAAAGTTGTGATGATAATGCCGCAGCGAGATTCATTTGTAGAAAGAAAACTGTCTACTCGTATCGTTAATAAAGTGTAAGATGTAAACTCGATAAAAGTTTCATACAATTTAAGCTGCACAAACGACTCGGCTCGAAATTGACGGTGTGTTTGCGCCCTTAATTATAGAAATATCTTCCTACTAGCAGCGCCGACAGACCCTCAATTTCGACTCACTGCGCTCGTGAAATTTTCGGTGCCGTTTCCATATTGAGCAAAGAGAGCCCAGTGTAATTACTCATCGTTTTCCATTGACTTCAATAGGATATCAGTTTTTTGACGATTATTCCTCAACGACATGACATTTTTCAATATTTTTTTTTAAACCATCACCTAATTTGTGTTTTGATTGCAAAAATTCATAATTTTCCGTCAAGTAGTTTTTGAGCCTTTTCGTGACGAAGAATGTGAAAAAGTCTCCAGGAGAGCGCTTCGCTCCATAATAAAAATAAGTATAAGAACCAATTGTATTTTTGTAATAATAAGATAACATTCTTCCTCCAATATCTAGTACCAGTGTATATGCTGTATTATTAACCATAAAATGTGGTATCTAACAAAAAGGAATTTTAATAAGATTGTGTTCAACAACAAAAAATGAAATTGTTAATTGAACATTTCACATTTTATTTATAACTACTAAATTGCTATAATAAACTGGGAAGCATAGTGATATCAAATCTTTATTTAGTGCTTTATCAGTTTCGTCCCTTCAATTTGCTGTTCCTCTCCTTCCATAGATAATACTTTAACTGTCATTGACGTTAGTGTGCCAATTTAAATTTGAGATTGACAAACGTTAAAAGATTGGCATTTGACAGATTTAGATGCCCATAGGATTATTTTATAAATATTAAATATTGTTTTTCCGCCTTTTCCAGTTATTTTAATAACACATTTTTTTTATTGCTTAACATCTTCATCGTTCTTGATATTAAGCTTAACTTTATTAGATTCGACTGAAAACATTTAAAAATGGATCAAATGCTTCCAAGTCCGTATAACATACCAGGTATTGGTACTCCATTTCACCAGCCTGAAGAGGACCAACAGATTTTACCAAATGCTATGCAACAACAACAACAGCAGCAGCAACAACAACAACAACAGCAACAACATCCACATTCTCTAGTGTCAATGGGTTCGTCGCCACTCGTCGGTTTTGGCGCCTCTATAATGGGCACCCCTCAAAGGACCATGCATACCTATGCTCCCACCGCAAGCTATGCAACTCCTCAACAGATGATGCAGCCTCAAACACCAGTAATTGACTTCTATTATTACAAAAAAGAACAATTTCCTTATATAGTTTTTTTTGTTACCATTAAAAATTCTAATATAGAAAGTTTACTTTATATAGCTAGATATAATACTACACCAAGGTGTTCATATTTCAATATGTTTTAGCAAAATTTAATGTCCCCATTGATAACGGGATCAAGTATAGCAGGACAACAGATCCTTAATCAGCTTAGTCCCGCTCCAATGACACCAATGACTCCACACTCTGCAGATCCTGGGATATTACCTCAATTGCAGTAAGTTGCCAGTATAATGGAATATCAAGATACCCTTATTTCATAGTAATAGTATGTTTACATTCATTTCTTTTTTCAGAAATATTGTTTCTACCGTGAACCTAAATTGTAAGTTAGATTTAAAAAAGATAGCCCTTCATGCTCGCAATGCAGAATATAACCCCAAACGTTTTGCTGCTGTTATCATGAGGATAAGAGAGCCAAGGACTACGGCATTAATATTTTCATCTGGTAAAATGGTTTGCACAGGAGCTAAGAGTGAAGAAGACTCCCGCCTAGCTGCTAGGAAATATGCCAGAATTATACAAAAACTTGGATTCACAGTTAGTATTATCATCCTTGATAAATGCTTTAAAATGATATTCGTGTTTAATTTAATATAAAATAACATTAATTTTTTATTTTATCATTTCTACCCTAGTTTAATTAACATAAAATTTAAATTAACTCTTCATAACTATGGGGCCATTTTTACAGTATATCCTTCTGTTTCAGGCAAAATTTTTGGATTTTAAAATTCAAAACATGGTAGGAAGTTGTGACGTTAAATTTCCAATTCGTCTTGAAGGCTTAGTGCTAACACACGGACAATTCAGCTCTTATGAACCTGAACTTTTTCCTGGACTCATTTACCGTATGGTGAAGCCAAGAATAGTATTGCTGATTTTTGTTTCGGGAAAAGTTGTTTTAACAGGTGCCAAAGTACGTCAAGAAATATATGAAGCATTTGATAACATTTACCCAATATTAAAAAGTTTTAAGAAACAATAGTGTTAAGGTCTTTAGTATATTTTTGTTATAAATTATGATTTGTATTTGCAGTTGTGTATTTTTAGTTTGTACCTTTACGAATAAAATATTTTTACTGAAACTGAAACTGATAGTGTTTTCTTAAATTGCATTTTTTTTTTAACTCTCGCCTATTAATTAATAAAATGTGGCAAAGGTTTTCTTAATCAAATATAAAAAAAACCTGTATTATTCTCATCTCTTGTATCTTACTAAAAAGTATTAATGGCTTCAAAAATGTGTTTGTAAAAATAATTTTAGATTGTATTTAAAAATCTGATAGTGTACCATAAGAGGAATGAATAGAGAGGTCTTTAACCTTTTCTTATGGTTACCAATAACGTTTCAGAAGTGATACAAAGTATTAATTATGTTATTTTTATAAGGAAAACATGTCTTTAAAAACAACTAAAAATAAATTAACGTGATTACCTCTCTAACTGGGAACAAAGAAGAAAAGACATACCCGAAAGGTTATTGGAATAAAACATAGGGTTTTCTTTTCGGTATTGTAATTTATTGTTTATTCAATATGTCATCTGTGACCCGCAACTCGTTTACACTCCATTCCCCTAAATATATATATATATATAGAAATATTTGTAATTAAGAAAAAGACTGCATTAAATGTAACCATCAATAATAATAACTAAGAGCTAATTAGAAAAATATATAAATCGATCTTTAAATTATTGTTGCTGTTTAATATTATAATATTAATATATTTAATGATCTAACTTTATTTATTTAATAACCACTTTGAATGGAATAAACAATTTATATTAATAGGGCAATTTCAAATATTTTTTATATAAAATCGAAGATTTTCACCCTTTTATAGTAGAAACAAGATATGTATGTATAGCTCTAAACCGTTGCTTACCTTTTGACAATTATTGTAAACTAATTATTATTTATTAGTTGTCAGTTGGTCCCAAATCACAATAATTTACATTTTAAAGTTTTACAAAAATAATAAACTAGAATCAATTTATATTTCGTAGGTATTTTATATCTTTAAATGACTAGATTCTATATATATAATTTAGAATGAAAAGTGACTTGGAAAAGGAAGCTGGTGCACGTATATTAAGGAGTTATGGAGATTTCTTTAAAAAACAATATCAAGACTACAATTCATTTTTGGAAGATGTGCCCACGGAAGAAAATACAACGTTTTTGCCAGTGCAAGTTGTTATGAATTCAACAGAACGAATTGCTATTACTGATTTGGTTGCATCCGATAACACAGTAATAACTAAAGTTTTAAGTGTCTTATCGTCACTGTGTATTGAAATAGATAAACTAAAAATCGAAGCTTTTGAAACGTAAGTTACTTGATTCAGTGCTGAAAATTTGTCTTATATTTTTATATTTTTATGAGGTATGCTTCTCACAGATAAAAATGTCTCTTAAAATAATGTTACTCTTACAGGCATTTTAAATTTCTATCAGCATATGAAGAATATGTAGAAAGTGACATTTCCGCTCAACTGAGTTCAATATGCAAGTTAAGTGTATTTACTACCCGATGTAATGATATACTTAATAATTTTTGCAACCAACTATACGCCATATTCAGCGAGACAGTTATTAATATAAGTGAGTAGTTATTTATAGTATATGTTAAATATTATGATATTTCCTTGTTGCGTTTCTTATATTGATAATATACAATATCTAATAACAATATTGTATTGTAGATGGGATACAATGGCATTTTGTGATAAATAAAATCGGTGAGATATTTACAATAATAGTAATATTAGAGCTGCTAATATCAAGATGTTCAATTGCAACAAATTGGAATAAATTTTGTAAAAATCTAAAAGGATTTAAAATAAAACCGAATGAATTAGATTGTGATGATGAGAGGTTTGAAGCTTTGAGTGGAGCGATTGATGGTATTACGGCCAAATTAATGAACGATGACATAGTACAGACAACACTTCACAACTTGTTACAATCGAGGAAAAATAATTTAAATGTCAAGAGCTGTTCCACCGTCTCCTCTGAATTCATGCAGTACATTAAACATGCTATATATAATTTGGATAAACTGGTTCAGGAGAAGCCGAATAGTGAGAATATGTACAAATGTATCAAAATAAATGCGTTGTTTGTTTTAAATTCGCATCTATTTAGTGGTAACGATAAGAAGTGTTTTAAAACATTAATGGAGTTGAATACTAAGGTTTGTATGATTTTCTGGCTTAGATGTAGATTTATAATTTTATTATTAACAAATCAAAATCTTTCATATCTTCAATATTATCGACACAAATTTCAGAGGATAAATTTGTAATACAGGTTGCAAGGTTTATACCAAAAATATATATAAAATTGTTTTTTTTCGATTTTGACTTTATTAACGAATCTCTTCATTCTAACCTATCCTAGTAAGGGGTCAGTAAACCCCGGGGGCTCAACCCCAAGAATGTACATGTCGAGATTTGTCGAAAAATGGGGTCAAAATTATCGATTATTGTCGATTTTTAAAGTTATGGGTCTAACCTAAATCTGACAATTGAACCTTCCCTCTGGGAGGGTCCTCCCACATTATATACCTCAACAGAATTTATACATAGTATTCTTTTTTTTTATAGGCACACAGTGTCTTTGTGATTGGAACAGTGGTATGGTTTCCTGAACAATTTCTTCAGAGGTACGTACCCTCGGTTTGTGGCAACTATAACAAACTATCTCAAACAATGCTCAAGACGCGTCAAGCCTACACAAATACCAAGAAAATGAGCTTCACTAAAGATATAACGAATCTCCAGAATATTTGCTCGCAGTGGACATTACTAGTTGAGGATCTTTTTTCCAGTAACAATAAACTAAGTGCCGCAGAAATGACTGTCCATACAAAAACTCTCTTGGACGGTCTCGACTTAGCCTCCAGTATTGACTACTCTGTGCTATCCTTTATTAACTTACACCTCTCTCTCGGTATACCATTATCAAAGAACACGCTAATGTCTTTATTCGAAATATTGGATCTATTAAAAAGTTTGTTTAATAGCGTATCTAGAAATTACACCCAAATTATAAATTCGACATCTATGATAGTACAACATTTAATATTTCAAGCTGCATCTTCTATACTCGAGATAAAAAAGACATTAATGAGTGATAAAAAATACGCCAATAAAAGATTAGATGAGCTAACTTGTATAGTGATAGCTGAACAAGCTATAAAAGGTGCCGCTACAGTGGAACGGAACATTGCCACAAACATTGCACTCAGCTTCGTACCCGAAACTACATTCATAGAGGATAGTTCGATCAAATTGGGAATGCTTTTAGAGAAAATACAAATTTTATCAAACTTTATTAAAAATATTACTCAGTACTGCAATTGTTCCTGGCTGCTGTGGCATCGGAATATAATACCGATATATTTTGAACAAAATTTTAGCCATCAGATAAATACTGTGAGATTAAAGTATTTCTTTATGGTATTGGAGGATTGTGTTGTGTTCCTCCAAGAAACCGACAAAATGTTTGGGACGGATAAATCACTGCAATTTAGAACCAAAATCGAGAATATGATCGAAGAACACGTACTGAAACATGTCAGCCAAAGAATCGAAACGAATTTGCGGTTGCACATTCATTCCCATTTGCAACTCGATATCGTCAATCCTATGACATGTGATATGCTTAAAAAATCGTTACTTCTCAACAACCTTCGCCTATATGATAAATACGTGTCTGTAGTGCCATCAGTTGAGCATTATTTATCTAAAACGTACTACAATTTAACTACCGTGGTGTTGTCAGATTGGAAAACATATGGTGAAATGCGTCAGATGGCGAAATTTAAATTCAATCTTTCAACAATAAGTGACAACTTGCCGACGCAAACATTAGAGCAAGGGTTGGATGTTTTAGAAATTATGCGTAACATTCACATCTTCGTGTCCAGATACCAGTACAATTTGAACAATCAAATCTTTATAGAGAAAAGCAGTAACAACAAACATCTCAATTCAATTAACATAAGGCACATAGCAAACTCAATAAGAACGCACGGCACCGGCATTATGAATACAACAGTCAATTTCACCTATCAGTTCTTGAAGAACAAATTTTTCACCTTCTCTCAATTTATGTACGATGAACAGATTAAATCGCGTCTCGTTAAAGATCTAAGACATTTCAAAGAGACTTCAACCGAACTGGGAAATATTTACTTGTATAAAAATGCTGAAAAATTTAACAAAGGCATAAAAATCTTGGGAGTTGTAGAAGACGGACAGAGCTATCTAGATCTGTTTAGAGATTTAATAAGTCAAATCGGAAATGCGATGGGTTATGTGCGCATGATTAGATCAGGTGGACGCCATTGCTGTTGTGACGCAACCGCGTTTTTACCTAACCTCGAAATAACGAACTTTAAAAATCTATGCGAAGAGAATCTTTTTGAGGATAAAGCAATCAAAACGGCAGAAAATTTAGATGACAACATCAATGGACTCATTTCGAATTTCATTCAAGGAACCGAGTATTTTAAACTTCTTGTAGAAGTTTTTGCTCCTGTTTTTAGAAATCCGAAAAATGTACATCTCAAAAATTTTTTCATCATCGTTCCGCCGCTGACGCTTAACTTCGTAGATCACATGATATTGTCCAAAGATAAAATGTCTAAGAAAAACAAAGTGGGAACTTCTTTTACTGATGACGGTTTTGCGATGGGAATTGCTTATATTCTCAAATTATTAGACCAGGTACGTATTATAATATGGAAAATAGTATTTTAACAGAAATAACATTTAAATGTTAAGTAATATACTACGTGCACTAACAGACCCTCAATTTCGACTCGCTGCGCTCGTGAAATCTCGGGTGCCGTTTGCATATTGAGCGAAGCGAGCCCAGTGTTATGACTCATGGTTGTGGACAATGTTATTGTAAAGCAAATTTTTCGGGGGATTTTATATTCCCATTGACTTCAATGAGATATCAGTTTTTTGACGATTATTCCTCAACGACGTGACATTTTTCCAAAGTTTTTTTTTTAAACCATCACATAATGTGTTTTTTTATTGCAAAATTTCATAATTTTCTGTCTAGTTGTTTTCGAGCCTATTCGTCACAAAGAATGTAAAAAAGTCTCCAGCAGAGCGCACCGCTCGCTTCGCTCAATTAAAGAGTAAAATGTATTATACTATTTTTCTCTGGTACCTAGAATTTTATAATCCTTTTTGGAATTAAAAATAAATACTATCATATTTTAGGATTCATCATTTGAATCACTACACTGGTTTGATGCAATTTGGAATCACATTAAAAAAGAAAAAGAAGTAATAAATGAACAAAAAATCAAAGGAACCATACAATTGCAACAAGCGTTGGCACTCACAGAGAAGAAACTGAAGACACTTGAAGAAGAATATAAACTTCTCTATTACAGTTTAACGAGTGCCAGAATATTTTTCAGATAAAAATATACTTCATAATTATGAATCTCTGAAAAAAAATTGCATAATTTATTATTGTTAATTAGATTTTTTATCAATTTTAATGTTAAATGTTATAATTTCTAATATGTATGTGTTATTACTTTTATTATTAATATATATTTACAAACAAACAATTTTGTTGTTTTATTTACATTGAGTAACTTTAATATTCGGACAGTGTGAGGTTTCTGATTTATTTCGCCATATTTTTATTTCTAACAAACGTAACAAAAAGTTATCGTTAAACAGCCTTCGAATACTATGGTTAAAATGAAAAAGCATCAAAGTGACGAAACTTTCATATCCGGACACTACGATGTAGTAATTTGGTTCAATATTTGAGCAGAGTTAGAATACAATATTTGGTTAAAAAACATTGTTAACCCTTCGATTGGATAAATTTAAGCTCTGTTTTATCAGTTACGTGTGTTTCATCAGCTTCTCTGTGCGTCTTCTACCGCATTTACCACGGGAGTGTTCCGATGAGCTATTCGATCTGATGCATACCGCCGAATTTCACCACCGCACAGAACGCCATTGTCTTCAATACCTTCCGTACCACCTGGATGCGTGGCGATCCTCCACTGTGCAGTTCTCAAGGACCTTTCTTCCATGTACCATTCAAATGTGGAACGAACTCCCTTAGGCAGTAATTCCAGATCGGTACGAAATGGGTACCTTCAAAAACAATGCCACACAAATCTAATAGCAGTTTTGAAATCAGGCAACTTGTCTTTTCTCATAATACTAAAGATAAATCTTAGTTACAAATTAGTAAAAGTACGGTGGGCGATACAATCAAGCGGTTTATATATGATCGTATAGATTATATACCGCAAAATGGCCAACCAAAAAGTTAGAAGTACGTAACAAAAGAATATTAATTAGAAAAATGAAGGAAAATCCTATCCTCCAAAATTAGCGACCAAACTCTTGGAAGTGACTGGAACACAAGTACACCCTCAAACGATACGGAGAGCTTTGAAAAAAGCCGGTCGTAATGGAATGGCTAGAAAGAAGCAGTTCGTGAAAGAAACAAATCGAAAGAAGAGATTTAATTTTGCAAAAGAGTATGTTTTGAAGGAGAAAACATGGTAGAATGAAGTCATTTTCACCGATGAAAACTAAATTTAGCAAGTGGTGTGGAAGAAAAAAATTAGAAATTTAAATTTAAACATCTTATACCAACTGAAGCATGGAGGTGATAAATAGTGTAATGGTTGGGGCTGCATTTCTGCTTTTGGATAAGGTGAATTAGTTTTCATCGACAGTATAATGGATAAGAATGATTATCTCAACATTTTGAATAAATATTTACACAAAATGCAAATGGGCACTTCTGAACATAAGGCACGCATTGTGCAAGAATATTTATTGTATAATTGCCCAAAAGTTTTGCAACCACCTCAATCACCTAATCTCAACCCTATTCCAAACATGGATTGAGCTGGGTGAATACAACACCAATATCGTTGAAAAAAATTTTAAAACAACGAATAAAAGAAGAGTAGAGTAATTTGGAAGTTGAATATAAAAAAAAATACAGTCATATGCAACAACATTTTCAAGAAGTGATTAAACAGAATAGTTGCCCAAAATATTAAAACTGATAAAATTTAAAAAACCAGCTTAGAAATATAAAATTCAAACGTAAAAATGTCAAACTTTGACGGTTATTCATTTAAACCATAGTATTAGGCTGTTTTAAGTTTGGTAAATCAAATTAAAGTAAAGTATTGGTAAGTAATTGGGCGTAATCAATAGAGCGAGGCAGTACTTCAATCCTGGCCAAAGACTTGCGCTCTACAAAGCGCAAGTCCGGCCACACATGGAGTACTGTTCTCATCTCTGGTCCGGATCACACCAATATCAGCTTCTACCATTTGACCGCGTACAACGGAGAGCCGTTCGGATTGTCGGGGACCCGGTGCTCTGTCACCGGCTGGACTCTTTGGCATTGCGTAAAGACGTTGCATCTCTGTGCGTTTTCTACCGCATTTACCACGGGGAGTGTTCCGAAGAGCTATTCGATCTGATGCTTACCGCCGAATTCCATCACCGCACAGCGCGCCATCGCCTCCAATACCATCCCTACTACCTGGATGCATGGCGATCCACTACTGTGCGGTTCTCAAGTACATTTTTTCCTCGTACCACTCGAATGTGGAACGAACTCCCTTCGGCGGTGTTTCCAGATCGGTAGGACATGGGTACCTTCAAAAAAGGCGTTTACTCCCACCTTCAAGGCCGGCAACGCTTGCCCAGCTCGCTGACCCGCCAGCTCGTTTGCCCTCCTATTCCATAAAAAAAAAAAAAAAGAAGTAAAGTAAGTAAGTAAAGCAAATATGTTATTATGATATTCGATTAACTTTTTATTTCATTTCTTAAAAATAAAGATATGGCGAAATCAGAAACAGAAACCTCATATTGTTTGAATATTAAAGTTAATCATAGTATATTATAATCAGATTTTATTTAAGATTTTTGTACAATTAAAGATTATCAATAAAGTAAAATGTTTTGTAAATGACTTGCATTCCATTCTTAAATACTAGGGGCGCGAACCGGACCTCGATTTTGACTCGCTATGCTATGCTACGCTATGCTCGCAAAACCATCGCTATAAATGTGTAAAATTTAATGAAGATCGGTAAAGCCGTTTTCATGCCAACCCTGGACATAGGATGCTCCACTCGCTTCGCCAATAAATCTAAATATCTTCAATGAAAATAAATTAAAAACACTGTTGGATGTATCTACATTTATTTCAACACGTAATTACATGACTACAACATGTATAACTTAACATACAATGTTTACAAACTACCCGCTCAGTTTTAATATTTGTGGCCTTTATTTACTGAAGGTAGTGTCAGAATAGTTTATGATAATTATTATTAACACCAATCTACTTTCAATATTATGCTACTTATGAAATGTATAAGTATCTTTATAATATGAAATTGTTTATTTAATAATGTAGACAATACATTCTAAACATCACATGCATTTAATGTCAATATCTCTAAAGGAAAGGGGGGGTGTATGCGTATGTAACGAGTACTATGAGTGTCACTAATAATTATTATCAACTTCTAATTTATGAAGTTTATATATGTCATACATTTATGTATCTGAAATACATTAGAAAATTAATGAGATATACATATTTTTCTACAATACATGGTTTACAAATTTGAAGTATCTGATTCTGTATCCGGCATCGGTGATATAAGCGGCAGTTTGGTGCAGTCCTCGGACGGCGACGGGCTCACGGGCCTCGAGGGAGGACTCAATTTAAACTCGGTGGTCATATCGTCGGCGAGCCGCCCCCCCCTCGGCGAGCGGCTCGAAGACATCTTGTAGTACTCGCTCTCCGGAGGACTCGGCGGCCGGTTTTTATTGGCGTATTTGCTAAAGTCTATGAAGTTATCGAGATTTGACTGCAATTGACGAGGCGAGCGCGTCGTAAAACCGGGCTGGAGCTGTTTGACGCTGTACTCTGTGTAAGGCGGAGTGTTTGGAGGAGCCGCGGATGGGCGGCGCGACTTCGCGGGAGGGGTCTCGTCAGGAGGGGAGGGGGGCGAGGGCGGAGTCGAGCGAGGGGAAGGGGGAGAGGGAGGGGATTTGCACGAGTCGGGCAAAGGAGGCGAACGTGGAGACAGAAGTAGAGGGGGAGAGGACGGGGAGCGAGGAGAGGGCGAATGTACGGAGGAAGGCGACCGCGGGGAGGATGGGGAGAGCGGTGGGTAGTGGCGCACGTGAAGCGAGGCGGCGGGCAGCGGGTCGGGCGGGCTGAGCGGGCAGTGCGCGTGGCGGCGCGCGGGCGGGTAGCGGTTGAAGATGTGCACGTGCGTGACGCGGCGTCAGTCGGCCTCGTGTTCGTGCAACTGCGCCAGCAGGGCGGCGCGCCGGGACTCCAGCTCGGCGTCGCTCCAGGCGCCCGCGGCCGTGCCTGCGCCCCCCGCGGTAGCAGCCGCCGCCGCGTTCCCCGCAGCCGCTGCCGCCGCACCGGACCTGCCGCCGCCGTGCACGCACGTTTAGTTACGCATTCATGGATAGCCGACGGTTTACATTCGACAGCCTCTGAGTAGTGATGAGGTTAAGTAATAAAAAGCGTTTAGGATGATTTGGGAGGCCTTTTTTATTATTCTATATTAAAATTTAGTACAGCTAGTGGACGCCGATCGTTTGGAATATGAAATTGAGTCGTTCGGGACAACATGAGTGGCGCTACAGGTTATTCACCTGTCCTTCTTGTCCCTCTTCTCCTTCTTCTTCTTGGGCCTGTGTGAGACCTCGGGCAGATCAGGAGAGCTCGGCGCGCTGCGCTTCGTCTTCTTGCTCTTGTGCTTCACCGGCTCCTCGTCCGTTATGCCGCCCTCCTCGGGCGTAGGAGATTTCTACAAATACATACAATTTATAACAAGCTCGTATAGAGCGCCAATAATGATATACATTACACTGCTTACATCTTATTCGATGTACTCACCGGCGGGGGCGAATGTTTGCGGTGCTTCTTCTTCGGCTTCTTATTCTTTCGCTCTTCGTCGGAGGGCGAGACGCTGCCCGAGGACGGACGAGCCTCCGACACCGACCGCGATCTAGACGGCTGGAAACATGGGGTGTTCCACGGAAACGATAAGAACGCAATAAAATTGTACTAGAATATGGACAATCAAAAAAATACCCTCAAGCTAACGAGCGACGCGGATCTCGAACGTTGCTTCTTCTTCTTGGACTTTTTGGATTTTCGCGGTTTGGGATGATGATAGTGCATGCAACTCTCCTCCTGCTCGTGTCGGTAATCCTGAAAAAGAATGTCACGAAATAAGAATAAGCGGTGACGGCTGGTACGTAAACGCTGAAGGGCGCACCTCGTAGAGTCTCTCCCTGTCTTGGTCCGAGAGCGCGGCCAAGGCGGGAGCGCCGAGGTCAAGCCTCTCTCGGGCTTCGCTCCACGGCAGTCCCGCCTCCAGCCGCGCCTCGTTCAGCGCCCACTTGAATGCGCTCTCTATCTTCTTTTGTGCCTTCGACTCCTCCTTTATCTTTTCCCTGTTCCTCGCCTCCGCCTGGTATTATTATAAAGAGATTATATATATCTATATATATATATATATATATATATATATATACATACATATATGTACATATATATATCTTTTTATGCAAGTAAGTAAGTAAATCTTAAATATACTTTGACAGATACCTTCTCGAGCAGTGAATTGTAAGTGAGTTTGACGTTGCCGGCGTCCAGAGATGCCGACTTGCTATCCTCGCACACCACTGTGGCGAACTCCTCGAACGTAGTCTCAGGTTTGACTTCGAACTCCTTTTCCTTCAGGATCTCCTTGATCACCTTCTTCTCATCGTGGAACCTGGCCTTCAGATTTTCGACGTAGAATTTGAACAAGTCCAGCGGTGTGGAACCACTTTGACCTGTAATTGTATAAATGAAATATAAAGAGCAAATTATATACATACTACTATACTCGTATACTTACCCAGCATGGCCGAGAAGCGGGTATCGGCGGAAATAACCGGATAAAGTTCCACCCAAAGAGACATCGAAGTCAGCTTCCCCTCTTCGTGGAGTCCATCCAGCAATGCCTGTGACAACAATGTACTTTAATGGGTTATTTGTATATATGTAAAAAAAATTAAACCCAATATTAATACCAGAAAGTTATCTCTGTTTTTTCTTTGCTGACGTTTATTCCTTTTCTTGACTTGTTCCCTCTCCTGTAGATATTCGGCCTCCAAATTTCTTATATGCTGCTCGAATACTGTCATGTTCAACAAACACATCAAAAATATATACAAATTTTAGAAAAAAGGTATTCAAATTCAAATTCAAAATATCTTTATTCAAGTAGGCATTTACACGCACTTTTGAATCGTCAATTACTACAATACAAAAAAAGGTCAGTGTAGTCAGTCCGTAAGTAAATTACCACCGGCTCGGAATGCTGCTCTGTTGAGAAGAGCCGGCCAGAAACTCAACAGTTGCTCTTTTCAAAAGATATATAACAATAGGTGATGTATATTATAATATAATATAAATCCTGCAAATGATTCAACAACTTAAGTTCCACATATTTCGATCCATTAAAAACTCTTGAACGTTATAATAAGCTTTATTTAACAATAAACTTTTGATTTTAGATTTAAAACTAAGAAATGGAAGGTCTAAGATATCTTGTGGAACTTTATTATATATGCGTATACTCAAACCCATGAAGGATTTATTAACTTTTTGAAGCCGAAACTTTGGCGTTACGAGTTTGTTTTTATTTCTCGTATTTATCGCGTGTCTGTCACTGTTTTTTATATAACTATTTAAATTTTGACGTATATATAAAATGTTATTAAATATGTATTGGGAAGCGACTGTAAGAATACCTATTTCTTTAAAAACATCTCTCAGAGAATCTCTAGCTTTTAAGTTATAAATAGCCCGCACAGCTCTTTTTTGTAAAATAAATATAGAATTAATTTCGACAGCACTGCCCCATAATAAAATACCGTAAGATAAAATACTGTGAAAATAACTAAAATACACAAGTCGAGCCGTATTTATGTCCGTTAATTGTCTAACTTTTCTAATTGCAAAGACGGCGGAGCTGAGTTTGGCTGCGAGTGTTGAGAGATGGGGGTTCCACTGGAGCTTTTTATCTAATGTTAAACCTAAGAATTTTGTTGAGTCAATCAATTCTAACACTTCATTGTTCAGGAGCAAGTTACAATTTTTACTTTTTACATTAGGAAGTGTAAACTGTACGCATTTAGTTTTCTTAGCTTTTAACACTAAATTATTAATTTCGAACCAATGCAGGACTCGTGACAAAGTACTGTTTACTTCGTCATAATTAATCCTATCACGCTCAACTTTAAAAATAAGCGAGGTGTCATCAGCAAAGAGTACAATGTCACACAGACCCTTAACAAAAAAGGGCAAGTCATTAATATCGGGATCCAATCTATCGCCACTTTTAAACAAAGGAACTATTTTACTGTTTTTCATCAAATCTGGAAATATACCGGTTTCGATACATTTGTTAAAAATAAGGGATAATTGAAGCGCAATATCATTTATAATAGTGCTAAGCAATTTAACTGACATATCCCAGAGATCACCGGTTTTCTTCGAATTTAAGGTTCTAAATGTGTTAACTATTTCATCTGATGAAACAGGTTTAAAAGCAAAATATTTATTATTGACTCTAACATTTTTGTTCAATTCCGCGATTGCAACAAATGATGAGGAATTTAAATTACGTGTGACTGTTATTGGGATTTCAGTAAAAAAGGTCTCAAAAACAGCCGCCACCTTTGATTCTTTATTTATTTCAATATTATCAATTTTTAACTTTATAGGTCCATTGGGAGCCCTAGATTTTCCAGTAAAACTAGATAAAACATTCCAAGTTGCCTTTATTTTATCTGCTGAATTTAAAATTTTATTTTTTATATAAATGGACTTGGCTTGTACGCAAACGTTCTTAAATATTTTAGAGAAATTTCTGACTCTATTTAAGAACATCGGATCATGATTCCATTGCCTCTCACCATATAAATCATATAATCTTTCTCTGCTTCTATATATTCCTACGGTAGCCCAATCACTAAATTTAATTTTAAAGTATTTCGTAAAGGTTTTTGGCTTAAAAATATTATTAAATTCATTTAACAATAAATCGAAAACTTTATTATATAAATTGTTCGGATTATCATTGGTTACATTTTCTTTAACCATTATTTTCGCAACATTTTTTTAAAAAGTGAGCAATCTATTTTTTGTTATTGGTCTACAAGTGAATTTTTGGGGTCTTGCAATTTCATGATTAATTAAGAGAGAAAATTGTTGACCACAGTGGTCTGAACTTAAATTCGATATTATCCTCTCTTCATATACGTTACAGTGACAGAACACATTATCAATACAAGTCGCGGAAACACTAGTTATTCGAGTAGGTTCCGAAAAGACGTTTAACAGGTTATAGGATTTAAACAAGTTTAATAAACGAACACTACACGAAGTTACTTGTAATATATCTACATTGAAGTCGCCGCACACTATCACCGATTTGTTTTTATTACAAAGTGTTGTTAAAATATCCTCCATTTTATTTTCAAATTCATCAAAGTCTCCAGAGGGGGGTCGGTACACGCATAAGATAATATATTCATTGAGCTCAATGCAGGATAGCTCAATAATTCGCTCGACAGAGAGCGCCACTATGTCTGAACGAGACTTAAAAACTACATCACTACGAGCTAAGATAAGTGAGCCACCGCGAATAGCTTTCTCTCTACAGAACGAACTTGACAATTTATAATTTTCGATATTTATAATATTGTTGCTCTTTGACAACCAGTGCTCTGTAATGCACAATAAACTAATATTGAATTTTTTAACAAAAAGTTCCACTTCCGACTCCTTGCCACCTAAGCCTTGTATATTTTGATGGATAATATTAAATAGCTTAGGCTTTGTCGTATTATTCAGTTTAAAGTGGAACGATTATTTTCTATCACAGTTATATTATTGTGATTAATGTCATTTTTCGTTATATCCCTTATAACGAAGTTTTTTATATTAAATGCTACTAAAGTAGCAATTTGTTTTTTATAATACTGAGGCAGATACATTGTACCTTTTGTCATTCTAAAACTATTATAAATAAATTTATTTATGTCAAAATAAAGAAAAGTGTCGCTATGACGGTATGTCAAATTATACAATGTCATGTTAAGATTATAGATGTATTTGTTCTGTTTGTCCGAATAAGATAATGAATATGGAAATGAGCACAATACAAATTTACAATTATTTTTGCTATTTATAATTAATAATTTTTCCATATTTTTAATAATTTCACTTTTCTTAACGGACAAACCATCTCCATGTAATAATACAATAGTACTATTTTTGATCAAATTGTAGCTCATCATTTTATTTACATGATGTTGGTAACTGGCTCCAGGCGTGCATATATTACATAAATTATCTAATTCATTATTTAAAAGGGACCCAAAGCCTTGACCTAATTGGTCAGAGAAAACAAAGTAATTATTTTGGAGCACAGCGGAGGACTTATTAATTGTTTGACTGTTTGTCATAATATCTACATCTTTAATACTAAGTTTATTATGTATAGCCGAGTCACCCAACACCTCAGAGCTTATTTTACTAACTTCATCTAATTTTTTACTCACACAACTACAATTAGAGTAATTATTTGTTAAAGACTCAAACCGTTCCAAGTTATAATTACACAAGTCCACTAAATTACTTGTGGCTTCAATGTGTTCCTTAATCTGCTGTTGAGCGGATTCATATTTTTTATTAATTGATTGTAAAGAAAAAGTCAATTGTGAGATTTCTTCATATAAGTTTTGGGTGTCTCGCTCATACATAGACCTACTCTCAATCAGTTTCCTATTAAAAAGGTTTGCTTTTTTTATTAATTTAGAGTTTTCTTTTTTGAGATAATTTATTTTCTTAGCTGAAAACTTATTATTTATTATTTTATTATATTTTTTTATTAATTTGTTTACTTTAATATACTTCTTCAATTTATTATGACTTGAGAAGTATATGGGGGGCACAATACTTAAATCATCCTGTGTTAAATCAATTAATACTGGATTTCTATTATTTAAATCTGATTGAGTAGGTTGTGACTTGCATTCAACCAGTTCCTCATATAAGCTATGAGTATGCTGACTTTCTATATTTAGTTTGCATGTTTCCAGGTCTGAAATTAACTTTCTAGCCTGTATCAAATCAGACTCAAGTTCTGAAATGCGATCTAGTGCTGTATAGATTTTTTTACTGTTATGAATAATATTTTTTTTCTATTTTCACAGAATACTTAGACTAATAACAGCCGTAAATTAAGAGCCATTAGAAATTTTATACATTTTGCAATAAAAACACACTGCAGAAGTAATACTTCTAAAAAGTAGTATACCAGAGATTAAGATAGATGGAGAGTGTACCAAGCTTCAAAATTATTTAATATTTTAATGTAAAATATTCGTATTTTTATATAAAGCTGCATATATTATGTTAAACTGACTAACAATTTTAATAACAACTTCAATATATCCCTCACTTTAGTCTAAAGATTGACCAATAGATTAGACCATTACAACATTGCTCGGTATGTCTTCTATCTCATTCACTCCCATACATTTAAGTATTTGTTTCTTTATCGTGACGCATTTTTCGTTACATCGTTTTAAATAACAACGATCCTAAAGAAGTTTCACTTTAATAATTGTTTAAAACAAATACATATAATGTTTATTTGCTGAATGCTACTAATTTGGTAGATCTCCTACATCTTACAAAGAAATATCATAAAAAATCATGTTTCCCCTTTAATATTGTACTTTAATGGAAATATGTTCAAAACTTTTAAACTTTCTATTGTAAACTCACCTATAAGTGCATCCTCCTTGTCCATACCGAGGAGACTGACATCATTCTTGAAAGCAGCATTCTCCAGAAGCAGTACTTGGGCCTCACTCCATGTACTGCTGTAGCTTATCTCGTTCATATTTTCCAATACCTAATATATGGTATATAAGAATTAATAATTAACCAATATAAAGAATTATACATATATAACATATATAATTTACTTGTGCTAAAATTTTCATATTCCTCTTCTTTAGAACCTTGGCCTCCTCTTTCTCACGCTTTGCTATTGTAAAGATGCAGTCCTCATAGATATCCCTTCTATCTGTATCGGGCACACAGCGCCATATCTTTGAAGGAGATTTTTATTTAATACATGAATGCTCGTGAATATTTTAATTTGAATTAATGATTTACCTCCAGATTATTAAACATCTCTTCACATTTGTAATATTTGGTGAGTGAAGTCACACGATCACAACTAAGTAAGAACTCCTCCAGACTATCCCTGTTCTTTTTTGTCTTTAATCTAGAATTAAATAAATATATATAGTAACATATGAAATATTATATCCTATCTACTTCAATATTATAAGGATATTCCTTTAATTTCTAATTGTAATACTAATTACAACTTTAAATATTTTTACTATATGATTGATAAAGCTAATTGTATTACCGTTGTTCCTCTCTTTCATCCTTTAATTTTTGTGTCTTGTAAGCATTGAACGCCTGTTTTTTTTCATTTAATTTCTTAAAGGTGAGATATCGAGGATCTTTTGATATAATTTTAACACACTGCTCCCAAGTTGCAGTGGAGGGCACATTCTAAAAACATACAAATATTTGTTAAGTTAATATACATATATCATTATTATAATTGTTAATAATATAAGATAATTATACATACCCTCTCCTTGAGAAGCTCTTTAAAAGCCTCAATGGCCTCTTTTTTATCTTTGTATTGAAACTCTGGTGTTTGTTCAGTTGAGTCGGTGCCGTTTGGTTGAGGAGGTGCAGATATTTCTTCTGGCTTTACTATAAAGGACAATATTGATATTGGTGAAAGATTATTTTTATATAAACATTGTCACTCCAAATATACTAATGTAAGTGATAATGACGTAGTTGTATTTTATATCTATTTACTACTATACTATAATAAACTAAATGACAAATACTAATATAGTTAATACCACTTTGTATGGTGTATAGCTATTACAACCATACTAATTTATTTTGATTATAATATATGGATAAATAAATAATTGCAAGTGAAACAAAACACTGCATGTACTAAAGACATACTTTCTTCAGGAATGGGTATTGCATTGGTGAGGGCTGGATCAATGGCCGCAAGTGTTTTGGCCATGGCTTCATCCATTGCCGAGCTGCTGTTAATTGCAGGGGACATAGGCAGCGGCACTTCACCCGGTGGTACCTCGGCATTCATTATAGCACTGAAAATATTCGGTTGAATATTAAACAAAAAATTATATTGTTTATTATAAAAATAAACATTAAAAGTATACATTTTATTTTATTAAAAATTATCAAATTAAAATATAATTCCATTAAAACTTACTGCGCAACTTCTTCCGCAGCAATTTTATCTTTGATTTCTTGCAATTCCTTTGGAACAACCCAACTAGATTCTTTTGTTTCTATATTGTGGTAGTAAACCCGGCCAGCATCAGTGGTATATTCTTTCCAAACACAAGCAGAAAGCATTTTCTGTAGTATGTAATTCATATTAACACCAAAGTTGACAAAAAAGAAATATTTTGGTAATAATTTTATCTTTAACATACCTCTGCAGGAGTTTTTAAATCATCAGGCTTTTCCCACAGACTTTGTTTTGTTATTGAATTGTAATAATAAATACGACCATCTGGAGCCTTATGCTCTGACCATGGAGAACTCTGATTGGCTAGAGGTGAAATTTCCGGTGCAGGAGCATTTAGTTCCTGCAAAATGTATAAAAAATTGCATAATTATCAAATTCCAAAATAATTCCAAAAAAAATGTATAAAGTTCTTGTAACATTATACTAACAGGTTTAAATGGTGCAAATCCTGGTGGAGGCATCGAAAACGGTGCCATCATAGGTGGAAACCCCATTGGCGGTGGTAGAGGCATATTGGGAGGCATTCCAGGGACTGGCGGCATGGCCACTGCCGGCGGCATCGGCGGCGGCAATCCTCCCAGCATTGGGGGTGGCAACAACGGCGTGGTACTTATAAGACCCGGCGAACTAGTCCCGGAGCCGGGAGTGTCCTAAGTAAATTAATTAAGTAATAAGTATGTTCGACAAACAAAAAATAAAAATGTATATTAGAAGAGACAATTTTACCATTATGCATGAATCTCAGGACTTTTTAAACAATTCACCTAACATAAAAATATATTAATTTTATATTAAATAGGTAATAACTAATATGTATCACCTTAAGTTTTAATATCAAACGTCAACTACTATAGGCGTCAGGCAAACATATTTTGTACTTTGACATTACAGATTACTTAGAAAATTACAGAATACTACCTATCCATTTCATATAAATAATAAAATCACAAAATGCAATAATGCATTAATGCGGTATTGCCAGTTTCGCAGCTACCTTTTTTTTTTACTTTTCTAGAAGAAGACTAATGCTTACTTAGGATGAGGTTATTAAAAAAGTAAAAAATAGGGATTTTGTGTACTGAAAACAGATTCGTAAAAAACACTTGCTTTACTATTTTTACAGAGTTAATTTCGGAAAAAGAGGTATGACAAAAAAGAAATATTTAATGCGGGAACTCTAGTAATGTAGCTTGTAGAATTAATAAAAATTAAGATTTAAATAATATAATTAAGTAAATTTATTTATTTATGATAATATTTTATCACAGACATCTGTAGTTGGATGCAAAGGAAAAAGTTATATTAAACTTAAAAATACGTTTTTTCAATATATTTTTTTATAACATATGTGAACGCTCAGAACTATAAATGTAAAATGTGCCGTCAACTGTACGCAAAAATGTATATAAGCCCCTTTAGTTTTAAAAGTATTCGCTATTTATTATCTATGATCTAAACCATAAGGAATAAAAGTGTTTCTCTTTCTTCAAGTTTATTTTATTTGTCTATTATTTAGTGAAACTGCGGCTATTTCTAATTTTGGTGCCAAATTAGTGTTTATTTGCTTGTTTAAAGAATATAAAATGTCGAGCACATCTCAAAAACACCGCAACTTTGTTGCTGAACCTATGGGAGAAAAATCCGTTACAGATTTAGCTGGTGTGGGAGAAGTACTTGGAAAGCGTCTTGACACCGCTGGGTTTGACAAAGTAAATATAAAATAATTAAAATCTAATAATAATAACAAAACACATATTCTACGCATTTTCTATCTTTATCGCTCATATATATCTTTAATGGCCCATACAATTTTAACAATCAATTGTCTAAAATTAGTCATCATTTATATTTGTTGCTTCTGTTGATTTTTAAATAGCTATTTGGTTATAATTCGTATTTAAGTTATTACTTAATGTAAATGTTCAATGAATTGTTCAATGAAACTTTCTTAAAAGGACATATTATTTTAGAATTCCTTGATATGTTCAATCTCGTAAATTATTAAATGACTCATTTTTAATGTCGTAACTTCTGAATATTCATAGCTTGTTTAAAATAAAATTTGCATTTCTTTCAGGCTTATGTAGTGCTGGGACAATTTTTGGTATTGAAAAAGGACAAAGAGTTATTCCAAGAATGGATGAAGGAGACGTGTAGCGCTAACTCAAAACAATCTTCAGATTGTTACCAATGTTTAAAGGACTGGTGTGATGAGTTTTTGTAAAACTTTTTTTATTAATAAATAATAAAAGAATATAATTTTCTACATTTTTATATGTAATAAATGTTTAAAATATAATTATAACTGTACTAGATATAATGTGTAAATAATATGTGTATAATAAATTGTGTTATCTATAAAAGTACAAATACATTTTCTGTCACTATTCAATATAATTATATTATTAATTAAGAATAAGCTACTTGTACGTGTCAAAACTTAATTTGTATTTTATGATGTTGATTTGTCGTCTTCAACTTGTCACAATTTTCATTGATCTGGTATTTGGTTATATAATTGGTTATTAAAATATATGTTTTACTAAATATTTTGTCAATAATATGACGTTTTATTAATACCTTTCTCTTTAATTTATTATTACACTGCATTTTGATACAATTTTTATAAAAATAAAACAAAATTATAGAATGAATATTTAATTTAAAGTAGATAAATTATACATAATTACAGAATATTTCCCATTTTTCATTTAATATGTACACATCACTGAAAAAATCTGAAATTATATGTATTTTTTCAGTAATACCTCTAAATGTTATACCTGACAAGTAATATTAAAAAAAAAGTATGAACATAAACTAAAGATCTAACAAACTGGCACTAAATAAAAATTAGAATGTTAGAAATCAAACTATATTTAAATAATAAAATATAATGTTTTGTAATTATTCTGAAATTATTGCTTTAATTAATAAAGGCACAGGTATAAACTGGTCATCCAATAAGAACTGGTGTAGATACGGAGGAGGGATAAGTAGAATGTAATTTCCCGCCTCCCGTCCCCGGATCTGAATCAGAATTGTCCTATTTGTAGAAACAAACCACACAATATTTTTTATTAATATTGGAATGCCATTTTCCATATTTATCCTATATATATATATTTTGCTTTAATGTTTTCAATGCACTTACTGTTATATTTGACCCATAAAAAATCTAATATAATAATAAATCTTGTATTAAATTACATTAATTAGCAGGTATAGAAGCTTTTAGGCCAAGAATACAACAAAGAATATAAAGAAGAAAATTAAAACACCAAAAATTTTAAACATAAGGGCCCTGTTTCCAGTAATATTTTGAAAATATTTCATTATTTCTCTATGGCCCGCTTCGACATTCATTTCAGATTCACTGATGTTAGCATCTATTCTGCCAATAGCCTCGTCTTGTTCCTTCACCATGTGAGCTAATTGTTGGAATATTCCTCCCAATTCAACAATAGTACTTTCAATGTTATGCATCGTTTCAGCTCTTTGTTGAACGTACGAGTCTGTATCATCTCTTAATGCCAATTGCTGAGTTTGAAGAGGGGAAGATTCACCGAAATCTATACTGACTTCATCCGGTTGTAATAGAGATGGTACTTCTTTTACTACGGGAGCAGACCCCGAGAATTGTGTTCGTCTATTATTTTGATGTTTAAGATTCTCCGACCTTACTTCAAGGACCTATAAAACATTTTTTTATTATATAAATACAGAATTATTTATTTATTTATTTTTCATATACCACAAAATATAACATTACAAACAAAATAATTTGGAGTACAACAAGCGGCCTTATTGCCTAATTACTTCCATCTAACCTTAGGAATAGGAAACATCTGGTAATAAACCTTAATACATAAGATGGGGTAAGGTAATACAATGTATTTCTTTATATTTACCTGTTTAAATTGGTTGCTCATAGATGCAAGTCTAGATTGTAGCGCTAAGACTACACTTGAAGAATGACTGTGCATACTTCTGCGGCCTCTTGGCATCTCACCGAGCCTAGCTATTTGCTGGTTAAGGGAATTTAAATCCCCCTTAATAATATATGTCAGCTCATGAATTTCCATGGGTCGATCATCAAATAAAGATTTCTTTTTTGCCACTGAAAATTAGTAAAGATGTATTTTAATAGTTGATATTTTCATATTATATTATCTATCCACTTTGTATTAAGTGTTTTGTTATGTATTGCTGGTTCTAAAACAAAATAAATACTCACAAATAGCAAGCTTTTCAAGTTTCGTGTATGTGCTAGTAATATTTTTACTAATCACTTTTGCCATACTCATGAATTGAGAATATGTGGCAAGAATTGCTGCTTTCTTCTCATCTTTTACAGTAGTAGGTCGTACAAAAGTTCGACCTTGAAGACTTCTAACTGTTGATGCAAATTCTTGAGTCCTATCTTTTGCAGCCATTACAGTTTCAAATACAAATTCTTCAAGAAAATCAAAAATACTATCAGATTCAAAGTAATTAGCTTGTTGTCCTTCCGAATTGGTAAGTGTCTGTTGGTATATATTTCCGTTTTTGTTTAATTTGTTGTATGGTATTAGTTCTTCTTGTAAGAGAGGTGTCTTTTCCGACACTCCAACGTTACGACGACGAGGGAGCATTGCATTGTAGATTTAAATCTGATAGTAAATTATTTTCTTCACTTTTGTTACAGCACTACTTTCACAGTTGTTATTATAAGACGCACTCCTACATATAATGTTAAATAAAATAATTGGAGACGACGAAGACTGTAACTATTATCTTGACAACTCAGATATTATTACTTCATATTTTAGGTAATGACATCATTTTCATTTTAATATTTTGGATAAACTAAACAAATTGAATACATCAATTTCGTAATATTGAAATTAGGAATATGTAATAAGAAACTGTAATAAGTAATTAAGATTAACTAAAAATGATGACGTTGACATTATGAATTTGTGGTTGACATTTGACATCATGACTCCTATTAGTGACGAAGAAATCGAATTCAAAAGCAGTTTTTGGATTAGAGGAGCCTTTTGAATTTAAAATACAATAAAAGTAACTAGCTCTGTGTACATAAAAGACTTCAAAATCCATATAATTTAAATTTAATAATGGAACTAAATATGAAAGTCACTAAAAAAGTTTATTCTTTTAAATAAATATTAAAGGGGCCCCTTAAACCTACACCTGGATAGCAAGTCCTAGACCAGGGCTTCTTAAACTTTTTTATATAGCGACCCCCTTCAAGCTTAGGAAATTTTAAACGACTCCCTCCTCCATATAATGATCATAGTATCAGATTTTTGCGACCCCCCTGGGGGTCGCGACCCACAGTTTGAGAAGCCCTGTCCTAGACATTGTTTGCACTCCTCCTTGCAACGGAATGGGCCCGGCAGATGCACGGTGAATCCATGGAATGCTATGAAGCTCAATCTCTATCAATAAAAAAATCATTAAAACAATATATATATATCTAATTGAGCGAAGCGAACGAAGTGAGCGGAGCGTTTTACTGGAGACTTATTGCATTCTTTGTCACGAATTGGCTCAAAAACTACTTGACGGAAAATTATGAAACTTTGCAAACAAAAAGACACACATAAGGTGATGGTTTTAAAAAAAAATTTTTTTTTTAATATCATGTCAAAAAACTGATATCCCATTGAAGTCAATGGGTAACGATGAGTGAATACACTGGGCTCGCTTCGCTCAATATGCAAACGGCACCCGAGATTTTGCGAGTGTAGCGAGTCGAAATTGAGGGTTTGTTGGCGCCCCTAGTTTATTAAAATATATATACATATATATAATTGTATACACTTAAGTAATTGTTAAAAAAAATATGTTTATCTATGACTAAATAACTAAGTTGAGCGAAGCGAACGAAGTGAGCGGAGCGTTTTACTGGAGACTTTTTACATTCTTTGTCGCGAATTGGCTCGAAAACTACTTGACGGAAAATTATGAAACTTTGCAATCTGAAAGACATACATTAGGTGATGGTTTTTCAAAAAAAAATTGTTTGAAAAAAAACTGATATTCCATTGAAGTCAATGGGAAACGATGAGTCAATATACTCGGCTCACTTCGCTTAATATGTAAACGGCACCCGAGCATTCGCGAGCGCAGCGAGTCGAAATTGAGGGTTTGTTGGCGCCCCTAGTTATATATAACATTATCAAGTAGTGTTTTCTTATTAATCTGTGGTTTTGACCCTTGTCCGTCGTTAACGTCAAAATTTAAAAGGCTAAATGTATCTGTTAACCACATTAATGTTTAATCTATTATCATAAGTCATAACATACGAATTAAATATGAAGTGTATTAAATAAAAATATAAGACTTTTCCTTTAAGTATGTTTAAAGATGATTGTATATTTAACTAAACTTGTCAATCTTCTTGCTTCAATAATCCAGAACTTTATTGTTTTCACATCTTCAGTTGGTCAAGTTATAGTTATATTAATATCGACTATAACATCACTAATTTTTGAAACAATTAGAATTGTTTTGGCATTTTTTCAAATACTTTATGAAGATAATATAAGTATTTTTTCGGAACAACTACCAAATCTGGCAACTGATTTGATTGATGGAATAATAGCCCAAAGTTTGTACTTTCAAAACATTTTATTAATGTCTTGTGATGATCTGACTTTTAAACTTAGCACGTTATTAAGCAGTGTTAAGTGGACGTTCGGTGCAGTGTTTATTGTATGTCGTGATGTTTTATTAATGCTTAAAAAGACAACAATATTACTCGGTGATACACTATGGCTTGTGCTTACATTTGTGCCTGTGCATTTGCCTTACCTTTTAAAATCATGTGTTGTATATGTAAAGGATATTATAGTTAATAGTGTTGTAGATGCATATATGGTATTGCTTAAAATCTCAAATTTCTTATCAGATGTGCCTTTAGAGTCATTTGTAGGTTTACTTACAGCCATAATCATAACTCGTTCCTGTATACATTTTAGAACAAGTATTCAAAATCTAGTTAACAATGTTTATTGGATAATTGTAAGAAAAATTATGTATTTTTATTATGCTATCTACAACTACTTCACTGATCCTGAAGGAAGAATTATAAGCCAGATGGTGGGTAATCGCCCTATCCTGTCTAGAGATGTAGGTGCTCCAATATTGAATGACCCTGATGAGGCCAATAATGCAGATGCCCTCTGTGTAATATGCCAGGAACGTCAGAAGTGTGTGTTGATTTTGCCTTGTCGCCATGTATGTCTTTGTACGGAATGTTGCTTGAGGTTGTATGGGTATCAACGCACATGCCCTGTTTGTAGGACTTTTATATATCACTCTGTTACCATTTATTTATGATTATTTTTTAATTATTTATTTGTTATAGAGAATCCAATCCTTTATTTATATAAGGATTTAAGAATGTCGAGGCTGGTTCTAGAAATATTTTACCTAATTGTATGTAAAATTCTAAAGACTGATTGATGATTTCAAACTCGGATCAGAAAAAGGTTGGATTCTTCATATTTATCTAGGATTTATAACTGTTTTTTACTTATTTTATTGTAACTGGCACAATATAATTAGCATTAAAAATGTGATAAAATAATATATATGTTGCAATGACTGTTAAAGATGGTCAACATCTATGTTTCCAAATAAATAAAGATAATTTAATTATATTTTATTGTACTCCTTAATAAATAATGTTCATACATACACATGCTTTTTTTTCTATGTTTTAAATATACTCACTGCCTGAAAATCGTATCTGTCATTACATTTAGTGTCTTTGAAGATATTTAACGTAAAAACTGCTATCATTAAAATCACAAAACCTATGAAACATCCTAAGATGTCTTTATTTTGCATGTGTTCCCACTCCCTGAACAAAATACCTGAAGCAATTATGACTAATACCGTAAACATTATATAATACACGGGGGTGACTATATTTGTACTAAAAATGTCTATTGCCTTGTTTAGATATACCATTTGTACCATTATACAAACAACAGATGCTCCTAAGAGAAACCAAAATAAATAATTCGACATATTGTTAACATCACTGTTAATAGTCTCTTTAAGACCTAAAGCGACCCCTTTACAAAATACAACCGTTAGGCTTCCGATAGCAGAACAAATTAATAAATAAACTATTATATTGGTATTGCCGAATCTTGGAACAAATATTATTTTAACAATAAATGTCATCACTATTATAGTAATAACATAGTACACAAAAATATCGTTGTAAAGTTTATCTGATAATTCTGTAAAACTACTTATTTCTTCATGTTTCGGTGAATGTATTATAAATATAATTGAACCCAAAATACATAAGAAACAACCAACCTGCAACAAAAAACTTTCTTAGGCTTTTGCTAATAGCATTTTATTAATACAATTTACAACAATTTCAAACCTTTCCAATGAAATACAGTTTCTCATTAAGAAATTTACTTGATAGTACTGCAGCTACAAGAACACTCAGTGCTCCCAAAGGTGTTACCAATGCTGCTGGAGCAAAAGCATAGGCTAAAAGATTTGCAGCCTCACCCATGCCCACTTAAATAAAAAAAATATTAGCTAAAATAAAATTAAAATGATAAACGACTATGGTTATGAATCATACTTGTTAAAAGGCCAAGCCACCACAACCATTGCTTCAGGTATGCGTACCCTCCTGCAGATGCTCTGGTTTTACCTAGAGCATTCATTCGTTTGAGGGCCACTTTTTTAATAATAAAACTAGATCCAATGAAGACACTAGATGATATAGCAAGACATAGACCCATAATAAACGACCCGTAGTCGTAATTCTGGCCATCTATATTTTTGTTTTCCATCATCTTTTATTCGTTTGCTCATAGCTATTAACTTAAGTGATTACTGATAAGTAAATAGTCTATGCCTTATCATGTTCTATAATATTATTTAAGATCATTTTAATATTTATCAACAATTATTAAAAAGTATTTAATATACAAATTGTTTGACATAATTTTTAATTTATGACAGTGACCCTAGAAAATTGACAGGAGATTTTCAATTTCTTGTATAGAAGCAACGTCGACATATAGATATTTTTTTTAGAAAATTACGAAAGAAAGATGACTTCGATATATTTAATCTCGAACTATCGATATTCGATTTTTATTTTTGTAGGGCATTACAAATGTATTTTAACTGTATATTTATATATGACGCAGTAGTCGTAAATATAAATGTATATTTACGACTACTGCGTCAGTATCACACACGTACAGCAGTACTTCATATATTGTATAATTCAGATCAGAATTAAAGAATACAATATTTTCAACCAACTATTATACTATTTTTAATATACGTTTGGAGTGAAAAGTATATTTTGGTCCTTCGAGCCGGATATCATTTTAAACCATACATTTGGCGTGAACAAACCGAATATTTGGTCTTTTGAGCCAGATAATATTAAATGTATAGATTTGTAGCGAACTTTCCAAATATTTTGGCCCTTCGAGACAGTGACATGGGAGTGAAAGTAGGTGACCTTGAGATCAATTGCTTGCTATATACAGATGATGCAGTGCTCATTGCATCATCAGAATGCAATTTGCAGGCGTTGGTCATCACTCTGAAAGGTGGGTGTGAAAATAATGGTCTAAACCTGAATGCAGATAAGATGAAGGTTCTGATATTTGAAAGAACTCAAGAAAGAACAGAATGTAAGAACAACGTGAATGGTAAGATAATAGAACAAGTGAATGAAGTGGTATATTTGGGAAGTATGTTTAGCAGAGATGGAAGATACGAAATGGATGTGGAAAAGAGTATTGTTGCCGGTAACAGAATCAACGGTGCTTTGGCTGCGTAGTTGAGACGACAAAACGTCAGCATAGCATAGCACGTTTGACTGTACACAATATGATTTTGCTACCGACGCTGTTATACGGCAGCCAAACGTGGGTAACACAGAAGAAGAATGTAAGAAAGATGAATGCTGTAGAGATGCGATCTCAAGAACGTGCTCAGATGGTTTGGGCACGTCTAACGAATGAGTGATAAAAAAGACTTATATAGGAAAAGTGAGCAGCAAGAGAGACAGGGGCAGGCCTCGAATGTCCTTCGAAAACACAGTATGTATGATACTGGAGGAAGGTTACGTAAAAAGCAGGAGGACCCCCCGCAGGACATGTATGAAGCGGTTGATGTCTATGGTCGAGGCGAAAGAAGTATGCAGGGACCGTAGTGTTTGGCGCGCCATCGTCTATGGCTACCCGCGAGGGATATGGCGTGAAGATAAATAAGTAATAATATAATAAATATATAGTGAACAGTCTTAATATTTTGTTCCTCCGAGCCGGATATCGTTAAAACCATATATTTTTAGTTAACGGTCCAAATAATTCGGTCCTTCGAGCCGGATATCATTTAAAACTTTGATATTGAAATTTTTACATTATATAATTTGTCATATTGTCATAGCGACGCATTCTTTTATTATGACATAAATAAATTTATTTATAATAATTTTAGAATGACAAAAGATACAATGTATCTAACTCTTAATTAATTTAAAAACCTTATTTTAATATAATGTGGGCAAATAATAATCCGTCCTCTTTAAACTGAAAAATAAGATAAAGCCTAAGCTGTTTTATATTGTCCATCATAATATACCAGGCTAAGGCGGCAAGGAATCTGAGGTGTAACTGTTTGCTAAAAAATATAATAGTTTATTGTGCTTTACATAACACTGATTGTAAAAGAGCAACAATATTATAAATATAGAAAATTACAGATTAATAACTTCGTTCTATAGAGGAAAACTATTATCGGTGGCTCACTTAATCTTAGCTCTTAGTTCCAATAATGTAGTTTCAAAAGTTTCAATCAAACATAGTGGCGCTCTCTGTCAAGCAAATTATTGAACTTTCCTGTATTTCGCTCTATGAATATATTGTTTTATGCCTCTATCAAACCCCTTCTGGTGACATTGACCAAAATGAAAATAAAATGGAGAATATTTCAACAGCCCTTTGTAATAAAAATAAGTCGGTGATAGTGTACATTGGCTTTAATATAGATATTATTATATAATTTAAAAGTCGAAACAGGTAGAAGTCACTGGGAGCCAGGTCTGGGCTATAGAGGGAGTTGTTCAATTCTTGGAATCCCAACTCAAACTTGTGCACAAGAGCGTTGTCATGCAAGAGTTGCACCCAACGACTAAACATTCACCGTCGCTTCTCTAGTATCGCTGTCTTCTAGTTTTTCAAAACCTTAGCATAATACTTCCCTGTGATTAAATCCTTGTGTGGAAGGTAATCAATTATTAGCATACCTTCCATATCCCAGAAATTTATCACCATAATCTTCCCGGCGGACGGTTGAGTTGAAATTTCTTCGGCTACGGTGGACCCTTGTTTCCATTGCTTGAATTCTTGTTTTGTCTCCGGGTCCCAATAATGAATCCACGACTCCATCATCCGTTACTATTTTAGACAGAAAAGCTTCACTCCCTTCCTCAAATAGGTCCACGTTTCACTTTTGAAATCAGAACACTATTTTGTTTCTGGAGGGGTGTCAGCATTCTGGGGGCCTATCTTGCACTGACCTTGTTCATGAACAAAAACATTCGTGTAAAATTCTCAAAACCAAAAATTCTGAAACACCGCATTCAGCATTTAAGGCGAATGTATGCTGCGATCATACGCTCGTTGACGAACTTTGGCCCATTTCCTTCTTTCACCAAAAACTCGATGACGGCACGGTGATTTAAACTAACATTTTTCATATTTTCCACAACTAGACTTAAGTAACGACCTCTCACTAGGACAGCTGATGCGCTATTGAACTAACACCAAGTATCACGATTCACGACACTTAAGGAAATGTCAGTGCTTGCACCTGTTTCAACCCTCACTGTGTCTATCATATATAGGTAAATTACTTTAGGTTCTCTCTTCGTATATACGATTCGTGTAATTTTTCATTCACACATTCATTTATTAGAATAATATCTATTTTCTATACGCCTATAGAAAAGTAGTACCCTCAATTTCTTGATTTTGACAGTCATTCTTATTACACTCCCTTACTCAACCTTCCATAACAGAAACCATAACGTTTCCCGCTTTTTTAACTTTAAAAGTCATAACTGTTAACTGTCATTCGGATACTTCATACTACGGAGTTGCCGAAAGTCGAATTATTATTTCTCTAACGCATTACTGTACTATTATATATCTGATAATAGTGTAACGTGTGAAATAATTACTTTTTCAAACAATACACCAGTACTTTTTATATTTATTAAAGTGTGCAGATATAAAATTACTTCTTTGGATTAGGTTACTATATATTCCGTGTGTTTGTTAAATTACTTTTTACAAACTTTTTAATCAACCGAAGCCGATTTAAAAAATATAACAATTATAAATACTTAAGTACTTAAAAATGGTTGGTAAATTAAGTAAATTATATGTACTTAAAAGAGGTAAGATATTATTCAAATCACTTAAATTTCTGTAAGGTACGTTTATAAATTATTAAGTTCATAATACATTTGTAGATGGACGGACGGAGGAAGTTCATATTGACAAAATAACTTCACGAATAAAAAAGTTATGTTATGGATTGAATATGGATTTCGTTGACCCTGTAAGAGCAGTCTTTTATTTACTTTTGAGCAGATTATAAGTATATTTTAAGAAATGCATGTTGAGCTTACTTATAAGTAAATTGTTATGCCTTGTTAAAATTATTTTTTGATTTCTTGCTTGCTAGTTTTGGGTACGTCTAAAATAAAATTAGCAATAGCATTAACAATAACTTTAACAACCAATTAATCCTTTAACAGGTGAGCATAACTCTTAAAGTAATAAATGGGATATACTCCGGAGTTACAACTGTAGAACTCGACAACCTTGCTGCTGAAACTGCAGCTACTATGACTACTGATCATCCAGATTATGCTCTTTTGGCTGCTCGTCTTGCCATTTCTAACCTTCACAAAGAAACTAAAAAGCACTTTTCAGGTACTTTATCAACCAAAATGTTTTATACCTTATAGAAAGAAAAATCGTAATGTATGTATTATTCTCTAATAATATGAAAAATTAAATATAATTGAATTTTAATTTCAGATGTGATGGCTGATTTACATAACTTTGTTAATTCATACACAAAGAAGAAGTCACCTATGATATCGGACTTTCACTATGAAATTATGATGAAAAACAAAGATAGGTTGGACTCAGCGATTGTGTACGACAGGGACTTTAAGTACAATTACTTTGGATTCAAAACTCTTGAAAGGTCTTATCTATTGAAAATTAATAACAAGGTATGATGAATATGGTATTATTTATAATTTGATGTCATTTTGTTATCAAAACTTAATGTTATTTTTTTTAGGTCGCCGAGCGTCCACAACATATGCTTATGCGTGTGGCCATTGGGATACACGGGAATGATATAGATGCGGCTATAAACACTTATAACTTGCTGTCCGAAAAGTATTTCACACATGCGAGCCCAACACTGTTTTCGGCTGCAACTCCTAGACCCCAGTTGTCGTCTTGTTTTCTGATTGCTATGAAAGACGACAGCATTGAGGGTATTTATGATACATTAAAACAATGTGCATTAATTTCTAAATCGGCTGGAGGTATCGGTCTCCACACCCACTGCATAAGAGCTAAAGGAACATATATAGCTGGAACAAACGGTGTTTCCAATGGTCTCGTTCCTATGTTAAGAGTGTATAATAATACCGCGAGATATGTAGATCAGGGAGGCAACAAACGGCCGGGGGCTTTTGCAGTGTACTTGGAACCGTGGCATGCAGATATATTTGAATTTTTAGATTTGAAAAAAAATACTGGTAAAGAAGAGGTTAGAGCCAGAGAATTGTTTTATGCACTATGGATACCAGATCTGTTCATGAAAAGGGTCGAAAAGAATGAGAATTGGAGTCTAATGTGTCCCCATAACTGCCCAGGGCTCGCCGACTGTTATGGAGAGGAGTTTGAGGCGCTCTACGAGAAGTATGAACAAGAAAATAAATTTGTTAGACAGGTGCGAGCACAAATTTTATGGAAAGCTATAGTCGAGGCACAGGTTGAGACGGGTACACCTTACATGCTGTACAAGGATTCCTGTAACAGAAAAAGCAATCAGAAAAATCTTGGTACCATAAAATGCAGTAACCTTTGCACTGAAATTGTGGAATATACATCAGATGACGAAGTGGCCGTGTGCAACCTCGCATCTATAGCCGTAAATATGTTTGTAGAAAACGGTATCTTCAACTTTAAAAAGCTGAAGGAAGTTACAAAAATTGTTACACAAAATCTTAATAAAATCATTGATGTCAATTTCTATCCAGTACCAGAAGCTAAGAACTCAAACATGAGACATAGGCCGGTCGGAATTGGTATTCAGGGACTAGCTGATGCTTTTGTATTAATGAGAATACCATATGAAAGTGAGAAGGCAATACTGTTGAATCAGCAAATATTTGAAACCATTTACTACGGTGCTCTGGAAGCAAGTTGTGAATTAGCTGAAAGAGACGGTACATATAGTACTTATGAAGGAAGTCCTGCAAGTCAAGGTATTCTTCAGTACGACATGTGGAACAAAACTCCCACAGATCTTTGGGATTGGAATTGTCTCAAAGAAAAAATTGCAAAGCACGGTCTCCGCAACTCGCTTCTATTAGCACCAATGCCCACTGCATCTACTGCACAGATACTTGGCAATAATGAATCATTTGAGCCATTTACCTCAAATATATACCAAAGACGAGTGTTGTCAGGAGAGTTCCAAGTGGTGAACCATCACTTGCTCACAGATTTGACCCAGGCCGACCTGTGGGATGAGGAAATGAAGAATCTCATAATTCATCACAACGGTTCCATACAAAATATTGAAAGGATTCCGAAAGAAATCAAAGAATTGTACAAAACGGTTTGGGAGATTTCAGTTAAAACCACAATACAGATGGCCGCTGACAGAGGGGCGTTTATTGATCAGAGTCAATCCTTCAATATTCATGTCGCTGAACCAAATTACGGAAAATTAACTTCCATACACTTCTATGCGTGGAAAATGGGTTTGAAAACTGGAATGTATTATTTAAGAACTAAACCGGCCGCTAATGCTATTCAGTTCACAGTCGACAAGGCCAAAGTGAAAACCGCTAACGGTAAATTAGAGAAGGACGAAGCGAGTATGTCAATGATTGCATGCTCTTTGGCAAACAAAGACGAGTGTTTAAGTTGTGGATCTTAGTATATGTTTTAATATAATTATTGCTTTTATTAATTACTTTTTACCTTTTTTCCTTTGCACAATCAAGATGTTCGCCTAATAAAGTTATTGCAATATTGTTTTGAATTTTTATTATCCTTACAAAATCTAAATAGGTATTGGTTATTTACAAAAGATGGCAGCACAAGAGTGTGATGGTGTATATCGGGGTGTGATTTGAAATCTCGGAAGCCCCTACAATAATTTTCCAAATAAATTATTTTTTTCTGTCAAGATATATTTATTGTCAACTAATAAAATTATTTAAACAAAAAATGTAGTCATTTGTTTAAGTCAAATACATATTAAAAACTAATTTACCGTTAACGAATAAAACTTCGAGCTAAATAGAGACTTGCAAGATATAACGATAAAAATATGTGAAAATATAAAAAAAAAAAATGTTGAAAGAAAACAAAAGTTGCTGACGTGTCAAAATTTGGAGATTTTTATCATTGTGGAAGGCACTGGGGCAGTAGTCCGCTTGTACATTGGATCTTTTTGGGGTTTAGCTTAAAAATCGCTATTGGTGTATTAGATAGAGGACACTAGGTGTCAGTAGAGACGCAACAATTTTATACGGTGTTCCTAAAGGTAGTATATTAAGTTACGACGATGACGACGGCTTGGTGTCCTTAAGCAACTGCTCGATATATATATATATATATATATATATATATATATATATATATATATAGTTTTATCACTTTGCCAACACTTTGAAATAACGGCAGCTGTGTCCAACCGAATCCTCTCTCATTTATTGTTGAGTTCAAAAAATTTGTTTCTTTATATTAAGTTATTATTATACATAAAAAAATATTTGGAAATAGCTTGGTAGCTTTGTGTTGGTGAAATAATTTTTATAATCAGGACAGTGATCACCCTCAAACTTATTTACATATAAGGTTATTACTTGACAATTAATTTGATTACTACGTAATGATAATACTACATTCCTCCTTCTACATTCCACGTGGCTATTTGTAGCTCCGTCCTCCACCTTCCGCCGTTGGGAACATGGCGTGTTGGTTAGCGGTTCCCAACACGCGAGTGTTCAGGGGTGCTGATCTGTGAACAGACCATTATCTAGTCGTTGCTAGAACAAGAGGTCTGTTTGCAGGTTGGCGCAGCCGCACGCCGTGTCCAAGCTTGGCGTCGAATTGTCGCATAAGAAGCTGGAAGCTTCAAGATCCACCGATCAGAGAGGAATATCAAGAAAGGGTTTCCAAGAAGGTTAAAAGCTGTGATTCTGAAAATAAAAGTGTTGAAGTATGCTGGCAGAACCTTAGGAATGGTATGGTGAAAGTAGCGACAGAAGTATGTGGTAAGAGGAAGGTTTTAGTAAAAAGCGTGATAAATGGTGCGATAATCAAGTGAAAGATGCTGTAGAGTTAAAGAAGAAAGCATGGCTGGATTATAAAGCCTCTGGTAAGGATAAAAGTATGAGTGAGATAAGAAAAAGAGCGTACAAGATGCAAAAGCACAAAACGAAAGCACTTATAAAGATGAAGCGTGAAAATTCTGAGAGAGAAAGGGATGAAAGGTTGACGAACAACTTCCGGGAAAACACGAAGCTTTTCTGGCGAGAAGTTAGTGGTTCCCGGGGTTGTTCGGTAACCTGTAGAATGAAAGGGGTGCTTTCGAAGAGCGGTGAAATTTTAACTGCGCAAGCACACTTTTTGCAGCGGTGGGCGGAATTCTACAAGGAGATGTATAAACGTGAGGACGCCGCGGTCTTGACTGCCTGTTGCTGCTGCTGCTGAGTCCAGATGTAGCCGATGGTGAAATCAGTTTGGAAGAAGTAGAGAGCGTGATTCGAAGTCTGAAATGTGGTAAGTCTGCGGGAGCAGATGAAGTTACTGCCGAGATGATCAAATATGGTGGGCCACGCGTCTTGGACTTTTTCTGGTTTTTGTGTAATTTATGCTGGAAATCGGGGGAGGTCCCAGACGATTGGCGAAGTGCAGTCATCGTACCTTTGTATAAAGGCAAAGGCTACACAGATAGACTGTGCAAGTTATAGGGCTATCAGTTTGATTGGTTTGGGCGGTAAGGTTTATGCTAAAATATTAGCCAGAAGAATGCAAGAGAGATCTGAAAGGCTGTTGTGGGAGGCCCAAGGAGGTTTTAGACCTGGAAGAGGGTGTATAGATCAGATCTTTTCCCTCCGCATGATCACGGAAAAGTTTTTGGCCCTAAACCAAAAGGTTTTCTATGCTTTTGTGGATTTGGAAAAGGCGTTTGACAGGGTTGTCAGAAAGAAGTAATGGGAGATACTGCCCCGATACAATGTGAATGGACCCTTGCTACAGGCTGTAAGGTCTCTTTACCGAGATCACTCAGCCTGTGTGCGAGTAGGAGCTGGCATGTCGCCCTGGTTTGACATCCAATCGGGTATCCAGAATGCAATTTGCAGGCATTGGTCACCACTCTGAAAGATGGGTGTGAAATTAATGGTTTTAACCTGAATGTAGATAAGACGAAGGTTCTGATATTTGAAAGAAATGAAGAAAGAACAGAATGTAAGATCAACGTGAATGATAAGATAATAGAACAAGTGAATGAAGTGGTATATTTGGAAAGTATGTTTAGCAGAGACGGAAGATACGAAATGGATGTGGAAAGGCGTATTGCTGCCGGTAACAGAGTCAATGGTGCTTTGACTGCATTGTTAAGACGGCAAAACGTCAGTATAGCTGCACGTTTGGCTGTACACAATGCAGTTTTGCTACCGACGCTGTTATACGGCAGCCAAACGTGGGTAACACAGAAGAAGAATGTAAGAAAGATGAATGCTGTGGAGATGCGATCTCTTCGCAGAATATGCGGAGTCAGTCTAGCTGATCGAATCCGCAATGAAGAGATCCATAGAATGGCAGGTACTAGCGAAGATGTCACGGTGAGAATGAAGAAGAACGTGCTCAGGTGGTTTGGGCACGTCGAACGAATGAGTGATGAAAGAATAGTAAAAAAGATTTATATAGGAAAAGTGATCGGTAAGAGAGACAGGGGGAGACCTCGAATGACCTTCGAAAACACAGTATCTATGATGCTGGAGGAAGGTCAGGTAAAAAGCATGAGGACCCCTCGGAGGGCATGTATGAAGAGGTTGATGTCTGTGGCCGAGGCGAAAGAGGTATGCAGGGACCGTACTGTTTGGCGCTCCGGCGTCTCTGGCTACCCCGTAAGGGATATGGCGTGAAGCTAAATAAATAAATAAATATAGATAATACTACATTATGCGATTGGTATAATTTCAATCGGTTCTCTAAAATTTAAATATTTCTATGGTCCTTTTATTTAACTGCCATGAAACTAAGCAAGTTATGCAATTCACCAATATATACGAGGGGAGGTCCAAAAGTTCGTGGAATGAAAGGGATCTAAATAAAATAAAACAATAAAACTATTTTTCCTATTCAATATAATCACCCTTAAGCTCAATACCTACATTTATTAGACCTATGAATTAATTTTTCTAAACCACTATAAAAATTTCCGTCAAAATGAGTTAAAATTGCCTCCCTTACTTCATTGTCGTTGGAAAATTTCTTTCCCCTTAAGTCTTTTTTAAATTGGGGAATAAAAAAAGTCACTTGGGGCCAGGTCTGGACTGTTAGGGTGGGTGAATTAGGGATTCATACCCATGCGTGTGCAGAGCAGCCATTGCTATTCTGCTCTTGTGAACCGGCGCGTTGTCTTGCAAGAGCAACACACCCTTTGTAAATTTTCCTCGCCGCTTTTCCTTGATGGCATCCTTTAATTTTTCTAATATCGTTGCGTAGTATTCTTCGGTTATAGTCCTTCCCTTTTCTTTATAATCAATCAAGATTATCCCCTCACAATCCCAAAAAACAGCAGCCATCATCTTTCCAGCCGACTCCGGCACCTTGAATTTCTTTGGCGGTTATGTCCCCTTTTTATGCCATTGCATGAACTCTTGTTTGGACTCATGCTCAAAGTGATGACTCATGCTCTTTCTGAAACGGCGTGAGCATTCTCGGTACCCAGCTTGCAGTGACTTTTGTCATATCCCGGTGATCACGTAGGATTCGCAAAATAGTGGTATCTGATACTCCAACCAATGCATAATTGTTTTTTCTTCAAACGGGCATCCTCTAGTACAATTTTCGCCACTTTTTCGACGATGTCCGATGTGGTGGCCTCAACTGGCCTTCCTGAGCGGGGGTCGTCTTCAGTTTACTCTCGACCATGTTTATAAAGACCATGCCACTTGTAAATCATTGATTTACTGCATTCATTTAAAGACCATGCCACTTGTAAATCATTGATGCACTGTTCCCTATAAACGACTCCTATTTCATTCAAAATGGTTTGAGCGTCCTTTCCTTGCTTGGTAAGGAATTTTATCACAGCGCGGTGTTCAATTTTCTCCATAGTTTAAGTTCTTTCCGGATTGACTATTCGTAAACGAATAACGCAATCGGGTTGAAACTCGGTATTTATACTAATGATGAGTCTCCGATTCGTATCATCCATCCATCCTCTCCATTCCACGAACTTTTGGACCTCCCCTCGTATGTTTAAATGTTAGTCGGTTTCTTTGTTTTTTTTAACGACGGTAAAGACTGAGGAAAAAAGTTATAGGTTTTGTTTCCGAAATGTATCTTAGGTTTCTGTCTCGAGATACATTCATAATATCAAGTTATCATAATCAATCAGTTTAATTAAATTAATAAAAATAATAATTCTTAAAAATAAAGTATTTTATCCTTAAGTAATTCATTTGTTATTAGCTCAAGCCCAAATTGTGTTATTAAACTATGAACATGTAGACGTTATATTATTTAAATAAATATAGAATAATAAACTCATCGACACAGCCAGGCTCGGACCTGTGACCCTAAATATACACAACCTCATATTATACACAGACAAACACTCAGTTCAATGCTAAGTAAATACTTTATTTAGATTTTTTATGATTTTTATATATTTGTAATTTTAAAATGATATATTTGATTCCAAACACAGGTTTCCACTTAGTTTGGAGGTTTTTAGTAAAAAAATTATGCAGGTAAGTATTTTTCAGATATTTACAGCCTTGTTATACAAGGATAGCCAGTGTACCTATATATTAACACCATTTCAAATGCTGACGCTGCGCCTCATATTCAGTGAACACAACACGAGAAACCATATAGTAACTACTGGCACTACAGGCATTCTTGATTCTTCATTAATTATAAGTTTTGATTGATTGATTTCAATTGCAACCAGCCATTAAAACATAGTTGCCGAGGTGCATGATTTGATGATCTTTGTTTCATAATTAAAAAGGGGGGTAATAAAAGCCAAATATATAATTGTAAAATAAAAACAAACTTATATTAATAATAAATTAATTTCATATTATATATAAATTTAATTTTTCTTATAGCTTCTTAAAATTGGATGTATAATATCAACCGCTTCATACACTTCTTGGTTAGTTTTGGCTCCTGAAAAAAAAATATATATAATGGCTACAATTACAACAAACAATTATATTTTGTTATAACTTACCTGTGATAACCATTTTACCGTTAACAAATATTAATAAAACCACTCTTGGTCTAATCATTCTGTAAACTAATCCCGAGAATAGTTCGGGTTCGTAAGATGTAAACTGGCCATGTGCCTGTTGCAATGCTTCTAGCTTTATTGGGAATCTTAAGTCGGCAGTTGCTAAGAAATTAAGCACTTTGAAGTCTAGAAATTTCACCTGAAATTTTGTATTAAAATTGTATTTTGATAGACAATTAACATGACAAACTGTAAATGTTGAGTGTTTGTAGATATGTTAGGTGTAATAATATTAAATTGTTAATAAATTTTATCTATACATAAGTATCTTATCTGTTATAAGTATATATTTTACTAAAATTCGGTATAAGAATATTTCTGTTTGTATTATTTTAGATTATGGACAAAAATAATAATAATTATTATAATGATAAATATCAAACCACACTGGTTAATCTGCAATATCTGTTCTTCTATTTTCATTCTGTGACAGACAAAACATTATATGCCCTTGTGGCACAAAAACTAAAAAGCCATCTACTAAAAGAATATATTACCGGAAAACCAAGTTTCTGAATAATTCTTGCAAATTTTCTAGCAGCAATGTATGAATCATGTCCATTTTTGGCACCAGTACAAACAATTTTTCCAGATCTGAAAATGATTTAATTCATAAAATTAAATATTAGTTAAATGTTGACTGTTCTATCGCATTTTAGGTTAAAAAAATAAACATATATCATCCAAGATTTTATGATTTAAGTTAGTGTTTATGCAACATCTGCAATGTTGGATTTACGTCATGTAAACGAAATGGTCAGGAATAAATTTATAGTTAATTTCAACACTGTAGAAGTAGAAGTGAGAGGTATAACAGCAAAATCTCCCTACAACTTATTTAAGGATCTTGGCCTTTCTAGAACTATAGTTATACTTTCTAGAACTAGAATTGGTTCATTTCTAAAACATATTTCAAGGGTGGCTTTAGTAGGTTCTTAGGAAATTTGGTTAGGTACGGAGAGGAGTGTAGACAGTGAAAGTGAGTGTGTATGCGCATAGTAAATGAGCCCCTTATACCGACACCTAGATTGCAAGTCCCAAGCATTGTTTGCACTTCTCTCCTTGCAACGTGATGGGCTCGGCACCCACACAGTGAATCCTTAGAATGCTAAGAAGCTTCGTCTCTTTTATACAACTAATATAAAAGAACTTACCTAAAAACTAATGCTGTGGCTCGTGGCTCCAGAATCTTCATAACAACTCCATTGAATCTAGCCGGGTTGTATTCAGAAAACCTTGTTCTACAATATATGTCCAATAAATTCAATTCGCAGTCTAAACTAACTGTTGATATACAATTTCTGAAAAAAATATAAATTACTGTAAGATGTTTGTAAATTTTATGATTTAAAATAAAATGGTACATACTGGAATTTTATACTACTTTTTGCTTGGTTGACAGCACTTGCCATAGGAGTGATAGCACTCATAGAGCTGTGTGGATTCACTGGTTGGGTTTGTGGTGTAAATGAGCGGTGGGTTGGTGTGAGTGTAATATCTCCTGAAACATGTGGTGTTGCAGACAAACTCTCGAAATGGCGGGGTTGCTGAGGTGTTCCAATGGGGGGAGCGTATAAGGATTTTTCATTGCTACTAAATGAGTTTTCATTTTGTTGTTCTGGTTTATCATTTGAAGGTCTGTAAATAGGCTAAAAAAATTATTTTATATTAATATACAGTAATATTTCTATTCTATTTCCCAATATTGGTTCGCTAACTCGGAATTATGCGTTTTCATAGGAACTTTGGAATTTATGGTAATAACAATATACTTGTATAAAAATCTATTCTTTTATATACATGACCTCTATTGGAATTTTTCGGGACCAGCAAACGAAAATAAAAAAGGCATATTTCTTTTTTCTGGTTTACATACCGTAACTACAGTTTTTTCATTCTCCTCCGTCATTAGACAATCATTTACCGATGGTACTGCGAAATTCATTTTAATCTTTTTTAATGTATAAACATTTATTATACGTATTATATTATAAATATCTGCTTGGATTATGAAATAATTTAAATATAATAATATACAATCTTCAAATAACAATTTTCAAATATTTAATATTTAATAGTCTAAATATATTTAATATTCATCAATCAATGCTAATAAACATTTTATATTAGACTAAAACATATTGATAACATTGATAATAATTATTATACGATTGACAAGTGAAGTTTGCTTTTGCTGTTTGACAGTTGTTGTCTATCTTACAGTTATGGGACCACAAATTACTTGCACTGTTCCTTTACTCTACTAAAAATACTCTGTACAAATATATCACAAGTTCCAGACTAAAAGCTCACGGTGACAAGAAGCGGTGTAAGCTGTTTTATTTAAACAGCATGTTTAAGTTTAATGGTGGTAATTATGGGTCGGTTAATTAAAAGCTGTATCACGTAAACATTTTTTATTGAATTTTGTCAAAAGAAGAAAAAAAAAATTGTGACTGATTATCTGGTGTGCTATATTATACCACATCTCACATTAACCATCTGAGCGCAATAAGATTTTTACTTAAAAACGTACAAAGAAAGTTGTTGTTATGAATAAATTAACCTTTTTACTTTGAAAGTTTTTTAAAGATATAAGTTTTATCCATTTATTGAGGAAGATTATGGGCTATGTATTTACATATTACAATATACAACAACAAGTTGGCCTTTAGACAACATAGCGCTAATATGGGAATAACTTTATTAACATTAAAGATTGGAAAGTAGCTTGCCATTGTTACGCCTTTAAATCTTTAATAAACAGGGGAAATGTGGGCGCCAACAAACCCTCAATTTTGATTCGCTGCGCGCGCGAAATCTCGGGTGCCGTTTGAATATTAAGCGAAGTGTGCCCAGTGTAATGACTCATCGTTTCCTATTGACTTTAATGGGATATCAGTTTTGTTGACGATTATTCCTCAACGATTTGACATTTTTCAATTTTTTTTAAAACCATCACCTAATGTGTGTCTTTTTGATTGCAAAATTTCTTAATTTTCCAACAAGTAGTTTTTGAGTCTATTCGTGACACAGTATATGAAAAAGTCTTCAGTAGAACGCTCTGCTCGCTACGCTCGTTTCGCTCAATAATTTTTATGTGATAATTTTTTACTTTTAAAAAATAATATTTAAGGTATATTAATTTTATAGAAATATACATAAAACCAATCTTCAATCTATAAAAGTTAATTAAACTTACATAAACAAAATCAGAAAACAATTTTTTATATCATATCATTACATTATTATAAGGACCATAAATAAATCAAAGCTAATATGATGATATTTTTTGAAAAACTCAATAATAATTTTAAAATTAATCTTTGATTACAAGATTAAGAAGAAAGGTATTTTTTCATCGTATCAATAAAAAATATTTGGCTCATGGTTGTCAATAAACTTAATTTATAGACCATTATAAACTGCTAAAGATTAATTCAACAACCTGTATTAATCAATAATAGAAAATGATGTCCTCATCTTTGACTTGACTATATAATTAGTTATAAGTAAGGAGAACGAACTTAGTTGCACAAGTAAACTCAAGCAAATAAATAATAGCACTCCCCTCTTCTTGCCTAATCACTATGACGGCTGCAGTTACCAATTCTATTTTATTATTTCTTCTTATGGTACAACAATCTATGTACAATATATTTAACAGTACAACTACAAGTACAGTCCAAGACTACTTTTACGTCTATGATTTCTAGTCACTTGATTTTGACATTAGAAAAACAAAATTTGCTGTCACTGTCAATTCTCAAAGAAGTTTGAATCCTGTTTATAATTTTTGTTCTATTGAAACCTAATTTTAATCTGAAAACATCTATTATTTGAATTAACAAAAGCATTTAAATTTATCAAAATAATGGCTCCCAAAGCTGGTGGTGATTCCGCTAAAGTTAATTCTTCAGTTTATAAAGATAAAAGTAAACCTACCGATATTCGCTTGAGTAATATAAACGCCGCAAAAGGTAAGAAATATATAATTAAACTATAAACTATATTATTTATACTTTTAAGAAATAGTTATTCTAGATATTTTTTTTAATTCTTTTTATTAAGATGAAAACAAATTCTATTTCACTATGACAATTTTATAAATATTCGTACCTCGAAAGTGAATCATCTGCTTCAACTTAGGCTTTTATTTTAAGAAAAACGTTAAATTTTTCAATATATTTGTTATTATAATACAAAGAACACATGAAAAAAATGATTACATTAATAATTTCATATTTGTTTTTTTTTTATTTGAAATGAAAAAAATAAAAGAAGTTAGTCGTGTTTAAATGTTTAAATGGAATAACATAAATACTTTTATATTTCTTAATTAAATTATATAATACATAATATCTTTTTTTCAGCTGTTTCAGATGCAATCCGAACAAGTCTTGGCCCTAGAGGCATGGATAAAATGGTAAACATAAATATGTATAGGATATAAATAAACATTCTACAAGGCATTCATTAGTTGGTCTAATCATAAAAACACTATATTCTATGTCAATATAACATTAACAACAAATAAAATAATTTAAAAATTTCTATGAATATGAGTATTGTAATATATTTATTATGATAATTTATATATCAACTTATTCACACTTTATGTGTATTAACTATTAGTATTTTATCATTACCTCTGATTATTTAAATCAAAGGTTCCCAAACTTATTTTGCTGCAACTCCCCAATTGTTTTTATTCTCATCCAGACTTTAATTAAATGTTTATTGTAAAGGAGACTTGTTGCCAGAGTGAGAAATAATAATGAAACTTTACAACATTAAGTAACTTTTATTCAAAATTCACAATAACCAATATTAGATCAGCACCCCCCACTTTTTTGGGCCCTTTACCGCCAATCTCTAGGCCTCCAGTCCACAAGGGGGCATTATCACATGCTTTGGGAATGAATGATTTAAATTAATATTTGTTTTTATTTTAGATTCAAGCTGCAAATGGAGAAGTGACTATTACGAATGACGGAGCCACCATTTTAAAACAGATGAGTGTCATTCACCCTGCTGCAAAAATGGTAATTTTTTTTTACTTTGATAAATGGTTCTTAGATAAAATTCTTGGTACATATCTTTCTATTTAAATTATCTAATTTATTTATTTTAGTTAGTAGAGCTGTCACGAGCTCAAGACATAGAGGCTGGTGACGGTACTACATCTGTTGTGGTGATTGCTGGAGCTCTCCTTGATGCTGCAGAGAAGCTTTTGCAGAAGGGTATTCACCCAACTGTCATATCAGATGGTTTTCAGAAGGCGTTACAAATGGCTCTGCAGGTTATTTTAATTTTTTTTATATATTTAGCTGTTATAATGCCATTTAAATATAATGTTATAATTTAATAGGTGATAGAGGGAATGTCAACACCAGTAGATCTTACCAATGAAGATGCACTTTTGAAGGCGGCCGCTACTTCTCTTAATTCCAAAGTGGTGTCGCAGCATTCAACTATACTAGCTCCTATTGCAGTCCAGGCCATTCGTGCAGGTATATAAACATCAGTTTTATTGAAAAAAGAAGTAATTTTGTTTAAAATGTTAATATAAAACTATATCTGCTATTTAACAAATAAAAATTTTCAGTAATGGAACCAATCCCAAATGGCGTGGGTGCACGTGTGGATCTTCGTGACGTTAAGGTTATTGAGCGTATTGGCGGCACCGTGGAGGATACAGAGTTGGTGCAGGGGCTCGTCATACCGCACAGGGCTTCAAATGTGAATGGACCTCATCGTATTGAGAAGGCAAAAGTTGGCCTCATCCAATTCTGCATATCACCTCCAAAGACTGATGTAAGTGTGTTGATATTGTAGTGTGTGTGTGTATGTGGGTGTGTAAACCCATTTATAGATACATTTTTGTCTTAGTGACATTTATTTTCTACTTATATTTTATTTTGTTTGTGTAACAGATGGACCACAATGTGATTGTATCAGACTATGCTGCCATGGACCGTGTGTTGAAGGAAGAGCGCCAATATATTTTAAATATTGTGAAGCAGATTAAAAAAGCTGGTTGTAATGTTCTTTTGGTTCAGAAATCTATCTTGAGGTTTGTAGATATATTTTTTTTAAGAATGCCTTTCTTAATATTTACTGCATTAATTGTTACAAGCTGTCCCCCACCTGCGTGACATAAAATACATCGATTATAAGTGTATTTTTTGTTTTAACTACTTTAGTGTCCTTTGTTAGTGGAATTTCATAAAATCGGATCTTAATAATATTTAACATACATAAAAAATGTACTTTAAAAATGTTTTTTTTATTATTAATGGCAATGCTTATCACCCATGCGGGTAAAATATTGTAAAATCATGCACTTTAAAAAAGTGAAAAAATATTTATATCAAATTTAAGTCTCTAGGATTTATAGTTCCAGAGATATTGTAATGAGTCAGTACATACAATCTCTTATATATTTATATATATATTTAACAAACAATTTTATGTATTATATCGTTCTCATTACAGAGATGCCCTCAGTGACTTGGCTATTCATTTCTTAGACAAGATTAAAACAATGGTAATTAAGGATATTGAGCGTGAAGATATTGAGTTTGTTTGCAAAACTCTTGGATGCCGCCCCATTGCATCTCTGGACCATTTCACGGCTGAAAATCTTGTAAACGTCGACCTCGTCGAAGAAGTAAACGAACCTTCCGGAAAATACATCAAGGTACGGATAGAGAAATTAATATAATTTCTATACTCTACACATAACGACAAACATATAAATGATAATCGTTGCAGATGAGTGGTTGCTCAGGCGGCGGTCACACCGTGTCGGTGCTGGTGCGCGGCACTTCCGGCGCTGTGGTTGCGGAGGCGGCGCGGTCGCTGCACGACGCCCTGTGCGCGGTACGGTGTGTGGCACGCCGGCCCGCACTGCTGCCGGGCGGAGGAGCGCCTGAGGCTGCCGCGGCCGCCGCGCTCGCTCGGGCCGCCATCGCCGCTCCCGGGGCCGACCACTACTGCCTCAGAGCATACTCAGACGCACTCGAGGTCATCCCGTCGACTCTAGCCGAGAACGCAGGTAATTTCTACTTTAAAACTGATTTAAACCTATTTTCAAATGGAACCTTTCACGTATTACCGACACAATCTTAATCAAGTTTGGAACCCCTATTACCAAAAGGATATAATTCTACTAGAAAATGTACAAAGAAAAGTCACTAAGATGCCACAGGTTCTACGTCATAAGTCGTATCAAGAGTGACTACTAATTTTAAACCTCACAACTCTTGAAGAGAGGCATCTATGTGGTGATCTGATCGAAACATACAAAATCCTCAACCATCATTATGATCTACCGGATATACAAAACGTCTATAGCCCTAAGAGTAACAAGAGAGTATATAGAGGTCAGCAAATGAAACTAAACAGAACACCGACCAATAAACAAGCTGTATGTAACTTCTTAAGTAACAGAGTAGTTTCAAATTGGAACCAACTGCCAAAAGAAATTGTTTGGGCCAATTCAATTAATGCTTTTAAAAACTGACTTGACAAGTGGTTGAAATCGGATAAGCTATGATTTCTCAATTTCTCAACACAATTGTTATAGACACATCAGCTCATAGCTGCTCGTCTATAAATCGACAATAATAGTAATAAGTTTCCACTGATTAGAAAAAAAAACTTGAAAAACTTAGTAATAGTATATATAGTAATAATAGTAATAGATTTTCAGTGTTGAAAAGTGCTAAGCTTAAAACTACTTACATGTCAGTAGGAGGAATGACGTAATGCAAATATGTATACACGTAGTTAATTTCCAAACAGGGTTGAACCCGATCGAGACGGTGACGGAGCTGCGCGCGGCACACGCAGCGGGCGCGGCGGGCGTGGGCTCGGGCGTGAACGTGCGGCGCGGCAGAGTCACTGACATGCGCCACGAGCACGTGCTGCAGCCGCTGCACGTCACTGCCTCCGCGCTCGCACTCTCCACCGAGACCGTGCGCGCCATACTCAAGATTGACGACATCGTTAGTGTCCATTTCATTTATACTCACCATTAATCCTTTAGTACTTTGACATAATATACATTAAAGTTCTGTTGTTTAAAATAATATTTTTGTTACAGGTCAACACAATTAATTGAGGACATTAATATTTTACTAATTGAAAGATAATGAAGCAGTTAAAGTATTACTTATTTTCTCTCATTATCAAGAAAGTATCTTCACTTTTTGTCACAATTGTTCTTTATTTATATGGTGTTACTAATTTTACAAGATATTGACGACAGCATTTAGGTGTCAGTTTGTTTATTTTTACTTCAAAAAGAACAATAATAGATCTTTTATTATATATAATTCGAGATGAATAGAAATGAAGAGAAGTTGAATTTTGTTCATATACAATTAATGTATTCAATTAAAGCTTTATTTTAGTAACTACTGCTAGATTTGTTTTCTTAAGTAAGTGCAGGCATTTTTGTGAATTTTCCGTTGCACTTGCATTGCTTTTAGGACTAGGACATTTATCAAAACTAATTTAATAAATAAAAATACTAAAATACAATATATTGTTTTTATTAATTTATCATATACATATTATTTTATCTTTGATAAGGATGTATTTGGTTTGCTGCTTTGATGTTGGTTTTAATAGCAGACGGGGCTTTTGGCATAGTTGGTTGAGAGGGACCCATTTGTGGGGTTGGGCCTCTGGCGGGACCCATTCCTGGAGGTACTCCTTGTGGGACCATTGGCGGCATTCCTGGCCGCAGACCTTTACCAGTTCCAACTGCTGTTACCAGTGCATGAGTATCGGCTATACTATGGGTTGGTTGCATACCTAGAAAAAAGTTAGAGCAGTTAATCATTTGATTTGAAGTTATATTTGAAATACTTAAAAATGGTTAATGGTTTTTATATTCAACTATTCTTTTATGTATATGTTTATATCAATATTTTCACATGATATACATGTTGCACCAAGCCCAAATAATTGTGAAGATGCAATGCAATAGAAATTTCATTAATAAATATGATATACCTGCAGATCTCATAGATTCTCCTTCCCAATCCTCTCGTCCTTTTGAAATGATTTCCCATACATGACTCACAACTTTGGTGAATTGAGCCACTTGCTTCTGTTAAAAAAATATATTGGCTATTGTTATAGAAACAAAATATTGAGTTTATGTCTATGTAATTAAATTAACAAAAATAACCAAAATAAATATGTGTAAATACAATCAATATTCTGGGTATGAATAACTTACTTGTGCCGTATCATAACTCAGGGTGCTTGCTTTATGATTGAGCTGCTGAAGCCGTTGTTCAGCCTGTGGCTCAGGTTTGGTTCTCAATAGATCTGGCACTAGGTCATGTGTGCATGCTGGAACTCTGCCTTCAGTCAGTCTCGCTAGTTCTTCATCTCTCTCACATCCAAGTTGTAATGGTAAAACAACCACTGAACGCAATGAAGGCGCTAACTCTGCTTGAAGTATTTTACTTAAACCTGTTAACTATAACAATACTATTAATAGGACTACAATTGATTTTATATAATATTTAATGTTTCAAATAATGCACGTACATGTCCAGACAATATAGCATAATTATCTAGGAACGTTGGCCAATTAATTGTTTCGTATTCAGTTTCCAACTTGGTGATTAGTGCTTGGATAGCAATTTTTAAATCATTTACTCTGTTTAATATGGCATGTAAGGTAGCTTCCAGTTGTTTCTCTTCGCGTTGCATTTCGGTACCCTCTTGATATCGGTAAGATCACGATAGACCACTAATAAATAAGTTCCACAAAATGAAACTTTGAAATCACAATTTCTGTATTATATAAAAGATATTATAACTAAATTGAAAAGAGTAAACACTATTTTTACTGTATAACAAAGCTGAAAGCTCCAAAATCCAAATTTACCTACTGTATTGAACTTTTTTAATACCAATGATGACAGTTGTCTTATGAAATATGATCTGTCAAGTAATAGATGACAATAGCTATGGTCAATAGAAGTAGGAGAAGAAAAGAGTAAATACATACCAATGATACTGTTCCAACAGGGTATAATTTAATAAAGAGAAGAGAGAGTGATAATAGCATACTTTTCAATACATTGTACACTATGGCAATAATAATGCTTATTTCACTAATCGAATATTTTTAATTGGTCCGATAATTACATCCTAATATTTACCATAGTTAAATATTATTTAAATACTTTTGAATTACAAAGCGAAATATAATTTAAAAAGATTTTCTGAAAATAAAAAACCTATAAATTCTAATTGCCAATATTTAAAACTATTTATACATTAAAAAAAATGTATAAATTGTTTTAAAACATATTTTGCAAACTGTAGTTTGCATGCTTTTCAAATAAAGTTAAAAATAAGCTTTACATTAACCTGAACGCTGTTGACAGCATGAACTACGGAATGCTATAAATGATTGACAGTTAACATTTGACAGTTCAGATGTTTATTACCTTCAAACATTCACGTGTTTACTGTGTGGTAAAATAATAAGTGTGTAATTGTTCTAATAAAACAAATTAAAAAGTTCTACGGAAAACTACTTATAAAGAATTAGGAAATAAGAAAGATACCCATTTTGTTTTTAATATGGTAAGTTACATATAACTTCTATTTGTATTCGCTTTAAAAATAACCTTTAATATGTTCCACATTATTTTGTTTGTTTTTTCAGGGAAAACAAAAAAAGACAAGAAAAATCGTCGAAAAAAGATTTGCTCAAATGAAAAAACTTATCAGCCCCAGTGATAATAGAATTAAAGCTAGTGATCGAGCTGACCCTAAAAAAAAGAAAAAAACTAATCCACACGAGGTAAAGATTCGAGAAGTGCCACAAACGAGTTCAGCTTTGTTCTTTCAATACAACACCCAACTGGGACCGCCTTATCACATTCTTATTGATACAAATTTTATAAATTTTTCCATAAAAAACAAACTGGATATAGTGCAAAATATGATGGACTGCTTGTATGCCAAGTGTATTCCATATGTAACAGATTGTGTTCTTGGAGAGTTAGAGAAGCTCGGGAGAAAATATAGGGTAGCATTAAGAATAATAAAAGACCCCAGATTTGAGAGACTGGCCTGTATGCATAAGGGTACATATGCTGATGACTGTATAGTTCAAAGAATTACTCAACACAAGTGTTATATTGTAGCTACAAATGATAAAGACTTAAAGCGTAGAATAAGAAAGATTCCTGGAGTACCTATAATGTTTGTAGCTGATCATAAATTCACTATTGAAAGAATGCCGGATGCCTATGGTGCACCCAAAGGTGCTATTTAGTATAGAAATATTGTATTAAAAAATAAAAACATGTCTTAAAAACTTCCTTTTAATACTATCACTTACGGTAATCTTAAAATATTACACAAAAATTATAAACAACACTTGCAAGTGTAACTCAAAACTGTGTATACCACTAGTAAGTATAAGCTTTGATGCTAATTTCTTAATCACAATATATTTGTTAACACATAGTCATTAAACATTATAATTGTTTGTATCACTTCAGAAGTCTATATATATTTTAAAAGAATCACATATTGGTGATTAGGTAAATACTATATAGTTGTGTTCACTGCACTTGGTGAACCAACAACATCAATGATTTCTCCGATGGGTTTAGTTTCTGCATCTGCATTGGTGTTACAAATTGAGGCTGGTATCGTCAGTGTCTAAAAAAAATAATTAAAATATTCAACAATTTTATATTATAAAAAAAAAAAACAAATATAATTTGTATATATCTGCTTTTTGATAAATACACTTACCTTTCCAGGATTAAGAGCTTCATACTGGTGACGTAATGCTTGTAATTCAAATTCATAAGATGCTAGGGCATTTTTAAGATCCAATGCTAACGCCAGATCAGAACGCAATTCATTAAAATGTTTACAGATTCCCTCTGTTGGAGTGGGTGCAATATCTAAAAGTAATTATATCAAGTTAAATAATATATTTTATCAAGAGAAAGTTAACAGCTAGATTTCAATTATAATCTCAAAGGCAAATTAGATTGGTACAAATGAATATCTATGTATTATGAAATCATATTTTATACCACTACATTGTTGATATATTAGAAATGAGAGTACATCAGCAAAGTCACCAACTCAGGCATAGAAACATACCAATATTCATCATCCGCAGCTCTTGCTCAATAGCCTTTGTCTTACGCTGACCAACACCGGGTGGTAGCTTCATACGCTGTGAACGAAGCCATACACCTGCACCACGAGCCTCAGGAAATTTGATACCTGACCATTCCACTGTCTAGAAAAATTATTTATTATACTCATTGATTGTATAGCTGCTATTGAAATCAAATTATTTTCATGAATGCAATAAAAAGGAACTAGAAACTAAACACAATTAAAGTACCAAAGTTAATTAAAGGCAAAGGCTTATTGTTAACAATTTTGAAATAATCTATTACTTCAACATTGAATATAGTACTTACAACAGCTTCAACAGTACGAACAGGACGTTGTTGGGCAGTTAATTTCTTTTTGTGCAACTTTCTATCATGTCTTCTTGCAATAGTTGAAGTTGAACTAGTAGGAGTGTTGGCACCTTCATTGATAATACTAGCTTGGCTGCTGACAACACCATTCCCACTATCGGCTCTTGAAATGAGCTTTTGCAGGTCCTGAGTCTTTCTTTCCCTTTCACGTTTTCTAGCTTCAATTTTCTTTAACTCAGCCAATAACATTTGTTCTTCGTCAATCTGTAGGTTTACAGAAATTTTAAACAGTTTGCCATAGTTCAAATATATATTATAATGATATTATCAATTCTTTAATGAGAAATGTATATTTTGTTACCTGTTCTTGTGTCCTATCAAAGAGTCGTTTTAATTGTTCTTTTCTTTTCCTCTCGTGTTCAGCATCATAATGATAAACTCGCTTCTCTCCATTGACCAATGTGACAGAGTTTGACCAAGGGTTGGTTTTCACCTTTAAATGTTATAATACATATGTACAATCATTATATAAGTCATTATCTAATTACAAAAATTTTAACATAAATGATAAATATAAAAATACAATCTCACCTTACTTAAAATGGCACAAATATTATAGTATCTTTCCTTCAAATCCTCCACACTCCGGTCTCTAAATGCAGCACGATCCCATCTGTCATGTATCACAATAAAACGCAGATCAAATCTCTGGCACAAATCCATCAAGTGATCCGTCTCAGCTTGACTCCAGTCTTCAGATTTCAAATACTGGTTGTATTCTGATTCTGAATATGCTGGGATTGATACTTGCTGAAATATAAGAAATGAATTTCTTTGAAGAATTTATAATAATATCTGATTTGATTATATATTAATACAGGAAATTTTGTTAATTTTTATTATATACATTGAGAAGATTGATAGATATAGATAGAGTCTTAACACAATTATATAAATGAAAAATATATATTTACCTTATTAAATTGTGCAAATGGATACTCTTTGGCTTCATCGGAAGCTCTCTTCCAATGATGAAACACAGCATTATCCTTCCTGGCAGGGTTTGTAAATGGTGCCCAAACCCACTTTCTCACTTTACGCATACCAAGCTTGGCTTTGGTTTGTTTATATGCTTTGCCTGAAATACAGAAGCATAGAGCAGTTTAAATGAAGTTATCAGATAATGAAGATAAATTTATAATGTATATACCTGTATCGGTAGGTAATAGAGGAGGTAAGTCCTTGTTATCATTGTACAGTAGAGCAAATACTTCTCGATGCATCCCTTCCGGGCGCCGCACTGTTTTAGCGGTAACATACTTCTTTTTTACTTTGTCTCCGTGTATTATACTATCCCTAGTTATTTCAGATGCTCCAGGCTGTTCTATATCTAATATATCCAAAATATCTGCCATTTTATAACTTCTATACTGATTATAAAACTAATGAATATCGGCACGTTTTTCCGCTTTATACGGGTTTTTTTTTATATTACACCTTATTCCTTAATGTAACAAAAGAATATTTTTAAAGAAAATAAGAATATTCAACTCTACGCACTTGGAATTCTACATGGACAATTATACTTAAAATACAAATCAATACAATGTGACAATTGTTAGACGTCATCTGTCAATACATAATGTTTTATAAAATCTGTCCTCAATGTATATATTAAAATTTGTAGTGTTGCCAGCACTATTGAGACAGTGTATAATTATCTTTATATTTAATATAATTTATTGTATGTTTAAAAACTGTTAAGTTTTGATTGTACTCTTCTGTGATCCATAAATTGAGAGAGGTACTTCGATTTCTAAATAGATGAACTCTGTTTTTCCCCAAAAACAGGTCCAGCGGGTGGTGAATATTCTCTTCGCTCATAATTATTTCAGTATTTGGGCTTTTACATTTAATTGGCTTCTTAGTTTCATTACATTAATATGAAATTATAAGACAAACAAATATTTATTAGCAAAAGTTGGAACGTCACTTGCTTTTATTATAGATTCAGTTCTTTTAATGAAGCTGTCCAAAAATAAAAAGAAATTAAAAAATATATATAAAACTATTATAAATGATTTGTGATAATATTGTGAATATATAAAATAAAAATAATCAAAAAATGTAAATTATCTCTACCTCTTTTACCAAAATAGTTACTTGTTTAGGACAATGTTCTAAGCGCTTCAATAATTTATTTATTTATTTATGCACCTTAGAAAAAAAAGACAAAAGACTTGTTTTTTAAACAATTTGTTATAACACAATAAAATAAATTTGCCTTTGATTATATTAATCTTTGATCAAATACTTGGTTGGCTTGAAATATCTTGCATTCCATCACAGAAATTTTAGTTAAAAATGTAATAAAGCTTGAAACATTTGTTTTTAAGATTTCTGAGAAACAGTTACTGGTTTAAGATATAGATGATAAAGGACAATAATTGAAGGCAAGCAGAGACGTATTCTTCAAAATATCTTGGGACAGGTCAGAGAATAAGCAAATGGTCGACTGGTTTAATCGCATAACGATGGTATCCCGGAGATGGCAGGTTAAGTTCTGTACAGTACAAATTTTTAAATGGTAATCTATTTGTTTTAAATAAGTTATTCTTCATATTGTTCTTTAGTGCGTGTTCGTCACTGTCAGCATACACCGATGGTCAAATTTACATATTTTTCTTGAATGTGTTTAAAAAGTTTCAAACGAATATAAAAAATATGCAAATTAAATAAAATATACAAAAATGATTTTCAATTCTGACGGTTTTGAGAGAACAATTTGGTGGGAGATTATATATTCGTTATATAAAAATTACGATTTCAGTCATTTTTAACATTTTGGTTTTGATTATCATCGGTTACGATCAATCAATAGAACTTAATTCAGATTATATAATTCTTTAACTTAATAAGTATTTACTGCAGATATATGGTAGTTAGAAAAATATCATAGCAAAGACTCAGGATACCTTAATAGGAATTATGTTATACACAAAAAAATCTTTGTCTTTCTGTATACGACTCGATAAAATTAATGCCATGAATTGTTATTTTATCTATTAATATCTATTTAGAAGACTTCTAACTTTACCTATATACCTTTCAAATAAAAAAAAGTTTTCGTTGTGATACGAGAAAGGTAAATTTATTAATTTAAAAAATCTGATGTATATTATAGCAGATTTTTTTATCTATTTATATAAATTATATAAAGAGTTTTTCACAATGTTGCAAAATCCAAAAGTGATCTAAAAGCGACAGGATTGTCCAGCGGCACCTGAAATTTATATTACTTTATATCAGGCTTTTATTAAAATTTTTCACGAGCGTCGAAAACTTAATAAGACTGTCTGTTATGAACACAGCTATCACACCACCGTTATTGGTTAATAAATTTTACTTTTTTTACTATATATTATTGTTTGAATTACGTATTTTGTCAGCCTTAAACTAAATATTAATATATTTCTTTGTCGCATGCTACATGATATTCAACACAATTATTTCGTTACTAATAAATAATATATTATTGTATCCTTACCAATAGTCCTGCCACGTTAACCCAGTAAAAACGAAGTTGATCCGATATCCTGGAATAGCCTTCATAAAATCCGTTTAATGCTGTTGCTTTTCTAGTTTGGTTTAAAAATTGACTTTGACCTGCCCATTGCAAATTGTCAACCCATTCCAACTGACCTGAATTTAACATAATATTGATTAAAAGTTGCCACCATTTTGTTTTTATATCTAAAATCTCATTTTCAAGCTCTTTAGGGAAATACAAGAAGTCCATTGCAACTGGCAATCTGCAGAAACGAATACGCTTCAACAAAAACATCTTTTAAAAGAACAAGTTATGACACTTTACTTTATTTTAAACTTTATAGAGATGATATAGATGTTTTAGATTTGTTGATTTACTGAACTGTATTGTTGATAAATAATAATACCCGTTAATTAAAGATCGGAAATAGAATGATGACCTTACCAGGGGTATTCGACACGGCGTCCAGGTTACCATTGTAAACAGTGACTGTCACGTTAGTGTTATCAAGAATATGCTCAACTGAAATTTTTTTAAATATATGTATATTAATAATTAATTAAAGAAAATACTAAGTATTTCATAGATATTTTTTAAATTGTATATATCTTAGAATATTAAATAATTTTTTTAGATTTTATAAATAATAAATGTAAAAAAATATTTAAGAAGGTACTATCTTGTTGTATTAAAGTGGATCAAATATTTGATTTTATCATAAAAACGAATAATATAATATAATACCTGTATCAACAATGGGTACCATATAAGAACTTTTAAAAGCTTGAACGGCTTGTGTTCGTTGTCCATCGTATCTCACTTCATTAGAAATACCCAGGGCAGGTCTAACAACTGTTTCCATAAAAACTGTTGCATCCTGGTTGGACTGAAGTACTCTGTTTACGTAACTCTTTTGGCCGAAATATTCTGCAAATAAAAAACAGGTAACATCTTTGTGTATATTAAAAAAATATATAGATATTTTTTGTAATATTACCTCCAGGAGTGCTACGAGTAAGTTTCTCAACGATATAATTTAAATTAACGCTTACAGCGCCGGCGTTCTCGTTAACAAATGTATCCAGTGATGTAAATTGATCAAACGCTTGTCCAAATGATTCAGAATCAACAAGAGAATAGGTTAGATTTGAAAGTTTTTCAACTTCTACGCGTCCCTTTCCATCAATATATGCGAGTTCCTCTAAATAATATCCTAGTTTTGTAAGCACTAAAGCAGGGGAGACTATTGGATTGCCTAGAAGAATGCCTTTTATCTGATCAGACACGCTAGATTCCTGTAAATTTAGGGTGATAATGATAACGATACAGGTTTATAAATAAAATCAAGATGTTAAAACAAATTATTAACCTCAGATAACTTTTTTGTAAATGGGATCGCTAATTGAGATCCATCTCCGATACTGCACACATAAATGGGAGCGTCTTTGTACTCGTTGTGAACATCATAAAACGATTGAAGCATTCGCCATAAATGTTCAACTAAAACATAACAATTATAGTTATAGTTATTTTAATTAAAAACAATAACAATTTCGAAACTTACTATTTTCTTCTAAGTTTGGAAGACTGGCATCGCCTGATGTAGCTGTACTGAAGCCGGTGCCGATGGGAGCATCGACAAATAGTAAATTGTAGTTATTTACCTATAAGATACCATTAATAATATTGGTATTTAAAATTGTCTATAAACGTATGATAACAGATTAACTATCAAAGAGGACAGGAATCGCCTGTGACCTCTGGGATAAAATAACGGGACAGTATCCCAGAGATCGCACGTTATGCTCCAACAATACCTAGTATGATACAAACCAATGAGTCGTCTCTCCTGTTGAGATTTACATCATAAGGTCCAAACATCCCGAAGTTGGCGAGATAACTCGGAGGTTCCCCAGTGACTCCATGCAACCATAGCAACAATGGTTTGGTTGTTGGAGCGGCGGCCAGGGTTGGGTAAAACCACCAGAAAATGTCACCTTTCCCTTGAACTCTTGTGAACGCTGCCGTGTATGCGACATTTCCTATGTTTTCTCCTTCCAACCCTGACGAAACATTTATTTATATACTATACATTGTAATATATATATATATATATATATTACGAGTACAATGAGTTAAAAGAAACAACGTAGTGTTGAATAAGAATATTAATTAGATGTATATTTACTAAATAGGTAATTAAACTTACGAATTGTTTCATACAGATCAGCATCAGGATTAGGTGTAACCAACCACCAAATCAGGACCCCTAGACCAGCACCAACCACTACGCCAACGAGTGCTAAAATTATAATAGTTATTTTTCTCATGACGAGACGTGGGTCGTTTTAGAGAACACAATTATGCCACTAAATTGCTATCCAATGATAAGTTTTTATTATCTTTATATTTCTTTTTGTATAAATGATTAGGCTTAAGAAATTTATAGATAATTTAAAATAAAGCGTATCTTATCTCTTGATTATAATATTTTAATTAGCCAAAATTTATGGATAATTTTAAGTAATGATTACATAATATTAAGATCGTTTGAACTTGAAAGCAGGTTAAACTCATTAAAGTTTAAACTTATTTAAGAAGTTACTTTTCCATCTGTTTTTCTTCATATTTGTTTTCATTTCAATAATTAAACATGTGATTCAAAGAAGTGTTTTTTCTTCATTTGCAACTATTCTATTGCAAAATTGAGACGTTCTTCAGTTTGAAATCGCGGTCAAAATCTATTCCGTACATTGTTATACTTAATAAAATATTAACGTGACCAAGTCATTAAATTAACGTATTTACTATGTGATACAGATGCTTAAGTATTAGTTGTTAAATTTATCTTCATTTATGTTTTCTTGTTTTGTTGTTTTTATTTTTGTCATCGAGTTTATATGGATATACATTATTTTAATAATTTAAACTAATATCACTAAAGCAAAGGTATAAGATAATATAGGTTAAAATTATATTATAACAATGCTGAAGCTTTATACCATACATAGTCTACTAAATTGCCATTTGTGGACACACAAGAACAAGACGGTAACGGTTTGAGTTTTAAGGAATATGTTAAATACTTAACAAATGGATATAACCTGAAAACTAACATTAGAAACTATTAACATTCCACATCGCTTCCCTAGGAATTGAATTGTCAGGAATTTTAGTATTAGTTCACGATATAAAATAAATATTATATGCCTTTAAAATATCAGATTTAGCTATTTTTTTGATATGATAGTTGGTCAAGACATTCCCTTTTATGATGGATAATCCCATCATTATATACTAGACATATAAACAATACTGGGGATACTGTTTATTGAAGAACACAGCGGCTAGGACCGCAGTAGCAAAGACTCTCGCGCTATATAACTTCACGTACGATCATAAAAATACATTTTTATAAAATTAGGTCTAGGTGGTCCTTGTATCCACTGTGAATTCCCACTACCAAATTATCCATAACATCTGTCCCTGACTGCCACTGGATTTGAAGTTGCTGCTTCTGTTGCTGCTGCTGCTGATTTGGTAGAAGGAAGAGGCATTTATTGGTCTTAGGATAGTTTTATGAGATTGAAATATTTTCTAGAAATTCCTTCTAGTCGAAACTAAGATATTATAAATTGTTTCTATGTCTTTGTAAATATTTGTATGACAAGTTTTAAATAAAAAATTGGTAATTTTATTTTAGATTCTAAGCAAAAGGTTCTTAAAGGCCTTGTTTGATAATTTTTTAGATTTTTTAGAAGAAAAAGGTAACCTAAAAAGTTAATTAAAACAAAACTCTTAAGTTTTTTAGCGTGATGTGTATTCAAATATGTACATCTTGTACAATACTATACATATTGTACAATACATCATGTTAATAAACAAACAAAAGAACATGTAAAATTTAAAATGAAAGATTTTGACTTATTAATTATAATTAATTATAAATAGTTTAAATATATTTATACTATTTATACGCGAAAGTAATTGTTTCAATAATTTAATTAAGTATAATAATTATCTTAATGTTCTTATCTTGTTGTGGGCACATTTATCTGATATCGAGTTTCCTATAAAGTTACACAACAAGTGATTGAGGTTATTTGTGCAGTTGACGGATCTGTAATTCCGATGCGTTTCCTCTTTGACAATAAATTATATTAATTATATCCGCAAATTAAAACATCTTCATTACAAAAAACTGCCATTGGTACATTTAATATTTATTTATAAGAAGACATTTTAAATATATTTCAAAGTATTCTCTTTGTATAATAATAATATAATTAAAAATGTTTTATCCAAATGAAGTCATGTCACGTAAGAAGGCGGCGCTTCCCGCGGGGTTGTCTCTCGGGACCTGCAATGTTAATTACGATTAGATACTGAATTTAATTGTAGATTACATGCTGTTGTCATAATTATTTAAGCAATCATTTATTAAAATTAAGGTAATAAAAAATTTACATTACGAATAATAACATTTATAATACCACTTTGGTAATATTGGCAGCTAGAAAAGTGTAAAAAAATAAATTCATAGTGGCGTTCACTATACTGTACACACTAGCTGTTACCAATAATTCTATCTTTCCATAAACACATTTTATTATTACCTACCCTACATACTTACCCTACATTTCTAGTTTAATTCTAATAAGCTAAATAAATTAAAATAAATGTCCTACTAACAGTGTCTAAAAGTACGGAAGATTTAGGGGACGTATGTACATTACTCTTTAACACAAAAATTACTTCACGAATTAATTAAAGATGACATAGACTACAATTTGTAATGATTTTGTGCATTTTGGTGGTGATTTGAATTTTACCAACCAATGTCAAATTAAGCGTCTGCGAATCTGCGGACAATACTGTCGTTCACGTGGTAATATATTTCTTAGATCAAAAGAAAAAAAGGTTATATATTTTAGAACGTTTTTGAATGCTCTGGATAAGAGTTGCGTTTTACAGTAGTCTAGTCTTCTACTTAGACTTACACTATGTCCGGCCACATTGATCCAGAAGAATCTGAAGTTTCCGTACGACTTGTAGTATCCCTCCAACCGGTCGTCTACCCAGATAGGCGTGCGGGCGGCGTTCTTGTAGCCTTCCGCTCCCGGCCAGCGTAACCGGTCTACCCAGAGTATTTGTCCTAGTTTTACAACAAAAATATATTACATTAATCAATAAAAGTGTTTCCATATATGTTACTATAATAATATATTACCAGTTGTACTGCAAATAAGATCTAGATTTCCATTGTATTTTGTTATTATAATATCTGTTTCGTTTAGCAGCTTCTCGACTGAAAATATAATAAATATAATTATTTATCATAAGGTACTGATGATTGAGTTAATACTGCTTACTTATTATTTATTGTAACCCAATAATGGTTCAAAATAAAAAGAAATGAAATTTGATTATAATTACTTACAAAGATATCATATAGTTTTCAATTTGGAATAAATAGTACATAATACTTTTCAGATATTCCGATTCTAATATAATATATTCTAATAAGTTTACCGGAAAAATAAGTAAGACCCAATGGCTCATTAAAATGGCGTTTAGTTATAATGTAGCAGAAACTGCATAAAAAAGTTTTAAAAATGTGATTCTTGTCCAAAAGTTAACAGTCAATCATAAAAAATTATTAATTTTTATGATTGACTGTTAACAAAGATTATTTAGAATACATAACTTTAACAATATGTATTATTTAATATAAATCTATTCTTACACAAAAATAAAATACTTACTGCTTTTGGTTACTGGTTTCATAAAATCAGATGTAAGAGTATCAAACACTATTCTTGTTGATGCAGTCCAAGAAACATGGGCAGGAATGCGGAGCGCTTCCTTCACTCTCGTGTTCATCAACTCTTGAAGGTCTGGCACTGCTTTCGATGTTTTTGACATGGTTTGTAAGTCTGGGAGCATCGTTTCTGTTCCAATGTCTAAAAGTAAACAAACATAAATCCACACACATATTTAAATTTAACTTATAAATTTATTTACTCAAATACCAAAGTCAGTTCGATGAACTGTCCTGGTCCCGGGAGCAGGCATTTTGGTCAATATATTGTAAAAGTCCACTCTGATAGTTGCCCGATTAACTGCTCCTTGCGTTGCTCGCCATTGCGTCGTTGATTCAGAATATAATCCTGCATTTAATAGCCTTTCAGTTTCTCGAGCTTGTCTTTGTATATCTTCATATCCAGCTTGATCAACTAGCCCGGATGCAAGTAACAGAGGTCCCCATGTAAGAGTTGAATCTATAGGACTTATCCAGGCATTGCCCATAGCTATCCCTTTAAGATTGGACTTTATTGTTCCGGCTTTTTCGGCCTGTTACAAATAATACAATAAACCTTTGCTATTTGTTTAAAAATTATTGGTCACATAATTTAAAATCCACTTATAATATTATAGTTTTTGTTTAATATCAGAATTGTTTATCAAATTTACAATATTCTGTAAATATAATTATCGAGTCTTAAAAGTTGTTGTTAACAATATTACTAATATATAGAGCAAACTTAGTTTTCACGATTTTTACTTATTTATTTATCCAACAAAATACTAAGAACACCTTACCTAGGTAATTCAATTAGGTGGTTAATTTCTATCAAAATAATGTATTATATATTTTAGTAATCAGTACCTCCCGCATCCGAATACCCATGTCAACCGCCATTTTACCGCCGTACGATTGTCCGTAAATGTAAAGTGGTACTCCTTCAAATTCGGGATTAGATCGATAGAACCCTTTCATCAGTTCCACGAAGTCAAGAGCTAAAATGTTAATAAGTGAGTGTGGTTAATTACTTAATGTACAAACAGACAAAGTTAATAAGTTAATAAATGTATTGGTAACTGTTTCTAAAATGTTTATTTACCTATTTGATCATTTGTAGTTGTTAAATATTTAGGGTCGTCAACATAGCTAAATCCTGTACCAACAGGATTGTCTACAAAAATGACGTTGAAATTTTTCACCTACAATTAAAATATCATTTAATTCAAATGAGTAATATTTATAGTATTGGTAATAGATAAAAATCCTTACCCAAGTATAACTCCTCTCCTGTAAACTTTCATCGAGAGGGCCAAGTATTTGAAAGTTACCGATGCCCGTAGAGGAGCCCCCAGGCCCTCCTTGCAGCCACACTATGAGAGGTCTCTCAGTATAGCTGGTGACATTGGCGGTGGTGTAGAACATCCAGTAAAACATATGCGCACCTTCTCGAACAGTCACATAGCCGAAGTCTTGTTCGTAGTCTCCGAATTGGGCTGTGTTAGAAGAATTTCACATAGTCTTTTATTTCTTTACACTTTAACCTACCTTTCCACTAAAATTAAAAAATAAGTATATATACATAAAACAAGTTTATGTAAGAATTCAAAACGTGGGTAAAAATATGTTGAACATTTTATATGCCGATTACAAATTCGTTTAAATTATTACCATAAACGGACTGCCTTGTAATAAATGTTAATAAAACTAGTATAACGAACATTTTCAATATGTTACACTTTTGACTTGAAAAAACTTCAAATTATATGAAAATAAAACAACCTATTAATCCGATATGATAATTTGTGCCAAAAGTTGTTGATAAATTTTTATCTTTGATAACACGAAGATAAGTCATTGTAAATTATATTAACTAATTCCATTTCATTGCATAATTCGATAAAGAAGTTGGATGTAAAAAGTTATCATAAAAAATACTCCACACAAAATAGAAAGACCAGACAGAATTATTATAAAACAGATAGACCCAAAATGTGTGATGTGTGTTGATTGCAAAGAAAGATATTTTTATACTTTCTATTTGATGATCTTAGGGATTTTTTATGCTCCTTTTTGGGCTATCGACGGTGTTAAAAAAGTAGTATTTTTTTTCCTTTTAAAAGTTTCTTTTGGGGATTGATCTTGGTTTCGCTTAATTAAATTAGAATTTGGAGTCCTTAATGTGGTGACCACTGTGGCCGCAACTATTACAGACACATGAGCTCAAATCATACCATATAAAAACAATAAAAAAAAGATAGCATGGCGTGATGGTCCCAAAAACTCGCACAGTATAAGATGCTGTTTAAAACCAGGAGACCCAGCATTAGGAACGCAGCGCCGCTCTGAAGAAAGGTGGGAAGTATAATGGGTCATGTGGTTGTGTATAAAAGATTATGAGGGTTTGAAGAGTAACGAGGAAATAGTCTTTCTAACTAAGAAGGCTGCCTTTTAATATATATACAAATTGTGTGTTACACTTTGATTTGCATTTTGATACAGCTTGGCCTGGTATTGATCACTTGATAGGCGATTATTTTTGATCTTTAAAATTAGACTAAGTATTTCGTATACATTGACCGTATCTTTTATCACGGTCAGGTGTTGTTTTTGTTCTTGAGACATTTCCAAGATAATCTAAATCACAAATGCGTTGCATGTTATTGGCATATTTTGAAAAAGTACAGGTTGGCATTTTGGCAAACTTAAACAGCGTATCTGTTTAAAAATATTAAAAGCTGCATCTACGGAATAAAATTTATTAGTTCTCTGAATTATCATCACAAGGCTTACCGGCGCCTTACTTTATGTAATAAAATAATGCAGTTTAAGTTAAACGTATTTAACGTTCAACATTCATATTGTAACAGTTTTATTAAAATAATATTGTAACGGTAATTATACAATTAAATTTATACTAGGTATGTAAAAATTTATGAATTCCATTATACTTCAATTTATTTTTTTGCATTAGTATGAATAGTTGCGTAAACATTTCTTATATTAAATATAATACGATGCGCAACGGGACTACTACACTACTACTACTACATTATCAAGTTTGAATTAATAAACTATAAAACGATTTATTAGTAAATCGTAATTATTATTTATTATTATATCTTAATTATTAATTTAGTTTCGATCTCTGCTCTCCGTTCATGCTATGAAACCAGAGCATAAGTTGTCTAGTTGTAGATATATCCAAGGTCAGGTGAAACTTCAAGAAAACTCCAAGAACATGTCACCTTTGTCTTGAATTCTAGTGAACGTTGTCGCCTAATTATATTGTGTGTGTTTTTTCGTGTTTGGGAACATTGCGTTGTTTACTGTATTAACTGTTAACATTGTGTCTTGAATTTCTTATATCTATAGGACGTAGAACATTGGAACCAAGACGGTATAAGGGTTTTGAAAATTATAAATTTTTGGATTGTATATTTATTGGTTTTTATATTTAACGTAACCGAATTTCCAAGTATTAAAGGTTGTCTTGAAATTAACACTAAACCTACCAAGTGCCGGTCAAATTGATCGTTCTTAAACTTTTGTAAAACTTACACATTTTTAATCGTTATAATATCGTTATCAAACTACATGTCATTTTTTAGAGTATGCATTTAATATTTTCTACTCTCTTTACTTTTAGTTATTTCCAATATTACCTGCGTTATATAATAACATAACTCTTAATTACCGGTCAATTAGACGGCGTGCGGTAGGAACAGGTATATAAGAATTATTGGTAGGTTTAGTGTTAATAACATATCTAGTCGTGTCATCGTATACAATTATATATCCGAAGAGAATGACTTTGCTTGTCTTCTTCCTGGGATATATAATATTAGTATATACAAAAAAGGGATTGATTTTAAATGTACCCTTTTTAAATTAACTGAAATAACTCAGTTTGAATATATTAAAATAATCGCTTTTCGCAATATAATAAAACTGGTAAAATTGCATTAGTATGTAGGTCATGTATGATAGCTGCAGCAGGTGTGATATAACAAAAGTATTGATCTTCAGCCAGTTCAAAATATTTTTATTACCTTGTTCATGCAACATAAAATATAATATCAATTTCACTTCTCTTTAAAATTACAAAATTGATATTGTTTAATTGCATCAAGTTATACACTTATATTTTACTTTTCTAAATCTCTACTACACACATTTGTTGCAGTTTAATTTTTCAAAAATTGCAATAATCAAACAATATTCACGTATTACGAGAAACACAAATACCAAATATGTTTTCACAAAATTTCTATATCCCTGCATTATGTATAATAAAAAGAGACAGAGACACACACACGCATACAAACACACACACACACACAGCGATAGAGAAAGAGAGAGAGAGAGAGAGGGAGAGAGAGAGAGGGAGAGAGAGAGGGAGAGAGAGAGAGAGAGAGAGAAAGAGAGAGAGAGAGGGGGGGGGGGGAGAGAGAGAGAAAGAGAGAGAGAGAGAGAGAGAGAGAGATAAGCACGCACAGGATACGACTTTTAGTTACGTGATAATTTCTACTAAACCGCACTACTCATAAGTTGCGTTAAGGAATTTCGTTACAAAAGTTAAAGAGTAGAAATTATTAATTAAATAAAAGTTCATCATTTGAGTCGGAGAGAAGAAGAGAAAGTCCCTGATAACAACTTGTTCCTTAATAAATAACTCATCCATTAATGAAAGATATTTAATTGGGTTTATGATTTCTATATTTTATATTTCATCACCTTAGAGGTTAAATTTGAAAAACTCTTGCGCGAATCTTCGATCGCGTGTGGGGGTGGAAGGGGAGGAAGTGGAAAGCAGAAGACTAATAAAAATGATAACTAAAATACACTTTCTTAAAGCTTCTTATGTATATTGTCAGAGATGAAAATTATTTTTTAAACAACAACATTATGATTTATGGGAACGTAAATATAATTTCATCCATTGTGTTTTCCATTATCGTCACTCATGACATGAATTTATCACAAGTATACTGTTAGTAAGATTATTATTGAAAGCTAAGTTTGAGTAATATTTAATTAAAAATGTAGTTCTGAGCTTACATTACCCACATACAGTTGCTTTATGTTATATATTGTCAAAATAGAATATTGTTTAAAAATAAGTGCATCATAATATTAGATGACTTTTTGGACTATATGTTATTCGCCTAAGCATAATATACGAATCTTTGATTGGCATATTATATCGATCTAGTGAGCTTTTATGAAGGTAATATAGTTCCCAAATGTGGAGACGTTTGTTATCTGATAGATGTAATTGACTATATTGTCTTTTATGTCTGTTATATTGGTAGTAGAATTTCAAAACCATACAATCTCTTGAATTAGGTCGGGAAGGATATATGTGAGCAATCTAGTACTGTCTTAAGATATTGTAATATTATTATATAATTCTCGAGATAAGTCATGTACAGCAGGTGGCGTATAGAAGATGATAAAATAGAAAGGTTTTAGTTGTGTAAAAAAGCTGAACGCCGAGACAATGTTCTCAATTCATAGTACATGTTTAATAACATTAAAGATATCTGCTTCTTGTTTTTTCTTAAATATTATTTAGTCTATTAACAAATTTATAGTTTTTATTATTATATTAAAATCAATTTACATTGTACAAGTCTTTGAGCTATCCTTCTTTGATATAAAAACACGTGAAGTTTATAATTAGTAACAAATGTAGACAAAGTAACATACTCTACGGTAACTGAAGTTTAGTTGTGAGATCATGAATTAATTGTAATTAATCAACACCACATGCAAATATTTATCAACATAAAGAGCAGTCTTTCAATAAATTAAATTATTACACGCGGAAGTAAATTATAGTTAGAGCCGGACTGGAGACAACGCTTTTCAATGTGTTTATGAACAATGCACGGATGAAGGATTTTATCAAAACGAATTGACGTCATTGTGGTGATCACGAGTTTTGATAGTTGTTATCTAATTTAGAAGTATTATAAAAACTTGTAGGTCAGTTGTATTTATCTTCATCTGATATTTCTATACCCTTTCTCGTTAGAGTTATATATTATTATATAATAAAATAAGATATATTCATAACAAAAACGTGTACTTTGGGTAAATCTTATTTATATGATTTCCATTTTATAAAAATGTATTATGAAGAGCTTTCAACATGTGTATATAAATTAATGGCAAATGTTTTATCCAAATGAAGTCATGTCACGTAAGAAGGCGGCGCTTCCCGCGGGGTTGTCTCTCGGGACCTGCAATGTTAATTACGATTAGATACTTAAATTAACTGTAGATTACATGCTGCCATAACTGTATAACCATAATGTACTTAAAAATATTTTTAAAACTGTTAAATTATTGCTTCAATCATATAAACTGAAACAACCAAATTACCTCACATATAATAATCTCTCTAAATGAAAGATCTTATAATAAGCATTTGTTTGTATGTTTGTTACTTAAGAGAACTATTATTTAGACAGTGATAATATTTTTTTACATTTGAAGAAAACCTTATAATATAATTTGGACATATTTTAATGTTTTGAGGATTTGTAAACGTTTTAAATGAGAGTACCAAAGTATTAAGATTGAGCCTACAGAAATGTTAAGGATAAAGTATCCTATATTTTTCCCCCTATGTGACTAGTGACTTACACTATATGACTAGTGACTTACCCTATATGACTAGTGACTTACACTATGTGACTAGTGACTTACACTATGTGACTAGTGACTTACACTATATGACTAGTGACTTACCCTATATGACTAGTGACTTACACTATGTGACTAGTGACTTACACTATGTGACTAGTGACTTACACTATGTGACTAATGACTTACACTAAGTGACTAATGATTTACACTATGTGACTAGTGACTTACACTATGTGACTAGTGGCTTACACTATGTGACTAATAATTTACACTATGTGACTAGTGACTTACACTATGTCCGGCCACATTGATCCAGAAGAATCTGAAGTTTCCGTACGACTTGTAGTATCCCTCCAACCGGTCGTCTACCCAGATAGGCTGGCGGGCGGCGTTCTTGTAGCCTTCCGCTCCCGGCCAGCGTAACCGGTCTACCCAGAGTATTTGACCTAATTTTACAGAAAAACCATATAATATTAATCTATAAAAGTTTTTCCAAATATATTACTTTAATAATTTATTACCAGTAGTACTGCAAATAAAATCTAGGTTTCCATTGTATTTTGTTATTATAATATCTGTTTCATTTAGCAGCTTCTCGACTGAAAAGTAAATATAATAAATATAATTATTTATAATTATTATAATTATATAACTAACTTAACTTTATTTTTCAAACTAGAGAAGGATATAACAATGGCAATTTTTATTTACTTTAATATCATATATTATTCAATTTGGAATAAATTGTATGTAAGATTGTCACATAAAATATATTTAGTTATATAATACTCATTTTGCTGAGTCATATAAAATTGTAGTAACATATTAAGCTTAGTATCTGAATTCATAACGTAGCTTTTCATCGTTACTGAAGCAAAAAATACGTACTGCCTTCGGTTACTGGTTTCATAAAATCAGTTCTGAGGGTGTCAAACACTATATCTGATAATGCAGCCCAAGTAACATGGGCAGGAATACGGAGCGCTTCCTTCACTCTCGTGTTCATCAATTCGTGAAGGTTTGGCTGATCTGATGACTGACTGACTGATCTCGAAGTCATTGACATATGGTACATGTCCGGGAGCATCGTTTGTCTTCCACTATCTATAATTAAAAGAATCTTAACAATTTTAAGGATATCGTTACTTATTCTTATCCTAATCATTTAGGTTGGCCAAATATATAAATGTCTTCTAAGTTCGTCTATCATACGTCATCTTAGTGAAAATTTGTTTCCCTCGCTGTATCTTTTCTCCCACACCCTATCTATATCTTCTTCGCCGCATTGTCGTATAACAATTTACATTTATACCTAAAACCTTCTCGTTGTGTGCCTTTCATCCCTCTACATTAGGTAATTATATCACGACTAACGGATATCATATTACTTATTAAAATTTAGTTTAAATGCCATAGTCAGTACACTTACCTTCCCTGGCCGTAAGGACTGGCATTTTAGTCAAAATATTGTAAAAGTCTACTCGAGTCGTCGCCTGAAAAACGGCTGATTGCGTTACTTGCCATAGCAACGTCGCTTGAGAATATAATCCTGCTTTAAATAGACTTTCAGCTTGTCGAGCTTGGCTTTGTATATTTTCATAACCATCTTGATCAACCAGACCAGATGCAAGCAACAGGGGTCCCCATGTAAGAGTTGAGTCTATTGGACTAATCCAAGCGTTGCCCATTGCTATACCTCTAAGATTTGATTTTATCGTGCCGGCTTTTTCCGCCTGTTAGAAATAAAAGGATAAATATTTAATATGTACAAAATCTATAGATCACGTATACTAAATCAACTTATCATTATTTTCTATATTGTTAAATATAAAAATCACATGAATATGTATTGTAAATCAAATTATTGGGTGTTAAATCATACGCGTGTGATACTACAAATATATAAAACAATCTTGACTTTCATGACTGTTTATTTAGTATTGATCTCCCAAATTACCGCCTTTCAAATAGTACGAACACTATCTGAGTAACTCAATTAGTCGGTTAATTTCTATCAAAATAATGTATTATATATATAATTTTCTAGTAATTAGTACCTCCCGCATCCGAATACCCATGTCAATCGCCATTTTACCGCCGTACGATTGTCCGTAAATGTAAAGTGGTACTCCTTCAAATTCGGGATTAGATCGATAGAACCCTTTCATCAGTTCCACGAAGTCAAGAGCTAAAATGTTAATAAGTGAGTGTGGTTAATTACTTAATGTACAAACAAAGTTAATAAGTTAATAAATGTATTGGTAACTGTTTCTAAAATGTTTATTTACCTATTTGATCATTTGTAGTTGTTAAATATTTAGGGTCGTCGACATAGCTAAATCCTGTACCAACAGGATTGTCTACAAAAATGACGTTGAAATTTTTCACCTACAATTAAAATATCATTTAATTCAAACGAGTAATATTTATAGTATTGGTAATAGATAGCAATTCTTACCCAAGTATAATCTCTCTCCTGTAAACTTTCATCGAGAGGACCAAGTATTTCAAAATTACCGATGCCCGTAGAGGAGCCCCCAGGCCCTCCTTGCAGCCACACTATGAGAGGTCTCTCAGTATAGCTGGTGACATTGGCGGTGGTGTAGAACATCCAGTAAAACATATGAGCACCTTCTCGAACAGTCACATAGCCGAAGTCTTGTTCGTAGTCTCCGAATTGGGCTGTGTTATAAGAATAAAAGTTCAAATCGTGTAGTTGTAATTATGCATCTGAATAATTATATTAATTACTATTATCTACAATTGATGACGACACCTACCAAAAACGCTTTGCCTCGCTAAAAGCGACAACGACAGTAAAACTAACAAAACAACCATTTTCTTTAAACTTTGATTTCAAACTATGTAAAAGTATATCAAATTTATTAATTATAATCTTAATTTCTTAATTAAATTTGGTGATAAAATATTTTATCGCTGTTAGCTCGAAGATAAGTTTGTACAATTTATATGAATATAATTCAGATATGGTATCTGAACATATAGCAAAATATGTTCAGATACCATATCTAAAGGAGGCTAAAACTGTGCATTTAATATCAAGAATAACAACATATATATATATATATATATATATATATATATATATATATATATATATATATATATATATAGACCCCATCAGACCACATAATATAACCATAACTAAAAGGGTAGGACCCTTTTAGTTATGGTTATATTATGTTTGATTAGATAAATGATGATGACTGTTATATTGATAATGATAATAACATATTAAGAATAAATATATTTTTTTTCCTTTATTAACACAATATGTAGTCTTCATTTAATTTGTATAAATTGCTTATGTTATATCGTATATCGACTTTAATAATTAGGATACAAATTACCTATTTATAGTATTTTAATAGTTAAAAAAAGCATTTGGTTAATCAGGTAGACACGTAGCAAAATATTCTTTGATTATAGTTCATAGAATCTCTATATAGAGTAAAGATCTCTATTTGTTCCTATTTCATTCTGTCACAAGCTATAACGAACCATTGGTATCCCACAATTTCTTTAATATCGTCAATTCATCTCGTTTGTGGTCTTCCCCGATTTCTTTTATCTTGTTTCCCTTCCTATAGACTGCTATTATTGGTTCATCTTATTATATCTTTCATCCTGTCCTGTTCATTTTCACTTTGATCTCATAGAGTGTTGTAAAAAGTCTTGTTCTTTCTCTTATTTTGTTTATTTCATTTTTATTGTCCAAAAAAGGTACAATGTTAAAAGCATTTTCTGTCAGTCAACGGCGAAAAGAAAATATAAAAATATAAGCCGCTAACATTGGTAATAATATAAAACTTAAATTAAATAACTAAAATGACTAACATTTTTAATAGATTTATAATACGTAGGTTATACCTAATTATTACTAAGAATAATATTTCAACCATAATATATTTCTATGAAATAATTACATATCACTATAAATACATTAAAAAAATATAACTCAAATACAAATAACTTAATATAGAGAATGATAATATTTTACTTATAATTATTCTGTTATTGCTTATACATATTTTTAACAATTTTTTTAAGCTATTTAAGAAAGAACTTGACAGGAATTCGGAATAAAAGAATTAAGATTGGAAGAAAATGAAGACAACCTTCTTGTAATAGTAATTTACCTTTTAAGTACTGAAGAGTGAATCGTTATGATATAATATAATATATAATCGTTATATATAATATACCATATATATATAGTATACTACTATAGTACTGAAGAGACAGTGAATCGTTATAGTTGTATGGAGAAGAGTAGGTGTTACGTATATTTTACTCTTGAAATTGACATTTATAATTTTGTTTTTAACGTCTTTTGTATAAACTCCTATTTGTGACTCGCAAATAATGAGATATTGCAACAGAGAAGATACTTGGAACATATTTAAAAGAATATTAAATAGGTTTCAAATATCCTTTCTTTTGGACTCTGTTGGATTTTTTAATAAAAACCATAAAATCCTAGGTCTGTAAATACACAGCGAGACCTCAACGATCTGTCTAGTTCAAGGCAATGTTTTCTGTGTGAATTCTGGACTTTATGCCTGGAAAATTGAAAGACTTTTGAGGTAAATAATAAATAGACTAAATAGTGAAAACTGACTGATATCTGGATACGTATACTCGTATGTAGATCAAGATATATATATATATATGAAAAAATATAACTGAAAATTATCCCAAATGATCCGACATTTGGGATACTTAAATATTCTTGAGTTAAATCGAAGAACAGCTTCATTTAATTAGTTTTGCCAATCTAAGGAAATAGTACTTAAATTACAAAATATTAAATATTATTGGTGTCGATAATTGTGATTAGTAACGATAGGACGAGCATGTTACTTCGTTATCTTATTTACTATTTACTTTGTGTTGTTGGTTAAACCGAGAATATAGGTGAGTGGGTAAATTAAGATATAAAGAAAATTATTGTAAACATTTTATAATGTAATACAATAAAAAAAATTATACGTACTAAGACCACCAAAAACTTAATTTAATTTTTTTACGGTTTCGTGTTTTTTTAACATCATGCATAAATTACTAGATATATTTAGATGAAATTAACTGCTGTTAGTTATAGTTTATTATCCGAGTTGATAAACATAACATTTTTATTGCATTTTCCAACAAATAGACGGAGACTATTGTCGTAATATATCTATACACTTATCTTTTAAAGATGTCTCAATAACTCAAAAAAATTTTAGTTTACGTTAAAAAAGCTAAATGACAATGTTGAATTGCCAATAACACAAATCTTAGTGAGCAGTTTATTATTGTACAGTACTATAATTGCCAGTAACGTTAATACATATATACATACTCAATTCTCTCTCCGGAAAAGTTAGGAAGAGACAAACAATTTCCACTTAATACGATCCCGACATACCTCTTTCGCATCTACTACTTCTAGTCTTATAAGTCCCTTCGTGCACGCTCCTCGGTATCAGAGACTCTTGAACATCTTCAGAACATCCACAATCTGATTGGAAAATGTTCGACTAGGATGTTTCGTGAGATATGACGTATATTATTCGATACCGATAAAGTAAGATCTAACATTAGTTAATAAAAGACTTTCTTTTAACACTCTTTTTTAGAGCTTCTTGTCTGTTTGTGCCTTGTTACTTAAGATTGCTGATTTTGTACCTAGTATTTGTTTATTATACTCTATAAACGTAAGCTTTGAGTATATTGAAGTATTACTAATAAAGAGTCGTCCGCTTCAGGCATTCTGTATCCGCTTGCATTTATGCTTTAATAAAGTTACAAAGACATTCCTATTAACTTGTTTATCAATAAAAGGTTTTCCTAGTGTAATTTTAAACTGAAACGTACATATTTTTCCATTCACAAGGGGCCGACGAACAAATTGTTTGTGTGGGTGTATAATAATCAAATAGTTGCTGTGCAACCCTCGAAGAATAGCAAGGGCAAAAGGCAACCCAGGAAAGGGGGACAAGCATTAAGCATCCAGCTCTCATTGACAGTACGAAATCGAGGCCTATTAAACCCTCATTTGTGTCAACTGGTTTTTAAAGCAGACAAAGAAGACGAATCGAACATATAAACACTCAATATATGAAATTAGAATATTCATACATTTCTTAATTCGTTGAACACACAAGTTACAATATTTAAATGTTTGAGAATGTCACTATTAGTTGTAGTTTAAAAGAAACAATAAAAGATATTTAACTAAATAATTGAAACAAAGTATCGGACTTGAAAATAAATTAAAAATAAACCTAACAATTATTCATGAGTAATATCTTTTTCGGTTTAAAAATATGTTCTGTATATACAATTATTATATAATACATATTACAATAATATTCTTTTGAAATCTGTAATTAAAAAATTTAAATGGCCGTTTTCATGAACTCGTAACTCGTTTATTTAGGATGTAAAAAGGGTATGCCATAGTTGGTGTTGGTGTATTATATTTCACTAATGTAGGTGTAAGGAAGAAAGGAGTGAAAAAATATTTCAAACAAGAATATTAAATTGTACCTAATAAAACATTATAATTAGTATATTTTTTATGATGTAATAAATACAAATATACCCATTGTAACTTTTACTACGATAAGAAAAATCTGTACATTATGAAACCATAAATATGTGTAGTCATATCAGAGATCTCAGATGAGCTCTTGAAATTATCTCGAAGAATAGATCTAATGACGAACAAAAGCGTTCGCTTCACTTGAAACGATAACTGCTATCAAGCACGTGAATTTGTGGTACTTTAAAAACAAGTATGTTTTCAATCTTTTAATCTGTCAGATAGGGATATTCGGCAGAATTATATTCCTCATCAGATTTCCTCATAAAACTATTGAAGATGACAAACTTTTTTATTATTGTTGCATTTTGCAATTCAATGATGGACAATGAAACACCACAAATAGTGGACTCATTCGGATAAAACATAAAAAAAACATTTGTTATATTTAAAGTAACATGTAGTATGTTACATTCCTTACAGGTAAATTGTTTTAATAGTTGACGATATATGTATTAAATGATATGTATGAAATAAAATATTTTATATCAGAGTTTCGTCAAATATCAAAACAATTTTCCTGTAAGGAAAGATAGTAAGTATATTATTTTAAATATAACAATTGAGTCCACTATTTATGGTGCATTATTGTCCATCACTGCATATAATACACAACTTTTAAAGGTAATTTGATAATAAGTTACTGTGTATTCTTAGAATTAATTATTTTTTAAAGTTCGTATTTTATGATTAACACATTTTACAAGGAAGTGTTTTGGCATTTATTATTTTAAAAATATACATATATTCATATTAAAATTTCGGGTTTTATAAACTAATATTTTAATTTTATGTATTTATTTTCGTTCCTTATTGTGTTATTGTGATAACATCGGGATAATATCTAAACACCATGGTAATAATAATATTTTGACCTCAAACTATTTTTCCGTGTTACAGTTCCGTATTTTGTAAGTCGTATGGGTATTCTTTTAATGTTTTTATTAGCACTGTTAACATTTGTTTAGTATAATATATAATTGTATGAAAATTAAGGCTTTTTACATAATTGTACTTGTGGGATATCAATGTTATGTTTATCCGTTTTATCCTAATCTATCTACATTTTTTACATATTGTTTGCAATTTTCTAATATTTTAAATAAATGTATTTTGAATATTTATTATTCTGTTTTGCGGTTTTAATGTCGGATTCAAGTAAATAAGATTTGCTTTAAAGTGTATTAACTATCAGTGGGTAATTATTTATAATATGTGTATATAAAATTAATAAAATAGAAATAATATAGAATTTATAAATATTTTTACGATAATATGAATATTGCACATTTTTTGTTGTAAAACTGTAATCAGTTCATTAATTAATTATACTGTACTTATTCTAATGATCTCAGACATTAGTCTAACGATTAATTAAATTCACTTGTCGACTAACATATTATTTATTTCTTTTGTAGTTTTTTTATTATATTTCTTCTATTCATATTATTATATCTCATTATTTAATTGTCGTCCTCGACCTATTCGGCTAAGTTGTCGCAAGCAATTATTTTTAATGGAGAGTATATAACTCGAATGGGAGTTTCCTTGGTATGGTTATTATTTGATTTGCGTGTAGGTGTTTATTTATATTACGTTTGTTGTGATCCTTGTCGATAAGTATCATCTCACATGACTGTTATACGTATATTTTTATGAGATTGAAGTCACTGATCAAAATTGATTGTGATTGAGGTAGCGGGTGCAGTTAAGCTCAGCGGTCAGCAGACATCGGTCTCGCGGCAGCTCTATATATTTTTATTCGTCGCTATTTCCCTGAGCGTCACGTGTATGGTGGAGCGGAAACCGTCTCGATTTCAATAGCGATTGTCAACGTGTTTGTTGTGAATTGCAGTTAGGTATTCATAATGTTAAACATTTCACCAGCGTTTTTAAAACAGGTATGCGATATATATTTATAAATTTATATATACTGTTGATTTATTGTAAATTTTTTATAACTGTCATTTTATTTATGATTGCCAATAATTTTACGATTGTGTATAAGATAATCAGATATAGATAAATAAATACAACGTAAAAAGTCTTATATAAATTACATTTATTATCTTATTTTTATTTCAAAATGATAGTTATTTTTATTAACTTAGATTTTTTATACATTTCTTTATAAGATTTCTTTACCCCGGAAAGTGATAAGGAAGTAATTAATTTTAAATTGTGTTTTTGTTTAATTTCTTTTATGTTGTGATTGATTTAATCATTGATTTTATTTCATCTACACACATATATATATATATAAGTGTTTCTTTTTAATTTCAAATCAACATCTTTTCACAGAATGCATATGAAATTATGTACAGTATTGGTATAAAAAAATCCCTGTTTGTCTGTTTGTTACGGCTAATCCATGAAACGGCTCGACTGATTTTAACAGGATTTTCACTGGCGGATAGCTGATATTATAAGGAGTAACTGAGCTACTTTCATTTTAAATATATTCCGCACTAACAAAGTCGCGAGCACAGCTAGTTTTCTATAAAAATAATGACGAGGACTACACATGATACGTTACCTTATATCCCAAAATATGGCTCTTCATTTATCTTGGCAAAATTTGCAATGTACTATAGTAGATAGTATTCACATTTAATGGTTTTGAGTACTTATTTGAAATATTAATTTTAGTTGTCAATCATAAATAAACTAATTTAAACAGACTTGTACCGACAATATTAATTAAGAAAAAAGAGCTGTGTCATGTTCACAATTCCTGGTCGGATTTGACAATATTAAACGAGGTCTGTCTGCAGTCGCGATTTCCTGGTTCATATTGTTATAGAAAGAGCGCTGGTTGTAAATGACTTGTATAACGTATTAAGTAATGTAGGCTGACGGGATGTGCTGCGGAAAACTCGAATTAAATGATCATTAATAAATAATTGTCATTATTTACTCGCATTGTGGTATTCATGAAACATATGTACAGGTTCAACCAATACTAAACAAAATCTTTGGGTGTTCATTTGTTTTGCTTTAAAACAGTGACATATCGGGTCTAACGCCTTAGGTTCATGATATAGTCCCATGATATGGGCAATTGGAACCTGTATTTTAGTCCCAAAAGTCCAAGTCCAGTCCAGTCCGGGAAAAATACATATATGTTAGCGGAAGTCCAATTATATAACAACAAAATAGCTAATCTAATGAATCGGTAATCAAACAATTTTTTAAAATTATTAAGTGCAGTACTCACAATTGTTCTTGTAATTTTTGTTTATCTGTTTATTTAATTGTCTTTTTGTTTGTTAGATGCATTTTAATGAATTTTGGTACAGACACATTTTATTCTTCCTGTCTATAAGTAAGTGATACTTTTACTTCTGATTTTTTTTTATTTACGGGAAAAAGTAATGATTTATTAAGGCTATAATAACAATTCCAGTTAATTTGAATAAAGTAAAACCTTGCTGTAAATAGTTTATTTATTTAATTTAATTAAATAAACAACATTTAATTCAGGGATAATTTTAATTTAATTGTCAGTAATATATATATATGTATATATATATATATACTAGCAGACCCGGTCACGCGTTGCTGTGACTATTATTTTTGATATATTACATTGTACTAAACTATTTAAGGGGTAACGTTCAGAGTACATCTGTCATGAAAACCATAATGTTTTCTTATAGTCGATATTAAGCAAAAATCAAAACAAAATAATTATAATTATTTTTTTAATTTTATCCAAGTTTATAACACTATTTGTATATTACAAAGTTTTTAGTAAATAACTTGGAACACTAAACTTACGAATGAGGTAGGTAGGGTAGATATCTCATTCGTAATTACTCAATCCAGTCAATAGATACCGCCATCTTTTAGAATTGTTAAGAGCTAACTGCAAAATGATAAACTAATAATTTGCAATAAAATAATACTGCGACTATGAATTGAGTTGAAAATTATTATATCTTTTAAGTTAGGTCAAACTGTACGTGATGTGTAAATTTATTTAAATCAGTTAAGTAGTTTAGGAGTCCATCGCGGACAAATAACGCGACACGTGATTTATATATATTAAGAATTCTGGTGGATTTTTTTTATCATTTAATATTTTAAATAATATAATAAATAAATCGTAAAATTTTCCTTTTTTTTAATATGTTACTTTATCATTTTATTAAGACGTTCATAATTAAAAGTATTTGGTGGTTTTTACTAATACATACAATGAAAGTTAAACTCAAAACATTTAAATTTTAAAAGATTTTTTTTTTTTTAATAAATACAATTTTTATACAACTCGGCAGAATTCGTTCTGTCAAATAGTTTTGGAATGTGGCAGTTTATATTTCGACCTTTAGACGTTTTTACTCTGCTGATCCTCACACATCGCCCTATCATCATGGTGACGGTTCTGTTCAGGAGAATTAAAGAAAAAGGTCAGCTCGGGTGACTTAAGTATCTTAGCTTCCACGAACTTTGGTCACCCTTTTGAGACCCACTAAAAACCCCGATTGGGATGTCTGCCAGAGCTCAAACCAAGAGGGGAACTTAAGGTTCAAACCTGATTGAAAAATAATCTAAAGGGATAGTGGTTCCCACTATCCCTTTAGATTATTTTTAAAAAGGTAAAGGTGACAAATATTTATAAAGTGGGTGCTTCAATTACAAAGTATAGAGATAATTAATTATTTATTACTATTATTATTAACATAGGGTTCATAACCGATGAAATAAAAAATAATGAAATAAAACGTACATAAGTATTTTCAGTAATCGCGTTATTGTAAATCCAGTGAATCATAATTATTAACAAAAATCTGTTTTATTTTTATTTTAGTGCTTTATGATACACAATGTTTTTTGTTTGATTACCTGGTGAATATATAAATAAATCTGATGGTTTTCCAACACGGGAACAGGCAACATACAATTGACCATGTGAGAAACATGGGTTTTCTAGATTAATACCACAAACACCTAATGATTGCCCCTGGGACTTATTTATGGTCATAGCAAAAGCAAGCCGCACTGGAAATTGTAGTCGTTTAAATTCAAATGGTACATCAGTCGGAATCATTGGGATGCGTGGTATCAAAACGTCTTCTCCTTTATACTTTCCTTTCAGTATAGTTGCTTCTATCACGTTGTTCAATAATTTTTTTATCGCTAACCGTGTGCCGTTGCAAAGAGGCGTAAATCCAGCGAGTTTAAAAATTCAGGCGGATAGTTAACGACATCATCTTGGTTAGTAGCCGAATCAACTGATTTATATATCCTCAATTCGCCTGTAATTTGTTCTTGAATTTTGAAATTTAATTCACTTACATCTATGTTTTTTGCAGCCAATATAGCCCGTTCGCTCAACCAATCATGGTTTCTATAATTTTGAGCAACATCTGGAAACATCTTTTGAATAAGTTCATCTTTTGATCTAGTTAACTGACAAAAACCTTGAGGAAAGTTAATGCAACCAGTCAAGGTGTCTATAGGAAATTTGCCATTACCAATGTCAATGAGTTGTTTAGAGAATATGTCTCCAGATTTGTCATTTTGCAACTTGATACGCATATTCTTGCTTAAGTGTAATACCTTCACATGTTTCCACAAATTGGAGGACTTTAAACAGGCATTAAGTTCATCAGCTGGCGTTGATCGTGGAATCACTGGCAATGTTTGACGAAAATCTCCTGCTAATAAAATCATTGCACCACCAAATGGGTTATTATTGCTCCGGAGATCTTGTAAGGTTCTATCTAAAGCCTCCAAAGATTTTTTATGTGCCATCGTGCATTCATCCCAAACAATCAATCCACATTGCTGCAAAACCTTTGCCATTGCAGAGTTCTTCGAAATGTTGCAGGTTGGAGTTTCGTTGCTTTGCATGTTTAATGGTAATTTTAGTGCTGAATGAGCTGTTCTACTACCTTCAAGCAAAGTTGCTGCGATTCCCGACGAAGCGAGTGCAAGTGCAATTTTATTTTGTGAGCGAATTGTTGCTAATATCAATGAAATCAAAAAAGTTTTTCCTGTACCACCAGGTGCATCTAAGAAGTAAATCCCTCCTCTTTTATCATTTATTACTTTCAAAAGTGTATCAAATACATACTTCTGTTGTTCATTCAATAGTGGAAGATTCGTTTGAATTAATTCTTTCAAAGTGTTGAAATCATACAGTTTTTCTCGGTGCAACTCTTGGTTAAAAGCATCATGCATTGGACGATTGGGTGCGGCCAGGCCTAATTGAAATAATAGTTTGTTTGACATCATCAAGCACATGTCCTCAATTGAAATCAATACTTCATTGTAAATTTCTTCGCTTATTTGTATATTTGGATTTCTCCTTCTAATCCGTATTTGATACAAAATATCATCACACATATTATCTTTGTACTTGATCCACAAATCCTTTGGGTTTGATGGGAAGCAGGTAGATATGATTATAGAAAACAATGTTCGTATTTGATGAGCTTGTGATGATATTACAGCATCATTGAGAGTTTGATCCCAATGAGCATCACATCATTGTCTAGCAATCGCAAACGTTGGCAAGCTTCTCTATATGATCCACACAAATCACCATTAACAGTTCGTACATGTTGGAACGATGTTGGGCCACGTACATTGACTAATATCAGTCGTAAATAAAAACATTCATCATTGCTTGGATGTACTGAATAAATTCGACCAATCGCATCGGTAGAAAATATATCTGGGTATCCTGTAACTGGTTTTCCTTGTTTCCGTCGTATAAATTTTCTTGAGGATTGATTCCAAGTATAATATTTTGGCATTTCAGAATATAACAATGTTTGAGCAAAATCATCGTTTTGACATATCTAAAAAAATCTGGTTAATGTAGTAGATGGTGGCTGTAAAGCTCTTTCTACTGCGTTCTGTGCTGTAAAATATACTCTTTGTCCATTTTCTAAATGCACAGCTAAATGAACAACAGTAGGGTGTCTTTCATGAATAGGAAAAGAAAATATTCGCCAAACTGCTTCATTACTACTAACATAGCGACCCATTTGGTATTTGGGTAACTTCATCATTGGAATTCTCTGCATTAATACCAATCACAGCCATATCACTCCCTTTGGTTACATATTTGCAAATGTATTTAATAGATTTTACTGAATGGCAAGATTCAACGTTGATGTGCGCTTTGAAGGTCTTTGATAAAATGGGTGAATATGGAACAATCCAGCGATTATCTATTTCAATATCTTGTTGATTTAATTTGACAATTGTTGATCTTCCATTGTCTGCTGTCGATCGGCGACGATACAAAGGATAACCGTCATTACCAGTGATTGTTTCAGATATTAATGTCCGTGGATATCGCTTTGAACATTTACCATCCACCATACACGGTGAATTTTGATTAAGAGTTCCACAGGGACCATGTATCATGTTTTTAATAACTACCTCATGCAATCCAGGATCTACTTCTACATTAGGAATTTCAGCTGATATTACTGCATCAACTTCATTTGGCCTTATCTTTTCAACTAACCAAATCAAAATGTGTGCATGTGGCAATCCCCGTTTCTGCCACTCCACAGAATACATCCAGCAGCGTGTCTCTCCAAACACATAATGTTTCACAATGAAATCCATCAAAGATTTCAACTTTTGTCTAAAGACTCTGGCTGTAATATCATGACGATCAATAAGTGATTGCCCAGGGAATAACTCCTGCTTGATTTCTATCCAGTGTGGATTGCATGTAAATGTGATGAACAAATCTGCTGTACCATAATGACGAACATATGACATGGCATCTTGAGCATATTCATGCATATGTCGAGGGCTTCCGATGTATGTTGCTGGAAGAATAGTCATCCGACCAACATTCTGTGCATTTCCATCAGTATTAATCGCATCTCGAAGGTGAATATACTCTTCAGATCTGAGTTTGGTCTGATTCAACCTGATGAATGTTAATCTCTCCGTTTCAATTTTAACATACATGTCTACAACATACTTGTGATATAATCGCCGACATTTGAGTATGTGATTGTCTTCATTTTCACGAATCATTAGGCGGTAGGAATAATAGTTCATTGAACTGACTTCTTTGTTGGTTTCGGAACCTGAAAATAGATTTTTGTTTTCATAATATTGAAAATTAAAAAAATAATAATATAGTGACTGATAATATAGCTCCATAGCTAAACTAATATTTTTTATTACCTGTAATGGGATTTATCATCTTGTTTGAAAAATCATAGCCATCTTCACCTTGCCAAAATATAATGGGATATTGCAGTGCGTCATATGAGCGGTGTGTTTCCTTTATACGTTGTAATTGATCATTCCGACGATGTAAAACAATATCACGGGATTCCAAGTTTTCTCCAACTACAACGATGGCAACTTCATCAATAGTTGGTGCATTAAAACGTCTTGCATGTTGGCCAACAGGTGTTTTATCAGCTCTGATTACAATTTTGTGATTATCAGATGGCATCCGATCCAGTGCAGTTTTAAACAACATAACCAATTGATTGTACTCATGAAATAAAGTTTGTAATTGTTCTACAATAGGCCTCTTTAGTGAATTGTTATGTGAACAACGCATATCAATTTCTCGTGGTGAATTGCCCATGAAATAAATTTGCAGAAATTTGTAATTGCTATCTGACACTGGTAACAGTGAACCTGCTCTATGATATATTTGGCCTTGTATCTGTAAATTAAAAAAAAAGATTTTTGCCAAATAGAAATAATATTTGTTCCTAAAAAGTATATCTGTCTCTTAATTTGAATCACCAAATAATAATTGATATGCTTAGGTATGTCAATATGTAATAATTAGTTGTAACTAATATCCATCGTCAAATAATTATATTGTGTTTCAAAATAATAAAAGTGTTGCTAATACTGAATCACCAAATAATATAATGACTAAGTAATATATGTTTTGGGGTTTAGGAAACTGAAGGTTAATGACACATATTTACTTAGTTAACAGGAAATTTTGTTCATTAAAATAATAATGATTAACTGCTATAATACATACCTTAAAAGTTGGCATGAAATTTTCCCGAACTACATTTGTTGCCCCAAATGATGTCATTTGAAAGCAATTGTTATATTGTTGAATATTTGACAAAAAGTGTATGAAATCTGGTTCTATTCCTGAAACCAATGAGTACAATGGCTCTGGTGGTGGATCCAATGGTATCAATTTCACTTTCCCATTTGCGCAACACAATCCATTTGCTTCATTTTTGTATTTCAATGCCTTACAATAAGAGCAAACCAAGTTCATGGATCCAATAGTAACACATTGGTGGTTACTGTAGTCAATTGACAAATCGTAATTGAAAGCAGCTCGATTCAAACTTTCGCGATTATTAGTTGAATCTCTCGCTCTCGCTTCCCGCGTTCGTGATATACGAATTCTTTCGCGTTCATTTCGGTCGTCACGTTCATGTGCAGTATGATAAGATCGGTAATTCATTTGGTTTGTAGCATGTCGGGTTCTTCTACTCAAATTACTTCGTCTTATAGGAGGCATATCGTATATAATTACCTAAATTTATTCACATGAAATAATTATTAATCACAGGTATTTATACAATCAAAATTAATTATTAAATATTATAAACGCTTTTTAACGCAGTTTGTTTGACAGATGCAATGACGTGAAAACTGATGACAATTTATGTCGCATTCCGAAACTAAAACAAAAGAAAGAATATTCCAAGGCCAATCAAATCTTACATTTACTTTTTTTGACTTTTCAATTTGGTCGGGTGTACACATTCATTTGATTAAATTTGAACGTTGTGCAGCGACAATAAAGCGCGAATTGACTCTTTGACGTTAGCAAGACACCTACATTGTTTAGACAACAATGAGTGCTTGTAATTTAATATCAACTTTATTGAATAGCAATACAGTTCAAATTGACTCTACATTTAGTTATTTATTCTACATTTAAAATATTTGTATAGGAAAAAGAAAAGGGCTTTTTTAGGGTTTCCCTGGAAATTATTCAAATTTTTCTCGCCATTAGAGCCATCCTTGGACTTCAAGGAACATTTAAAAAAAAGAATTGTTAAGATTGGTCCATGCGTTGTTGAGTTATGCGCTTACCAACACATTTTGCGATTCATTTTTATATAATAGATATATATATATATAATACAATATAATTTCAATAATAATAACAATATTAATATATGTAGGTATGTACAATGATAATTACCGGTACAATAGCGAAATAAAATAAAAATATAACAGTATGTTAAATATAGATATATTGTTACTCATTTCTTATTATTTGTAAGTATTTAAATAAAATGTTTAACTGATAAAGAACATTGTATTTAATTTTAATGTCATCAATATTATTATGTATAATTCAATATACGCCACCTACCCTTATCTCAATTACTAGAGTCGAAGCAATTCCTTCGATATTCCTCAATCATCTCAATGAAGATATGCTTCTTTGCTATACCATTTTTCACTTGCCCTCTCTTCTTATGTACATTGTAACGAAATAAAAGGATCACTCATATTTCTTGACCACAAAACTTATAACAGCAGTCAATTTTTATTTTAAATTATAATTTAATTACAATTTGATTGGGTATGTCCTATCATAGATAACTCAAATTAGGTTGAATGATTCGAATAAATTTTTTCACTTTTAACGTATTAATTCAATTAGTAAATTATGTGTCCAATAGAAATATCAATACGAGCAGTATTCGAACCTGCGGTTTTTCCAGGTGCCTGTCCTGTATGGACATATCAAAATTCTGTTTCTAGGACGACTGCAAAATGGGTAATGGCCGGATAGGCGTCATTGTAATGTCCCAGCAATAAGTTTCTATAGGACCAGTACATGATCGTGTGCGATCTAAAAATATATTTGATAAGCACCTTCCGCTGGACATGCTACAGTTTATTTTCTTGTAGAAATCATTTGGAGTAGATCTTATAGGTTTTCTTATTGCTTATACGAAGCTACCTCTTTGTTTTAGATTTCAGTCAATTTGATTCTGCGAGCGTCTTCAACTGCCCTCTCTTCTGCTCCACCAACACACTCCCCCCTGGTTAGACTATAATCATACACGACTATCATAACCTAAACATATAGACATACCATACATTTTTAAAGCTATCGTAATCTAGGAAGATTCATTTAATTATAAAAATCTATCATTGGTAAAAAGTATTAAAATTTATATATATATTGTGGTATAAATTTGTGTCTTCCTTTAGTCCATAGAATATGAGCTGTAACAATATACACCATACATACTCGTAAAGGTTATACAAAAGACAAAATTGTGAATTGTAACACGCATACGACGTTGTGCTTACAAAGTCTAATGAATAGACAAAAATATAAAATTAAAGCAAGTAGATTTGAAACGGTTTCAAGGATTCAAACAAATGTGGACAAAAGTTTGACATTTGTTAAGTATGTCATTAAAATAAATAAAACTGTAACTGTGAATGGTAAGAAGTCATATTCTTGAGAAACTGAAATTATACCTATTATGTTATACGCTGTTATCTTAGTTAAGGAGTTAATACTATCATTTATATAAGAGAAGAATAATTAGTAGTGTGCTCACTTCCGATTATATGTTTTGTAAATTTAGATTTAATAACAAATAGACTTTGTCGTGGCAGTCTCTGCGCTTCAGTGATTTTCAATCAGAAGTTCTTAGAGCAACCATCTATCTTTATTTCCTGTTTTTTGCTTCCGTTAGTCTTAAACAATATATTACAAAATAGCATATTGTACAACATTTTATCGCTATGTTATCGTTTTAATGAGAATAAATTAAAGATTTGTGAGAACACGCGAAACATCGAATATGATTGCAGGTTTTTAAAACGGAAAAACATATGAGGACTAATTCAGCTGTTTAGAGGAACAAATTCGATGAATACATTCGTACATAAAGATAGACATAGGCTTATAAAAATTTCGTTCGAAATGTAAAAACATTAACATCTAGGTAACTTGTAAGATTTTAATACTAGTGTGGTATTGATATTCGATTTTAGGAAATTTAACCATGACAATATTAGTTAAATGTTTAAATAAATATAGTATTAAAAATTTGAAGGTAGGTGTAAACGCCTTTTTTGAAGATACCCATGTCGTACCTATCTGGAAATACCGGCGAAGGGAGTTCGTTCCACAAGCGAGTGGAACGTGGAAAAAAGGCCCTTGAGAACCACACAGTGGAGGATCGCCACGCATTGAGGTGGTAGGGATGGTAAAAAAGTCGATGGTGCGCTGTGCGGTGGTGAAATTCGGCGGTAGGCATCAGATAGAATAGTTCTGCGGAACACTCCCCGTTGTAAATGCGGTAGAAGACGCACAAAGAAGCCACGTCCCTACGCAATGCCAAAGAGTCCAGCCGTTCGCAGAGCACCGCGTTCCCGAAAATCCAAACGGCTCTCCGTTATATGCGGTCAAATGGTAGAAACTGATTTTAGGGTGATCTGGATTAGAGATGAGAACAGTACTCCATGTGTGGCCGGACCTGCGCTTTATAGAGCGCAAGTCTTTGGCCTGGTTTGAAATAATACCTCGCTTGGCCTTGCTCTCCAGATGACCTCGAAACTGAAAATCGCTCGAAATGTGGTGATCCTCGAGGTATATTAGGAGCTGTTTATTGACTGTGCTCTCCATTACCTTAAAGAGAAGTGAGGTAATGTCGATAAGAATGTAGTTAATTGGGTCCAAGCTATTACCTTTTCTAGAGATCGGATGGACAAGGGAACGCTTCCATGAGACCGGGACTGCGCCTTTAAGGTAGGAGTACCGAAATACTCGCGTTACCACTGGTGTCAACTCAGGGGCACATGTAGCACAACTGGAGAGATACCATCTGGACCACTCGAATTATGAACTTCCAAGGAAAGAAAAGGAAAGGCTTTTTGGATGAGTTTTTGCCGGAAAACTATTTCCGGCATTAAGCTTGGACACAGCGGGATGATAGGTGGTGTCTTCCCCTGGTCGTCCAAAGTCGAGTCCAAAGTGCCCAAGAGATCGGCTTTCTCTTTTGCCGTGCGGGACCAAAGAGTCGTTTCCAGTGGCAATGGCGGTAGGGATGGCTGACAGAAGTTTCCTAGAGTGGCTTGGAAAGGACCCAGAATTTGCGCGTGCCATTCGGGTACCTTGCCAGCTGATCCCCAATTTTGACGACATGCTTGAACTTCGCTCTAGCAATATTCCGTTTGAAGAATCTGGAGGTATGATTATATTTCCTCTAAAGAACTCTAGAATTCGGATCCTTAGTAACTAACGCAATAGCCCAACCCTGAAATGCTTGCCGTTTACCAGACCACGAACTGCCACCCAGAGGTACAATAGAGTTTGGTACAAATAATTCCATACCCTGTAGTATCACATCTCGCTTATGTGATACGCAGTCACTGGGATCATTGGAAGGGAAACAAACCGGTCCCCATGGGTAGGGTGCAATCCGCTGACTTGTAGTGCCAAATACATCGAGTCGTAGGTCTTTTGCGAGCCGGACGTTGCATGGACACTACACCAAGCAATGATCAGAAGACCCTAGGGGAGCCTCGATATTGACTTGGTATTTTTGGGTTGTGTAGTAGAGGTGTAGCAGAAGATCCAACAAAGAAGAAATAATTGTCCTGAAGAAAAAGCAGTCCACGTCCAGTAGACGAGTATGCGTCTTAACCAGCTGGAATGGACTATTTGCAACAGCAAAATTAAACACAGATCTCCCCACATAGTCTGTGGCACGTGACCCTAGCCAATCACTATTTTGCGCATTCAAGTCTCCGAGGATTATGACTTCGGCGGAGGGGGTCTGTGAAAGCAAATCGTCCATTTGCGCCCGGACATAGTCCGAGAGTTGACCCGTTTCTGCATTACCACTATGGGACCTGTAGAGATACGCGTAGATTCTGACATGGTCGTCAATACCCACGCGCAGCCAGAGTACAGACAGGTCCTGACCTTCCTTCCGGATTCTCTCACTCACCGACGGAATATAGCCAAATGAATTTGGTTAGTACACGTCGGTATTCTGTGAGAGGTCTTTCCCCAGTCGAGCTAGCCCAATACGAGCTGCAGTCAGATAACTACAGCTAGGCTCTACCACCTCCAAGGCAAATAAAAATATAGTTCAGTTAGCAGAGAGTCGTCGGCGGACTATCGAATTCGCCTTCGGCTTTAATGACTTAATTAAAAAAGATCTGTTATATCCTGTACACCCTTAAGTAAATCAATATTTGCTGTAGGAATTTATCTAAGTTCTTTTACATATGATTATGTATTGTGTTAATTATGTTGTTATATCTTATAATATATGAATTAAGTTTTTATTAAAATACTATATTCAGGTCAATGGGTATTTAAAAATATCCCCTCCATTCTTAAAGGCATGTGTGTGTAAAACTACATGTTAAGTTTCTGAAGCTGTGAAAAAATATAACTTCTAAATTAACGTAAACAAGTTACGTTCGTTTATATTATCGCATATTTCGACATTCTCTAAGGAATTGAAATTGATAGGTTACTTTTCGTACTAAAATTTTTACACGTAATATTGTTTTCTTAGAACAAGTTCAAGGAAATTTGAAAAATGTACATTTGTAACAAAATCATTAAAAAAATCATTAAAAAAATCGACTCCGTATAAGACTATTCTTGTACGGGGTCGAAATTTAAAATTGTATCTATTAGTTCAAGTGAGGTACATAAATGAAAGAGCTCGGAAGGATATTTCAAAACGTATTTTTTTATTTCAATGTAAAAAAAATACCTACAAATTTGTACGGAAACCTCGGTGGGCGAATCCGACTCGCCCTTTTTACGTCTTTGTTTTTTAATTCTTCTTTTAATTACATTTACACATTCATTTTATTAATCAACAATAAAGAAAATGCTTTATAGGATGTATAAAAATTATTACATTAATTGAAACATAAAAAAAAATTAATCAAAAAAGTCAATGCAACCTAAAGGAAAAACACGTTTTTCCTTCCTTGTCCTTAATTCTTATGTCGTGATAATAGCCTATTCGACTGTAATTTTATTGAAAATCTTAAAACCTAATGAAATGAAGTAATTATAAACACTGAAAGAGTAAAAAAACGATAATTTTATTGACTATTTTACAATGAGTAATATTTTTAATAAGAAATAACTATATTGAGAACAATTTAAAAATAACTGTTCATTCGTTGATAGTTTCATTATTCCATTAATATTTAAACATTTATTTTGGTCATATGCAAAAACAAAAATAGTTTAAGATTTTATAATATGCTTTACATATGTCGAATTAAGTAATTCAACGAAACATATAATATTTTTATATAGAAATATATCTTATAACCAAGGAGAATAAAAACACTGAAAAGAAACAAATAATCAAACGAATATGAAATTTATACGAATTGTGAGAAATTTCTATTCGATATTTGTTAATTTTTTCTCTATTTAGTAAATTCAGTTCAAACTTTTATTGAGAATTTCTTAGATATTTACAGGTACTAAAATTATTAGTATTAGTAGAGCCTTCTATAAAATAATAGCAAATATGAATAGTGCTGTTTTAAACACACTCACTTTATAGATAAAACTACACGAAAACCCGTAAGCTTCCAATAGTTAACAATAAAGAATAATCAAAATTATTTATAATTTAGTCAGGCTCCTATTTTTCGTAATCAGATTAAATGCAGTTTTTAAATCCACTTCTTGTCACGTAATGTTTTATACGTTACAATTTTATTTGGTTTAAGATCTCTGGTTGTTATGAGAAAAATGTTCTGATCATGTTCTGATAACCACTTGAACGATAAGATATTTATCATTGATAGATAAAAAGAAAGGCACGCGCTGGAATCACAAGATTAAGTCATCGATGTGATTTCATCTTATAAGATAATCTTACTAACAATATATATATCGTCAGTCTTTTAACAAACTTATATATATATAAAAAGGTGGCCTTATTGCTAACAATTAAACTCTACCAGAGAGTAAAAGTAATGGTTAAGTATAGAAGAAAGAGGAATGAGGAATGAGGAATTGTTAGAGAAAGATTGTCTTCAAAACTATGAATATTAAGACTCTCAAAGAACTCGCTGTTTGAAGTTAGGAAGAAATGCGGCAAAGAAATTATTATTTTTTGTTTTTAAAGAATTCGGAGCCACTAAAACTTTTTATGAAATTCAGTGATTTCGTAGTCCAAATCAGAACAATATTTTAAGTTTTTGTAGGCTAAAGCTGCTCCAATATTAGATCTAAAAAAATAAACTCACACAAAATCATGAATAAACACTAAAGGTTTTTTCCGTTTTAATCAATAAGTAATTTAGAACTTTAATAATTAATTAATTTTAATAGTTTGTTTTTAATAGAATGGTGTATTGAAAGTCAGGTATATATTTAACTACATACGCGCCTAGCTTCATTTATTGTTGAAATATAAGCAGTATAGTTACAGAAGGTACATTCTGGCTTTAGTAACACTATCAGCTATTGTGCTCCTAACATCACAAGATCGCTCTCATCCTTTATGGACTTTGACAAGAAAGTTGTACAATATACGTCAATGATACGATAACCGAATATGCTACTAATATTTATTACAAACGATGAAAGTCTCTGTACAAGGCAATCAACTGATATCCTGTATCTTAATTTACATTCCAATGCCAATTTTATAATTTAATTTGCATAAACATTTAATAAATATTACACTTCACTTATAATGTAACACATATTGAACAAACGTTTAACGATGTTGACGCGTGGGCAGTTAGTAGTGTCATCGCAAAATGGATCTCCAGCTCACAGACCTAAATTGTTTCAGTTATGGCTGACCTTCGGTGCGTCACTGGCGTTCCTTATCATCGGACTCGTCAGAGGTTATTCCGCTTCTGCTATACCATCCATAGAAAGTATTGATCCTTCTCTCATACAGCACAGTGAACAAAAATCATGGATCGGTAAGGATTTTAATTATTAAAAAAAAAAAATTAACTGTATAAATCAAGATTTCTTTTTTATTTCTTCTTTTAAATTGTTTTATTTAAATTGTGGTTAATAATCGGGACGCATAATATAAAAATGTGTTTTAACTTATATGTAATTTTATTACTAAATGTGCACGACGACGTAGTTTCGGATTAGGTGAACATATATATTTTATAACTTTCTGGTAATTTTATTACTAAAGATACGTGAGGTAGTTTCGTAGTATACATTTTTAATTACAAATATATCACTCAGGAGCGATCCCGCCGCTGGGCGCATTTGTTGGAAGCATGCTGTCGGGGCCGCTGATGCAGCGTGCGGGTAGAAAGCGGACTCTGCAGCTAACAGCACCGCTCTGGGCGGCCAGTTGGCTCATACTTGGCTTCTCCCCTAACTTTCCTCTAGTCTTGGTTGGAAGAATGGTCTCTGGTCTGTGTGTCGGTCTGGCATTAGCGCCGGCGCAAGTTTATGTAAGTAAACTTTCAGTACCATATGGCATTCCATTTTTATATAATAAATATATAAAAAAAAAATAATGAGAGAATTATCTAAAGTATAAACTATGGTATGGTAAAAAATACACCAAAAAAAAGACAATATATTTCAAATTTAAAACACTATTAAATCTCTACATAACACTATTAAATCTAATTTAGAATATATTTTTGACAATCTCGTAAATTTTTCGAATCAAGTTAGATGGCCTGAATTCAGTTTGTAAGTTCCAGTTGCCTGATAGAATAATAGGATCGCTTTTGTAAATATAATATAGTTGCTTTGTGTGGGTTATTTTATACAAAGAAAGATTCAACCCGCTATTATTTCTATTTTACTGTACTGTACTATTATCCTGAGATTATACAAATTAATCTTCTTTGCTTTTATTCTGTGTCTTAGGATTTCAAATATTGTCCACTTACTTACAATCACTTAAAAATACAAATTAATAAATCGTTTGTTTTATTTATAACTGTGCCACTACAATTAGATGTTTCACTAGTGCAAAATATACCTACCAACTTGATATAAAAACTAACTTTGACATGATAAAAAAAATTGAGATTTTTTCCGGAATACACCACACCAAATTTCATCCAAATACGTCCAACATTTGTTGCATGATGCCTGTACAGACGAACAGTACAACCGTAAAAATATGTTCTATTGCTTAACAGTACTTTACTGTTATTTAGATGAATACTATGTTTACATTATGATTATATGTATACATTTAATTTACCTCTACGTGTTAAGTACAATTACTACAATATGCTATAATGTTCGATAATGGCTGTGGATTTTATGTTAGAGAATAAAACCAGTTTGAGTCTCTCCGTATCCGTGTCTTGATTTACGATTGTAGGCTGATTCAATTTATTCACATCAGATGTATCTGACACGACTCCCTGAGAAAGGACACCAATATAACATATCTATTTGACCTTAACCTCTTACACTGAGTAGAACGTAATTAAACTAAAAACTGATTTATGCTTATCAAATTAGATTAGTACAAAACTGATAGATGGAAGGACATTAAGACAACTTTACATATATTTACAGGTCAGTGAGTGCTGTGACCCAGAAATCCGGGGACGTCTTGGTTCCCTCCCCACTTTGTCCATGTCCCTGGGTATTCTTATCTCATATCTCGCCGGCAGCTGGCTTTACTGGCGACACCTGGCTTTCTTGTCAGCTACATTTTGTGGTAATTTTGCTTTATTTTTTTATTATAAATCAAGTATAAATAATAATCTTATACATATAATACATTCCTAATAACTTGATTATTATATAGAATAACGGTGATCCAAAGTTATTGTGATCATTTATATACTTCTAAGATATAAACATTAACCTCGCGACACATAAAAATATGAAACATTTTATATTAGTGTCATGAATATTAATATTTTTTTACAATGTTAACAAACCATTAACAATAACAGATGATATTAAATTTGTTGCAACAAATTGTGCATAATAGGTAGGTGTTTAAGTATGTAAGTTACTTTTCCTACATAGTATTCAAGTTATACTTTTGTGTATTTTATTTTAATCGCAATAACTTAACGACAAAAAAAATGTACAAACAGCTCGACCGGTTTTATTTTGTTATAAAAAATTCTAAATTAATAAAAAATCTAAATATTTAATTTTGATTGAATAATTTTACACACATTTCATTTGAGTACTTGTGTTTCTAATTATAAAAAAAATATTATGTGACTTAAAGAATTCTTACAGTACCTTTAATGTTCGTTTCTCGGTATGTATTTATTATACATTTATAAATTCTTTTAGTTATTTCTATTGTTTTACTGTTTAACGAGCATTGCTCAGAGATATGTTATAACCATGCCAGTCATTCACATTTCATGCAACAAATTGTTGCACACCTATTGAGATATATATTGTTATATGTTGTCATGTTTGCTCCTTTCAGAATGATAATATATCAATAATCGACATGTAAATATTTTTTTCCTACATTTAACAAGACATAATTCAACGTATCTTCTAACATTCCGACATTCTTATTATACACATTATTTCCAAACGTAACAGTTAATATTCGTTGGCTCCTTCTTCGTTGTTTTGATTTATTTCTCCGATGGTCATGTGAAGGCGTTGATTATTCTTATGGAGGTAATAAGGAACTGAGATACTCGTGATTATATATATTAACTTCATGTGTCTAGTTTTATCGGAGTAACCATCCCATTAATTAATGACTACCGAATATGAGTTCGGTGTATCAAATTACGAGTATATATTTTGTGAAAATGTAACCTTATTGTTTCTGTGTAAGTCTATCTTATTAACTACACTTGAATAATACGACTTTATAGAAGACCTATGATCCACTTTATCTTAATATTTGATATCCGAAAAACAATTCTTTTCACGTTTTTCTATCATGTTTTATTTCTTTCAATTATTATACATTAAATATTACCAGATGGATAGATTTTTCTGATTTCAGTTATTTGACTTATTTTAACTCTGTTTTATTATAGCAATAAATAATATATAACACTTCTCGATAGTGCAGTTTGCAATTGGTGTTAGAATTAGAATTAGTCGTTTCAAAGATTACATACAAACTCGCAACTTTAGCTATATATAATACCGGTACAGATAAACTTATATGTTTGATAATATCTGTTTTAGCTGCATTATTTGTTGTTTTGCTTCCTCTACCCGAGTCCCCGGTGTGGCTTAAATCCAGGGGACTCGATGAGACCTCAGCAGTAAAGTGGCTTCATTTATCTCAGCACGCCATTGCCACTGTTAAAGAAGATAATGTGCAGTAAGTTTATTTACAGTGATAATCGATTATCCTGGTACCTAAACTAATACTAAAAACATATATGTCATAGAATTGTTTTTATTATCGCTAATTGACAGAATAATCTTAAATAAATAATACCATTAAGCAAGAAAATAGTTTATTTCTATTATTTTATGATCAGTCTAGTATCATATTTTACATAAGTAGTTAGATATTATTGGCACGTTTTATATGATTGAAAAAAATTATGTATATAATATAGTTCTGTTTATATATATTATAATGAAATCTTCTGTTACAGAACAATTTCCAAAACAGAGAAGGAAGAGAATCCAAAAAGTCTCTTCTCCCGCGAAGTATTCTTCTCCTCAGCGGTGATCAAGCCTCTCATTGTTGGCTTCTCGCTCCTCTTCTTCCAGCAGTTCAGCGGTATTGACGCTGTGATATTCTTCACCGTCGAGATCTTCCAATCCGCTGGTATGTATGACATCGTTGCTCTAGTTGCTTCGTTTTCATTTTGTTCGTATATTTTAAAATTATTACAAGAATAAATAGGTTATGTAAAATTGAAATTGAAATATAAATATAGAATGCAATTCATCTATATAAACATTGAACCTGCGACCGTTGGGACGCTGTCCTGTTTTTCTGTTAATTGAGTTACCGTGGCACTTACTTAACTATGTTTTAACAAATCAAGTTTTAACATAGCTAATTATTTTAATAAAGATTTACTAACACATATTTCCATGTTTGTGTGACATAAACATATTATTTACATTTTTTATTATCATTTGTCTTACTTCCTTTGACACATAAAACATATGTGGTTATACAATTCTAAGTATTGTGTGAGGTATAAATGGTGTTAAATTATTCTAAAGATCTTAACAGAATTGTATTTATCTTTATAAGAGCGTAATTTCACATACCTAAGTGGTTTCTAATGATATGTTGTTAAGATCTTTTGTTAGATACTCTGAATTAATGTCAAGCTATTATAATATAATTAATCTGATATGTAATTGTTTTTATTATAAATTACTAATATTTTATATATTATTTATTTGTATTTTATTATACACTAGCTTTAGTTTCCGGCTTCTGCTGCCAATAACGACAGCACTTAATATGTTTAACACATAAAACACATTATGAAGTTCTGGTAGAACGGTAGAAATCATTAAAAGTTCAAAAACTTACGAATCAAATATTATGATACTTGATGGTTATTTTATTAGTATTTCCACGATTTTTATAACATTAATTTTAAACATCGGTGACGAAACTGAGATATAATTGTAGTTGAAATCAATTTATTGTTCGCGGTAGTTGATTTTAGTTTGTATACAAACACTTACTTTGCTCACATTTTTTTAATTTCAAAGAAATTTTATGTCATCACAATTTAAGAAGTATAAAAATCTATCTATATTACTTATAAATACTTCTCGATTTTCTTTACAGACAAATCTAAACTAATCTAAACAGAAACTTTCTCAAATATACATATATTAATATATGTATGAATGAATGAACATGATGATGTTATACATATATATTAATATATGTATAACATTCATGTACATTGAAGATTTTTTTCTGCGATCTAGAGGTTATAGAATGTATGTGTATAGGTTATAGACTGTATTTTTATAGTTTTCATTTATGTTTATCTATATGTATGTAGTGAAAACTATTTACTACAACTTTTTATATGGTTATAAGTTATTCGCTTAGGAAAAATATAGAATACTTTTTAATATGATTGTTTTTTTACTTCACGGTTAAATACAAAAACTGATTTTGACTATAATTATAATTTAACTTGCTAGTACAATAAAACTAGTAGTCGGCTTTTAATGCAACCTGATCTGTTTTATGAGTTAGGATTGCCGTCAATCAGAAAAATTGTCTCATTTTCATGTTAAACCTCAAAATATGTGAATTTGCAAAACATTAAAATGTTTTGCAAATCCACGTATTTTTGTGTTGATAGATGGTTTGATATTTGTCACGGGCGAAAAGGGAGGAGATAAGGATTCTGCTAACAGCTAGTACTTGATAAGAACGAAAATTGTTTAAATAGAAGGCAAACGGTTATAAAATATATACAGGAGCGGAAATAACGAAAATGTATAACTCAAGTAACTATAATAATAAATGTATAACAATAGGCAGCACCCTGGACGCCATGACTGCCACGATCGTGGTGGGTGCGGTGCAGTTGTTCAGCAGCGGCGTCAGCACGCTGCTGGTGGACCGCGCGGGGCGTCGTCCGTTGCTGCTGCTCTCTGCAGTCACCATGTGCCTTTCCATGCTTTCCATGGGCGCCGCTTTCTACTTTAAATTCGAAAATGACTCTGCCCTTGGGTAAGTTTTACTGCTATATCTATTATACATGTAAATAAAATATACAATTAGAGTGTATCGTTTATGTGCCAATTAAAATAGAAAAAATATTAGTTGGCATTTGCTTTATTTGTTAAAGCGTTCCAAGTGGAAAAGAAAATTTTAGTTATCTGTATAATCCCTCTTGTGTGTGTGTGTGTGTACATTTTTGAACATTGTGAAATACATTTTTGTTTAAAGTAAATTCATTGACCCGGTCGCAAACAATGGATTTAAAGTACATAATAATATTTGAATGCTGACTGTTTCACCATACTTATGGATATTCATTAATGTTTTGATGTAAATATAATCATGTGAACATAACACATTTTTGGACGTTTAGATGCATATTCTGTATTCCAGTGCACGGGTCAACGGCACGTCAAACATGTGTTAAAGAAAACAATACAAATTGCCTCTAACAGTCCGCTCACGTTTTCAATACAATTAACAAGCTCAACGACCATTAAAACATCTAGATATTATTTAGATAATCAATAAACGTCTCTTGAGTTAGCTTGATATTGTGTTTATTATGTTTAGCAAATTTTTAGTGTGGTTTTGCAAACCAGATATTAGTGATTCATGATTCATTAACACCTTAAATTTGGTGTGAATCTGTAAAATAATGATCAAATTAACAAAATTATAGTTCAGTTTTACTAGTATTAAAATAAATTTACAATACCAAAGTTTTTCTTGCGAAATGCAGATTTTCATGAAAGTGCAATAGTTATTCTTTTTGTTCATTTATTGCGCTTTTTATAAATCTTTAACTAAGCTATCTTGTATAACATTACGTAAACTCTGCAACTACGAGATTTTATATCAATAAATTCGATTTTATTCATTTTAATTCGGTTGTCATTAACAATGAATATGATAAAAAAGTTCTATGAAAGATTATATTTTTATTATCTACTAGCAGACCCGGTCACGCGTTGCTGTGACTATTATTTTTGATATATTACATTGTACTAAACTATTTAAGGGGTAACGTTCAGAGTACATCTGTCATGAAAACCATAATGTTTTCTTATAGTCGATATTAAGCAAAAATCAAAACAAAATAATTATAATTATTTTTTTAATTTTATCCAAGTTTATAACACTATTTGTATATTACAAAGTTTTTAGTAAATAACTTGGAACACTAAACTTACGAATGAGGTAGGTAGGGTAGATATCTCATTCGTAATTACTCAATCCAGTCAATAGATACCGCCATCTTTTAGAATTGTTAAGAGCTAACTGCAAAATGATAAACTAATAATTTGCAATAAAATAATACTGCGACTATGAATTGAGTTGAAAATTATTATATCTTTTAAGTTAGGTCAAACTGTACGTGATGTGTAAATTTATTTAAATCAGTTAAGTAGTTTAGGAGTCCATCGCGGACAAATAACGCGACACGTGATTTATATATATTAAGAATTCTGGTGGATTTTTTTTATCATTTAATATTTTAAATAATATAATAAATAAATCGTAAAATTTTCCTTTTTTTTAATATGTTACTTTATCATTTTATTAAGACGTTCATAATTAAAAGTATTTGGTGGTTTTTACTAATACATACAATGAAAGTTAAACTCAAAACATTTAAATTTTAAAAGATTTTTTTTTTTTTAATAAATACAATTTTTATACAACTCGGCAGAATTCGTTCTGTCAAATAGTTTTGGAATGTGGCAGTTTATATTTCGACCTTTAGACGTTTTTACTCTGCTGATCCTCACACATCGCCCTATCATCATGGTGACGGTTCTGTTCAGGAGAATTAAAGAAAAAGGTCAGCTCGGGTGACTTAAGTATCTTAGCTTCCACGAACTTTGGTCACCCTTTTGAGACCCACTAAAAACCCCGATTGGGATGTCTGCCAGAGCTCAAACCAAGAGGGGAACTTAAGGTTCAAACCTGATTGAAAAATAATCTAAAGGGATAGTGGTTCCCACTATCCCTTTAGATTATTTTTAAAAAGGTAAAGGTGACAAATATTTATAAAGTGGGTGCTTCAATTACAAAGTATAGAGATAATTAATTATTTATTACTATTATTATTAACATAGGGTTCATAACCGATGAAATAAAAAATAATGAAATAAAACGTACATAAGTATTTTCAGTAATCGCGTTATTGTAAATCCAGTGAATCATAATTATTAACAAAAATCTGTTTTATTTTTATTTTAGTGCTTTATGATACACAATGTTTTTTGTTTGATTACCTGGTGAATATATAAATAAATCTGATGGTTTTCCAACACGGGAACAGGCAACATACAATTGACCATGTGAGAAACATGGGTTTTCTAGATTAATACCACAAACACCTAATGATTGCCCCTGGGACTTATTTATGGTCATAGCAAAAGCAAGCCGCACTGGAAATTGTAGTCGTTTAAATTCAAATGGTACATCAGTCGGAATCATTGGGATGCGTGGTATCAAAACGTCTTCTCCTTTATACTTTCCTTTCAGTATAGTTGCTTCTATCACGTTGTTCAATAATTTTTTTATCGCTAACCGTGTGCCGTTGCAAAGAGGCGTAAATCCAGCGAGTTTAAAAATTCAGGCGGATAGTTAACGACATCATCTTGGTTAGTAGCCGAATCAACTGATTTATATATCCTCAATTCGCCTGTAATTTGTTCTTGAATTTTGAAATTTAATTCACTTACATCTATGTTTTTTGCAGCCAATATAGCCCGTTCGCTCAACCAATCATGGTTTCTATAATTTTGAGCAACATCTGGAAACATCTTTTGAATAAGTTCATCTTTTGATCTAGTTAACTGACAAAAACCTTGAGGAAAGTTAATGCAACCAGTCAAGGTGTCTATAGGAAATTTGCCATTACCAATGTCAATGAGTTGTTTAGAGAATATGTCTCCAGATTTGTCATTTTGCAACTTGATACGCATATTCTTGCTTAAGTGTAATACCTTCACATGTTTCCACAAATTGGAGGACTTTAAACAGGCATTAAGTTCATCAGCTGGCGTTGATCGTGGAATCACTGGCAATGTTTGACGAAAATCTCCTGCTAATAAAATCATTGCACCACCAAATGGGTTATTATTGCTCCGGAGATCTTGTAAGGTTCTATCTAAAGCCTCCAAAGATTTTTTATGTGCCATCGTGCATTCATCCCAAACAATCAATCCACATTGCTGCAAAACCTTTGCCATTGCAGAGTTCTTCGAAATGTTGCAGGTTGGAGTTTCGTTGCTTTGCATGTTTAATGGTAATTTTAGTGCTGAATGAGCTGTTCTACTACCTTCAAGCAAAGTTGCTGCGATTCCCGACGAAGCGAGTGCAAGTGCAATTTTATTTTGTGAGCGAATTGTTGCTAATATCAATGAAATCAAAAAAGTTTTTCCTGTACCACCAGGTGCATCTAAGAAGTAAATCCCTCCTCTTTTATCATTTATTACTTTCAAAAGTGTATCAAATACATACTTCTGTTGTTCATTCAATAGTGGAAGATTCGTTTGAATTAATTCTTTCAAAGTGTTGAAATCATACAGTTTTTCTCGGTGCAACTCTTGGTTAAAAGCATCATGCATTGGACGATTGGGTGCGGCCAGGCCTAATTGAAATAATAGTTTGTTTGACATCATCAAGCACATGTCCTCAATTGAAATCAATACTTCATTGTAAATTTCTTCGCTTATTTGTATATTTGGATTTCTCCTTCTAATCCGTATTTGATACAAAATATCATCACACATATTATCTTTGTACTTGATCCACAAATCCTTTGGGTTTGATGGGAAGCAGGTAGATATGATTATAGAAAACAATGTTCGTATTTGATGAGCTTGTGATGATATTACAGCATCATTGAGAGTTTGATCCCAATGAGCATCACATCATTGTCTAGCAATCGCAAACGTTGGCAAGCTTCTCTATATGATCCACACAAATCACCATTAACAGTTCGTACATGTTGGAACGATGTTGGGCCACGTACATTGACTAATATCAGTCGTAAATAAAAACATTCATCATTGCTTGGATGTACTGAATAAATTCGACCAATCGCATCGGTAGAAAATATATCTGGGTATCCTGTAACTGGTTTTCCTTGTTTCCGTCGTATAAATTTTCTTGAGGATTGATTCCAAGTATAATATTTTGGCATTTCAGAATATAACAATGTTTGAGCAAAATCATCGTTTTGACATATCTAAAAAAATCTGGTTAATGTAGTAGATGGTGGCTGTAAAGCTCTTTCTACTGCGTTCTGTGCTGTAAAATATACTCTTTGTCCATTTTCTAAATGCACAGCTAAATGAACAACAGTAGGGTGTCTTTCATGAATAGGAAAAGAAAATATTCGCCAAACTGCTTCATTACTACTAACATAGCGACCCATTTGGTATTTGGGTAACTTCATCATTGGAATTCTCTGCATTAATACCAATCACAGCCATATCACTCCCTTTGGTTACATATTTGCAAATGTATTTAATAGATTTTACTGAATGGCAAGATTCAACGTTGATGTGCGCTTTGAAGGTCTTTGATAAAATGGGTGAATATGGAACAATCCAGCGATTATCTATTTCAATATCTTGTTGATTTAATTTGACAATTGTTGATCTTCCATTGTCTGCTGTCGATCGGCGACGATACAAAGGATAACCGTCATTACCAGTGATTGTTTCAGATATTAATGTCCGTGGATATCGCTTTGAACATTTACCATCCACCATACACGGTGAATTTTGATTAAGAGTTCCACAGGGACCATGTATCATGTTTTTAATAACTACCTCATGCAATCCAGGATCTACTTCTACATTAGGAATTTCAGCTGATATTACTGCATCAACTTCATTTGGCCTTATCTTTTCAACTAACCAAATCAAAATGTGTGCATGTGGCAATCCCCGTTTCTGCCACTCCACAGAATACATCCAGCAGCGTGTCTCTCCAAACACATAATGTTTCACAATGAAATCCATCAAAGATTTCAACTTTTGTCTAAAGACTCTGGCTGTAATATCATGACGATCAATAAGTGATTGCCCAGGGAATAACTCCTGCTTGATTTCTATCCAGTGTGGATTGCATGTAAATGTGATGAACAAATCTGCTGTACCATAATGACGAACATATGACATGGCATCTTGAGCATATTCATGCATATGTCGAGGGCTTCCGATGTATGTTGCTGGAAGAATAGTCATCCGACCAACATTCTGTGCATTTCCATCAGTATTAATCGCATCTCGAAGGTGAATATACTCTTCAGATCTGAGTTTGGTCTGATTCAACCTGATGAATGTTAATCTCTCCGTTTCAATTTTAACATACATGTCTACAACATACTTGTGATATAATCGCCGACATTTGAGTATGTGATTGTCTTCATTTTCACGAATCATTAGGCGGTAGGAATAATAGTTCATTGAACTGACTTCTTTGTTGGTTTCGGAACCTGAAAATAGATTTTTGTTTTCATAATATTGAAAATTAAAAAAATAATAATATAGTGACTGATAATATAGCTCCATAGCTAAACTAATATTTTTTATTACCTGTAATGGGATTTATCATCTTGTTTGAAAAATCATAGCCATCTTCACCTTGCCAAAATATAATGGGATATTGCAGTGCGTCATATGAGCGGTGTGTTTCCTTTATACGTTGTAATTGATCATTCCGACGATGTAAAACAATATCACGGGATTCCAAGTTTTCTCCAACTACAACGATGGCAACTTCATCAATAGTTGGTGCATTAAAACGTCTTGCATGTTGGCCAACAGGTGTTTTATCAGCTCTGATTACAATTTTGTGATTATCAGATGGCATCCGATCCAGTGCAGTTTTAAACAACATAACCAATTGATTGTACTCATGAAATAAAGTTTGTAATTGTTCTACAATAGGCCTCTTTAGTGAATTGTTATGTGAACAACGCATATCAATTTCTCGTGGTGAATTGCCCATGAAATAAATTTGCAGAAATTTGTAATTGCTATCTGACACTGGTAACAGTGAACCTGCTCTATGATATATTTGGCCTTGTATCTGTAAATTAAAAAAAAAGATTTTTGCCAAATAGAAATAATATTTGTTCCTAAAAAGTATATCTGTCTCTTAATTTGAATCACCAAATAATAATTGATATGCTTAGGTATGTCAATATGTAATAATTAGTTGTAACTAATATCCATCGTCAAATAATTATATTGTGTTTCAAAATAATAAAAGTGTTGCTAATACTGAATCACCAAATAATATAATGACTAAGTAATATATGTTTTGGGGTTTAGGAAACTGAAGGTTAATGACACATATTTACTTAGTTAACAGGAAATTTTGTTCATTAAAATAATAATGATTAACTGCTATAATACATACCTTAAAAGTTGGCATGAAATTTTCCCGAACTACATTTGTTGCCCCAAATGATGTCATTTGAAAGCAATTGTTATATTGTTGAATATTTGACAAAAAGTGTATGGAATCTGGTTCTATTCCTGAAACCAATGAGTACAATGGCTCTGGTGGTGGATCCAATGGTATCAATTTCACTTTCCCATTTGCGCAACACAATCCATTTGCTTCATTTTTGTATTTCAATGCCTTACAATAAGAGCAAACCAAGTTCATGGATCCAATAGTAACACATTGGTGGTTACTGTAGTCAATTGACAAATCGTAATTGAAAGCAGCTCGATTCAAACTTTCGCGATTATTAGTTGAATCTCTCGCTCTCGCTTCCCGCGTTCGTGATATACGAATTCTTTCGCGTTCATTTCGGTCGTCACGTTCATGTGCAGTATGATAAGATCGGTAATTCATTTGGTTTGTAGCATGTCGGGTTCTTCTACTCAAATTACTTCGTCTTATAGGAGGCATATCGTATATAATTACCTAAATTTATTCACATGAAATAATTATTAATCACAGGTATTTATACAATCAAAATTAATTATTAAATATTATAAACGCTTTTTAACGCAGTTTGTTTGACAGATGCAATGACGTGAAAACTGATGACAATTTATGTCGCATTCCGAAACTAAAACAAAAGAAAGAATATTCCAAGGCCAATCAAATCTTACATTTACTTTTTTTGACTTTTCAATTTGGTCGGGTGTACACATTCATTTGATTAAATTTGAACGTTGTGCAGCGACAATAAAGCGCGAATTGACTCTTTGACGTTAGCAAGACACCTACATTGTTTAGACAACAATGAGTGCTTGTAATTTAATATCAACTTTATTGAATAGCAATACAGTTCAAATTGACTCTACATTTAGTTATTTATTCTACATTTAAAATATTTGTATAGGAAAAAGAAAAGGGCTTTTTTAGGGTTTCCCTGGAAATTATTCAAATTTTTCTCGCCATTAGAGCCATCCTTGGACTTCAAGGAACATTTAAAAAAAAGAATTGTTAAGATTGGTCCATGCGTTGTTGAGTTATGCGCTTACCAACACATTTTGCGATTCATTTTTATATAATAGATTTATAAAAAGGTGTTGCCTTGTGAACTATTCAATTCAGGATTCCAAAGGAACACATTCGTTCGATCGTTTTTTTAGTCAACTTACTATAAACAATTGGTTTCATCAAAAAGTATTTTTATTTAAACGGGATAATATATAAAGCTTATATCTAAGAAGAAAAGTTCTTATATGTAAACTTATAAATTTTACTCATTAGTAAAGATTGATGTATTTACCTACCAGATACCTGCCAATAGTAAGTCTAGTGGTGTTTATGCTGGGCTTCTCTCTCGGCTTCGGAGGTCTGCCCTTCCTGCTGCTGGGTGAGCTGTTCCCGGCCCACTACCGCTCGCAGCTCTCGGCGATGGCCAGTGCCGTCAACTTGCTGTCCATGTTCACAGTCATCAAATCTTATCATGCCTTGGAGGTAGGCATAAGTCACTTTTAAAATATACAATATAGAATGAGATACATCAACATTAGAGCTTAAACTTGCGACCTGTGAGAGACAGTCTTAATCGCTTCGCCAGCTCAGTTAAATGTCTTTATAATGTTAGCATATATTTATCAGGGTAAAAGAATATGATTTTTTTTTTCAGAAAAAAATACTGACATGTCTAACATGCTTTAAAACAATTACAAATATAAGTTTTCTTTGTGCATCTATTCAATATTTATTATATTAGATAAAGTTAAAATATTGGTAAGAATTTTCCGTTCAGTATCCATTTAAATTTTTAAATAAAAGCAAAACACTGATATTTCTAAATATAATTTAAAATAGTGATTATATTATATTCATTTTGGTGCTATTTAGTATTAACACAACTTACCATTTTCCCAACATTTTGTCTTAGGCTATAGCTTAAGCTTAGGCTGTGGCTATTAAATTATAAAATATCTTTAGTTGTGAGATAAAAACAGTTATTTATATTATTTAATTAAATAACTCAAATCAACAATCAGTAAACCAGTTTATTAATTACGATTAGAATACAAATGTTATCGAAGTCCATTAACGGCTCAACATTCATATTAAAGAGAAATTCAATCTAGTGTCACCAGCACCGTTCTTGTAGCGGCTTACGTTGGAAATGGTAATTATAAGTTTCTGCTGAATGTTTCGAGACTAAAATGTACTTATTGCTTGTGTATATTTGAAAGGAACGACGCTTAAGATTAAGATTGTTAATATTCATGTGTAATGAATTTAAATAAAATATAACAACAAACTCATTGCAACGGTATATTCAATAGAAAAAGTAATAATTAAATAATTTTTGATATATAGTTTATTATTTTCTTTTCTATTGTATATATTAATATTTTCAAATCTAATATATATTAACATATATACAATAAATTTATATAATAAATAAATATTAAGTCTAAACGTTCTAAATACTAAAATTGAGAAGGTCAACAGAAGTATTATTTGAAGTCGTAATCCTACAATATCACACCCGTCGGTCTAACTAAATATGTACTGAATATATTATACGTAAACTATGAAGTAAAATGACAAACATAAAAGTATTCAATGTTTTATAATTATATTTTTTTAAATATATTAATTGTAATTGTATTTTTTTTGTTTGTAGCACGTTCTGACATCTGCAGGGACATTTTGGATGTACTCTTGCTTCTGTGCCTTGGCATTTGTGTTCGTCCTAATAATGGTTCCGGAAACAAAAGGAAAATCTCTCGCTGAAATAGAAGAACACTTCCGAGGGAAGAAAAGCAAGGAAACAGTCGATTTAAAATCGATACAGAATACAAAATTTTAATAGCCCAAAATAATAATAAATAAAATAGTTAATTAAAAAGAGATAACTATAGTGCGAGAGATTTTATTGTTTTAAGTATTCTAAAACTGTGATAAAGTTTAATATGTCAGTGCATTGAGGACAGTGTGATTTCTCTCATAGTCGTAATTATTAAAATAAGAACTCATTGTATTATTATAATTAATATGTGATTTCAATTAATATAGTTTATAATAAATTATTACACAAAATATGTTTTAATAATAAATGTTAAGAAATCTTAATAGTAATTCTATTTAGGGTACCGTACCTTTAAAGAAAATAACCCTTATTGTTTATCAGCCCGTCCGTCTATTAATCTATTGGTCAAGATCCTTAATTTCGTAATCACGTGGTTAAAATGGAAACCATATACTAAGTCTATGTAGCTGTAAAACATTGAAACTTTTTAATTAACGTAAAAAAAGATATGGCCGCTTCTACAAAAAAACATATTTCAATGCAATAAATATTGATAGGTTATTTTTCATTGACCTAGAACTAGAAAATTTGTCAAATAACATTATTTTATATTATAAGTTCAAGAAACAACCTGTTCAATATATCCTTATATTAAATCATATAGTTTAATACAGGGTAGAAATTTCAAGCTACTACTAGGTATTTGTCATATGAATGGGCTTGATGTGGACGTTAAAAAATATATTTTACTTATTTTATACGTCACATAAATGCTAATGTAACTATAACTTGTAAAATAAACTATTTTGTTTTATATTGTCTCCACAAGATATTAAAATGTTTCTTATATGTAAATAATTTCAACTTTGTATATAGTGTTAGGACAATAATGTTTAGCAATAATACACTGGGTTAAATTGTGTTTAGTTTCCAATAATTATTCCATTATTCCATTTTATTCCCAGTGGTTCAACTACATTACTCCCGAGAAGTTGTACTAATCCGAAAAAATATTGAATGATTTAAATAATATATTTTATTATTAAACATAAAAATTTATCAAATATATAAATTTTTAATTCTTTATAGTTTAAATTTAAACCAGCTTTGAAAATAAAAGTTTTCAGAACAATTAGTAAGGAAGGAAAGAGTCTTTTTTGCAGTCATACGAACGTTACAAATTATTAAGTATAAACAATTACTATGAAATGAGACGAATTTTAATTACGGTTTGTTAGTTTAACGGTTAGTGACCCCGATTGCTGGGTCAAAGGTCGTGGGTTTGATTTTCACTCGGTACAATAGATTGTGTAATATATGAATTCTGTTACGAGTCTGAGTGTACTTTGAGTCTACTTCTATTTAAAAATAATATTTTGAATGTCTTCCCGATACAAGGGACTGATTCTCTGATTCGGGGGCTGTTTATTTTTATTAAATAATAATAGTCACAGTTATCAAGTCAATATCTTAAGTTAGAAGTTATAATGAAATAGAGTCTGTTTAAATAATATTAAAATTATACTATACCAAATGAAAAATAATATTGAAATTAAAATAAAACATAATAAGTGGATTCAAATATAGCGTCATTTGTAAAAAAATACAAATGAATGTTTAAATATTTTTATTATTTTGTTGAATTACAAAATATTTTGTCTCATAGTAAGTATTTCTTACTTAAATTATTTAAAAAAGAGTGCATTCACTTTTTACTATTATTGATTTTACTTAGTAAATTATACTTTTTATCTGTGAGAAAAGGCTTACCGGGTCGTGTGTGAGGTCGTTAATGAGCGCGGTAGTGAGCGGTGCGTCACGCTCTGCGCGGGCGCAAGATGGGACACTCGTGACGTTAGGTTTTGAGAGAATAATATCTAGTTATAATCTTCTGTTTATTTATTTATTACGTTATTGGGAACAATGGTGTTTTAAAATTAATGTATAGTAGTAGTATTAGTAATAAAATAAAGAAGATATCTCACATTTTGAAAACGAAAACTTTGTCATTAAAATAAGTATGTCTAAAACAGTATTTTAAAGAGATACATTACTTTTAAAAGTAATTTGATCGATATGTTCCTACAATGATTTTATTATTTAAAGTCCTTTAGTATTTTGCTATTAAATAGTATTTTTTGTCTGTTATGCAACAGGTATTCCTATATAGAATTGTATTGACGCCATAAGCACTTATTAATGATTGTTCCCTAATGTTTTATATTGCTATATGTTTGTGTCAAAGATATTTTGAAATTATTATATCACAAGGACCCCGGTGGCCTGTATCCGGCGTTGGATGCACGAAATTAAACCAAGACACGAACTGCGTGAGCTCTTCATGGGTTAGTTAGTATTGCTACGACATTCACTATTTCAATTTGGTATATATAAGTCTGAATTAGACGAATCAAATGTATTCCAAATCCAAATCTAAGTTTGGAAACAGCGGTCTTCAGACATTTAAGTGTTGAAAGTAACAAAATATTCGATTAGCCTTAAAATGTTTTTGGTAAGTATATTGTTGCTTTAACTGAACTGATTAAGTTAATATTTTTTATATTTTTACCTCATTTTTTAGAGTCTCTGCTTAGTGGTTCTAGCAATTACCACAATAACATGTGAACCGCCCGTAAACAGTTATTTACCTCCTGGTAGTGGTGGCGGCTCAGGTGGTAGACCAGGTTCCCAATATGGTCCACCTGAATCAAATCAAGGTGGATTTGGAGGATTTAATTCAGGAAGAGGACAGGCGAGAGACGGTTTTGATCCTTCTAGAAGGGGACCTTCAGGACCACCTTCTGCTGAATACGGGACCCCAGGACAAGGGTCTCAGGGATTCCAAGGTGGTTTCAGTGGTCGTCCAGGGGGAGACTCTTCATCGAGTTCTCAATATAGAAGCCCGAACCAAGATGGCTCCAGTAGGATCGGAGGAGGCAATAACAGAGGACGTGGATCATCGCAGAGGCCAGATTCTTCTTATGGTACTCCATCGCAAGAATCCCTATCAGCGGGGCAAAATGGATTTAATGGCCAAGGTTCTAGCAGACAATTTGGTGGATCTCCATCTTCAAGTTACGGAACCCCTGACTTCGGTAATGATAGAGATAATACTAACCAAAATTATCGTAGATCAGGGGTAGACGAATCTAACGTAAGTTTGTGAAATCTATTTTATTTTTATAGATAATCATAATAGAATTAAATATTTTGGATTAACATAGATTTCTTTTGGCTCTTTTATAAATATAATAAGTTCTTAAATTACAGGAGCCAGCTAAGTATGAATTTAGCTATGAGGTCGACGACGCCGAGACAGGTACTATGTTTGGTCATTCAGAACAGCGGGACGGTGATTTAACAACAGGGCAGTATAATGTTGTTCTGCCCGATGGTAGGAAGCAGGTGGTCGAGTACGAAGCCAATAAAGATGGCTACAAGCCTCAAATAAGATATGAGGGTTTGTAATTGTAAACAGAGCATCTGCTCTTATTTTGTAAAATATATAAAAGGTATCTTAATTATTGCTTTTTTTATATATTGAAAAGGTATCTTGATTATCATCTTACATAAATTTTAACTGCAACATGATACAAATGCAACTATAAAATAACTAAGACATACATTATTTATATTTCAGGTACAGGACGTGGAGGTGCAGGTTCTGGCCTCGGCCGTGGTAAATTTTATTTCTTAAATTAAAATTATTATTTTCATTTACGCTTTTTAATATTTGCAATCAATATCTTAGGAGTCTCGGGAAGAAATGGTGGACAAGGATATCCAGGTGCTGGTGCAAATGCTGATGCTTTTGCAGATGCTCAAGCCGGAATTACTCCACAAGGTGGAAGGTATCAACAATCAGGCTTCGATCAAAGTACCGGCGGGTACCCGAGTGGAAGACCAGCTGATAATGGTCAAGACTCCTTTGGAAACCAAGGTTTTCCAAGTGCAGAACTAAGTGGTGGTTATCCGCGCGGATCTGGAAGGTCTGGTTTAGCTGGTAGACCTCAAGGTGGCGATTTTCCAGGTAGCCAAGGTAATCCAAGTGGTCTTCAAGGAGGCAGAGGTGCTTCACGTGGAGGAGGCCGAGGAAATATCAACAATGGCAATGACGAAGGATATCCCAGTGGTGGTCCAAATGGTCGTCGTGGTTCCGGATACTGATTTCCTCAAATATATACATATTTAAATCCTCAAATATATACATAATAATACTTTATTTAGACTTGGAGTTCTCAACGGATTGTAAATAATAAATGTCTTACAAAAACATAAAACGAATTTTCATTTATTCCTGAAGTATGTAAGAATATATATATTTTCTTTCAATCTTTCTGTATATTGATTGATTGCAGATTGATTGATGAGATTGCAGGTTAAGATTAAAAATGAATCATAATATGTTTGATTAAGTTAACCATAATCTTTTCTAAGATAAGAATATTTTGTTGTGATTTTAGAGTTTTTAGAGTCTTTTATTTATTTTTATAAAGGAATATTATAGATAAAGATGGTTGAATTGTAGATGGTAAGTCAAGTAATCAAGTTGAAGTCCATACGGCTGCGATTAATATGAAACTGCATATTCTGTCATAATTCAAAGACGGAGATGGACAGAGATAGAAAGAGAGAGAGAGAGAGAGAGAAAGAAAGAGAGAGGGAGAGAGAGAGAGATCGAAAAATAAAGGAATATAAATATTTCAATTTATGACAAGGTGGATTAGCTTGTATATTAGTTGTAGAGTAGAGTACAACCTTATATAATAAACTTAAAACAGAAATTTGGTTAGACAAAAATAAAGCCACAGACAATGTTTTTTATTTCAATTGGGCATACATTGCACTTATGAAAAGACAGACTGTAGTTGCATGGTTCTATGGACAAGAAAAAAAACTTCAAGGATAATCTTTAAATTTGTTATTAATTTATAATTTCTTATAATACTCACTCTTGTGTCATAGTTCGTATTAAATGAGACTAAATTTAAGTAAGATAATTTGAATTTAAGTAAGACGGGGTACCAAGAAAAGACTAGAGTAATTTACCATGTTATTATTGTTACTGTAATGCTCTCACAATTACAAGAACTTAAAGAATTCTAACTCAATACGATTCAAAATAATACTAATTATATAAGGCCGTGTTGTGTATAAAAATGTTAAGCCTCTCAATTTTAGTAAAATTGTAATTAAAAATATATTGAAAATCGGCAGCCTTTTTTATTAGAGCGCGATCGGGACACGGAACTTTAATTGATTGAATCTTTGCACGGTTTTCTGTAAGTGTCAATCTATATGTATTTAATATATACATAGTGCCTTTTTAAAATAAAGAATGCTAATATATAGAATTTTGTAAGTGGTAACGTTAAAGCAATATTTGTAGAAATATTATCACCTAACATAGCTCTTAATATTATAATAAGCTTTGAATACAGGAGCGCGTTCATATCCGATAGTTCGGTAACAAATTTGAGTAACAGATAAATAGTATAGTTTTATCCAATAAAAGAATTTTAAATTGTAATAAGAAATAACCCGAATTTAATATAAGCTAAACTTTTAAAAAAAAACCTTGTCTGTCCCGGTCTATTTCACTGCTTCGCCAGTGACCGTTTCTCGGAGTTGAAATTAAAGGACTATAGCAATAAAAACGAAATGGTGAAAAAGAAACAAAACATATTTGTATCAGTGAAATAAAACACTTTACAACCAAATACTACGAATATGCATATTTTAAAATAATGTAACTTATATTTAGTAAAAACTGACTTGTGACGATAAAAAATTCTTTATTCATATTATTATAAACATCTGTAACAGTGCAGTTGGGATGGGACAAACTAAAATCATTATAATTGTGTTCTATTAAAACTTATCCAAGTTACAAACGTAGTTAAAATAATTAAAAGTTTACATATTGTATTCAGTAGATCTTTGACGCATGTATATCCAAAATGTAATGCAACTTTCCTGCAGTGCATCATTACTGCGGATTATCCCTGACAGCATCTTGAACATAATAGGAGGTAGATTAGGCTGCCTCCATGTCAATTACTGCTGAAAATCTCAGATGAAGCTGTCGGTTGCAGTATGAAAGTGGCTAATAACTTTGTCAAATACGTACATTGCGTCTTGTATTCGAAAACAGAACGATGATTATTATTATTTGAAATCTATGAAATCAAGGAAAATATTTTTTATTTCCTGTCTTTTGTTGTACTGCAAGCTGCGATAGCAAGTTTAAAGTAGGTCTAGTGTACCAGACGTTGCAAGTTTACTTGGCACTATTAGTCGATATCAGTTGTCACGTTCCCACTATCTTCGAATAGGGTAGGGTTAGGGTAGGTAGGGAATAGGGTTAATAAAAAATAATATGCACTCATTAAATGTGATAATTTTATCTAAAACTAAATTTATTATATCCGTTTTTCTAGATAATATTTATAATAGATAAAATTTTTTGTGAAAAACTTTTATTATACAAAATACACAGCCCAGATTAATATTATAAATTTGGTTCAGGGACGAGCACATAGAGATGGTTCGTCCTGATATCACACATGACACACTTCTTTCGTCCATCCTTTTAAATTCAAAACACCCAAAACAAAGTAACATACCTTTCTCAATCTTTATTATTATATATTAGACCTTTAGTCCACACTTTTCTTTGATTGTGTTATTTCTTAGTATGTATCAATTTAACTTCATACATATTTGTTAAAACTCTTATTTCTAATGAACGAGTTAAATCCTATATCTGTATCTGTAAAAATTAATACATTTGTTTTTTGAATTAATTCCAGCGTATAGTATCCAGCGTAAGTATATATTGCAGTTAAAAACAATATTAAAAAAAAAACTGTTGTTAGTGATCTTTTTGTCTGAGGCAATGAAGACTGCTTTTTTTTTTTAAATGTCAGTCCCACGAAAAGAAAAACAAATTAATTAATGACGTCATTAAAATCAATCCTAAAATATATAGTTTGGCATAAATTTTAATTTATGATACAGGTTTCAATATTTGAGTCCAGGGAACAGATAATGTTAGAATATAACATTTAAGTACAAAAAAATAAAGTTTTAAAATATAATTTAACCTGCCGACCTGGGTTTAGATATTATGCCGACTCTGAAGGGACGCCAAAATCCAAACTTATTATAAGTACTCTGAAAACCATTACAATGTATCATGTTGATGATTGTTAGATCGGCTTATCGAATGATTGCGATGCTAAACTATGGTTGAATGATCAAAACAGTGGTTACAATAAAGAAATACCTACCTGAGTTTGCTGTACGGTTATTATTAAAACAGGGCGCGAGCGGAAACCTCGTAGTTGTAATTTTAAATTTGAGTATGTTTTTACATAAAAATAAAATAAAGAAATAAATATGATAAGGATATGATAAGCCTCAAATAATACGTTAATGATTAGTACTTTACTAGGTTTTTATTTTTAATGTAACCATATTTAAGGATCCGTGTTTTGGGATCTGTTTGACGCGGCGAGATTGAGGTCACTATATTATAAAAGAAATTCACAGTTTCTTTAACTGTTCCAGTAATTTTCAAAACATAAAAATGCGATTAATAAGATTAATTTGTATGCTCAGCGCTGCCCTTCTTTATTATATTCTTTACCTACTTAATTCTGAACAGACTTTAATTTGTAATTAATAGCTTAGGTAAATTAAGGTTCATATCAGTATTTTTAAGTATTGTCACTCAATTTACAACATCAATATTACAAACAAATTTACATGTTACAAGAAATAGGTACTAAAACCAACCATAAAGCATAATATAAAATTTATATAGTTCCTATAGCATTGAAAGAATAGGAGGTAATAGCAGTTCCGTTGCCATAAAAGTTAGAATTCCCAAACAACTGTGAAGAGAAAACATTGAAATATACGAAATGAACAAATAGTTGTTACGAAAATGTTTTTGCGATTTAACCTGAATAAATTTAAAGCTACAGATTCAAAATCAAGAGACAAATAGGTTTGCTGTGTCAATATTTATCTTCCTTTAGACAGTAATATTGAAAGTTACTTTGATTACAGAATTAACTTTTGTTATGACTAAAGTTTTTATGCTTCTTGTTTAAACAAATAATATTCTAAATGGTACTTTATTTGCATATTTAAGTAGTATTCTTATAATAGAACACATAAAGTAGGCGTTGTTTGCAGTCATTATACAAATAGTTTGTTGTTAGATTTTTATGCTAAAGATATTTTGAAATTATTATATCACAAGGACCCCGGTGGCCTGTATCCGGCGTTGGATGCACGAAATTAAACCAAGACACGAACTGCGTGAGCTCTTCAAGGGTTAGTTAGTATTGCTACGACATTCACTATTTCAATTTGGTATATATAAGTCTGAATTAGACGAATCAAATGTATTCCAAATCCAAATCTAAGTTTGGAAACAGCGGTCTTCAGACATTTAAGTGTTGAAAGTAACAAAATATTCGATTAGCCTTAAAATGTTTTTGGTAAGTATATTGTTGCTTTAACTGAACTGATTAAGTTAATATTTTTTATATTTTTACCTCATTTTTTAGAGTCTCTGCTTAGTGGTTCTAGCAATTACCACAATAACATGTGAGCCTCCCGTAAACAGTTATTTACCTCCTGGTACTGGTGGCGGCTCAGGTGGTAGACCGGGTTCACAATATGGTCCACCTGAATCAAATGAAGGTGGATTTGGAGGATTTAATTCAGGAAGAGGACAGGCGAGAGACAGTTTTGATCCTTCTAGAAGGGGACCTTCAGGACCACCTTCTGTTGAATACGGGACCCCAGGACAAGGGTCTCAGGGATTCCAAGGTGGTTTCCGTAGTCGTCCAGGGGGAGTCTCTTCATCGAGTTCTCAATATAGAAGTCCGAACCAAGATGGCTCCACTAGGATCGGAGGAGGCAATAACAGAGGACGTGAATCATCGCAGAGGCCAGATTCTTCGTATGGAACTCCATCGCAAGAATTCCTATCAGCGGGTCAAAATGGATTTAATGGCCAAGGTTCAAGCAGACAATTTGGTGGATCTCCATCTTCAAGTTACGGAACCCCTGACTTCGGTAATGATAGAGATAATACTAACCAAAATTATCGTAGATCAGGGGTAGACGAATCTAAGGTAAGTTTTATGAAATCTATTTTATTTTTATAGATAATCATAGTAGAATTGAATGTTTTGGATTAATAAAGATTACTTTTCCTTCCTTCTTCCTTTTTTATAAATATAACAAGTTTTTAAATTTCGGGTTCCAGCTAAGTATGAATTTAGCTATGAGGTCGACGACGCCGAGACAGGTACTATGTTTGGTCATTCAGAACAGCGGGACGGTGATTTAACAACAGGGCAGTATAATGTTGTTCTGCCCGATGGTAGGAAGCAGGTGGTCGAGTACGAAGCCAATAAAGATGGCTACAAGCCTCAAATAAGATATGAGGGTTTGTAATTGTAAACAGAACATCTGCTCTTTTTTTGTAAAATAATGTATATAAAAGGTATCTTAATTATTGCTTTTCTTATATATTGAAAAGGTATCTTAATTATCATCTTAAATTATTTTTAACTGCAACATACACGCAATTACAAAACTATAAAATGACTAAGACATACTTTTTTTATATTTCAGGTACGGGACGTGGAGGTGCAGGTTCTGGCCTCGGCCATGGTAAATTATATTTCTGAAATTATAACAAATAATTATTATTTTCATTTACGCTTTTTAACATTTGCAATAAATATCTTAGGAGTCTCTGGTACAAATGGTGGACAAGGATATCCAGGTGCTGGTGCAAATGCTGATGCCTTTGCAGATGCTCAAGGGGGAATCACTCCACAAGGTGGAAGGTATCAACAATCAGGCTTCGGTCAAAGTACAGGCGGGTACCCGAGTGAAAGACCAGCTAACAATGGTCAAGACTCCTTTGGAAACCAAGGTTTTCCAAGTACAGAACTAAGTGGTGGTTATCCGCGCGGATCTGGAAGGTCTGGTTTTGCTGGTAGATCTCAAGGTGGCGATTTTCCAGGTAGCCTAGTTGGCCAAGGTAATCCAAGTGGTCCTCACGGAGGCAGAGGTGCCTCACGTGGAGGAGGTCGAGGAATGAGCAACAATGGTAATGATGATGGATATCCCAGTGGTGGTCCAAATGGTCGTCGTGGTTCCGGATACTGATTTCCTCAAATATATACATAATAATACTTTAATCAGACATGGAGTTCTCAACGGATTGTAAATAACAAATATTTTACAAAAACAAAACCATTTTTCATTTATTCCTGAAGTATATATATTTCTTTCTGTATATTTTTACAAAATATACATTTCTAATGCATGAATTAAATCCTTTATCTGGACCTGTAAAAATTAATGCTTTGGCTTTTTCGAATTAATTCCAGAGTATAAAGTACATATTGTAGTTAAAAACAATAAAAAAAAAATATGTTGTATGTGATCTTATTATCTAGGTCAACAAATAAGTAGCTTTTCCATTTAGACATTTTTTTCAGTCTCACGGAAAAACCAACAATAATTGTTGCGTTAGCATAATTTTAATTTACGATACAGGTTTCAATGTTTGAGTCTAGGGAACCGTTTAAGTTAGTAAGAATAATAATAATAGAATAATATAACATTTAAGTATAACAAAATAAAGTTATAATAAAAAATTTCAAAAATATTATTTAATTCGTAAGAAATCTATGGCTGAGAAGTTAAGATGTAAAAGCAGAGCCCTTTAATTAATGTCCTATGTTCGACATCGTCCCAATCGTGACCTAATTAACCTGCCGACCTGGGTTTAGATATTATGCCGACTCTGAAGGGACGCCAAAATCTTAACTTATTATAAGTACCCTGAAAACCATTACAATGTACATCATGTTGTTAATATATTTCAATCTAATTCATATTGCAATTATACATATTGTATTATATATAAGATGTATTATACTCCAACATTTATTTGTTATTTCAAATATGTAGACTAAAGTTAATAAGTTGAATAATTTTTTTAAGTAATCATTAGATCGGCTTATCGAATGATTGCTATGGTGAACTGGGATTGAATGATCGAAACAGTGATTACAGTAAAGAAAATACAAATAAAGACATAAAAATGAACACATAACAAGGAATATGTACTAAAACCAACCATAAAGTATAATATATTTTTTATATAGTTCCTATAGCATTGAAAGAATAGGAGGTAATAGCTGTTCCGTTGCCATAAAAGTTAGAATTCCCAAACAACTACGAAGAGAAAACATCGAAATGTACGAAATGAACAAATAGTTGTTACGAAAATGTTTTTGCGATTTAACCTGAATAAATTTAAAGCTGCAGATTCAAAATCAAGAGACAAATAAGTTTGCTGTGTCAATATTTATCTTCCTTTAGACAGTAATATTGAAAGTTACTTTGATTACAGAATTAACTTTTGTTATGACTAAAGTTTTTATGCTTCTTGTTTATATAAATAATCTTCTAAAGGGTACTTTATTTGAATATTTAAGTAGTATTCTTATAATAGAACACATAAAGTAGGCGTTGTTTGTAGTCATTAAACAAATAGTATTGTGTATAAATGTAATTTGGAAAAGCAATGAACATAATTTACATACACGTTAACATGTCGAAGCATTTGTATTATGATATTTTAATTAATTTCCAACGATTATAATAAATTATACAAGTGTCTTATAAAATGGTTAATAAAATTTTAGTCAACATAATTATATTTATTTTTAATTCCAATGTATAAGCAAGGATTGCAAAGACATCCGTAACTGATATGTTAGTAAATGATCCTTGTAAAGGGAATTCATTCTAAATGTATAATATTCAAGTGTGTACATGTCGTAGGTATTTGTGTTGTTTTCGGGTGACAGGAGGCTTTATGGCACAAATCTCGGAGGTTTTCCTCGTCTTACCAGACATTGTTACAAAGACAAATAGAAGCGATCTGGTTTGAAATACACATCTCTAATCTAAGGTTGTGTTTTAAATAACTTCATTATTTTAATGCTGTACGGTACTTAAAAGACACAATCGGTAAATTAAATGTTTAATACATTTTTGTGTATCCGTGTATATTGTATTTATATATATTAAAAGCAAAATGTATCTAAATTAATGAGAACATCAACATGTACATCACATACATTTGATTGAAATTTCTAGAATTGTATTTTTTAAAATGGGGACATCCTCATTTTATATTTCATCTAACCAACAAAATATTTTTTGATATCTCTATTTTCAATCACAATAAGATCACACTAACAGAAATGAAAGAACAATTTCACGGGGTTTTACTCTGAGATGATAAGATGTCGCTAGTATTTTTAAGGAACCTACATTATTTTATTACCTTAATACGGTAATGCTCTATGTTATAACAATTGTGAAGCCTTTATAAAAGCCACGTAAAATAAATTTATATAACATATTAAAAAACCGTATATCTACATAATTATTTTCCAATTTATGACTTTAGGATTTAGTAAAGAGCAACTATTTTGAATGACTTATTTCTAATATTAGGCTATCAAAGTAAAGTTTAAGCAATTATTTTAAAAAATATTACGGTTTCATTTCGATTATTCGGCAAACACAAGTAATAAAACAATTGACATCAACATGTGTTTAATAATATTAATTAATTGGCGTATACACCTTACACAAAGAGCCGACTTATCCCAATATTATTGTAGAAATTCTTCGAATTCAGCGAGAAAAGCTCCGTCTTCAGTTTGTTAGTACACACGCGAATGAAGAAAAATGTCCCGGCTTAAGCCTTCCACTCGCCGAGCTTGTAAATAAAGATTTATTAAAACGGGACGCAAGATTCACGCTGTGATTCCGTATTGTTACATTTACATTTACTTCATACTGAGGTGACTACTGGAAATATGATTCTAAACTCCGAGAAGAGAAATATTATAATCCTATATGATCTTTGTTATACATATATCACAATTTTTATAAACTTAATTAAATTATACTATTTGATGATTGAGAAAAATATCTCAAATATTAAATAAAAAAAAGATTAACAAAACTATGGCTGGTATGACTTCAGTAGTGTCTAATACTACGTCTAATAAATGTTAGACAGCTTCTGCGCGATGTGAACAGCTTATTGGTTCTTGAAGATAAGAGGTAAATTGTTAAGTCTACGATATAAAATGTAACGTGAAAGTTTTTCTTTCATTTATAATTGGGTCATTGCCAAATAACCGTTACCTAATATCATTCATTAAAACGGAAAGTTGCGAAATTTGCTACTATGTTACACTAGGAAAGGAAGAGAGTGACTGAGTTTTCGGTTCTCGTATTCACCAATATAAACCTATATGTAAAAGCGACTTAGTGCGAACGTGGTATCATATCCGGAGTACCCAAATGTAATATATATATATATATTGTATAACATAACAGCTAGTTTAATATGATTGTAGTGAAACCATATAAAACGTATGACACGCAGGTATCTTTGTACTAGAATCGAAGCAGAAGAAAAGGGTGTTAATACAAAACTCTTTGTCCTTTAACCCTTGTAAGAGAAGCCATACGTAACCTGTAACTGTTGTAAGTAAAAATTGGATTTGTTATGTAACATTCTTTGTCAAAATGTGACATAATTATTACTTATTTTTTATAGGAAATTAGTATCAATTACATTGCATCAATTTAAATTTTATATTATATTACATACTAGCTGTACCCGTGACTTGCTTGAATGTGTTTTTAAAACTAACAAGTAACAGTAGTCTAAGTTATTCCTTATAACTTCAGCTATCCACTAGTTAAAATCCTGTTAAAATCGGCCCTGGTGCTTCAGAGTTTAACAGTAACAATCAGAGACATACAGAATTTGTATTTTTCTTTGTAAGTACCATATATACTTCCATTTGCATTTATTAAAAGCTGTTAAATTGGAATTACAAATAGATGTTTCAATTTATATATATAATAAACGTACTGTATTTATTATATGATCATCTCATATATGTAGTACTTTGAGTATCAACATCTACTGCAATTTATATCTGAAATTCGAATCTTTAATTGGTGTAATATTCAGCCTGCTTCATGTAATATTATATTGAATACTTTAAAGATTGAATCCTGAAATACCTATAAGTATAAATGTAATAGAAGAATAGTTATTAGAAAAAATATAGACATATTTATTTTAAGTTAAGCGTAATGGGACCATAATAACAATCCGATTCTGAATATTCAATAGGAATTAAGTTATTTCTAACTTTTCGTAGGCGGATATGATTACTTAAGAAATATTGAATAATCGACCATTAATATTTTACAAACATTTGAAACTATTAATATTTTATAAATTACTTTCCGGATCCGATTCGCGGCCTTGAGTTATGCTATGAATATTTTTTTATTTTATTTTATAATAGCAATATAATTCATTCATTGTGATAGATGTAATATGACGTTGATCAGGTTTTGTTGGTGAAAGGTTCTTATCCAGAAAAGAGGTCGTCCATGGGTGTACAATTCCCGTTGCATGACTGACAATGACGGAGTTTTTTGTCAATTGTAGGTATTGCGAGATCAACTCTTGCAGCAGTTGAGGCTTGTTTGATCAAGTTTGGAGTTTTCCGAGAGCGAGTGTCGCTAGAATGGGACGAGTGGGGAGTTCGGTTGAGTTTGCACTTATCATGCTGTCAACCTAAGTAACTCCGGCCGGCTTCCTCCACCCGTGGGGAGTTTTAACTGCGTGCATATTAATTTTACTAGTGTTATCAACAATATTTCAGCCTTTAACATTAAAACAAAAATTATAGCAGTATCGTCCCATAAAGCAACAATTTTAATGTTATATAATTATTTTGCATAAAGACTATTGATATAGTTGAGAATTGAGTTTCGCCCTAATACGTTGATGCTTTTTACAAAGACATAAATTATTTTGCTGAGTAAGAGAGAAGCTTTTCGAGAGAATTGGCCGTAAGCTTAATATTAAAATATCTTTTTGTATTTGAATTTAAAAATGGTATATTTTCGTTTGAAGAATTTTTAATTTAGATATATGTTAAATATATAAAATATATTCGTTAGTGTAAATATATAAAATATATTTGTTATTTTAATATAAGCGTACCAGCTACTTATTTTTAAAACAAGCAGATATTCTTGGAAAAGGTAATCCTAATATATGGGATATATTCTTTTAGTATTCTACTTATCTTTATGGAATAGTTTTCTAAAACTCAGTGATATATTCAGGTTATTGGCTAGGGAATACCCGGGATATGTTAATTTACAACCAATGTAAATAGGCTCGGTAATTTATGTCGCTAAAACACTCCCCAGATCCCTCGGATACCCCTAACTTGTGCGTATCGAAAACTTATCTCACTCTTTATTTAGGTACTACAACAATTTTAATGGCAAAAGCGAGTTGCTTTTTTCCTCTAAGTGACGTGATATCTATTTTAAATGTTTGTTATATAAAAACTTAACTTGTTAGATTTAAGTTTCTGTACGAGTTAAAAATATTTAATTGTGTCAAGAAAGCTAGCTTTACCATGTAATTTTTATAGTAGACAATTAAATTCGTACTGCTATATACCAGAGTATGGCGCCAAGGAATCAACTCGTTAAAACAGTGTTTATTAAGATGTTTCCTCGGCGGATTATCCGCGGACGTGTCTATTCAGGATTTAAACGCGCATCGCCTGCCATCTATTATTATTCATGACATAAATTTGCTCAGTGAGGAAGGCGTTACACGAAAACTCATTAAAACCAAGACGCGATCTGACTTTTCAAATTAGACGCGTTAAGTCCACGCGTGGCGGGACGAAGACAAGATGGCGGGGGTTTTGCCTGTTGGCTGTTAATTGTCATTCGCAACAAGTAAGGTCGCTGCTTATTAAACCTCCTGCCTCTAACTAACTTATAAACTTGTAATGTTTTGCTTTATTAAAGTTGATACGACCTACATATCGAAAAGCGGAAAATTAAGAGCGACATTTTAATATATTCACGATCAAGATTGCGTATCATAAAGACACATGTTGTAAATGTTTGCAAATTGTGATTTTAGACTGATTACTGACATTTCAATATTGTAGTAAATATATATATAATATTTTTATTATAAAATAAGGTAATATTTTAATGTTTCATTCATAATAATGATAAATATATCCTTACAACCGCATGCCATAACAATGCGGTTTTCGTATTAAGTAACAAATTGGTTCAAAAACCTACAAACTTTGATTTATTATTAATAATGGTAAGTAGCATCAATATTTCCCGTGATGGCTAAATAATATCAGATATCAACAATATATTGTAACGGAACTAAATTTAGGCAATTTAATTTGGTATTTGATGGGCTTAGCGGCGATCCGGGGAGCTTGTTTGTCTGGTAGATTAGATGTTTACCCTCGAACCGCGATGTCCCGCACGATAGCGGGAATGTTTGAGACGTGTCCAATATATACTCGCCTTCATTTGTGGTTTTGTTTGCGAAATTTTGTTATTTTTTGCATAGCTAAAGATAATTTCTTAAAAAATATGACACCAGTAAGGCTGATGTGGTCTTGTTAACATGATATTTCTTCATTTTAACTTTGTTGATTATTTCAATTAGTGATATAATGTCTAGTTTAAACTTGTTGTTGCAAATGTGCGAAAATTATGAACATGCTGAATATTGGTATAGCTAGTTAGTTGTCCTTTCTTATGTGCGGTTTATTTTATTCTTACTTCAAGGTTATTTAAGAGTTGCCTTTAATCATTTAAAATTTTAGTTAAAAAATGATTCTAAGCATACAGTTTCTTGACAATTATTTATGGACTTAGTATCTTTTAATAATATAATTAAAATATAAAGTTGTATGAAAACACTTACTTTTGCTTTGACTAAACCTCAAATTCATTGTATATAGTCTATATAGTCTAGTAAAGTCAAGTAGTATAAAAGCTATTTGTAGATAAACTTTGAGTGTAAAAAACATTTAATTAAAATTAAAACTAGATTGTTACATTTACCGGGTCCTCTGAGCTGGGTATATTTCGTCTGATATAATTAAATATAATAACATATTTAATCTTACTTGTTAATGTTTGAATTATTTATCTGTATTCATCCTTCTTTTACCTAAAACAATTTAAATATCATGTACATTGTGTTTAGATAATATTTCAATAAATAACTGTATTATACCTAATATAAAAATATTAATATAGATAGAGATAGTTAACAATTATTTTACAGAGAATTTTATATTTACAGAGAGAGGTACGAGTAATAATTAAATTTAAATAAAAGACTAAAGACGACTAAAGAATATTTAGATTTATTTATTTATCAACTTGAAGATTGCAGAAGTAAGAAAACCCTGCAGAAATAACTAATAATCAGAAGACAGAGAAAATAGAGTTTTATACTAAAAACGAAAACATTTACCGTTCTAATTGCTTCTCTTATTGGAGAAATGAAATGGCTACAGTTAAATTAATTTGTACTGAAATATTTAATCAATATTTCTGAAACCGTCTTCTTCGAATTTGACCAACATTTTTAACTATTAACTATAAATAAATTACAGGTAACTTTATTTTAAATAGAAACATTTAAAATTTCACTCAATAAATCATTTTGAAAGTGAATCTCTGATTAAGATTGAATATACTCGAAAATCTGTATCACATTTGTTCAACAGTAATTTAGATTGAATTGTTTTGGGTCATTTGAAACGTTTCGGGTAGAATCATGTGCAAAACACACCGAGAATACCTACGCAATTTATTATTCACAAATGAACTACGGAAATTGAGTTTTAACGAAGACAGATTGAACTAAAGCGGAATCAATTACAGAAGATTTATTTTCACCGAGAAACGTAATAAGCAACGAGCGACAACGTAAAAAATATAAACAGAATTTCGTCAACCCGTTATTACAAAAGATCATTTATTTTGAATTGTTTTGAAGTTGAACGCCTCTGGATCAACCTTACAAATGTTTTGACCCGATTATTTATTTGGCGGAAGTAATTTAATTTAAAATGTATGTTTTGAATATGTTACTTAAATTTTAATAGAATTTTCAACGAACAATGAATGATATTAAAGGGTTTATATTTTGTATTATATTTTACTTACTGTCATTCACAGTAAAAGTGTTTATTTATTAATCAATGCTGTTATTGTTTGAAATCATCCCATTCATTGAGACAAAGAAAGCTTTTTATATATAAAATAGATATGAAAGGCGTCGGTTGTTCCATAATCAAGTTCGGTAAAGCTATGTAATTGGATATTATAATCGTAATGTTTATATTATATCATTTAAATGCATATGTTACGGCTACACGGAGAAGTGTTTGGTTATGACGTATTTTGTATTATCTGGGGTTCCGGCTGTCCGGCAGATGTTATCTCACCTGGCGCGTTGGCCGGCGCCTGCGCACGCCCGCACGCGCTCTATATTATTATTAATACACATCTCGAAACAATATTTCTTAGTGCTTTTTGATTCCTTTTAAATATATATTATTATTCTTGAAACTATTGTTAATAAGATCTAATATACTTATAGTCATACTATTTCTACGTGTGATATTAAATAAAAAAAACTTATTATTTGAAGGTTATTTGAACGAAATCTCTCGGAAAGGGATCTCTCGGAAACAAGCTACTATGGACGTGCTTCCATGCTGGGTTGAAGTCTCTTTAATATCGCTCTCACATTCAAAGATAGTTCGGAGATGGCGTTGGAGTTTAACAATCACTGAGCCGACAATCGAGATAACAAAAGGCACTGGGTCATAATATTTCTTTATATATTTGAAACATTTTGTACATTTAATAACTCATAGATACAAGGAGATTTCTTTCTATTACCACATTTTTGAATCCTTAATTGGTACTGATGGTACCCACGAATACCAGGAGTGGTAGGTGATACCTTTTTCTGCAGACTAAGAATACTACACACTAAAAATAAACGAAAGATACAATTGAGTTGTAGTGTTATTCTATGGCGTAACGACACCGTCAATAATTGAATGAAATATATAGTTTAACTCTCATATATATATATATATATGTCATGTATTTAAAATGAATGAAACTTACATAACATTGTTGCAATTGTTTGAACAAATAAATGATAATTTGTGGGTTTGTTAATATAATTAAACAGCGGTATTAAATAGTTTATAAATGAATAAATTATATGTTTCAATTGTATTATTAAACAAAATACTTGTATATAATATTTATAATGTTATAATATCTAATATTGTCCCTAATATTGCAAACACGTAAACAAGTGCATTTATTCGATAGTCACGCCCAATCGTGAACTTTGATGGTAATAGTCTTTTGTGATGATAAATGCGGTGAATGGTGATATCGGGCGAGGGGACTTTCGGAAATGAGTTTATGCATTTTGTTCAACGCTGGATTTTATTTGATATAATGTTATACGCTCACAGTCATGCGCGCCGCTCACTGTATACTCATTAGTGCGGAATACACACGGTGAAAAGTTATGCCATAAATTATAATTTATTCTTTAATTTTATCCTTACGTTACTTTTTATTTAACTTATCATCATAAGATATTTAGATTTAATAGTTGAAAAAAAGTTATTTATTTGTATAATACTAGCCTTAAAAGAAGTGTTTAAAAATGTTGGGAATAGTATTCGTTAGTTCGGGATTTGTCACGTTCAAACCTCACACCTTTTTCGATATACTTTTGAGTGGAGTTGCAATAACTTTTAAAAGGCTAGTATACCATTCGTACAATTTAGTTTCATTGGCTTTAGCAGGTTTAAAATAGTTTTCAACAAACTTGCTCTAAAAGAGCAGTGTTCGTGTATCTCATCTATGCCACTTTAATAGTAAAATTTATACTCAAATAGAGCTATTTATATGCTAACTGTTTTAAACGTTATTTATAATTGAAAATTTACATGGGTTATTACACGGGAATGTTGTGAATAGTTGGTTATGTTAGTACATCAATACTGATAGAGTTTGTGGGTGGGTACGAAGAAACCATAGTTCTCTGTATCCACTCATCTATCACATACTTTAATAAGATATTATTATGTAAATTGTTAATAGAATGCCATACACAGTACTTGTTTTGTTTTAAGTAGCCTAACAAATATCGATTTTCCGCTTGAAGGAAGATGCATACATTATGTGTAATGTGCGGAGCACCGTAGCAATAGATAGATCATTATTGTTTACTTTTAGCAACCTAAAGTATATTAGCTTGATAACTATATCTATTATTGTCTATAAAGAGATATAATATAAGGTAAATTTAAATCTGAGCTCGTTTATAAAAGCCTTAGTCAGACTCATCCTTAGTGGATCGTCAATATTTACAAATAGTTATATATATGTAAAGTTATAGACAACATATATTTGTATAGTAGATATATAAAGTATAGTCCCAAAACCAGCTGTCAATCAACCCCAACCTCAGCCCAAAGCTTTGAAGCAATCTGAATGGTAATGTATCAATTTCCTAAGCGTTTTATATACAACAAAATATTTAAGCATTTTAGAACGTTCACTAAAATTACCTGACCTATATTCTCATAAATGTTTATAATGAAGTTACTTTAATTGAAACTTTAATTTCTCAACTGAGATAAAAAGAGACGTTTTCTTTTAATAATATTTTAATTAGCGGATATTTTAATTAATACTGGAGTTTCTTTTTTACGTATTTAAAAACAGTTTTTTAGATTTTATCGTAAACAAATTAATACCTTAAAACCAAAGGTGTTATTTAAAAATAAAAATTTAAATTATTCTTTATATTGTTATGTTTTATTTATGATACAATTTATATATATATATATATATATAAATAAAACTGAAGTGTCTGATTGTTTTTTCAAATTAAGAGCTTGTCGCTAAATGTAAATGCATATAAAAGTATATATGGTTCTTATATAAAACATATTCTCTGTCTGTCTGTCTGACTGTTTGGTTCGGCTAATCTCCAAAACGGTTAGACCGATTTTAACAGGACTTTCACTGCCAGATAACTAATTTTATAAGGAGTAACTAATGCTTCTTTTATTAAAAAAAAAACATATTCCATGCAAAGTCGTGGGCACAGCGTAATACAATTTCTTTATGATATATTGTAGTAGCATTTTTCGACTATATCTTCATATAGTAATTTGTAAGAGTTATTCAAATTAAATTGCAAATTTTTATTAGAGGCTCGTATATTACAATGTATGCCTTATTTTAGCCCACTGTCCATGAATACGGCAGCGTTGCAATCTAAAATGGCAAATTAGACTTCATTGTTGTTCCGCATAATGTATTCATGAGGCATAACTTGCTATTACATTTTGTAGAGGTACTGCTGATTAAGATCAGATCGTCGCAACGAAGCCTTTTTCTTTGACCTTTATAAAATAACTTTATAAAAATAATATTATATATATTATTATATTATTTTAATTTTATATCTAAGTTAATGTTTATTTTGCGGACATATTACGTAACATAAACATTATTATATTATAAGTTAGTGTTTGTTTTCCTTATCACAGTCTCTATTTACATGGTTGTCTGTAAAGAAGTTGAACAAACAGAATACTTCTTTTTAATATTGTGAAACTCTACGTAATTAGGACTATAGGGATGCGGAGTGCTGAATGAAGATTTATTAAATTTTATGCTGTCATAATATTGTGAAGCACTTTCTTGATGTTTGCTTTGTTTGATGGGAACTACAAAGTAGTCTGTCTCTATACACATGCAGATTATGACTATGATAAATTATTAACTAGATATCTAGATGTCATTTATTATTAATTAAATATTTCTATTGTTTTAAACGAATCAATCTCGGATTAAATATATATTCTGCTTGTGTGCGTGACGCTCACTCCAATAGTCTTACTTCACATTTAAGCACACATATGTAAAGTATTTTCTCCCTATAAAAATGGGAGAGGAAAAATATAATATGCAATTATTTGGATTTCAAAATGTTTTTCAAATTGTAATTCTACTGGGCTTAACATGTCTTTACATATTATTATCATAGTACTACTTATGTCTCATCTCATCATAGTCGAATTGTAAACTATAATAGAATACAAGTTATTTCATTATATATACATTAAAATAAAGGAAATAAAAATATCACGATACAATACTATAGTAATACTATTAACAATTGTCAAAATTTTACTGGTTATGGCAATGCTGTATGTTGCAGCACCAAAAAATGGAGTGATATGTCAAAAAACATTGTATAAATATAAAAAAAAATATGAATTATTTTTTTTAAATATCGTCTAAAACAAAATAGAGCCAACCACCGTTTAATATTGTTTTAAAATTTTAAAAGTTCGTTAAAGGAGAGAGCCTTTATAAAATTTATACTTTTGGTCAAATATAATTGTTTAAAAAATTATATATATTAACCAGCTGAATTGCTAGAAAAAAATGGACCAATAAAACAAAGTTTTAAATAGCTCCATCTCTCTTAAAGTTTGATAAGTAACGCATAAGTTTTATGATCTATAAAAAGATGTGGATAGAAATATGAAATTATATTTATAAATGACAGTTAATTTGGAAGCTATGAAATAATTATGTTATATATTAATTTATAATTATTTCAAATTAAAAATTCACTTAACGTATTGCCTCCATGTTACCAATTTCAATGAGATCTGATCTGATGATGACTAAAGCTCAAGAGAGGCTGTCCATTAGGAGCGCACCCAAATTGTTTCATCTGCTTGAGAGCTACGAAGCCACATGCAAACAAATACAAATACAGAGATAAACTTGTTAAAGTTATGAATCTTGTTTCTGACAGGGATTAATGTTAATTGAAATGTAATATCGATTAAAAAAATACAATAAAGCAGCTTATATATATTTAATTATGTGAAGCAATGGTTACCAAACAGTAATTATTTTAAAAATATATTATAAGCATATTAAAGAAAATATATTCTTAATAATATAAGTAATCATTATGATTAAAGGTCTTTTTGCAAAGAGATTGAGATAAAAAGTAATAATAAAAAACAAAAAAATAAACAAAATGATCTATTAAACCCTATTAGATAACTAGTTTAAATGTATTTGAAAGCCTAGTCATTTATATTGTCATGATTGCACGCGATTTAATTTAGTTCATAAAACATTATATTGTGCATTTAGGAGGGTTTTTAGTAAAACAATATGCTATGTGACATCTGGTGATGTCAGATTATAATTATGACATAAAATATGATTTTAAATTAATGTCACTTCATATTTCAATTATAATTTTAAGTTTTATTTAGTCAGAATTATTGGTCTAAAGCTTTTTATACTATAAATAGAGATATATAGATATAGATATAGAATAGCTTATCTAAATAATCACGTATCTATAGGACTTTCCGTAACAAGGATTCTAACATAACGTTATAGAGCGCAGTTGTTTAAACATAACTTTGAATTTTATCGATGAATATAAAGAAAAGTCAAAACTGTATTGGTAAGGTCAGCGATGGGGTGAGGTCTGCAACAGGAGGGCGTCCCGGCATGTTAGTTGTTAGTTGTTACCGCTCATTCTCGCGCCGCCTGTCGCGTTCAGAGCACGTGTAAAATCAAACCCCGCGACGCTTCTTACAGCCCCAACTAAACTTTCACGTCTAAGTTTTCTGAAGAAAAGTGCGCTGTGCCCTGAATGAGATTGGATGGAATTTGTGCAATTTATGCAGTGCTGTGATTTAATATCGTGAACTGAATTGAGTTATCAACTTTATAAAAACATTTTTGTTTAGCTGATAATGCGTAAGTTTTTTTTAATTAATAATTAATCAATTATAACTATATTATAATTATAATTAAATATCCTCAATGTAGAATTAAATCACTGTTGAAGTAATTGGTATACTCGCAAAGGTAAATGGTATTTAAATTTCATTGCTGCATTAATTTTTGGAATGACATTTCATTGATGTCAAAATGGCGTGGTTTATTAATTCAATTATAATCGGATTTTATTAATAATTAATTTCGATCAAACAAAATTTGTTGAGGTAAAGAACAAAACTAACAATCGGGTTAACATTTACAGTTTCATTTTGTTCATAAGTTCATATTATATACATTGTTGTAAATTGTTTTAATAGATATTGTTGTTATAAAAAAAGTTTCATAAATTAACATCTCACACATAAAAGTACTCAACAATCCTGATCTTAAGCAGTCATTAATTTATTTATTAAGCATCTTAGAAATCACAAAGAAGAAATTAATAATATTGCTTTAATTGTGTGAACCTTTAGGATCCATTATTGCAATAAAACTTCGAACTTCAGATTTAAACAATGAAACGAGAACAAGGGTTAACTTTATGTTTTAATAATAAGAGTTTACTAGAAACAAATTGCATCAGCTACGTATCGCTTTAAAACTTTAATATGAGGTTAAATGTTTATATTATACAGTTTTTTATAATGTTATATATTGACGACGGTTATTTTTTTTATACTATATATACTACACAGTATATATATTATAATACAATTCTACTATACTATACTATACAGCTATACATGTTATACAATTAAAATTTATTTAACACATATGTATATATTCCTTAGATTATATATAAAAATCCTCCTCGAAATTTAAAATGATTCAGGTTTTTTATACAAACATAATTTATTATTTACAGCGGCTGTGTGTGTGTGTGTGCCCACTAATAGTCCATTATTAAGGTGGTCGATTACACCATGCTTGTTTTTATCTATATCTCATAATAAGAGACTGAACATTCGGTGTAATCTATATTTATTGCTTTATATATCATAATGTAGTTTTGATTTTAGGTCCTCGTTTATCATTTGAAATTCCCAAATTATTGTTAATTACTGTTTGTAAGAGCGATAACATTTAATAAGAACGAAGTATTTTTTAATTAATATAGTTCACAATAAAACTTTGTTATATGAAGAAATCAGTTGCACCAACCGATGTTCTGTAAAGTTGATTTGAATACATCTTTTGGTAATGCATACGATATCAAGATAAGAAGTTGCGAAGAGATAGCTTATCTTTGTAACTTCTTATCTTAACAGAATTAAAATTAAAATCTTGCATCTCTCGTTATGACGTATAGAATTATATTACCCTACATATTTATTATTTATTTATTTATCTTCACGTTATATCCCTTGCGGGGTAGCCAGAGACGACGGAGCGCCAAACACTACGGTCCCTGCATACCTCTTTCGCCTCGGCCACAGACATTAACCTCTTCATACATGCCATACATTACCATATACCATATACCATACCATATACCATACCGTATACCATACCAAGCAAATGCTAATTTAACTTCACAGACACATATATATATATTAATAACTAGATGAAAATCAACGTAACTCTCCTTGTTATTACTCTCCCATACTCATCTGTTAACCCCGTCAATATAACATATATCCTTGCATGTATGGTATCAGAATGGATTGTCTCTATTAAAACTATGAATAAATTTTTGGTCTGTCTATGCTTATATATAAATAAGCCATAAACTGAATCAATATTACGGCAATATAAGTTCATTTTCATACTTTGTAAATTGAATTCGGTAGATATTTGAACGTATGAATGATTATTTTGTACGTGAATAGTCTATAAATTAATATACCTGGAATTCCCAAATATATATTTAATGATCATTCATATAACAAATTGACAATACGTAGGGAATCCGCTTACTATATAATAATTTTGTTGATTTAATAGTGAACATTAACTAGTTATTGCCAGCGACGTTGTCTGCTGTTAAACTATATTATATCAATTAAAATTGTATTATTAACATCGTCATCTATTGGATACTTATAGAACTTAGAAGAGAATTAATTTTTTTATGTATGAAACCTCAAATTCGCGATAAAAAAAAAATAAGATTATTAATAGAAATAAAAAAGTTAGATAAAACAATAGATTTCTACAAAAAGCTTACCTTACCTTCAAGGATTTTCGCAAACAGACATCGTGACACAAAATTTATAATATATATAAATATATATATATTAATTTAAAGATAATTTGATATGAATAACATATTGTTCATAGAAATAAAAGATGTTTTCTTGCTTTGCTTAAAATATTATATCAGATTGAGGATTGAGGTAAGGGACGCTGTTTAGAAAAATAACTGACTGGGCTTCCATGGGATAGATTCAGTACGAAGAGTACGTTCAGTAACTGCTTGTAGATATTCGGTGGAAGGGATTTTAGCTACATAGATGACTACAGATTCTTTGTCATCTAATTTATCATCTAAAATAATATGATAATGAACAGAATCTTTAAATAACTTATAGTAGACGTAAAGTAATAATTCTAAAAATAACTAAACCTTAACAGTCTTGAATGTTATAATAAGATTTATTTAATAATATACTTTTAATTTTAGATTTAGAACTAAGAAAAGGAGGGTCTAAGATATCTTGTGGATCTTTGTAATAATGTTGTGAATTTATTTACATACACGTATATAAAGCACGTGCCGATATTTGAATCAGGCAACAACATCATATACACAAAGGATTTATTTACTCTCGGGAGTTTACCAATAATTCTGTATCGTCTAAACATGGCGTGCGTTTCTCAAGCGGTCAATTGATTAAACGAAGCAATTAAGCAATCAGTCGTCAATGGCTGTGGATTGTCGCAAATGAGCGTCTGCGTACACAAGCTTGTTAGCTTTAGCCCCTTTGTGTTGCGTTCAAGTGAATGGCTTTTTTACGTGTCCGTGTTGTTCTTTGTCGGTATGATGTCACTTTCAAAGATTTTTGGGCTAATTATTATTGATTGTTAAATGAAAATTTTTGAGGGACATGTCTAATAATAAAATTATGGAAGCTTTTTATCGTTAATTATATTCCGTAAATTTAATTAAAACGCCTTGTTTTATAACTTTTAAAATAGCTCTTAATCATATTGTTCGAATTCATTTCGTTCATGGTCCGTAGTTTGTATGGGTCTTATAAAGTTTAAGAAAGCATTCCCAGTTGTTTACGGTCTAAATCTTCGAAGTGGACCGACGGTTGCCAAATTTCCTGTACAAATTCTAGCCTGGATGAAATTTAAGACATTAAGTCTTTGACCCAAATCTCCTTTTGTTTGTGAGGCTAGTTTATTATTTAGTAGACAGTTAATAAACTGAGATGTTTTAATAAAAATTGACATATTAACATGATTTTTTTTAATTAAAAATTCGTATTTTGTATTAATTAATGAATTATATAAAAGTAACATTTCATTTTCCTATTTTATATTTAGTTGCCGACGTCTTGTTAATTAAGTACTCTTAAGGCATAAAATCCTTTAAGTATGCATATTAATTTAAAGTTTTAAAGTTATTGCAGGTGCCAAGTTAACACCTATCCACAATATTATGTATATTAAATTTATTTTAAGTAGTGTTAATGAGTGATGTTGTATTATTTTACCTAAATATGGTTTGTATTATCCGTCTATTGATATTAACGATTGTGAATATTGATATAATATTACCCCAAATTGCAAATAGTGCCCTAATATAATTTTATATATAATTTTGTAACTTGTTTTTCAATTTGTATATAATTTGATATTATTTTGTATTTACACAGGACACATCCGTGTAATACAAGACAAACATACTTAACAGCACTTCTGGAAATTGCGAGACTTAAAATTAAGATCCTCTACAGAGGCTATAACTTTACTGGCCATTTAATTAATTCAGTTAGGTGGATTTTACAGCGGTGTGGGTGATTCTTCGTCATAAAGTTCGATCATAATATACAGACCCGACCTCATTACATTTACTCTACAAACAATAGTTATCTTTGTTTTGATGTTGGTTAATCTCTTGGATACTCCGATTCAGTTGCAATGGAAGATAAAATTACTTTATAGCAAGATATCTAGGTGGAGAAAAGTGATGACAAATTATACGTAGAATTGCTAATACACGATTAGCAAACTTTAAACTTTGTGTATAAATATATATAAATTATGTAACAAGTATAAAATATTTAAATGTTCCAACGCAAAATAAATCATACAGCACATATTAATATTACAACTTTAAGAAATAACTCACGTATATTTGTTATTTTTAAACATTAATTATTATTTGCAGCATTAAATATGTACACACGAAAATATCACAGCATTGTAGATAGTCATTTAAATTACCCGATTAAGGGCAAAGAAAAGTCAACATTAATAAGCATAAATCCAAACTTGAACAGTGAAACTGTTCAGCAAACTGTCCGAACGACTGACACGCTGACGATCAAAGTGATCGTGAACAAGCGACGACAGTGTCGCTTTATTGCACGCTGTTTGGCGTGACGCCGTATTGTATAATTGGTACTACCGAAAATGAATGGCACGTTAAATGGGACGTGATACGTGATATGTGACACGGGTAAATCATTCAGCTATTATGATCAGAATGTACCAGTTTTTTTAAATGATACGATTTCGTTTCTTATTTTTACATTAAAAAAACTGTAACTGAAATATTTCAATGTTTTTCTATTATAGTTATCAGTTATCTAGGGGTTAAAAATCAGTCTTAGTTGTTATAATATAGAGAAAGTTAATAATAACGAATAATTAAAATAATTTTCTCAGTCGTAAAATAACACGGGATAATCAATTCAAAAGTTGCTTGTAACTTCAATTAAGTCGCAAGGGCTGAGAACTAACAGGATTATTCATGGTGGTCTCAGCTAATTAAAACATAAACTTGCTGGTATCATATGACAAATATACCATATTGTCCGGCGTTGTGATGGCCGTTAAATTGTTAATTTGAGATGGCCCCAGCCACATGTCGCCGCCCTCGCCAGCACCCCTAGTTTAACAAAAAATAATTACTTCACCAGACACTGCCATACTCTTAACCCGCTCAATTTAAGACGCCACATATATAATTAATTTTAATAAATCATGTAATTATTGTGATGATAATGATAATATGTTCTTATTTATATATATGAAGAATTATACACCATGTAAATACATATTACATGGTATATTGATAATATTAATAATTTATCATAATTCTGAATTCTATTTAACTATTGTTACAAAAGAATCAAGAAATAGCCGTCTGAAGTAATCAAATTATTATTTTGTTCGATTTCAAAAAATACTTTTCGACATCTAGGAATTGGATGATATTTCTTTGTTGGAGGGAAGTTTCGATTACCAAAAATGAAATATTCAATAAATTATTTCAACAGTTACAAACTAACTTCTTATAGACGCTCCGTGGGCGGTATCGCAATATGTGGTTACACTTTGATCATGGCAGAGGTGACCTTTAAACATCTCAAACTACATATTTATAAGTAATTATATAGATATATATATATATATATATATATATATATATATATATATATATATATATATATATATATATATATAGAAAAGGATCTTTTCTCTTTTGTATGTAATTTCGATGTTTGATATATTATTTTAAATGTACATTCACAATTGTTATTGAATAGAGCGCATTTCACGATAATTGCTATTTATTAGGGAATAATGAATTGTATAAAATTAAGGGTATAGAAAGTGTTTAATACATAATATTAATTTTAAATTTATGTATATTTAAGGATAGTGAGGAATCGGAGCAATGTTTTCGGATCTGAAGCTTCTGTTTTGATTTGAATCCGTAACTCGGGGGAGCCCAAAAATAACATAACGCGTCAAGTTTGTAATAACATTTGTCCTAATATATTACTATTGTGACGGCCGACAGCACGCCGGATTTATGTACTACCGTGCGAACCGTCTTATTAATTATTAATATTAATGTTCTGTCTACACCTAGCTTGTTTTTCATTTTATATACCCCTTATTAATGTCATTTACAATATTTAAAGATCGCTTTAACTCTTTTATCGTCCTGTTTTGGTATTGTTAGAAACATTAAAAGAATCGCTTTTTAACTAACTTCACATTTAACTAAAATAAGGAACTATTTAATAGATAAAATTGAGTGAATATTTAAAATCACCGTCGCAGGTGGAGTACAAAACTCTATCTAGCATGTTCCCGTGCCAAATATTAACTGAAATAAGTTATTGAATATCTGTTAGTTATTTTAGTCTTTAAATCTGAATTCAGAACCACTAATAAGCTATTTTAAAAGAACTTCTCATTGGTTGGAATCAATTGCCTGCCATTTGTGTAACCGAACCAAACGGAAATTCAAATAAATTATGTAGGCGAAAATGTATTTGTGATTAGACTTCTAAACCCTCAAACGTTAGCTAATGGAAAATTTAGTTCAAAACTATGTAAGCCATGTGCCAAATGGAAATAGTTTTACTTCAGAAATTTTCTATTTTAACCAATTAAGTGTAAAGTTTTAGTAAATTGGACGAATATCCCTCATGCAATTTTAATACTAAAAACTAGAAAGGGATGAGAGTGTTCATTGAATAAATCATATATATTAAACGAGATAAAGCTGTATTTTGATATAAATGCTTTTATAATTATTGTCCTCGGTATAATAGTACGCTGACGAAATGTTAACAGTATGAATAGACGACATTGTGATAAACAATGCCACGACTACTGAATATGACGTTACTTCACAAATACAATGGGCGCCACACAATTTTTGTCAGATTATCTTCATACGAATACCACTTTTAAAGTAACCGACATATGGGTGATAATTATATATCAATTTAACAATTCGGAAGTCGCACGGATGCAATGTTTACTCTAACAAACCGCAACGCGGTGCTGCGCACCGGACTGTTATAATTATTTATTTTTGTACACAACTACTGAGCGCCAGTGTACGTAACGGACCACCCGAATATATTGAGGTTTTTTATTCAATAAAATAAGAGTAAGAACTTATCCCATCAATATTATATAAGATGAAGAATGTAGCAGAAACTAAAACTTTCTATTCTTATAAGTCACGACCTCGATAATATATTTTTTCTTCTCAAAACTCGAAGACAATTTATTTTCAAAAGCTACTTTTTATAAAAGTGTATTTTATACTTTTATAACTTTTATTTTCAAATGGAAACTGTTGTTGAACTCCACCTACACAATACGTGCTGAGTATTATTTTATATATTGTATTATATATAAATATAGAATTAAAAATTATTGACACTGACAGGACTCGAACCTCCTACCTAAATCGTTCCGTCGCTCCGCCAATCGAGCCCTTCCCGCCTCGATGAATCTAAAATTGTGTATGTAATCTTCCTTATAGGTTGCAGGATTCCTTTATTCTATACTTACTTAAAATTTAATTAAATAGAACAAAAGAATAAACTGATCCCTTTGTGTATTCTTCAACGGCCGAGAAAATAGAATAGGACTTAATTTGAAATAAAAATGAATTAATTATAATTAGTTGATATTCTAAGTTAGAGTTGTAGTAATGTTGATAAATGCACATAACCGTCGACCCGCGCGAGCGCAACATACGTCAAAACGTCTCCCGTTTTGGTATATATAAAAAACCTCCCCACACTTGATTAATGTTTGTAAAAACCCCAATTAAGGGAACCCGAACATTTAAACTTTACCCGTATAACTAACAGCTGTTTAGTAAATGAAGGGATCGCCGATCGGATACTTTATAGATAAATTAATACCGACAGTATCATTATCCGGAAAATAACCGCAATAACCTAGATAGAGTGCCTTTAAATTTAATATTCATTAATATATTTAGTATTCTCTTTACAATATTTGGACGGATAAGTTTAAAATTTAAATAAAATTTAGTTAAATTTATATATAATTAAACTTAATTTATAATTTAGAAAACTTTTTCCTTTATAGATATATAACATTTATATAATATATAAAACTTGGAATGATTCGTAATAATGTTTTTCTCTTGTATATTTTATATATTATATCATAAATAATGAACGTTACATCAGCATGAATATTAATATGCATTTTCGTTTGAAAAAAGTAAAGGATGGATGTACCAACTTAATTAGTATTCTAAGATAATATTAAATCCTGAAGAGACTGCGAAATGTATCTTTATCAAATATTTAATTCAACTCCACTTTATGGCTGTTCTAATTTTTTTTATAAACTTAATTTATATTTGATGTTTTATATAAATATTTTTGACGTTCTGACGTTTGTTGTATGGCTGTTATGGCTTTGAAAATAAAAATGTTTTGTTAAAATATTTATTTTTTCTTCAAGTGATTCATATAGGTTCGAGTTCTGTCTATGTTAAAGATATAAGAATCTATATTTGTTTAAATATTTTCTTATGCATAACACAACTATCTTTATATACAAATTTAATTTTCTATTCAATTATTGTTTTTTTTAAAATTAATATCGAATAATGAACTTCGAGATGGAATGAAATTGTGACCTCTGGGACGCCGATCTGTCGTTGTAAAAAAAATAATAATATATTCTTCTAGTTTATAATTCGCTTTTAACTAAAAATCTGTTGATGATATTGACATATCTTTATATAAAGAGACAATTTACTTCCTATATACATGTTTAAGTCAATTTAAGTCTACATCTAATTATATTTTTAATACAGCATCCGATTATTATTTCCGTAACTCTAAAACCCTGTTTTATGTACGAACTTACATACTTAAGCAAAGTAAAGTTTGTGTATCAGCTTATTAATGAGTTTGTATAGAGACGTCCTCCACGTACGTTAAATTTAAGCTTAGCATTGTTGTTTAACTACTGCAGACAACTAACTACGACCATTAGAGAATAACATTATGAGTATCTTTTGATTATGAAATAGTACGTTTTATTTGGAACAATACTTTTTGATATGTTTTTTTTTTTAAACTCATTTATTTTAAAATGTATTTGTTTAGGTTAAGATAGAAATATTGCATGTAGAGGTCGTTTTAAATAAGTATGTTCAGCAAGAAAGCAATAATTAATATTTACTAACACTGAAAAATTTTATTCGATTAAAAAATAACTCTATATAATTTAGCAAAATCCCATCCAATATAATTTCTAATATTCATTTCATGAAGTCGTTAAGTTTACGGTGTTTAATTAATTATATTTTAATTTTAACATTAAAAGTTGGATAACAAGCAAAAATAAATAACATTATGTATTAACCAAACCAAGATAAACCAGGAGATGTGATTCATTTTTGGGAAAATGTGAGACAGACATTGATCCAAGTAGGTGTAACTAGTTGATTTATTTATGAACTTTGCTCCTTATTTCTATATCTGCGCCAAAGTATAAGTATATATGACGCGTCACGTTTTACACTGGAGAGCTATATTGCTGCTTGATTTACTGGCTCTGGCATTACGCAGAAAATAATATTTACGATGAACTAGATAGAATTACATGTCGATTTTTTCATCATAATATTGATATGGCTTAAGATCAATAGCTTTAGTGTATTATCGGAATATAATAACGTTTCAATATAGAAAAGATTTTGTCAAATAAAAGAGATAAGTAATCAGCTTCTCGGAATATTAAATATTCTTTACAATACCTAATATCTTTACATAACATTATAAATACTATTTAAATATAATGTTGTAATGTTTACTTCTTTGTTTTAGGAATTGTTGACAATAAAATAAGAGTTTAAGTTATATATATAATGTACCTACCTAATGCTTATCTCCTGTGTGAGTTTGGGTCAACCGAAGAGATATACAGCCTCGTTCAGCGCGATGCGCCTGTAAATACCACGAGGGCTTTTCTCTAAGCCAGCATCATGTTTCTATAATACTCTTGAATTTTAGAACATTTTAAGTTATGCCGCAGGTACAGATTATGTAATTACTTACGGACATATTAACTAGCTTTGGCTTTATTTTCAACTTAACATAATGTTTTAATAGGACTCAAAATTTAGTTTTAATGTATTTTATTTTATATTTCCAACCCAGTAACGTCAAAAAAGACTTATATAACGGTGAACTTTAATTTATTGATGGATTATGGTTTTTATATCCTCTATAGCTTCGCTAGGCTTTTTTTCTTATCCACGGTAGCCTATATCTTTTCCCAGGCCTCTAACTATCTCTTTATCAAATTTCATAACAACTTGTTCAGTCGGTTGGCCGTGAATGTATAACAGACTACCAGACAAAGTTACTTTCTAATTTATAAAATGTTATAATATTTTAGATTGTATTTACAATACAGAAAAAGCAAATCATTGCCTTAATTAAACTAAATAACAGAGTAAGAGCAGAATGTTTCTATTTTGTATGGAGGTTTTAGACAATCATTTTAATAAAGCTCAGTAGACCGAGTCGGAGATTTCACAGGGGACGGAAAGTTCCGTTGTACAATAATAAATAGATATATTTAGAAAGGCTTATTTGAGTAATCTACCATACAGAAAAGTCATGTCACTATCATTACTAATAATTGATTTTGGATTTTAACAACAAATTCACTCATTTCAACTCTTAGAATCTCTAGTAAAAAGAAATTCTAGTAGCGATCCTAAAAAGTAACTGGCACAATGGTAAACTACAGATTTTATTGATAAACCAATGACCATAATCAAATTAATAACATATTTCTTTTTTATAAGAACTCTTTGGGGTAATTTTCTTATATATTTTGTATATTAATTGTTTTGTTTTTTCTTGTTACAGAGCGGCGTGAGAGATGAGCGGGTCAGGAGTTGGGCCCCGCGGTATGGAGGCCTGGCACGTGCGTCTGCTAGCGCTGACCATTATCCTACTGTCTAAAGGTATATGAATAGACTCTATACAAACGTATTGATCACACTTGTAGGCATTTCAAGCCTTTTAGATCGAGCGATCTCACCCATCCTCCGCTAAATAAAAAATAGTAGAGAACAATTTAACAATATAATTAAATTACATAAACAATGCCCGTGATCTATTTGCATATGTGGTAGGCATTTATACAAAATTGGTTGAAAGAGCAATGTTAATTAGACATCCAACTGACAGAAATCGGATCAGTTAAAATAATTAAAATCTGTTGAACGTAATAATAAATTTCATTAAAGTATTTTAGTCAAAATTACCTGTAAAATATATAACATTTTATATTTTAACACATCGAATACGAACGAATATGGTTACATTGTATTTTATCACCGGTGTTATATAATCGTGGACACCCCATATGGTGGAATATAATAGTAATGACTAAGCATGGGTCCATATGGCAAGCGGTTTATTGATGAGGATGATAAAGTCGGAAGTCTCAAAGTGTGAGGTCTATATTACGATTCAATGAAAGAGATCTTTAGAGATATAGAAAAAAAGAAAAGAAAATGTAAAAGATTAAAAATCTTCAAATGTAATTGTATATAAAAACCTTCAAGCAAAACAAGATTATTAAAGTGAAACGTTCATTCAGTGATTGCCCTTCGATGCCAATTCATTTCGAAGACAAAACAAATGAAGTGTCAGTCGACCTTCTCATATTAAGTGGTCCATTGACATCAGAGTTCAAGTATGAAAGTTCTAAAGAAATGTCACGTTTTATGTGCTTAAAATGCAGGGGTGTCAAACCTTGATGCCTTAATACACCTTTTCGTAAAAATAAAGCCAAAAATATAATATAATGGTAACAGGCGGGATGGTATAATGGAAATGTATTCGTGTCACTTTTTACCAAAGAAATGTTTATTTCCATTCTTTTAATATACAGGACGTTTTTATATTTTTGCCTTGTTGTTTGTGTAAGTTACAGATACAACGTCATTAAAGGAAAATGTTTTTGTAATTGAAATAATTAGATGTTTATGTACTTATGAAAAAAACATTTAACTAAAGACACTGGTTGTCTCAGATAAAATGGATCCTCATCTTACAAACGAAGCGATTTAAAATATTTATTAATATTTGTCGCTTATTTATTTATATTTTAGAATTATTTAATTCATTTATATACATATTTATGACTTTTTTATTAATTATAAAGATCTTTCTTATCATTATACATACCCAATATGCTTTATTAATTAATATTTGAATTTAATAAATATTGCCTTAATAAATAATACTAATTTACTGACGAGTCATTGGATGTCTTCATCCAATAGTGGAGCATTAATTGCATATGAAATATTTAGTAAAATATAATTACATTTTTCATTTATTGTATTTGGTATTTCATTAATTCAAGCTAATCCACATCATATATGTTATATGCGTATCAGATAACATTAAAATAAATTTATTATTTTTATTAATTATTGTTTATTTAATAGGTCACTTTTATTGGAGACTGGGTACTGAAAAGCAAATTTAACATAGCTCATTTTACAAAAATTATTTATAATTAGTTCTGTTTCATGGCTGACTACAATCTTAAGTTGTTCAGTCAACTTAAGATTGTAGTAAAGATATAATGATTTATACATTTAGAAATATTTTTATTTATAAATATATAAAACAAAAACCACCATTTGGTCTTGGATATAATAAGGATAAATGTCATGTTCAGAAATATAAGTTCTTTTTTTAGTTTCAAATCACTTAATACATTTCAGATACGCGCTGTGAATAATCGAAGCTGACTTGTCTTCAGTCGTTAAGCTTACAGATTATCTCTATATATCTGCTTCGATTTTAATATTCATAATAAATATTGTACAATGGCCTGTTGGTGTAGTGGTTAGAGATTTTTATTGTTAAGGAAAGGTTGTGGGTTCGTTTATCATTAGAGATTATTCTTTTTAATACACTGATTGTTGGTCGGAGTCCCCATGCACCACTTTTATTTACGTTTATGAATTAACTATCACCTAAAGCAGGAGATAGCTTAAATCTAAAAGAAGTACATTACACCTTATATTACTCTATATCTTTTCATATTAATCTTATAAATCTAGCAGCTGTAAAGCTCAATATAGCAGTAACTAGCGAGTACCTTCAAGATAATAAGCGCTGTAAAGAAAATATAAGCATTATTAGCATCTCACGTATGCGGCGAGTACGATCTTCAATCTCAATCCAATATCCATAAGAGTACGTGTTCTAGTCGGCTTTAGCTCCGTCTTAAATCCACTCTGAGCTGTGGGTCACTGACCTTTATTTTACTATTATATTAACGAAAGTATTATATACCTTTTTCAATTATATATAATCAATAGTATATATATATAGTCAATTCATAATAATTAGTAACTGATATTTAAAATATTAATTAAAACATTTTTAAAATAAAGCTTATTCCTCGTTCGAAAATAGAACAAAGACCTTTTGAAGGCAAAAATCTTATATTTCAATAAAATTATTCCATCAATTAAGAAGTTTGCCTTATTGTTGATAGCTTTTTATAACTTACATAATTTTATATCTCGATTACATAATTTTATACGAACGAACGAACGAATAATATGTATATATATACATATGTATAATATATTAATAAAAGTAACACACCAACCTGCTTTAATGTAAAAGACTTGACGTTCAATATTAATAGTTTATCGTCTAAAGTAAAGTAAAGTAAAGAATAATTAGTCTCTTAAAAAAATCCTAGCTTGGGTAATCTTTTTGTATGAGTAGTCTTTTAGAGTACACAATATATAAGGTGGTAGAGTCAAACTCTTTTAATTTCAGTTCTTATGAGTTGGTTCAACTGGGGACGTTCCATCTTCTCATAGGAGCTCATTATGAACTAGATATTATAGCTACATTTCATATGGTGAGATGGGGTGCCATATACTCACAAATCCGTCTTTCTTCTTGCCTAGACTCCTCTATCTCTACTCATTTCTTAAGACGGACAACGAATTTATAAATATCTACGAAAATATCTATAAATGATTTTACCACTTGCAATTGAGTGATTCAATATGAGTAGATTGATTACCGATACCATAAAACAAGGAACATGCTAAAATAAAATTTGAAATATTAAAGGAAAATTAAATCTGTTTTGAACCGTTCCAGTAAATGTCTTATATATAATAAATATTAACAAATAAATATCTATTGGATAAGTTATTATTAAAACAGATGGTTCGTTTATAATTTAATTTTTAAAATGTCCGACCGGTTCAAATATTTTATTTTAATTATAGATCATTCATATTTTATCATTTAAATTATAAATTAAGTTAATGTATCTGTCTGTAGGTATCACTCCTGGTACAGTCTTCCTATCCAATTATGGAAAGTATGTATAGCTTGACCCACCATCCTTTCTCATTGCGGAAAGAAGGATTACGTATCATAGAATATCTTCCAGATACATGAAGATTTCCTCACGGGATTACTTTTCACCGGTTACCACATATATAAATATTTAACACACAAATATTTAAGTTATAATGGTTATAAAGTTATATAATATCTGGTAAAACCTGTTTATGTATGCTGTAAAAATAATTGAACTCGATTAAACGAAATTAATACTTTAATGAACGCTCATAATTGGTACGTAAGTTAAACAATTCCGCTAAATGCATCGTTAGCAATTCATGCTTACCAGTGGAGTACTACCGTTTAGTTTGACTTCAGCCTCCTACTTTTCAAATAGACGGCTAACTTGTTAATGACTTGTACAAACTCCGCTGACTAAAAATGTCCTTTGTTAGATTTTTTAATATATATTATATGAATTAGTTGCTACTCAAACGAAATTAGAAGCTTATTGAGATCATTTGATCACCAGACAAAGTGACTGTCGGTAGTTATTGATTATTTAATTTTGTCCTATCCGAAATAACTTAAATCAGAGAATTTTTCACTTCGACTTTCCTTACTTCCAAATGACAGTTCATACCAGTCGCTTCTCATTCTTTATTTTGATAAAATATCTGGGGACTTTGTTTTTTTTATTGAAATTACCCTCTCGGTTGCGGGAAGAAGGAATTAAAATCGCATTAGGAAATCCCGTTCCCGCCTAACTTTTCCAGTCTCTGCACAGAGTCCCGGTGTATCGGAATAAATGGCCGAAACTTACTTTATTTATATAGTCTTGTTGAATATTTATGCTTTTTTCCTAATTTAACATTCAGCCACTTTAAATAAGGATTTGAAAATTCCAAGTTTATAAAAAGTACTGCGAATGTCATTTTGCATAAACAAAGCAATAAATATACGGTCAAATTTAAATATCAGATACGTTTTACTTAATTCTGTGTGAATAAAATATGTATTATACTATCTTATCTATCTATCTATCTATCTATCTATCTTAAAAAATAATTCTATACTAAGAAAAGGGTTACCTTATTTGGGGTTAGACCTTACTATTCATTTATTACAAACTTTCTTATAAAATGTTATCAGATGTTTCTGGTGAGAAGGAAGATTTTTTTTTTTTTAATAAAACATGTTATTTTGAAGCCAACAAAGGTTCTGCATTGCAAGTATTTTCTTTGTTATGTATTAAACTAATTAAACAAGGGGATGAAATACGTTGCAGGTGCTCTCAACAACATCCCGCAAATTATAAAACCACTGCAATAAATCCCTACATTTCTTCTGTAAACAAATAATATCTACTTTTATCTTGTAAGCTAAGGATTAAAAAAAACAAAAACTCTCTATGGTCTGACATAGCATAAACTAAAATATATTTTTACATATTAAAAAAATATATTTTTCTAATAGGGAGTAGGTACAAAAATGAAAATTTCCTAACAATATATGAAAAAAAATGTGGGTAATGTCACGCCTATTTGTCGCTCAAATAGGATAATCGTCCTGTTATTGCTGAGTCGGAATAGACACTATCCACGCGAACCGCTCGTTTATTCATATACAAGCTTATGTCATCACAAAAACATGTCTATAAGATTAGCGAATAAGTAGTTCGGATTTCGATAATATTAGCAATTTGAAAATAGGTTTATACCAAAGGAAATATTGCAATTTATTCATACATATCTTTATTTATAATAATATAAAACTATGTTTTGATATACGGTAAAGAGATCATTTTTAAAATAAAATATTACGCGTAGCCCGAAGTCAGGTGCTTCACCAATCGTGTTCTTACATCAAGGTGGCTTATAAATCACTTGCATTACCCAAAGATGAATACCAGGGAACAAATGACAAGTCGTTACAATAAAATACACAATAATATTTTAGAAGTTATACTCCGCATTGGAGCTATCTCCATACTTTTCACATTACTTATGCATAGAGTAGAGATTGAAACGAGTGGCGTAGTTGCGACGTCATCGGTATTCAAAGCCAACCCGCTTTAACCGCAACCTGTCTTCAACCCTGATTGTCTACAAACAAAGTATAACAAAAAATGAATGTCATTTCTTGAATTAAAATTGTCTTGGACGAACTCCATGAAATATTACCATTCCAATTCTATTCATTACAAAATTGCTGCGCTTTTCGAAGTTTGGAACAATTTAAGGTCGTTTTATGAGATTTATATTGAATGTGTATTAAGGCTTAATGCACACTATGGCCGGTTCATTAATCGCTATTGTTTATTGTTCTGTTCATTAATATACGTACATTCTGCACTTATACAATATAGAATATATTATATATAAATATAAAGGTTTACTTTATTACTTTAATTCAGAAATACATTAAAAATAATGGAAACAAAGCTAAATTCTTTGTATTATTTCAGTCTCGCTTATTGAATATTCTTTATGCACATATGCAATTTATTCTGCGTACACATTGAGACATCGCTGCGGATCGAACACTATTGTAAACCTTGCCTTATATTTATGCTATATTTAAGCCGGAGGACATGTACGGCAACTCTATTAGAGTTGGGATTTGTGAGTCAGCGTTTGTTGCAGTTAATACACCAGATGTTTTATATCAGTTTGTTGTTATGTTAAACTAAATCTCCTGTATTATAATGGGTCTATCGATATTAAGAGTATGTTGTTAAGTTTGTGTATTACTTAATAATAATTGGAAACTTAACATATAATCTTTTGGAAGAAATATGTGTATGACAATATTATTAATTTTACTAAGTATAACATAATATCAACTTTATATAGAATATGATCCAGTCTTGTTATATAAGAATATAAAAAGTAACAAAACACAAACTCGTTGAGATTCTGTACCCAGTTCATCTCAGGTCTATGGCGAATAATTTTCCAAGCTGGCAGGAGATTATGAAAAAGAAAAATTAAAATGATTTAAAAAATTATTATCTTCAATATGCCTAATTATGTTCCTCGGTAGCAATTTAAATATGAATTATGTGCTTCAATTAAATTTGCTTGTTAAGATTAAATAATGTGGAGCATAAAATTATTAATCTGTACTAGATCTTTTTATCTGGACTCAACTTTTATTTGTATCAAGCAGACAAAACGTTGCAATTACTGTTCGAAAAATATATAGAATTAAACGAATCTAAAAGCTATACAATACACAGTATTAAGTGAAGTAAAATATGCGAGAATAATATAATAAAAATGCTTTTAAAATTTATTTCTTGATAAAAAGTTTGGATCACTGTTTCTTGAAAGTATAAAAATGTCGATATTCGATCGAAATAAGCTACGCCATAATGTATGTGTGAAATTATACTTAGTCTGGCCAAAAATACTGTTACAATAAAAAATAAACAAAATATTAATTTTGTATTTGGAACCTGTTATTTGCAACGGTTGTTTGTCGTTTTTTTTACACGCTAATGTATTGTAAAACATTTTATGATATTAAAATGGAGTGGGGTGATAAACAGAACCGAATAGCTGTGATTGCATTACATAACGTAGGTATGGTGCCAAATACAAATTTTAAATATACGCTTGGTATTACTCAAATATTTATGTACCAGACTATTGATAGGTACAATGAAACCCCCTTTGTTTGAGACAGAAAAAGATTTCGCCGTCCACGTAGTGGTCATACAAAAATTACGATCAAATCAGTAATGGAAAAAAATCGAAGAAAACCTGTTTAAGCAAAAGATTTTATATCCGGATATGAAAAGAGTACCTAGAAAAGTGTTCCGTATTTTTAATGATGACTTAGGACTTACAGCTTCTAAGTGACGCACGTGTCATTTCTTAACTGATAATTTAAAAAAGAATATGGTGGTAAATTCAAAACAACAAGTACCGCAAACGGTGGTTATAGAAACATTTTGTTTACTAATAAGATTTTTTTTACAATTGGGCAATATTCTAACAAATAAAAAGTCCGTATTTATGCTGAAAGCTCTAAAGAAACGTCCCAAATAGTCAACAGGGTACAAGGTGGCCATTATCAGGCTTCAGTGATATTTTGGTGATGGTTTTCAGCTAAGAAGGATTGAGAGAAATACTATCAAATTATCAGCACAACATTCCTGAAAAGATAGTAACGCCCCTTATGAAAACCGTGTTCGAAAACCAAGAATGGTCAAAAGACTCGGTGCCGGATCATAAAGCTGGATCCATCAAATCTTATTTAGAAACGAACATCAGAGCTGAAGACTGGCCGTTAACTAGTCCTGATTTTAATCCACTGGATTATGGAATTCCTAAAACAATTCATACGATTGGCGGAAAAGAATATTCCCATAGAAAGAGTGCGCGCTGGTATTGATAACTGACGGAAGAATATCTCTGGGATGGAACGATATCCTGGAAGTCGGTTGACTGATATTTATTTAAAATTCAAATAAGCTTAACATGGCTAAACAGAATTCTAAACGTGTTATATGAATACAAGAAATAACAACAATCAACTTCATTAATTTAAGATTATTTTTCTGAATTATAACATACGGATCCTTGTTTTCATTTTATTATATTAATAGAAAGGATACTTAAATTTTTACGACATAACGCTAAAATATGGATAGCGGTGTCATGACCCTATCCTTACTTTACCTTCGTAATCGCTGTCTCAAATAATTTATGAAATATGGTATAATAACCTCTTTAATAAAGGCTAGAAACTCGTACCGACGGATAAAACATTCCACATTATTGTTATTAACGTAAACGTTGATAAAGTAATGGTTGTGGAATCTCTATAACACTTAGTTATATTAGCGATACGTTTGAAGGGCCTGTGAATTAATTAAACGATACATGTTCAAAGTAATTATGCAATTATATACAATAATTAATTATGTAATTAAATTATATGAGTGATACTAGACCGAAATAAATATTTCCATTAAACTAATAGTCAAAAACCAGTTAATAAGCTAATACAGATTTAATAATTCGTAATGAATTCATCAATTAGGTGGCACCTTATTAGTTATTTAATAATAAGATAATTATTATATTATCTATGTTTAACTTTGTATGAATCTTGTATTATTAGTTCTAATAATAATTTTAATTTCATATCTTTATCTAGATCGTTAATACTGTACCAATCATAATATTATCATAATCCTTAGCTGTAATTCGATTCCTGTTCTGGAGTGCGGAGGAAAAGTGAAACAATTTTCTCCTTATGAATAAAATTTAAGGTGCGTATGCAAATTTCCATTATGGAGGGTGTCTCCGTAATGGTGTCATATGGGCAAGACTTTTCATTTTTGTATGAACTGCGTAAAACTCTTATTAAGGAAAACAGAAGTTAACTCGAACGGAGAATATAATTTATGACTAAATAAACAAATAGATTAATTGTTTAATTTAGGTTAATTTTATATTGAAATATTATTATATTATATATTTTCTATTATTATTTTATCTTTTTGTTTGGATTCACAAAGCTATTAATAAAACTTTAATCACAATAAATAATACTTCAAACATACCTATATGTTAGGAGTATTCATTAGGAATATTGAATTATTAAAAGCCTAAAGATCGGATATGCAAACTATCGGCTTAACATCCCGTGGATGGGTGATAATTGAGTTAATTGAATTAATTAAATTAAGCCTACCGAGGTAAGTAAACCTGAAACGGTGAAGTTTGATAACCGCAGGAGGCGATGTAGGTCATCTATGGGCATTGTCTATAGATCTTATATATAATTGAAGTACTTTTATGTTGGTTAAAATTTATAACGTGCTGTTTTGTGCAATTATTCTGCAGAAATATGTAGGTCATGTTAAAAAATTTATCAAGAAACACGTGATGAATATATTGCCTCTTTAAAACATCCCCGTGAGGTACCAAACCTAAATGAATTTCTAGAATTTCGGGGATCCACATTTACAACATTAGAATCTGTTTTGAAAGACCAAAATATTTGGGCCGTGTACTCCAAATTTATATTATAAATGATAAAAAATAATTGATTGATAATATTGTATTCTTTAATTCTGATATAAATTATACAATATATGTTCAACTGCTGTTCGTGAGCGATACCGACGAGTAACTGATGCAGACAACGCCACGTATATTTTCATGGTGACCAGATGACCTACGTTTACAGAGACCAGGGGTAATATGTTTGAAAATAAATCAGCAAACGAATGTATAACAGAAGAACTGAAATTAACAGTGCGCTTTTTCAAAGTTCGGTTGTAAAACTACATAATTAACGTAAATTAAAGTAAGAAAGCTATTACGCACCGGATCCGATCCTAGTCGGAGAAATGATAGTCTAGATAGTGTATGAATGCTTACACACTACACTCGAAAGCGGTAGCTGAAATTTATGTTCTCGTAAGCGCTCTTAGACATGATATCTATTAGATAAATACATTTATTTTTTTCTTTGTAATGCATTAATGCTATTGTAAATTAATATTATAAGTTAATGAATAAGGTAATTGAGTTCCTTTAGAGTTTCTTGGTTTTTACTTTCCATGGATCTAGCCTTTCGAACCGTGAACTAGAATATGAAGTTTAACAAAGGCAAAGTAAACCAAAATGAAATTAAAAACTTTAATCTTGACTTGACACTTATAATTTGCTTCAATTAACATTAAGCTTATAATTGTTTTGTATCTAAGTACCGGTGTGTATAATAATTTGGTATCTTTAATATACTAGTATCTCATAGGCAAAACCAAGAAAAAAAAGAAGTTTAGTCTTGGTCATGCGTTTATAATCCTTGTCTTGTCTTAGTTTCGGTCTTGCAAAAATTTTGCAAGTCTTGCCTATTAATTAGCCTTTTAAAAATATTAGTTTCCTGGAAAAATACGTCGGAGGAAGTAAATTTTAAGAATAGACATATACCAAGTAAAGTCTAGTCCAGAAGAAATAGATCTTTATAATTTTATATTGAATTATAAAGTGAAAAATGTAATGTAATGGCAGAACTAAAACTACGAGTTATCAACTTTGCTAATCTTTATATGTATCGGGCAAATGATCTTCTAGTGATTTACTGTTTAAATATAATGGTAGCAAAATACATTGAAGAACCATTTTTACAGCTATGACACATATTTATATTGACATTGACTGATTTATTAATAATTTGATATATATACATGTTATAACATAGTGAGCTTTCAGCAGTTTTCTCTACATTTATTACTTTTATGATGTTGAATGTTTCATAGAGATGCATGCTTCATCTCATATATGTATCAAAGAGAGGGTATTCTACACGTTTATCCTTGGGTCTTGCCTTATACAAGCACGAGCGAGGTTTATCTCACATACAGAATTAGAGATTAAAATAAAACCTTTCTATTTAAAAGACCTTTTTGGAGCGCTAAACAAACGGGAGTGGAGTTCGCACATGTTATTTTAGGACTATATTAATTAAACTTTGAAGAAAGTTTGCCATATTTTAATAAACGTTTCCCATTTAAACATAGATTTCAATAAACTTAATGTTTTATTTTATTTAATTTTAGATTTCTTTAAAAATAAAAAATATTATTAATGTAAGTAATCAGTGATGTATGTTTTTGATTGTAAGAAAAGGAAAGCAGGATTATTTTAGATGTTAAAGCTAACTACTATTTAATTTAATATAGACAGAATCGTTTAGAATAAAGTTTTATGATAATCTTAAATATAAAGTTTATTTATTATTTACCGTTTATTGTTATAATTAGATACGAAATCAGTGCTTAGTAGCATTTTCTATTAGTTATTGAATTTGGTTAAATACTATTGGTAAAAAAATATTAATGACAGTCAATTGCTATTTGTGAAATGCTGACGACGTTCTTATCGCAGGGTTTCTCAAAAACAGTATAATGTTAAATGAACCTATGTTCGTCTTTCAAGTTTAGTGTCAATTCTCTGTAGTATGTTCTATTGGTTTTAATATTAAGATATGAATACCGCACGTGATATGGTGAAGAAGTAAGTCTGCACTGAGATAACGTGCGATAGAAGAGCGTCGAAGGGATTGACATATGCCGACTCCAAATGATTAGGATAAGGATGGATGAGAATAAAAGTTAGTATGATTTATAACCTGGTTATATTGGTTTTAAGCACTTGAATTAAAATATCACACACGTTTAATAAACTTAAATGCCATATACATACTATTTTCAAGTACCTTTGATTCTCTCTAACCTGTATTTATTATATTACTATGCTACATTATAATCCATGATGTATCATTCGAAATTTAGATGTGTTAGAAAACAGTCATAGTTTATTAGTAGCTATATTTTATTACAATCCTAACTTATAGACATACCATGTTATTATTGCAATGTAGTAGATTTAAAACGAAATCAACATTTTAATTCATCTGACATATGCATAACTCTTATATTCTCACTAACCCACAACTTTTTTTTTTTATTTAAAGAAAAATTAAATAAGATTTCATACAGAAAAAACAAATGGACACGTCAAACATATAAAAACTCTGAGCGTCAAGGTTCAAAACTATAAATGCAAATATATTTTAGTAAAATACAAAAACAAATTATATGCTACGTTCTAAATATATTTCTCGGGGATTATATTTCTAAGCATAAAATTACAATATAAGATTAAACTAGCTTAGAAAATATCTAAAATTGTATCTTAATCTTATTACGCGATGTCAATTTATGGGCGCTTGAATGAGACCCATATTTTCTACATTATTTATGCATTACATATAAATTGCTTCAGCTTCATCAATATTCAGTCGCCGGTAAGCAAAATGACTAAAATTGACTTTTGTTGTTAAACGTATCTATTAAAATCAAATATTATTTTATAACTATACCATCTTAGTTGAACATTATTTGCTTACTAAATAATTTTTGAAGTTGAGATTTCGTATCCTTGTGTTGTTTTACTTTAATGTAACGCTAAAAATTAGTTAAATTTTGTTGTTACCGAAATAAATTGACAATTCTATAATTAGATAGGAATTCAATAAAAAAGTCAGATGCTTTACAACTCAGGGGATTTGTACTTCAGAAACAAACTTAAACATATCCCACAATATTCATTAAAACATTTGACTTTAGACAGAAGAAGTTAAAATATAAGTAATCGGAATTGTCTTTGTTTAATATTGAAAGTAAAGATACACTCGAAGAAATTTATATATAAAAAAATATAAATAATCATTGGTGGATAATATTTTTGTTTGTTTCCAATTTGCGATGTTGAAGTGACAAGTAATTTATACAATCAATTTATATCCCAACCTTCCACGGACGGAACAAAGCCTTACGGATATTACTATTGGTAATGACAGAGATGTCTCTAATCACTACGATTAATGGGTTAGGACTTTGAATTTTTATTTAAATGAACAAAATATAAATAATACAATCATTAATCAATTCCTGTCTTCTTTCTTTTACGACAAGTATTAAAATATTTTAAGCAATTTGTATTTTTTTTAAATATTGAGTCGTTATATCTATAAGAATCGATAGTTTTGTAATAGACATTCAGTTATATTCGGAATTCGTATGCACATACAATTTATTATCTGTTTTTCGAGCAACGCACTGTGAGTACAAACGTTGCATTTTTAATTTTTTGAAATTGTTACTGAAACACGATTAATACTAACACGGGAATAATTTTATCTTCGATTGCAACAGTAACAAAGCGACGGGTAAAAAAAAATATATATATTTTCAAATTCATATGAAATATAAACCCTAATGTTTTTATTTATTTCTTGCATTCACGAATGTATTTGCAAAATTCAATTAGATTAAGATTGAAATAATTGAAAGACATTCGAATATCTTAAAATAACGCTCCTAGTGAAATATTAAGTAAAAGATCCAGTCTGTACTTTTTCCTTGATCTCGCCCCAGCAGGTTGCTTTCATAACTTTGAAGACTCAAGGTATAATCTTGTTTGCTGCCACGTACACGTACACGGGTGCGTGAAGGCATAATATGATAATTTGAACCTCAGCATTCAGACTATATTAAATGTTTTGTTTTCACTACCACTGCGGGAACTAGAAACTTCCGAGGAGATATTTATGTGAGAACTTTTATTATTAGCTTTATAAGATTCTTAGTACAATATTTATACCACAACTTATTACATTTATTATATTATATATATTTGATATTATTATTTACTTAAATGTATTTTATCACTATTGGTGTTTAGTAGACATAATTATCTGTAATATTCTTAAATACTAGTTGTCAGTCAGTGGATTCGCCCACTCATATAAAGAATTATTTTTTTTTGATCGGTTCTAAAGTTTACTTAAAACTTACATCAGAACTAAATATAAAGTTTCACGATTCTTACTTCAAAGAACGGAGACTTCCATACAGTCTTACCACTTTTTTCTCTTTTGAGGTTAAGATGTTGAAAACCATTTTAAAAACTTTATAAAATGAATCGCCTTTTCAAATATCAAATCTCTAGTTTCATTAAATTTATTAGAAAAAATGTAATAGGTATAGATTTATTTGAGGGCACGGAAGCACCCCCGTCAAATCGAGCAAAAAGGCACAGTTGTACTATTCGTTTATCTGTAACTTCTTTTTAAATATCTAGAAAGTTTAAACTTTTAGAAATTATTATATCGCAACATATATTTCGAAAACATATTTAATTTGAACTGCTGGAGTTTAGGATTTTTTTCAAGACAAATACTGATTCACTAACTTACCGATCATAAAAATCAAAATGGTATCTCCCGTTAACCAAGAAAGCTGAAATTTGTTATACAATTAGGTTTTAGTGTCTACATAAAGGTAAAACTATCAAAACTTTAAAAATTTTATATGTGGAGTATTTGATGTGGAACACCATAGCACGGTTAAACTATCAAAGATACGGAAATGTAGCCGTAGAAAAATTTATTTCGCCTCATGAACACTATCTGGTGATATATAACAAATAAAAATATGGAATACTTGATGCACTAGAGCACAGCCAAATTATCGGCAAAACGGAAAAGTATTTCTTTAAGTAATATAAAATAAAATAACATAATGACGTCTAGAAACTTTAACCTTTGTAATAAATAAATTCCTTTTAATTATTATAAAACTAGAAACTGGTTTAGTTACGACTGCTAGCTAAAGTTTGTTTATAATCCAAATATTAAAACCTCTGCATAAAGTCCTCCGAGACATGAAGTGGAATCAGAGGAAGCGCGCTGCTGAAACGCTAGATACGAGTATAATTCCAGGAAATAAAAAAAGGAGGACTACCTAAAAAAGAACCGAGAAGCCATCAAAACAGCCAAGTTGATATTTACTCATTTTAATAAGGTAATTTTCGAACTTTAAGGTTTTTCATGGATTACATCATATATTAATTGATCTAGCCTGAAGGTATACTTTACTAAAGAAATTTAAAACACAATACAGATTACAAATAAAGCTACGAATTGAGGAACAGTTTTATTTATATAAAGTAAATAATTTTAAGTAAATAAGTACCTCTTATTGAATAACTCTATTATATATTAGCCAATAAGATGAAATTGAATGAATGATTACCAACAAGAGATCCTGATTGATCTCCAAACATTTCTTAGGCAGTTCGTTAGCGTCTCTGACGGCCGTTTGTTTTACGCAGATTCTTTTAATACTTAGAATCCATGATAAATAGCGGATTTCGTTTGTATTTGTTATTGTTGTTATTGTATTAAAAGAAATGTAATTATTTTAATAATAAATATTTCAATTTTACAAACGAAAATTGTCCTACTTTGACAATAAACCAAAACTATATATTCTTTAAATAATTTGCAATTGTATCCCAAATCATTTTTAAGGATTTTTTAAAAGAGAATCGTCTGAAGTAAAAAGTATTCTATATGTTCATCAGGTTAATATTCTATAATCATTGAAAAATTATATATTTTTTGATTTTCTGATTCGAAAAAACAATTTCACCAAACAGATGAACAAATAAACAGATAAATAGGAAAGGATTCTGTTTGACAATCCGTGTCATGCACTGAACACTTAGAAATATATATAATATATATATATTACATTTAATATACATAATATTCCACGATACTATTGTCCTATGTATATACAGGTATGTATGTTATTTTAATTAATTAATAAATTGGTTAATGAAAGACTTTGGCAAAAGGTATATTAAAAAAATATTAAAGAGTTAACATCAGCGGGAATATTTTATGCGTAATAATTTTAGTTTCAAATTTTATGGTTTCCATGGAACGGTTTCGGTTTCATGGCTGTTTTACGCGGTTGTCCACATTCATAAAGTAATTAATCTTGGATTTCATTTTTTTTTGCGAGACTAATATTAAAAATATCATCGGAACCATTTTTATATATAATAATCCACGATCTTATTAATGCGTATTGAAATTAAACTATTTTCAACGGATTTAATTCGAGTATACATCTGAAATTTCAATTTAAACTTGACGTTTTGAATGCTTTGCAGATATTGTGTGTTAAGACGAGATGTAGGTTTCAGTGAGTCAGTTAAATTAGTCATACTCGTACCTCCAACACACTAACAGTATGTGTAAAATGCTTCCTGAACTTATCTCCTTATGGATCATTATAATTTATTGTATACCATTTCTAAAACATTACAATTAAAATATATTAATATATCTGTACGTGGTTTCGCTTTACGCGTAATTAATGTTCTCGCGAACATCGAGTCGGAATCAATAGAACAGTTGTTCAGAGTGAAATATGAATCACCCTTTATATAAAACCGGTCTTTTAGTTTTATTTTTAAATATAAAAACACGTTCTTTTGCACTTTTTTAAAGCTCCTTTTTTATTATTTAATTGTTTGCTATAACAATTTTATTGTTTATATTTCACGCCTTTTGAATGTATGTTTGCACATTTTTGTTCATTGTTGTTAAACAATGAGAACAAGAATTACTTAATTCCATTCTACAAATTATATATATAAGTATGATTCTCTGACACTACTACTACTATATTATTCGGTGGTTTTATGTAAATATTTCTAAACTTATTGTAAATATATGTGAGTAAAATTATACATGAATAAGTATGTTAACCTTATTAACAATGTTAAAATGTCAAAAAGAATTTCAGCGCCAGATAAATATCAACGAAGAGAGTGAATCTATCATTGAGAGCGGAAATTGTTCGTTACATCTTCTGCAAATTGCTATAAGCGGTAGTTGGCTATGAAATTTAGTAATTAAAGTAATTAAAAAATAATCAGCGAATGATCTCTCAAGTTTTTTTAATATATTTTTATCATGATATGTAAAATTATTTATATTTTTATAAAATTTCAAACGATAGCGCTCTATTTATAAACTTCACTTGTATTGTTATTGTAATAATAAATTGTTTTACAAATGACAATTAACAATATGATATTCAATTGGTTTAAATAAACAGTAATTAAAAAGCATATGTTTTAAAACAGCTGTTGAGCTCAGAGTACACTACCTGTCAACACAATGAACGCGTCTGCGCGGGCGCCTCTCTAAACAATAATCCCATTTATTTGAATCTCAATAACAATGGTTTGTATGACTCGCTTTAATTTAAAGTGTTGTCTGCGTTATAATGAGTTGTTTAATGCAGTTTAATCGTAATAGTTACTTTTGATGTCATAAAAATATTCGATCCATGCTAAAACAATTTCACAGTATCCGATATCAAGTATGTAAAAGTTTGAAGTCGTTTCTTTAGTTATAAATTTAATTAAATGGTCCTCTGTTCGTACCCCGCTATCTTGAAGATGATGGCAAGAACTTTATAAAAGGCAACCACGGTTTAGGACCTGGGTCTAGGAAAGCAATATTTCGCATATTTTGTTAGTTCGTAAGTTTAGAGTTTCTGAAACTTCCACCCTTAAGGGAATTGGCAACGAAAGTTGGTATGGAAATCCGTCATTTTTGAAGATTAGATTTAGGATGAAAATCTTCATTTTCAATATATATATGTATAAGTGTTGGAAATATATATTTTTTATAAATAATAGAACCTATGGACGTGAGACAGTTAAATGATAATTGTTGTCCTTATTCCTAGTATTCTTGTTTTGATCCTTAAAATAATATATATAAATCAAATATATTGTAGATTAAGATTCATCAAAATGAGTAAAGAGAGTGAAGCAATAACGGGGTTACAGGATAAAATACATGAAAAATGTTTCCGGTTGTTGAAAGAGAAATCAAATCGCCTGCTCAATTTTTACACTGTCAAACCTAATAGTCCGTTGTTGGGGGAGTATAACGCTGGCACGAGTCCATAAAACTTGCAAAAAAAACTACTGAACAAATAAATGTCCGCCGTCTGTTTTGTCAAATCTGTGCAATACGTGAGCTGTACGGTATGGGCTGATTTTATAGCACCATAAAATTTTGTGAAACGCGCCCTTAAATCACAACGATACATCGTATTTCATCGTTTTGGCTGTCAATGTTTATTTTATATCATATTTCAGAGATCTTCCCCATATAAATCAAGCTCGGATTGATATACATTAGGGTCACGTACTTCTGGCAGGGCGCTTAGTTTTGTCTTCCCGCTTCCTGGTGACAAGGAGACCAAGTTTTTACAACTTTATACGTTTTTCAAGTTGACAGAAACAGTATTCAAGACAATATGTTTCATACATGATTAAAAAAATAATAGAATCTTATAATACAATATGTCTCTTAATATTGTTTAGTTAAGGTCACGCTTACGTATATAATACAAAATTAACTTGTCTATAAAAATCGAAACAAATTTATATAGTTACAAAATTCAACTGTCAAGTGGAAACAAATATTTAATTTCAATCTCAACATCAAGCCGCCTTTTTGTAAATATTTGTTTAAATAAGGGGCAGCCAGCAATTAGGGTTCCACTGTTGAGAAGTGCCGAGCAAAAGTAATCCACTTAGGATTAGCCATAAACAGAGAGGGCCCCTGTAGTGACACGAGCGATCCGTTAGCGTCTAAGTGAACTGATAAAGGGCGCCAACGCCATTGCTCGCAGTGGTGTTAGGCCTTAATCCATTGCGAGCGCGACTCGTTAGGTTGATTGTTCTGTTCCACGCAGATGGCCGCTGTAATCCGAGACCCCGCACGCTGCCCGTACCCTCCCCCGCGTCCCTCCCGCACTCTCCTCAAAAAATATAGCCTCTTTGTGTTTGTTGCATCTGCAGGTAAATTGTGCGCCAAAATTGGGCCGTACGTTACCGAGTACGTGCCCCTTTCATATGAATGCAACGGCTATGAATTACTCTTGAAAACGTATTGTTATCAGCGCAGCTTTCTTGTGTAATTCGTTATTTATGAGAGCAGAAAAATGCAGGTCGGCTTGTATTATTTTTGTGATTTGCAATCGCGACATAAAGGTAAACAATGACTTTTAAAAGCGGTCGTCGGCATTAATATGTGGAAGTCTTACATATTCACTGCACACAATGTAACATTAGCTAACACATTATCACTTACTTTCTATCGAATTTTATTATTTTATTATAAAAGATTATAGTAAAGTATACATGGAATATAGAATACATATTTCTCAATTAATAAAGCACAGCTGCCAAACGTTATTTCATAAATGCATTATTTATTTTAAAATATGAAAAGATTCGGTCGCTCGAGGCAAGTAGATTCGTAGATTCAAATTGAATCACTTTAAAAGTTAGAATATTCTAGCTCTTCGGGACACATGCTGAATCATAATAGCGTTTGCGGTTAACTCTTTAACTAAATCTCAATTCTATACTGTAGCTGGACAATGAAATAGCACGTTCGGTCCACTGACCTACAAATTAATTCTACTTTACAGTCTTTTACCAAATGAAACTACACAATTAAGCATTAAATATTTTAATGTAGAATAAATTGTCATAACTTAAACTAAAAAACTAATTTATATTTTTAAAACAATAGTACAATATGTAGTTTAAACTTCTGTGTTCTACATTTTCTCAAAGTTACAAAATCACGTGGCGATGAAAAATTTGAATACATTGTATGGGATCGCTCAACTCACATACGTCAGCCATTATTCTTTTAAACAAACATTAAAGATAATATATCATTGCTAACACAAATCCATAAAAGAAGTATGTACGTAGTAAAATAATAACGGTAACCGAGGGTTGTGTGTCTTAAAATAGTTTACAATAAAACTATAACATTTAATTATAATTAACATTGTTTGTTGTAGGCTCATCTAAATGTGTAATATTTTAATAAGGGGTTAAAATCTCAAATTCATTATATAAAACCTTTTTAAGGGTAAGGATTGGTAAATTAATTTACTTTGCCTTAAATTGTTATTTACTATTATTACAACGCAAATCATTTGTACATAAGTAATAGTAATAATAAATAGACAGAATACTAACATATCTAGAATGATATGTAAAGTATTCAGTTGTCGTTCACGATGACAGAAATAACAATATTTCTAAAGGTGAGTATTTATAATATTCAGGTCACCTTACACCCGAAATAAATTGAAATATCAAAAACAATAATATTGATAGAAAGCAAATGTATGACATATAAAGATAAAAAATATTTTATTGAGCATTTTATAATATCCTTACGAGATCTTTCTAACGAGTTAATTAGTTTATAATTATAACTATATAACAATGTTAATATTGTTATTATAATGAGTAAAGATTCAAATCGCTGGCAACCCTAAATATTAAACTGGCTGTTGTTTGCACATCAAATCGTGCATATTCCAATTTCAAACAAAGTTGAGGCCCGTGTTTATTCAGAAAGCTTTTGTACATAAACTACTTGAGTGCGGTTCGATGAGCGATCGTCGATGGAAACGGAGGAGGATGATCCAGTTACATCTAGCCACTGCTGACATTAACATCTGATTATCATACTCAAACATTAGTCACACATAGGCAGGGCTTAGCGGGACTCTATGCCAACAAGTCGCGGTTCTCTCGGCCACTTGACGCGCAATTATTGTACTTAGCTATTGTCTGTACAAACACTCCTGTTTGTTCAGCAAACGTAACGGAGCGCGGAGCGAGATTAGACAATATTTATAGTCTTTCTCTCATCCTCTCTGAATCACTCGGTTAGCTGCGGATAGTGAATGTTATATAATCTTACAACTAGCATCTAAAAAAACAAAATAAAAAATAGACAGGTATTTAAATGAAAGAATACTAAATACTTAAATCAGTTTATTTCGATTTGAACTGTAAATACCTTTAGTACTAATTTTGACAATTTAATTTTATGCTTGGCGCATTTAACATTTTTAGACTTGCAGGGTATATTTATATAAGATGTCAAAATGTAACTGGTGATTTGAAGTAATGTTATAGACTAATCTGGCTACGTTGTGGCAGTGCCAAGTACAGTTAAAAGCTTAGAAGCTGTCTCCAATCTGGTATGTACGAAATCTTTATATAAATATGAATTAACAATATACATAGCCTTACTCTAGTGAAAATATATTGAAAACAATAATTTAAACAGGAATTGAGATTAAAACGAGTACAATACGTACTGATTGAAAAACTTTGACCAATATTAAACAATACAGTAGTGATAAATGCAGATTTACAATTGATTTATGTTAATGAAAGTGTTGTTCAATAAAATGTTAAGTTGCGGTTATCACTGGAGCGTTACAAATGATTGAGGTGTTTTTATTTTTATGAGTATAAATTAATTGTATATTCAATGCAGAGTAGCAGCTTGAATATAAGATTTATTTTAAGGTGTCCACGTCTTAATAGGAAAAAAACGGTTGTAGAATAATTTGGTTGTCCTTGTTTCATTGTCTTTCGGTCCACCGGTCCAGGCACTATATATATATATATATTATATGGTCATTTAGACACTATATATTTTTTTAATTTTTATGGACCTCAAAGTAGTTTCAGGAACTTTTGCTACATCAACATTAACATTTTTAAAACACAACTTAAATGTCTAAAGTCAGTAATATGTAGTTACACCAATCAAAAAATACTTTAGTTATTACATACTTACCTTTGCAGTCTAACAAATATTTTATAGGTATAACGCTATATTGAGGAATAGTTTTTCAACTACAAAGTTAGGTTTGCCAAAAGCATTCGAGACTCAATTCCTGTGATGGATGAACTATTTACATATCTAAGTTTGAACGAAGTACATGCTTGCCTGGTTTTCCTTAGTACGTATTTTGATAAAATAGGAGAATGGAATATATTACTCAAAGGACTTATTCGTATGTATTATTTAAAAAGGTTGTACATTTTGATTAAAAAGATATATATAAAGAAAAAAAAAACAGAACTCAAACCTGGGAGCTACAGCAAGTCGTTCCGTCGCTCTTACAACTGATCTATCGTGTACTTACTTTTCTTGATGGATTTAGCGTTCTATGTAAAAAAAATATTTTATTGCAATAGTATTTATTGTTATATTATATTATATATTATTTTTGTGTATTTTTATTGTATATTATATATCATAGAATAGTATGTGTAGTGTGTAGGGATTAAGTGGATGAGAAAGTCACGTTCGAATTAAAAAAAAAACAATAACAAATATATTTTTAAGGAAGATCCTCATAAGTTGTAGCTGTATATGTGCTTGCCTAACCCTCCCTCCAATCTTCCTATTCCTCCTGGGTGAAACGTTTGCAAATTCCATTTTGCAGATGTCAGATCTGGGACGACACCACTTACTAACAGGTGAATTATCGGTTCGTTTGCCACTCAAAACTATAAAAAAAATCTCATAGTGTTAACACTTTGTTTTACTTGAAGGGTTAATGAAAGTGATAATAGTGTTAAGCAAGAAACACGTTATTTCTATTTTTTACACTATTCCTGATTCATATTTCAAATTATTACGTAATATTCAATGAGATTATATTAAATTTTACTTAAAAAACAATGGTTACTGGTCTTGTAAATTAAAATTAATAGAATTTTTTTTTTATAATATATATTTATAATCCTTAAAAATATTCTGTGATAAAAATCCTCTTTATATAAAATATGTATGACATTTTAATACCTATAAATAACCTTTAGTTCGCTTTTCTCTACTTTTATGAAAAATATTAAATGGCTGACATCATTCAGTGTTCACATACGGATCAGCGTGTAACATAGGGCTCATGAAGAACAATATCACTCATACGAGTACATGTGTGCGTAATACACCCACATACATTTATATCTGACGCCGTTGTGACAACTAAAGCTCAAAGATCTAGGCATTTATATCAAAATACGCACCAGGAAAAATCTTTCAGTGACTTGGAATACAAATAATGACTACACAAAACTAATCTAATCTTCTAAACTTCGATTGTATAGAGCATAATAATTTTAAATCTCTTTCTTGGCAAAGGATAACTGGATTATCTCGTAAAGATAAAAGTTTAATCATTTTATACAATTCTTTCATTGTATATATTTTATTTTCTTATTTAATTTAACATGGTTAAACTATAGTTAAAAGTGTACATACAGAAAATAACTATATACATATTAAATATTATTTTTTATTTATTCTTTCTTAATTAAGATAATACATGTTACGTGAAAAAATATTGCACAGTTTTACTAATATTTGAAAAAGCGGCTGAAGGTATTTAACATTCAGTTAATTTTGTAAGTGGCAATTATTCATATAAAACATGTTGTTTTTGTGCGTACAAAGACGAGATCCGACTCTTGGGAACGCACGATTTATAAACTCATACTAAAATGTTATTATGGGGTAGATTTATTAAGTATAGCAAAAAAAATCAGTAACATATCGTGACATGTAGGTTCCAAAAGATTTTCTCTCATTAATAGTTAAAACCTCATCAAATTTATTGCCTTATACTTGGTGTACAATAAGTCCTAGCGACTTTGATCTAAACTTTAAGGAGTAATAAATTTATTTTCTCTGTTAAGAGGTAATAAAAGTAAATTGAATATTTAAATTAATATTTATTATATATTTATTAACGCACCAGAAGTTCTCACTTATCATCTGGTGTAGGATCTTTGAAAATGTACAGACTTTCGGTACTTTCTTTGTAGATTTACCGCTTTCAAAGAATAAAGTAAGAAATAATAATACCTGTTGTGCAGATAAAGTTTATTTTATGGCTAAAGGGAGAACATTAATATTCATTAACGAAGCAAAATGAAATAAGTTTATTGTATAATGAAGACTATAAGAACGGCTGAAACGCTTAGAACTCTGCCATTTTTATTTATTCATTAGTACCTCCAGCCTTTTAATAAACAAGTTACACACTAAAAACAGTGGTGGTGAACATACATATAAGAAAAATATATTAGAGATCATATTTCTAATATGTTTCGACAACCAATAACCTTAAGTTATACTTAATCAACGAACATGTAACCATGTTTTCAAATCAAATCAAATCAAATTAAAAATCTTTATTGAAAATTAGTTTCATACAAAACATTTTTTCATTGTCAAAGCTACCAGTTAATTAATCAGATGTTAAAATTGTTACAATCTTAAAAACTTCTCATGTTTTTTATTGAATTAACAAAGATTTTTAGCCAGATTAGGCTTATATTTTCTACTACTATTAAAAATAGGACCAATTAACAAAAAAACTTTTTATTATTTTAATAACTTACATTTAATATATTTTATTACGTGTTTCTGATATGGTGTGGTGGAAAGAACAATGTAATGTGGTAGTATACAAAGTTGATAGTCTGGAGGTATCTTATCACAAGAAATTAAGATTCCTGCAACGACTTCATATAATAAAAAAGACAAATCTCGGTGCTAATGTCTTCGATCAATACAGTAAAAGAGAATGTGTCGATCAAAATGCCTCCCGTTTCAATATGGAGAGAGGCATAGAAATATCCTCTTTAAAAAATATTCACGTTTGAACACCACTTCAACATGCAAAATGACAAAATGCTCTTACAGCTGTAAAGCTGCGCAAATCTTTGAAAAGATGCGAAAAATTAAAGCATTTTTCTTTGTAATTGAGCTCATGGCTGCATCAAGTGTACACCAGCCAAATGTTACATTTTGTTATAATTATGTCCAATGTCGTAATAGATTATAGGCTAAGAATACTAACGAGAAAGTTTTTCACTTTTTTACCACTCACTGACTCATCACTAATTCTCCTAAATTATCAGTCCGATTAACTTAAAATTTTACATAGTTACTTCTTTTGTGACGTAGACGTGCACTAAGTACGAATTTTAAGGAATTCCTATCCCAATATATTTCAACTTTTTACATTTCGCCAAGTTTTAAACTTGTAGGAGCTATACACTTAACGCGGGAATAAGAGTTACTATAGCAACGGTGACGATGACAACGGATAATATGACAAAGCCATTACCATTACCATAGCAACCTAGGTTCACATCCAAATTAATAGTGTGCCCAGCGAAGCGGGAGGGAATAAGCTAGTTAATTAATAAAAGCGATTCTCTTAAACTATAGGGATGCTTATGATTATTTCACTTGCTTAATTTTACTCTCTAGAATAGGATATTTATTTACAAAACAACTATATGATCCAGCATGAGAACCAGAATGTTGTTGTCATAACTTATCTCGAAGATTAGAGACTTAATTATCCTTTTTCTTCCTTCTTAGAGCAAGACAAATAAAAGTGGAGTTCCTATAATAATTTTCAATTGTTTGAAGCAACATTCAAATGTAGACTCTCGAATGTCAAAATGTGTTTAAAGTTTTTTTCTTTTAAATAAAAATAACATTAAACTTCTTTCTAATTATATCATAAATTAAAGGAATGACATTATATTAGAATTTTTAATTTATGTTCAAACAAATGTTATTAGCAATATAATGTTGATATATAATAATAAAAATTTTTTTATTAGCATTACAAAAATATAAGACGTAAATTTAGTAATTCAGTTATAGTAAAATTACCAGCTACTAAGAATAAGATTTCTGGCGCACTGCCTGATTTTTGCGTATTATTTAATATTTTTATTAGTTTATTTCCAAAGGACCTTAAATACTATAAGTAGTATTGTTTTTAATGTTAATAAATTTCGTATGCAAAAGTCTGTTTGTTTATTTGTCTATATTCTTCTTAAGATTCTTAAGTTGTGATTTTTTTGCAAAAAAACACAAAGTGTTTTTATAAGGAGAAGCTATTTAATAATAAATGTATTTTTATTTTATTAAAGTTCACATAAAAATTGTCTAAATATAGGAATACTTTTTTTTCCATATGATTATTGATATTGGCATTACATTAAATTGTCCCTGTATGGAGCCGAGTAAGCTTTCGAAGGCTGAATCATGGTAATGCAAGACCACTGAAAAATTCCTACCCAAAATATACCATATACTCGATTTCGAATTTAATTTCTACGCAATAAAATGCAGGCATGCTAATATTTTTCTATAAGTTCTTTGTTTTTCATAGAATATAGAATCAGACACCACTCAATTTAGAAATAACTGATGAAATGTAAATAAAATGGAGGTGTGTGTCGATAAAAAAAAAGATACTAATTATGGTTTTCTATTACAAGTATATGAAAATCTAGGAAAGTAAAAAAATAATATAAGAATATAAAACCTGGATACTGATTTTATAGACAAATGAATCTCGGTACCCTTTTAGATAATGAATCAAAATTATTCAATATAAAAATGAGATCCGTATAAAAACAACAGTAGATTATTTTGATTTTAAAATAGTCAAGTTTTGCGGTGACTCCTCAATTCTAATAAGAAGAATTATTAAAAGAATTGTAACAATGTGATCATGCAGTAAATGTTATCTTAGTTAATATAATCAATTACGTTAAGGTACATATATTTTTATATTTCATAATATTACCCTCCAATTGAAATATTTAAAATTATATAATCCAAGTAAATCAAGACAAAGAAACAATATTTTTTTTACGGATTTATATTTTTCCTATTCTCACTTTATAATGAGGTGTGATTACACATGACAAGACAATTGAAGAACATGCAACTCACAATAGCAGAATACTTCTAATCTTTATTTTAAAAATATTTTCAAGCCGTATTTACCTACACATGTTGATAAAAATACAATTAGATTTTAATGTTGTATTTTTATAATTATATTACAAATTTATTTTCACAAATCGTGTCCTTAATATTCTAGTAACAAAAGTAATTCCAAAGTATCTCGTTTACCCCACGGAGATTCAAGTCAACTGTAAGCAGTGTATGAACAAAGCGTAGGTTTGTAATTGGGATCCGAATTGTTATTATCCTTTCTAAATCCCGTCAATAACCTTATCTAAAGGTTGTTTTATATTTAAAAAACAAACAATCATATCCTTCCTTATGTTATCTGAGTTTTTAATGACACACATTTTATTTTATTTTTTATCGATTGTTTTGAACAAAAGAAGAACATCAGTATTTTAATCTGATAGATATCTTTATATAAGCAATTTTTTTTTACAGGGAAAATGGCGTCATGATCAATTATTATGACTTTCGTGTATATTAAGATAAAATGACTTGCCCCCACAAGATTTTCTCTCTCCTACATCTGCAATTCCTCTTGCTCCATATCTAAACGAGGATCGTAACGACACTGCGTAATCTCAGTGTTATGACTACCATTCTCCACACATGAAGGATATTAAACTCTGATTTCCAAAACATAAAGTTTATTTTCGCCTGGACACTAAAATCAAGGTGTGGGTAGTACTTCTTGAATAATATACTTCTTTAAATGCCTTTTGTATTTTTTGACCTCACACATAGTTACTTCGTTAAACGCCGACACTGAATTAGAAGGAGCCGTTTTAAACCGACAAAAACTCGATAACCTGAAATCCCACTTTTCATGGCTATTTTGGTGTGTTGTTTTAAATGGTGCTAGTCGGCTAAGTTAAGTCTAATTACATTACACATTTAAAATTGAAATTGTGTATATGATTAAATGAAACGTTTCTGTGATGATAACTAAAAATAGTATTCAAATTACGAAAACAAGATTCAAAAGATTTGAGAGATCCTATTTTATGTTAAAATAACCTAATCTTATCTGTTATTTTGGAAATTAAACATTTCGTTGCTATGACGTCGTAATAAATTATGCTCAGTTAGTTCGCTTTATGCGCTTAATTTTATGTAATCCATCCGAGTGTCGCGTATCCCACATAATTGCGGTGGTGAATTTTGCTGTGCGATGGTCGGATTTGAAACGTTAGGACCCGCGAGGCGTGGCGTGATCCCGCATCAAGTTGCGAATAATTGAGTGACACCCCCCGCAACCGCTCTAAAGTATAACACTTAATTATAACGACTTAGAAGTGCTTAATATCACTCGCGGGAACTTATTTTTACTTCACTTGAACTGAAAAACATTGTATTGTTTCACAAGTTATAAACTTTGTCTTTTTGTTTATGTAATAAAATTCGAACGGGTTTATGTTTATATTATTGAACACAATAATTGTTTCTTGTTAGGTATACGACACACAAGTAAATATAAGTATTTTTTTATATCAAATGTCGATCTGTCTGTTGTATGCTTGCTTGTCAGTTTATTTGTTCGCGCATCATGTAAATACTATTTGACAAACATAAAATAATGAATTTTATACGTAGATGTAGATTAATTTTATATGTTGTTTGTTGTTTATTACCAATATATGGGATACTTTTTTCCGGACAATGCTCTTTTTTTCACCGCAAAATACAAAAATTTTTGATGAAATTTGGTGTAGTGTTACCTTATTACATGAGGCAAAGGATGTTTTCTACGTTAGTTTTACCTGAAAATTCTAGAAATTTTTATAATTTTACCTAAAAATTAGAATTTTCAGGGAAAACTAGGAAAATTGCTGAGGTTTTATAAAACAAAACAAAATATATATAGATTTATAAATTTTAAGTTATGATAAGATCGTATATTATTTTGGTTACACAGACCCTTGTAACACAAAGTTTGCAAAAAAATAACTTTTTTAACAAAAGAACTAATAGATTGATTATAATTGTGTTAAGAACTTGATAGCGTTTAATGAGCAAAAGACTTGTTAAGTGAATTCTGATCCTGTAACACAATAGTCATTGCATGAAGACCTACAGTGTACCGGCGCCGGCTTGGCTCCAGGATTACAGAAGTCTTCCTTAATTTATGCTGCTACCTACTTTATTAAAGCTTGAATGTAAACTGTCTGCATGTTTGAATACGTTTTACTGACTTTGCCTCACAACTGAGTGTCTACTAAGTCTTAAGATGTCTTTGTATTTGCATTTGTTTTGTAATTAAACGCAAATAATTCAAATGACATGTAGAATAGTCTAGTCGAAGGAATTACACGTTGTTTTATTGGTTTTATGTTCAGGTGTCAATGATGGCGTGAACTATTGAGGGTAATGTTACAAAAATTAGTTTAGTATAGCTGCTCGATGCCTGATCGGAGATCGGCAGGAGTCGTTAACTGCGCCACTTAACTTAACTTATAATTGTTGGACTTAGATCTAACGTATAGCTGTCCAATAATAAAAACAAGAATAAAAACTAAAAAACTGTATGCTTTGTCTTTAGAAACAAAATATTATAAACTTAATATACATAATTTAAGAATTATTATAGTTATTATAAACTTGTTACGTGATAGAAAATGAGCAATATTTTTGCATAAATTATTCTAAATAAGTTGTTTGACATTTATCATGCGTACAATAGTAACGTATGACCTGGTTGGTACATTAGAAACTTTGGCAATTGTATGTGAGCCCCTTATGTTTCGGCGGAGCTATTTCCACGCAAAGTTGCGACTTTTACGATAATGTCACCCATTGCCATTCAAACGCGCTAAAACTTTATCTATGTGTGTGAAGGATAAGCGTTCGACTTACATCTTTTGCGTATAATTGGAAACATGTTAAGCCGACTTTGTAAACTTCTGACATATTATTTGAAGACCAACCAGGCAAGTGACTCTTTAAAGTTTATTAACCTTTATATTATATTTCATACTTTAGTTTAGCGAATTACAAGTGATGTCAAAAATTTTACACTATCATCACTATAAATTTATTCTCGGATGTGAAGATGGCATTTCGATACCTACCCTGTATCGGTGAGTGACAAGAAGTTACGAGTTATAATAACGCGCACACTTTTCTCATATGCGAAAACAAAGTGGGACAAAGATTACCCTCGTCGGATATTACAGTGCCTGTTCAAAGCAAGTAATATTATTTTGGTCCCACACAAACTGAGATAAATGTGGGCACTCGATTTTCATTGCTACCGCTCTTGGTATAACGCAATAGTACATTTTTTATTAAAATTCAGATTTACGTCCAAAATGAGAAATAAAGACTATGTAATTATATGGAACGCGTTCATATAGAAACATGACTAATCTAAAAACCCGTTTATCACTGAAATAAAACAGCAGAATTAAGTTTTAGTAGCACAGAAAATCTCTATATTAAAAAAAATATAATTAAATCAAATAATGATCAAGATAAATTTCATAATAAAGAATACTAATGTAATTAATCCAATAAGTAAAAATATTTTGTATTTTAGAAGCTGAATTTATTCTCACATTAATTCTTAAAGCGCTTAAAGCGATTTATTACAACATAAATTCTCATCAAGTAATATATATCATAAATGAATGCGAAACTACTGGTATCGGAGCATTCCAGACTTTTTCAGTAATTAATTAACACAAATAAAAGCGTAACGACAGCCCACACCCGCTCTGACACTCACTGATTTCAATAGATTTTAAAATTAAAAACAGAATTTCAATTGCCGTTTTTCATTTGTAAACTATATAAAATTTGCTATTTCAATATCGCTAAATGGTTATATGAGGCTTTTTTAATATTTATAATACTTTTGTTTTTGAATGGAGCTATATGTATATTATATATATATATATATATATATATATATATATATATATATATATATATATAACATATTTGTAATCCACCATTATTAGAATAAAAACACGTATTTGGTTATTTAATGTTATATATATTTAATTATTTTTTTTTTGTAAACAGTTTTTATTAGTTTGTTAAACTCAATGAACTATTTAAGATCATAAGTTTTAAATGAGCTTTCTTTGACTCTCGTAGTGATATTTTTATAAACACTTGTAGTGCACCCTAAGTCAAGGGAAGAACTTACCCTCTAATAAAAAAGGTCGGTAAATTTTACAAATAAACAACATTTCCCGCCCCCTAGTAGATTGAATTCATTTAAAATATATTAATTTAGTCTGGTGAGCAATTTCGTTTTAGCAAACCGGAAGTGGTAAAAAATTTTAATGAAACCTAACGAAGCCGTCAGTTGATTGCGGCGCGCGAGGGTGTCGATCTGTCTGCTACATTTAATTATACATAAAATGCACAAGTACTTGTTTACGCCGAGACACTTACAGAGCAATGAACGACAACTTTATTGACACACTCACTTACCGCTGTGTAATTTTAAGTGAACTCCAGTTGCGATGTTTGTGTTTCAAATTAGAAAGTATTTGCCTGCCTACTGTTGTAATTGCTATCTAAACTTCCACTTATATTAGTGCTTCTTCTGTTTTGTAGGTACACGTCATATGTTACTTGTAAAATCAACAAAAACGTACAATCTATATAATTTTCGAAGTAGGTAACTATTTAGAAAATTATATAATATAAAAGTCTAAATACATTATTATTCTGGGTATATGATGTTATTAACCTAGACACAATCGCGATTGTAATATTATTTACCGCGAACATTTCTGTACCATGAAGTACATTAAGACTAGTTGTATTTGGAGTACTAAATGTCTCAATGCCTAATTACTCTCGAGGTTTAAATAAGGAGTATTTCAAGAACTAAGGAACTCAGGAGACCGCCTGGTTGTATTGAAACCAGTCTCGGATATAGCACTCGAGGAGCCCTCAGTCCCCAGGCCTTTCAATATTTCCATGCCAGATACTTAAGTGGTTTAATTAAAATGTTAAGCATTTACAAACAGCATTAAATTTTCAACAACCTTATTATAATTAAAGTGAATTTAGAAATGTTATTATTGTTTTGAAAAAACACATTCCATTTACCAGGAATGTAAAAACATTGTGTATGGGGATGAAGGTATAATGTAATAGGTTTAATAATATTTTATAAAATTTTCAAAAGAATTCAAGAAATTTACGGCATATTATAACAAATTGACAATCACATATTATGTATATTATTTATACGATATTATTATCATTGTCTTATGTAAATAATCGAATTGATTTATTAAAAGGAACAGATAAAACAAAATATATAATACTATCAGAACTATGAAATACTTGATTTTTGTTAAATTCGGTGACGTACAAAATAAATTTGCTCACCCACGGAGGATTTTAATTCATGGTAGCGTGTACTAATATTCCCACAGGAGATTTCTATTGTTTTTATGTTGTGGTTATATGATATTACGCTTTTTGTCCTTTTCTGTGTAATTATAATTTAGATGATGATGATATACTTCATTAAACTTATTGTCTTTATAAAAACCGTGGATAAACAAGATACAACCCCGTACTATTAGAATGAAGGTAGTAGTCGAAAGTCGTCCTATAAATTTTCAAATTTATTGCAATACTGCGTCGATAGAGGTTATAAGGAAATCACGCTGAATCTCAAACTTAAATATCCAATTAATTGAAAAATGTAAATAAAAACTACTACCTCTTTTACTTTCTAGCTTTATAGATATTATTTGTATTTATTATCATGAGTCACCTATCGGATGGTTCGGGCTTTTTTTAAATTGTAATAATAATCGTATAAGACCCTAAATAAAATATTCATCGGAGAACAAGTGTGAATGATCTTTAACATTTTGAAAACTACTATTAAGGCAGAGCATATTGCTAATCAATTTGAGTGGGCCTCGATTAGAAGGCACTTTGGCTCATGTGCGAAGTAGCGGACAGCTTTGTATCTCCACTTGTAATGAACATTAAACAGATGCCATCCCATCGACCTATGGATTTTTAAAGTACATACAGAAAGATTTCAGATGTTTACAATTCTAAGTTGTTACGCAATACTACTCGTATATCAGCACCTGCATTAGATTCAAAAAATAAATATGTGATTATCTTAATTAAATCTGTTGAGATACTCGTACATTTACATCTACAATATATACAAGTATTGCTATATATATAAAGAATTTTAATTACAGTATTTTATGACATCATTAGGAAGGCGAAGAATAAGAAATCTTTATCTCTACAAAAAGCATATTCACAGTAATTCAAGAAACCCAGGAGACCTCTTCAAATTATTATTAGTATTAATTCTTTTGATAAATAATATATCATTGGATTATCTTTAATGACAAGACAACTTTATTTTTAAATTGGTACAAATTAGAGTAATAAATTCAGCAAGCACCAAAATGAACCTTTATTGTCTATTGATCGGTCAATAACCTTCATCAATTTCGCGGACCCTAAACTAAATGCTTCACAAGTAGGAAATGGTATGCGACATATTTGATTCATTTGATAAATTTGGTTCGATTTTACCTTCAATGACTATAACTGACGTTGTATGACTGTTAAATTATAATTATTTAATTATGTTTTTAATGTATTATTATGGTTTTTATAAAGATATGGTTTTTTATGACTTTTGTATTTGTTTCTCTGAGCAAAACGATATTGTGCTTAAATCGAGGGCGAGTTAGATCATTTACAACTTTCTATGTTTTTTCCTTGCCCGTTCAGTTTTAAAAATATGTTCTGCAGCAGTATGGAAGATGTGGGGAATTGGGTCGCCCTATCCCTATAATATTAGGGTATTTCTAGCGCCTTTCCCATATATTGTTGCTGTTCAACCATTTAAAAATGAGCTATTCCCTTGCTCTTTCTGTCTCCAATTTACATCAATAACTTATACTTGAGGAAAGATTGATTTACTGGTTTTGGGGGGTCGCTATGATTATAATCAAATTATATGATTTTTTTTCACTCATCCTCCTTATCTTTCCCTCCTTATTTAAGATATATTTTTAATTCCCCCACAGGTATCAGTTATATTGTGGTATTCAGCATTTTTACATATAGGTTAATGTAGAATTCTGTAGCGTAATTGAAGATGTTGTCTTGTATTTGTTTTTTGTCATTTAATTTTTCTGGTCTCGTAATTATGTTATCGTAATAAAAATTAGATAGAATATTTGTATATGAGCTTGGTTTAGCTCTTTTAATAAACATTTAATATAATTTTCTCTTTAAATATATTTAATATATTCATATTGGAACCGGCGACTTTTTTTTTGTTTTGACTTTTAATATTTCTGATTTGTTGCTTTTTTTAACACTTACTTCACTCCAGTATTACTTTTTTCCAGGATTAATAAACATTTATGTAGGGTTCAATTTATTTTTATATTGCTAACTTCATTAATTTTCTAATAGTTAATATATTCACACCCATTTTTAATATCCGCTTTTTGAATTTCGTATTCCAAATTTATTTATCATTAAAATAAGTATAACAAGACTAAAATGGTTAAAGAAAATTTAAACTAAAAACATTTTGATCTTTTAAATACAAATAAAACTTTTATATGAAATAATTAAATAAAAACAGAAAAGCTAAAAAAACGGCTCTGAATAAAGCGAATTGTACGGTTTGTTTTGGCTGTAGCGCAGAGTTATTTTATTAAGTAAAATATTTGAGGACTAGTTTATCTTTTAAGGCTTATAGACTGGAAAACCAGACATTTTAACGGCGTCTTTTTAAAAAGTGTCGGCTGAAATAACATTCGTCTGACAGTTGGAGTCGTTTAAGTGTGAGGCGAAAGAAGATAGACAAATTATAAATTAACCAAAATATATCGTTTCTGTTAAAGAAACTTTAAAATCACAACTTGAATATTAAAAAAAATTAAAAGTCTCAAATATAAAGTCTATAAATTCGGTAACTCTATAAATATTAATATTTTTTATGAGTATTTCTCAAAAGAGTAATTAATAAAAAAACTCACATTGCTAATTCTTAATAATAATCGATTATAGAAATAAAATATTATTATTCTGATAGTTTTTAATAAATGTATTTTTGTAATTATTAAAGACCAATCTTAATCTTCTACAATTTACTAGGTTAGAAATACATCGAAGCTAACTTTCTTGACCCGGGGATAAATTGCACACTGTAGGCACACTTACTATTTCTTTTCACTATTTTATTCTATTCAACATTAGTTTGTTTATAAGCAGAGCATATCAAATTAATTTTTTTATGTGTCATCGATAGTATTGATATTATATCTATATATTTAAATATAAGTTACAATTTATTTTAAATTCGTTGCTCCCCAATAGCCAAGATTAATAAAACAATGTGAAAAACTGTACCTCGTAGAATAAATGGTATAGATATTCTTCGATAGTATGAAATTTCATAGTGAATAGCAGTCCTCGACCTATATTAATAAAGTCAAAGTCTTAACCTATGGTTTTCATATAAGTAAAATGTACCTTATAACTAACAGGGAATACCTTTAGTTGAGTTATTGATAGATATACCATTATTAAACAATACATCTGTTATGTAAAGTACCAATTATTTCTATACCAAAATACATTCTAATTTTTCACTCCATTTCGACCCTTTGGACAAACAAACAGACGCACGTTAACGTTTACATTTTATAATTTTTAACACCATTCCTGGAACAAGATTACATTAAAAAGAGTGTATGTTGATTAACGTGGTCGAACTGAATGTGCTCTGATAAAGCAATTTCGGTTCTTGATATTGGTTATAGGGGAAGATTCTCGTTCTACTAAAGGGAAAAATTAAATTTTCTTTCCCTTCTATAATTTGATAATTGAACTATGAATTCTATTTTGAATTACGATTAGGTATGTGATATTTTTTCAATTTTATATACTTATATACTTGCGGGTATTTATCAATAAAAACATTTTATTGTTGTTAATAAACTTAAGCAAATAATAATTGTGACCGTTTCAATCTCAATCAGCAGAACAATCGTAACCAATCTACCTACAGGCTAATAGTCACGAGAAGCAAATAAAATAAAAATATTTATGTTCAAATAAATGGCATAACGGAAAAAGGCGACGAGACGTTTGTCGGGTTGTTATAGCCAGATATTGAAACAATACATTACCTTTGCAGCTCTGTTTCCCAACCGATACACCTGATACCCGATCCCTATTGTGTATTCAGGGCAAAAATCACTCGTTCTAACAATTTTTGATATTGTATTACATAAATATTTCCTTAACATTCATATTATAGATTTAAAAAGTTTGACTCTTGTTTTGATGGTGTATTTAATTTTTTTTATATTATTATTGTAGAAGAATCATAATATTATTGAAATACTAAATATATAAAAAAACGTCCAATTAAACCTCAGTATCTCTACTATTCATATAACGCTGCACAAAACAAAAACGGTAAGACAATTAACAAAAGCATCATTGAGGATAAGTGTTGTGGCTGCAACTGGTATTACACGTTTTAATACACCCTCTATTTCCACTACCATAAGGGTTAGAACTGCATTTAAAGGAGACAGAGTACGTGAGATACTGGTGAAGGAGCGCGACGTGCACTATCTCCCTTGTGGTGGCGCTGACAACAACTGTACAACTGTATTTAGGTATACCAACTTGTACTTAGATTATCATGCCCCTAAATAAACATATGCAGTATCCTGTAATATAATCTGATAGGAAACTTTATAAGGTATAGGTTTTAGTTGTAAATACTTCATAACTGTTATTATGGTGATTGGAATAGACGGTAATGACATATTCGTATCAATGGAGACAATAAAGCCCAAACAGAATCTAATTGACAGATTTTAATCAAATTCGGTAACCGCATGTGGGAAGGTAATTAATCAAAGTTGTTTAAATGAAATCCATTTCAGGTTAAAATAAACAATTCGATATATACAATAAACTGTAACGAGACTGTGTCTATATTAAATAAGTTTTAAATAATAATGGGCTTGATAAGTGATTGATAGAGATTTAAAAATATTTTTTATAACAATGTCAAGATTGTTTATTCGGTAATTGAATATTCCCTTTTTAGTAAACACTATTTACAATCATAAATGGATTACAATAAGCAATTTTCTCTATAAGGGTTGATAAATTATTTCACATACGAATGTTGTAATATTTAATAAATTAAATTTTTCATTCAATTTCTACTTGTACCAGTATTTGCAGGTATCATTAAATTGTTTAAGAAATTGAAAAAGTATCTAGAACGAAATTGAAACCAAATACAAGTAGGAGTACAGAAGTGGGCGTCGAGTGAGACCAATTATAAAGGTGTACCGTTACCGCATCTAAGGTATTATTAGTGATATGTAAAGAAAATTTGCCCGCTTGTTGTCTTTATTCGCCAATTTACTTACATTTGAACTGCGCCCCGCTGCTCGTAAAGTAATATTATCCACCGCTGGGCGAGGGCAATAGTGCCTCTTTTACGGGCCGCGAGTGAACGTCACTTGGGAAATTATTTGACGTGGCGTTTAATGGATTTTTGCCTTCATAACATGCTACCTCCAGCCAAATAAAAATGCGAGTATACAAAATGCTTTAATAACTACGACATATGGATATGTGGTAATTTTTATATGGATATATTTTACTTTATATACACTGGAAGTTTATAATCTATTATTTTGTTGCAGAGTACACGGTGACTAGTTTGGAGTTACTGGAGCTGAGGGTGCCGGCTCATGTACCTTTGGGCACACGGCCATCCCTATCCTGTCGATGGCAACTCGGTCCCAGCGACGTATTGTACTCCGTAAAGTGGTATAAGGATGGAAAAGAATTCTTTAGACATGTTCCACGAGATGTAGAACAAAGAAGAAAGTTTCTACTCCCAGGTGTCGATGTAGAGGTCAGACTCGTATATTTATTTACTTATTTTTATGTTTGTAGAATCCCGTTTTGAATCGGTTTTGTTGTTTTTTTATTATCTTTCCCTGAATGAGTTCCATTTCATTTATGGATAGTTGAAATTTAAATAAAAAAACGTATTATCTTATTTAAAATATGTACTGAAAGAAAACTTATAATGTCTTAATCTCAGACACAGCCCCTCGGGTTTGAAAAAATATTATTGCAATTTCATGGGTTAAGTATTGAAGAAGATTACGTAAGATTAAAATAGTTGGAAGCAATATAAAAAATGACTTTTAGAAAAGATAACATCTATAAGAATATAATAAAGTTTCATGCAAGACCTCAATCAGTAGTTTTAGGCTTTTCTGTAGCATTTTATTTTGAACATATAAAACTGACAATCACCTAAATCAAATGTAAACAGTTAAGTAATGAAGAATCCTTGAACGTTATATAATTAAATTAATCCGGTAGTGAGGTTAGTTTACTTAGGTCTCTGGCCTTTGCTGAACTCGCTGGCGGATATTACGTTTTGGAGAGGCGGACGCGTAAATAAACTCTGCTCGTATGAAAAACCAACTTTTTCTCAATTAGCTGCAACGCTCATCACTTTTCTACTTTTAAACTTCTCCTGTATGAAACTGTGAATAATTAGAAAACTATTTATTTCATTTTAATGATTAAAAAATGTAAATTAAATTCTGTAAATTCGTAAATCGTATTTATAAATAACAGATTTGTTTTTCTATAATAATAAATAGTAATGATTGAAAAATTTATAATCATTATATCTATATAATATACAAATATTAATATGCAAAACAATTTAAGCAAGATGAAAAATATAGACTAATTATTATAGAATTACTTATTATAGACACCGACTTTATTCCTTATAATCCTGATGTAAATTATAGATTGTAAATTTATTGAAAAGCTTATTTGAAACATTTGTAGCTTAACGTCAGTTCTAGCCTATGATGTCAATCGTATGTTAAATAGAAAACTCATATATGTTTAAATTTTTTCTAATAATACTGTTCTTTAAAAGATAATTTTATATTTTTACCGTTATCACAGTTAAATCGAAATTGAATTTTGCCGGTGATATAACTCTAAATAATGTTTGTTGCTTTCACAACACAGCAGGATACTAACAGTTATTAGGGTTGTAAGCTCTACAGTCTGTCTCTCAAGCAACAGATTGCACGCAATTATCTCTGTTATGACTTGCTTGATTTTATAGATACTTCTAGCTTGATTTTATAGATACTTCAAACACCACTCGCTTCCTAAGAAAATAGTTTATTTACTATTATTATATAAAAATAATATGATACGACAAAATCTGGCCGCGGTATACGTTAATGTTGCTCTGTATTTTGTGCCTTCATTAAGACTCGATCCTGCCTCGTTACCACGTAACTGAATAATTGCATATTATTATCAACACTGCCTAAAATGCTTATTAGATATTTACTTGAATTTATTTCAAATTTATCTTGCAATAAAATATTATTATTTAGTTAATAATTAGTCGGCTGTCAGGTAATGTGAAAAAAAATGATTTAAATATAAAAGTAAAGTATATTCCATGACTTCTATGTCCATTTTAAGTTCTTTAAAGATGGATAAAAAAATGTTTCTTCGATATTCTTCCTTAAAGTAACTACTTAAAGAAAACATCCTTCAAATATTAAGTCTTTGTGTCAAATAGTTTAGGATGTGCTTTGTTTATCAGTCATTTCGTTATTAGAGTTTTAGAATGGTAAAGCCTAGTTTTAGCAAAATAACTATAGCATATATAAGCTGGTTTGACCAGGATAGTAGAATGTGTTGCAGCCACCTTGATCCCCTCAATCGCTGATTGCTTTCCCAAGCTGCCCTATTCACGAGATGAACAAACAGCTCTGAATGTGATGTATTCAAAATTGTAGCAAGTTTGACTCCTGCCCTTGAAGCTTTTTTCATTCTATGCTTATTTAAAATTAAATGAAAATATGATTTCATTCATCATTACAATGATTTTTCGATATGCTTGATGATGTTGATATGATTTGTTTGATTTGATCTTTTGTATAACTGTAGAATGCTGTAGTTGAAACTAAATAGTAGTCACTCAAGTAGTTCACAGAAGAACTAATGAAATCGAAAACTAATAAGCTATATCTTATTGATATAAACGAGAGAAGTAACAAACAATGTCAAAACGAATTAGGCTTTGCATTTATATTTATTAAACCATCATTAATCAAATGAAATTGCTTCGCATTTTTATAAAAGCTTTTGTAACGGTTGAATGTTCGAAGTTTAAATATTTGTTAATGTTCATTCAGCCGTGAAATAAAAAACACGATTGTGTATAAAATGCGTCAGCCTTCTGCAAACTTTGATCCTTTAATAACTCCGTCACAATGTAGCTTATGGAGTAACAAACATAAAGGCAGCATTAAAGTATATGAACTAAAAGTAAATTTTTGCAATGGAAACGATATTTTTAAAATAAATTTATTGGAATATCTGAAAAATAGTCTATTAACAATAGGTCAGGGAGAAGTTTGCACTTCATATATATATTTGTACCGTTTGGTTCGCCATCTTGCTGCTATCGTAAAAAACCGCTACAAGTAGTTTTAAAGTTTCCTTTTCCTTTCTTGATGTTAACCTTACACCACCGAAAGAATTCTGTTGAGATTGAGACAAATGGAAAGCTGAGAACGCAAGATCAGGACTATGTGGTAGACGACTTCCCATTCAAGCTCTCAATTTTTGTCGAGTGGTTAAAGATGTATACGGTCGGACGTTAAGACTCATTGGCAGTAAATTTGAATCGATGGTTTTGCCCGGCGGTGAAGCTCATGAGTTATGTCCTTCCACTCCTACCTCACCACTACCACTTTTCGTTACAATAATTAGTCTCTTCAAAATTGATTCGATTTCGTTACGTCTTAGGAGAGAATTGTAAATGAGCACACGCTCCATTAAATTTCATTCAATGAATTCATGTGGCAAATGGATCAAAAGTGTTTTTTGGTTCATTCTCAAATTTTCTTTCATTCATTCTTATTGTAACTACATACATGTTGATTTAGGTCCATTTTTTCAAAAATATCTTCACGTTTAACCGAAACTGGGCCACCAAAGCGCGATGCATTTTTTGATATCTAAATATCCTGACTAAAAACGCTTAAACCAGTCTTGATACTACATTAATTCCGTAACGTCACAATTTTTTCTTCGTGGCTTGAGACGCATTTTTTTTTCCTTAAAAGTAAAACTTTTAAATGTACCGAATTTCTTTGTTGGATTCATTCAAATAAATGAAAGATGGCGGAAAACTATTTTTACTTTTTAATATATTTTTTTTTAAATGATATCTTTTAATAAGAATCAAACCCAGCTAGTTACAAACAATACAGCCAAAAAAATGTTATTACAACTTTTTGTTTGAAAATACGAAAATACTTTTCGTCTAACCTACAAATATTTTTGTTAGAACAAATCAGTATACTCTTAAAATAAGTGGTAAATAGACTGTATATAAAGCGATAATGGTCTTGTTAAATAATAAGATGACCATTTTTACATAAAGTTAATCAATTTGCTCTATTTTATTTTCACCACTTGGTTAATATAGTGTTTTCTTGTTTGTAATATATTTTTAATAAAAAAAAGTATCTGTTGATTATGATATACAACTACTACTACTACTACTATACTAAACGTCCACCGACTCCTCCCACCATCTCTCCGTACCTTATTAAAAAGAAGAGAAAATAACAAAATTACCAAAACAAGGAAGCATAGGATTAAAAAAAAAAGAAATAGACTAATGGTAGTAGTAAGTGCCTTCTCGTGAAAATATAATTCGATTAAAATGATGCATATTGGATGCAGTAACGCCATTTGATATTCTGTGAAATAACATTTACAAATTTGTGTAATTTGACTGCAACGGGTACTGTTTTGCATTTGACGATTAACGAATTATATATTGTACTATTTTAAATTAATTCAACCAATTAGCTAATAATGTTCATACAGTGGTGAAGGAACTATCAGGTTTTCGAAATTATTTTCGAGGTGATGATAAAAGACTAACGTTTATCGTATGGTCATCCTAGTGAGGATACGGGAATATAAATACCAGGCAGATTTAGGATAAGAAAATTTCAAACAAACATTTTATATTATTATCCGGTTTTTAGACATTAATCTAATCACCTAATTTTACAATTTATTTATCTCTTTTTATTTGTTAGCTTAACTTCTATTTCATTAAGACCATGAATATATTGTGTATTAAAAAAAAAATTAGTGTAGAATACAAACAATACTTATAAAATCAAATGAAATTAAATAAAAATGTTTTATAACTCTTCCTAATTGTAATATAAGATAATCTTTGCAGAATTCAAGTCCAAATGGCTCGAACGTAACTCTATCTCCGGTGGTGCTGGAAACTGGAGGGCGGTACCGCTGCGAAGTATCTGGCGAGAGACCGCTTTTCCCCACTGTGTCCGATCACGCAGACATGATTATTGTTGGTATGTTAGTAATTCTGTAATGAGAATACTTTGATTTCATTATTATTTCCAATAATATTTCTCGGCATAGATGACGTGGCACTAATTGTTTATGTTTTCAGCATTACCTGCAACCGGGCCTATTATCTCGGGATCAAAACTTCGATACCAAATAGGAGATAGAGTGCAGGTAAATTGTACATCTGGAAGGTCACGACCTGCTACCAGATTGTCATGGTATATCAACGGTGAACCAGCCCCAATCTCGTCAGTACTACCAGTTGAAAATTACCAATATGATGATGGTCTAGAAACCACCAGTCTCGCTCTTGATTTCAAAGTCAAACCTAAACATTTTAGAAAAGGAGACTTAAAGTTGAAGGTAAGAAAGTAATATATAATATAAGGGTTTTTTTTATGATTTTCCACATTAATAAAAAACTAAATATAACAAACTTTGAAAAAACTATATTTATCATTGTTGGAATACTAGTCACTTTCAAATGTTCTTTTGCTACAGTGCCTCGCCACTATTGCCACTGTTTACTGGCGAAGCAACGAAGAAAGTGTACAAGGGGAGAGACTGAAAGGCTACGGTAGGTCCAGGGAATTAATGGAAGGTGCGTCCAGAGCCGATCGGATCAAAGCCTCGGGGAAGTCAGGCCCTCGCCACGCTGTTATGTCTCTGCCAACACTATTGTTACTTTTAACTGTAGTCTTGCACATTCCATCTGTTTAAGTACTCATGAAACACTGAAGATAATTTAAATGAGATTTTTTAAACGCTATTTATAATTCAGATGTGTGCTTTAATATAATCCCCTAAATTATGTATTGTATAAATAATTATGATTTTAAATGTTACTAAGTTCCACATTTATTGTAATGACTCTAAATTTTTTTGGGACTCAAATACATCTTTAACTATGTAGATAAACAGAATCCATTGCCTCGATTATTTTAAGTACAATATTTTAATACGAATTCGTATAAAAATAATGTATTATCAATAATTTAACCGCATTTGTGATAAATAGATTAAAATAACTATAGATAGTGAAATTATTATATTAATAAAGACAATGCAGATGTAATCCTTTTTCCGATTTTATGACTTTATATTAATGAGATAATCCCGTATTATAAACACCTCATTATGGTCCAAAGAATGCATTATTACCAAAGCGAATAATAATTATATTAAACGTACGACAACTATAATTAATATCGCTTAACGGATTATAATATTAAAATGTGTTTCCAATCAAGGGTACGTGGATGGCGATATTTTAACAAATTAATAGTAAGCTTCATTAAAGTAGACACGTTTATGTAAAGTTAACTTTTTAGATAAAATAAAAATTATGAACATTCTATATTTGGTGAATATTGGTATTATATATTGATACTTATTGCTTTTAGAAACAATCACATACATAAAATAATTTAGAAAAATATTTAATATATAAAAATTGTTGATATTTAGAATATTATAATTAAAAATTTATACAATTTTAAAGCCGCATTATGACAAATCCGTTTGAAACAATAAAACTTAAAGGTAAAATTTCTAAGGTATATATTTTTACAACCTATATTGCCTGCGGTAGAAAATTAATGGATGGAACTAATATCTTTTGAGTTTACGCGTTGTATGTAAAACTAACTCCCGACCTCAACATTATTTTATTACAACATTATACGTTATTTTAATAACTGCCGACGCTTTTAATGTCTGTATAGGAGCAAAAAAACTAGCGTTTAACCCCGGTTTCACGTGTCCAAATCATTAAATTTAAGTTTATGTAACATGGTTAGTTAATAAGTATTTCTGCGTTTATATATTATATAGATTTACACATGTAAATGCCTGTTCTACTTTAGATACCTATGATACGGTACGGGATTACCCGAATACTCCACTCTTCACTCGATAAAATGGAGTATATATATATATATATATATATATATATATAAATAATGTTTTTCTCCACAAATAATCAGTTTATAAATTCTGAAGTTTAATATGTATTAAAGAATACATAATCAAAGATAAATGCACAGATATGGGTGTATGAATTAAATTGAATATCGCTTGATATATTATCTTAATCACAAATCTGTACAGGGACGAGTAGAGTAGGGTGTATTTCGATAGTTAGACACTAGAGGAGTGCTGTAGAGTAAAATTATATTATTTATAGGTATTTGGTAATTCGCAGTCAATTCACGGTTCAACCGTTATGTTAAGGTATAATCATGAAAAATTATATATATGATACACTTGTATAACGTTAATATTTATATTAATTTTGTATAATTCCAAAGCATTTATATAAATTTCGTTATTTTAAGATTTTATATTAATTTCTTACTTTTTTTTATAAATCTGTGTGAATATTTATAATATGTATTTATGTACGTCTATTGTAAATAATATTTTAGATTGTTATAGGTATGTTTGTGCGTTTCAAATAATTATTTTTCATATCGTTAAAGGATATCCCGCAGCGAAATTAGTATTTTCAATGCACTCACAAGGTTAATATTTATAGAAATGTAATAAGTAAAATATTATGGGATATACGATCAATATTTCTTTCTTGTAACATAAATAATGTAAACAATATATAACTGTCGGTGTAAAAGCTTCGAGTGTTAATATTTTAATGTAATTGATATTGTTGCTTATTGTTATAAAAATATAATAGTATATAATGAATATGTAAATAATGGGTAAATTAGCTCAAAGTATTAAAACATTAATATACTATATGTACAAAAATGTTGTATCTTTTACTTCCCTTGTCTATAAGAAATATTAGTAAAAATAAAATATAGTAATTGAATCACTAGTAAATGGATGGACGGACTTTGGCATTATCTTAAAAGTAACTCTTGTCAGCGATAGATAGTCTGCCTTTTTTTTTTTGTCTTTTGAAAAATCCGATACCGATACCCGCCGAACAAGAAGGTGATGGCCGGAGGGTTATGTGGGACTACCCGGCAGCATAGAGGACGCTGCCATTTTTAAGGCTACCCACTAAAAAACCAACGACTGGCCTCAACGCCTTAATGGGACGCCACAGGATCGCTTGCGCACTCACCATGACGCCCCGGCGGTAGCCCCCCATGTAAGGGTGCTCCGAGCAATTTAAAGCACCCTTAGAACGTAGGCCTGAAATAGGTGAGAGCGGTCACCCTCCCTTCCCACCATAAGGCACTACAGCTGGGGAAGGAAGCGGCAGGCCACTCCCGCCTCCTTCTTCCCAGCCTTCCCCTACGGTGTGGGTCAGCAGTGGAGGTCTGCTCCCTGACCCGCTCCGCGGCATCCTTCGCGGCGATGAAAACGATCGTCTGCCTCCTTGAACCCCTCCGACGCAAATAATAAAATCATATGTTACATCGTCACTGGATATCCATTTATTTTAACCTATTATGTTTTGAAAATTCACACAAAAACCAAAATTATATTGTAAGTTTACTCACAAATATTTTATTTTAATTAATAAAAAATATCGGACGAAATCCTGCACGCACCCTCTGTTTTGACTTGGAGAATAAAATTTCATAGAAATCCGACAAATCTATTTGTTTTGTTGTATTCTAATTGACAAACTCACATTAGTTTTTGTATGTAATATGTAACTTTAAAGTAAGAGAGGTTTTCGGAATAAACAGTAAACTATATTTTATCAAATTACGGTACTTTTGTTGGCATAATTATAGACTAAATCAGCGTTTGAGTTTTTTGTGAAAAGAGCGTTCTATCGAAAAAAAAATGCTTAAAAATTACTTTTACTCATATCAAATTTAACTAAAAACCATTCAGAAGCTTAAACACGAAACTCCAATAAACAAACTAATATACAAGCAGAAAATATTTTTAAAAACTATCGTATTGTGTGACGAGCTGTGTTATGTGTGTTTTAAGCTAATTCTATGTATCTTTGTTGTGCAATAATTAAATGTAAATAACATATGATTCTTTATAATAAATATACAGATGATTCGTTACTATTTAATTATATGATCACTTGTAAAAGTCGTAAAATTTTATGCTTTGTATCTTTGAATTAAAGTTTTAATAAAATGAATGTGACATACAGTTTGACAGCTTTTTAGATCATTTATGGATATTGAAGATAGACAATATTTGCCTATTGTCTATTTGGCTTCGTTGCTCAATATATGACGCTGTATATCAAATTTTACAGCGTCCAACCAATCGCTATGAAAATTGTTAGTCATGCAGGACATCTGTCGAGTGCTGCTAGTACATTTATAATATACGCAGAATAACCTCTTACTGAAGGAAACTTTAGTAGTAGGTTAGTACAAAAATTTTAAATTGTAATTTTTCAATGAAAAAGAAAATTAAACGCAAAACATTTATATTTGTTAACTACACTTTATTTATGAAGACAGAGAGATAGGATTTAGTAAATATTATGCTTTATCAGATATTTTAATATTATTACGAAATAAAATTTCCCCAAAATGCTTCGAAGGCGTGCGAACCGAGAAATTTAAAGGATTATAAGGATTCTGCACCTCAACCCTAGTTTTAATTAAGTTATTAGGTTGAGGAAATTTATTATCAGAGATTCGACTTAAATTATTCCAAAAATTTTGTGACAACATTTCATGGAAATAAATCATTTTTACATTTAACAATTAAAGGAAAATAGAATTAATAACTAAGAAATACTAACAAGTAATTAAAAAATATATACTGACAAAGGAGTTGATATTTTTAGTCACAGAAACACACATAATTAATAAATATAAAATTAAATTATAATTAATTAATTAAAGAGAAATAATAATTATAATATTTATATTTCGAATTCACAAATTATAATACAAAAATAATATCAACCGCCAAAAATATGTATTATATGGAAATGAAAACTCATAATAAATAATATAAGCTAACTTTAATAACATCTGTTATATCATTACATAAACAATCACACATGGCTTAGATCGGCGCTAGCATACATCTTTGTTTATGACATACCTAAACGTAATTCGTATGTTAAAAGTATTGTCTGTTAACATTCCATATATATATATGTATATGTTAAGGATGGCGCGTGTCGCATACCCATTAAATGTTTACAAACATTTTGCATAAGGTAATCGACCTCCCACAACCGCCTCCGCCTCCGCTCGTCATATACACACTTTTCTCTTAATTATATTGATATTGTTCACAAAAGTAATTTAATATTTTGATATAATTTATCAAAATATTAAATTAACATTAATTTCCTGATATTGTATGTTGAATATATAAATGAATATTAAAGCGGTGTATTGTATAAAGCTATCGCTATGAAAGTGCTAGTTCGCTACGGTTAAGTTTCTGAGTTATCTAATCTAATGTTCATTATTTAGGTATCCTTATTTCACTTAACAACCAAATCCACTTACTGCTACAACCATATATGAAGAAATAAGTATCAATTTTTTATTATTTAAATGTCTATTTGAGTTCTTAGCATTAAGATAACTGAATATTTTAATAAGCGCTTAAGAAAACGCTTAAGTGTAAGTACGCTTCAAAAGCACAAGAGATTTTTTTTATTAGTCAGCATGAACAAAATATGAATTTCATAAGTTGGTAAAACTTTAACTACTCTATAGCTCTAGTTAGATTATTTTAATTAGTGTATAATACTAACTATAGGTATATAGTTTAAGGTAAACAGTCCGTTATATACACATGAAAAGCCCTTAATTGACAACCTTTATCTATCACTAACAATGGATGCAGTGAGTAAAGAAATGAGCTGTGTATGTGATAGTCAATCGAGCAATGAGTCATCAAGCAACCCCCGTATGCAGTGCCCCGTGTCCTTTACATTGCCCCATGATAAGGAAACCGAGGGAACAAATTTAAATGGGAAATGCCTGGAAATGGCTCACGCTATTGTGATATAGAGGGGCTGATAGCGAGGGTAAATCTGTCGAAGCTTTTATTTATTTACCGTGAGAAGTATAAACATCCGGAGACGGAATCATATTAATCGACGTTAAAAATCAATAGTTTTATTTAATATTTATTTATTTATTTTATTTATATAATTATTTGAATGAGCTTAAGCATTCGCTGTAATTAGAACATACAAAAACCAACAACGTCTTAACACATTGTTTAAAAGACACAAGACAAAGACAAGATTTTTTTTAAATCTTTTTTTATATCGAACAAAAAAAGGATTTGAAAAAATATTGTTACATTTCAAACGAATTGAAATTAGAACTGAATGTATGAATAATAATAATAACAATAATGAAAAACAATCTCAAACATTTCCATGGCACAGGGTTCTTATTGAGCAGACCCTCCAAGTGACAAAATGCGTTGTCTTGACGACTGTACATATAATCAATTCTTTACCTCGATTTTCTAAGATACCACTACTCCATCCATCCTGTATACGAGCTGCGATCACATAAGTAACCATTATTATACGTCTTATCAAGATTTTAAATAAAATTTAATATAATGTGATTCATGGAGACAATTAAAATAATATAACATTCGAGTCTATAATTACGAGATACGAATGTCAGTTTGAAATCATATATTCAGTTACTAATTAATAAAGTTACATTAACCAGGTTAAAAATAATGAATGAACTATTATTAATTCATTTATTATTTTTGTCTGAAAATGTGAAATTTTTGACAATATAATAACTTTCATATTTTATCCAATCGTATTGTAATCAGACCTTTATCCAGTAGGGCGGGTTCTTTGTATAATGTAATATGAAATTATATTAATAAAATGTTACCAATTATTAAATATATATATATATATATATAGTCTAATAGTAACAAACTATATAACAAATATTTACAATATTCCATCTATTTCTTAGATGTGTATTCTGAATAGATAGAAACGAAATTGCAAACATCGTTAGCTTTCCACCTCTTTCAATAATGTTGGAAATAATGTCTAGAAATACATTCAAATAACTTTTCAAGATACAAATAACGTATAACCAATTTGGCGGGATTGCTTAATATAACCATTTGCTGTTCGCGACAAAGCCGTGTTGACTGTTTTGAATGACGAGAATGTTGAGAATTAAACATGGGTTCTTTGTCCATTGTTGCAATTACAATATAGTTAGAACTCCAAATGAGTCATAATACAACTCGATTAGATTAGTCAATGAGGAAAAACAAAATTGTGAAGCTAAATTCAAGTTTAAATAGTTTAATAGCTTTCTATAAGATGATTTAGAAAAAAGCTTTTGATCAAAATTAATTTTCTTATTATTTTGCCAAGTCAAAATCTTTTCTGAGAAATAAATTTAAAGTAATAAAGCGTTAGCTTAGCGTAAGCGTTTTTTGACTTTTTAAGTGCTCAAAACACAATGCCTTTGAAACAATATTTTTTTTTACATTTTTGTCTCTTTATGTTGTACTAGTATATTCGTGTAACAAGCGGACTACCAGATGAATTTTATTATATGGGTTTCACGCAAAAACACGAGAACTCATTTGTGATATAATAATAATACAATACATAACGAAATGTTAGTTTATTATGAGTCAAAAATATAATACTTTTTATTTTCAAGGAAAAAAATCTTAAATTGGTTTAGACTATGAGGAGGGATAAGCAGGGATGGGGGAGAAACACGAAGTCCTGATACACCCGGAAATAACTTCAATTTAGTCTCATTTGACTAATATATACAATTTTCCTGTACTATTGGTACAGGAAAATTGTAAGCTTTATGTTTTAAAACGAATTTTAACAAACGCTAAATATATAAGACAACGCAAAAACGATTTAGTTGTAATTTACATAATTTTAAAGGTACAACAAAAGCTTTAAAAGCGTATCACTACAAGGAGCCTTAATTATTCACAGTTTCTATAAAGGGCTATGCTCTAATACTTATCTGTGAAGCACGATGTCGGCTCGCCACATAAATAAAAGGGCTTGTCAAGTAGCGCCCTGAAAGGAAAACACCAGACCATGTTAGCTGCATGTCTTATCCCAGGCTTTTGACCTAATATTCTGACAAGCTTAACTGAAAGCATAATCTTATTTGGAGTTTAGTGCCAGAACTATCACTCGTAGTATAAAATACACATATTTCCACATGCTCGGTCCGAAAATAAAGAATTATTAATATCTGTGAAGTGGTAATCTGATCTAATCTAATCTATATGCAAAATAATACCATGAAATTTTACATCCAACATGTCACAGTTAGTTAGCCAATAATTTAGGCTATATGACAATATTCAATAAGTTATCCTTTTAATAATGCACAAATAGACTTACCGGATAATTCTCTGTAGGGAATTTAGGAACTCAAAGTAAAAGAATAAGAACTTTTCAGATATTTTGGCATACTAATTGAAGAATTAACTCATCGAATACATTAAAATAAGATATATTTAATATAATTAATATTGCTTAGCTTTAGCTCTTAATCTATCTTATAGTATATTAGTTTACCTATATTAGTTTAGCTCCGGTTGAAGCCGCAGGCACGATGTAGTCTACAAATACAAATGTTAGGAGAACATAAACGCAGAGTTTATTAATCAAACTATACTGATATTATACCTAAAGTAAACTAAGTCCTTAATCTTTTGTTATACACATTAATTCCCATTAAGTTAACATACATCACAATTCCCAAAATGATGTAAATATTTAGAAAAAAGTTTATTGAAATGTTGAATGTTACAACAATTACATTTAGATGTACATCTTTGATTATTGTAATTAAGATAATTTTGATATTGTACTTTGGATTTAACATAAATGAAGTTTTAGTCAATTTCAAACATCAATGCACATCAGTATTATAATGTCATTTTCAATATTGCAATTGTTATTGGCACAGACATCCGAAATATCGTAATATACTATGACTTTGTTACCGTAGTTTTCGACTCTACATTGTGTAATAATAGTGGCTTCAATTACTATTATAAATAAAGAAACAAGTATTTTTTGGCCTATATGTTTTATATTAATAAAAAGTAGCAGAAACCATGACCTATTGTGTAATTAAAATAGGAGATTATTCATAAACTTTACCTTAACCACTTTTAGGATGTATTCGCTTTGAGTATTATTTTTAATATTTAATGCTAGAATCTTCTGATCTCTTGCAAATGTGGGAACATCATACCACTAGGGGTGGATTGGTTAGATATTCTACTAGTGTTTGTTTTGCCTTACCTGAATTCTTATTTTATGTCACATCAGTTATGCTTGTTACGAGGTTAAAACAGTAGTAATACGGTTACCTGGAAGCCTCTATGGAACCTTAGAAACTGCGCCTCCAGACTATTCTTAAAAAAATATACTTTGACCTTAAATCCTTCATGGTTTCAAATTAATTTATTTTCTTTATAGTAATGTTCCAATTCGCAATATCACGCCACTATCCTTTCCATGCACAAATTCTCATTCCCAATTGACTATGGCAAGAGGCAAGGGTCCAGCAATAGTTGCTATAAAAACTTCCAATAATCATATTAATTATGTTATCTCTATTACTTGGGTTTTTAATAGCAAAAGATGAAGGATTTAATATCATAGCTCATCCACAGAACCATTTTATTACAAACAGAGATAGGAAATGTAATTTAATATTTATTTTATCTATTTCCCCGTTATACATTTTGTGGAAAGCCCTTAAAAATAAAATAACTTTAGTTGTAAATAGTGTGTATAGGATAGTATAGTACCCGAGATAGTGGCAATCATCCCGTGTTTAATAAGCGTGGATTTAATAAATTTAAATTATTCCCACGGTGTACCGTATCAAGCGAAAACTCCAAACTAGTTTGACCCAGCGTTCACCGCCATTTTGATTAACCGAACTTCACTCCAATCTAGTTTCATAAATGTCCTGCTTTTAAAGTTATCAACTTTCTTAATTATATACTACTCATATTAATAGGATGATGTTTTACTTCTAAAACCACTATGTATTCCAGAAACTAAGGCTGAGGACAAACGAGCGAAAACTAGATTATAAAATAATTAACAATGCCATTATTAGTTTTAAGATCTTTTAAGTTATAAAGAGTTATGAATCGAGTTTGGGAAATTAAAATAATAAAAATATCATTATTACTCTCTCATCTCAATTTATTTTATCAAAATATCTTGTCAAAGTAAGTAGTTACATGGAACCCACATGAGTGGAATCGTTAGTAAATTGATTACTGCCGGTCAACCCTATTGTCAAGACAGTCTTTACTTTTATAATAGGATTTTAAAATACGCATGCAGTATGCATTCAATGTGGATTTAATTTTTCCTGGAAAGGTTCGTAGATTTTGATGAAATTAATATCTTTCCCCAGAGTTGGATTATACAATAACATAATAATTCAAACAATGACACTGTACGAAGTAAACCATCCTAGCTGTTACAATATTAGTTAGGTGAATATTTTTGATAATCGCATACACCGTTCAACTAAATCATTCAGTTAGTGTTTGGCGACCAATGAAAATGTGGGCCTATTTGGAAAATATTTAGTAAATAAAATCTGAAACATTCTTTATATTCATAAACAATAAATTGGCCCCAAACGTTTTGAAAAAAAACATCTTAGCTAACTAAGAAGTATCATTAGCAAACACAATTATAACCAAATTAAAATTATGAAGGTTTTAATGAAGGCAGGATAGTATAAGACAGTTGAGAATTTTTGTAAACTTTGTACCGCAAACTATGTTGAGCATTTGAATGTTTTAAATTTGTTAAAATGTGTAATTAGTTGGATTAAAGAATAGAGAATTAGACCACAATATATTTTTTCCACAAATCATTTGGTGTTAAATTTATGTAATTGTATTAAAAGGCAACCATTCTAGACCAAACAAGTAATTTTTTACAACCTTTAAAGTTATTTTATTTACTAAATTATTACATTAATTGGTACATATTATATATGTACCGTTTTTAATTATGTTTCTAAATTTATAAAACTCTCTTATGTATAAATTAAATGTCAGCATTTTGCGGATATCACATTCATTGCTTTTTTGCTTTTGAATTCTAAGTGTTATTTGTTTTTACTTTTTAAATTGTTTTTCATATTTTGTACTTATGGTTCATGAAGCTACTCTTTCTTTCTGTTTCTCAAATATTGGAGATCATTATCTTATAACAAAAAAATAAATAAAACAATTGATTCTCCAGGTAGCGATTTTTACTAACGTCCGCGAAGAAACAGCGTCGTTACTGAACTAGAAGAAAGGAAGTTTGTCATGATTAACGTTAGAAAGTAATTAAGTTGTAGGAGCAATCTCCGCCGCTTCCCGGATATCATCGTCTACCCTATGTAGAACTAACAAAGTATTCGATGCGAACACAAGACAATATTCTTGGAATTTAAACTTTACGTTTAGATTTATAAAAATACCTAAATCTTATATTCACTATAAGTAATTGTTGTAAAAATAACGCTTGCTTGTAGTATTCGTCCTAGTAGTGTTAGTGTTAGTTATTCCTGTAGTTTATTGACACTCGTTAATACAATGTAAACAGCACCCAAGTACGCACAAATGTCCACCTTTGTTAATGGCTCGTATGGACGTGTTCATGTCGTAATAATAATTTATTCCAAGCTCAACCCCATGCACATTTGTTACATAAACAATAATATGTTTTTCACATAATATAACGTCTTATAATAAATTCCCTCAACTAATAACATCTTAAACCGTCTGAAGACGTAAATCACCTTATCAAGTGCATTACTGCATTGTAGCCCACATGTAGGTAACTTAGGCTTGTTATAAACTCTTCAACTATTGAACAGGAATATAACTTTCACTATTAGATTATTTGCTTTTGAATGAGCACACCTTTCAAAGCGTAGCCACAGGCGGAATTGTTGAAGTCGTTACCAACTAAATTTACTAGTGACTGTATTAGTCTAAAAGAATAATTAACAATGTCGTTTAGTTTACAAACATGACATGACTAGGAACGACTGTATATAAACTGACTGTTCACAACTTCGTTGCAACGTAATTCTCATATACAGCATGTTAATAACAGATATTGTATTAAATAACTAAAAAGAACTTGAAAGAAGTATACCAAAATAATTGCTTTTTTGTAATTTCGTTATTCTTTAATGTGATACAGATCCTTGTTTTTTGGTGGCAGTTATCCCATTACGGTGGTCTCGTTTGTATTGTCTAGTGTTGAATCTTTTATAAAGACAAGGCGTGTCCCACTACGCGGGTCCTAATGATGATTTAGTATGGCGTCCTCCCGCGGGCGGCGTAATTTTCTCTTAGTGGACCACATACTATTGTTCAGGCCAAAGTGAAACCAAACTAAAAACTCCTCCGTTTAATCATTCATTCTACCGAGCAAAACAAGCTTTCATTTAGATTTATTTTTCCATTTGTCGGCCAAGTCGTATAAATAATGCCCCCCTTTTTACCTAACACCGACTTATTGTTGTGATTCTTAGCACCTTTTTGCTTAAAGAAGTCACAGGAAACTTTATAAGTAAAGTCAATAACATAATAATGTGGAATAATATTGGATTATACATAGTTACAACCGTGCCATTACATGTGGAAGGATATATAATTTAACTTATAGTTATACTGCGTGGGAAAATATGTAGTAATAATAATATGTACTCGTACCAAGTATAATTTCAACCAACAATTGCTATCCACTTCCTTTTACCGTATTGTGGAAGCTAAGATTATATCAAAACGCTATTAAATTATAATCCAGTTTGAATAGCAAAATCAGTTTTATTACGGGAAATATACATAATATGTTTTATTAAAATATGAAAATAAACATTGTTAATTTGTTTAACAGTCTGTGAAAATAGTTGGATATGTCAATAGCGTATTGTCCTTGATAGACGGAGACGAGAGCTCTCAGACCACAATTCCATACCCTCGCAGACCGTCCTGGCTTAATTAACAGGACCCAAAGCGAATATTAAATGTCCTCAAATACATGTATTTGTTGAGTATTACCAGTGTCCTGCGTGACAATGAGGGACATTATTAGTTGTTTAATTATTTACACAACATAGTTGCGGTTGATGTAAGCTTTTTCATCTGAAGCCTAAATAACTATTTACACTGTTATTAGGGTTCCACCTCGATTTTATGAAGTAATTGATGGTGAATAAACAAAAGTATAAAATGTAACAAGTTCTGAGTGTAACTTTAAATAAATATTTTTTTTATTACACACAATATTTTTTTGTAGGATTTGGTGTAAACCGAATTCACTTGATGGTATGGTAGTCGAGCCAGCTCGCATGTACGGGCTTCAAATCAAATTACTCCAACGGACTTTACCACCAGTTATATAAACCTAAAGAGACTAATCTTAAAATGTATTAATTATATTAATACAAATAAGTATTCGGAGGGTATTCCTATTGATCTCTTATAATATTAGATTTCTATGTTCAATGCTAGGTGCCTACTCAGTTGCTAAGGCAAAGTTTATAAGTTTAAAATAGATAGTCGTAGGTATTGATTTTTTAAATATAATTTGATTTAAATTATGGTAAGTACTGATGTTAATATCAATTACATTTGCAATTCCATTTGTATTCACTTATTTAATGTGAAGTAAAAAATGTACAGTAAATATTTATTTTTAATAAAAATAATAAAACCGTTTTTATTTTAATTTTAATAAATATTTGCAGCACTTTCCATGAAGATAGCGGGTATTGAGGTTTAATAGCAATAATAAATTAAAATACATTTGTAATAAGCTTAAAATATTTTTTATCACAAGAGAAAGACCGCTTCAATTAAATTGTTAAATTGTTGTTGTTGTTGTAAGATTGTTGTCAATATGAAATTAAATTATTTTAGATTGCTATTGCTTATAACACTTTATGACAAACTAGATGCCGTATCTTTTATATTATCGCTTCTAAATTAGAGCTTTCTGCGAGGTATCGACACAACTTTTTTCTTTTTTCACTTACTCTTCTCATTCGTGAAACTCCACTTCATCTTCTTTCTCCGACATCACTTACACTCTTTTTTGATCTCTTTCTCTGCGTGTTTATGCCATTACATATCTTCATTAATCACGTGGCTTTCATCTCTTCTTAGAGCTCTATCATGCTAACCTTCCAATTCTGACTCAACTACCACACTTTATCTAATATACTCATTCCTCATCACACAAGAATAGACAACTATTCTTGTTACGAGTATCTTTATTACTCCATATCTTAACACTCCACGTCATTTGTATGCATTCTTCCTTCTTTGTATACTTCTATTCTTATTTCATCTATAATGATATCTACTTCTTCATAAGTATATTTTCACATTCTCCATTCTAATAATGCTTTATTTTCTAAATTTCAGAATTACCATTTCCTATATTTTCATATCGTGATCATTTGCCAAAATCTGCTCCTTCTTCTATTATATATCTTATGTGCATAATATCTTTTCCACATCCACTCTATGATACCGATCTATTTCTCCTTGGGGGCTGTACAAATATTTGTCTGTTTTGCTGATTTCCCCGAAAGTAAGGATTACTTTGTCGATATTTCTCTTATTTCATCACTCATATTTATAATTTGATCTAATATTCTTTTTTCCTAAACTATTTCTCACTTTTCTCTTGTTTTCGCCTTAAAAGTAATCTCTATTGCGACAAGTATAGTTCAACACCAACGGTTATATAACCCTAAGTTTTTTTAATCTAAGAAAAAGGTATTTAAAATGGAAATCGGGATTTTCATTTTGCGGTATTGATTTAATTTTTGTAAATAAGTATTAGCTATTTCCAGGTCTAAAGCAAAGTCAGCTCACATTAGAGTATCTAGCGGAGACAAATACAGGTTAATCTTGGAACATAACTCAACTTCACAACATCAACTGATCTGGAAGCATACCTCAAAGTTGGGTTTTCCGCACACGTCTTACACGCTGTCAGCAAACTTCGCTCCAAAGTTTCCAATCTGATTTGCGACAACGTTGAAAATATACTTGACTGCACTAATTTAACTCGGATCTATTTCGAATAAGACTAATTTTAAATAAATATTATTATAAGTACTTACACATATACGTATATAAAATATATTCAAACACTTATGTGTTACATATGTTGCGATTATCTTTATTTGTACATAGTATATAACTTTTGTTTTATGTGTTTTTCATTGAACTTCTCATAAACGTCATTTGATGTTTTTGTTGTTATTTTCTGTTGGATTTTTTGCTCGCTTGGTAGTTTTTAGAGTTTTTTTGTTTTACACGGTTGGTTAATGCTAGTACTAGCACTATCACCGTCCTATCACGTCAAGCTTTTATAATAGTACCTGCCAAGCTACGCAGTGACACATTCTGGTTGCATGGGTGAAAAATAGTTGTCGTTAGCTAGTACTGCGTTTTTTTCAAAAGTAGCAAAAAAAAAAAAAACAAAATGGATAAAAGTTTTCAAAACGTTGGAATTAAAAAATTTATAAAAATTAAAAATGTCAACATTACAAATATGTTCCAATTTTAAACTCTTCGTCTGATCGCCTCGTGTGAAAGGGAAGTGTGCATTACAATTATAAAGAAATAGATATAGATAAAATAAAAAAGGATAAGATGGATCTGTAACAGGTTGTATATAAGGTCAATATTTTTTAGCTTTTAAGGCTTACACAGAACATTTAAATATAGATATGTAAGTGTAGATTATTCGTTTATCGAACTGAATACTTTTCACATGACGATGGTAAATTCCCCTAAATATATTCTAATAAGTTTTAAGAATCAACAAGAAGGTTTAATATGAGTCATTGACATAAATAATTATAAAATTCTTTGCACACAACCCTTGTTCCTTCGGGAGTTAACCCTTCACGCCTATTGCTTTGACCTATCACATTCCAGGAAAAGTAACAGTATATAGTGCAAAATATACGTCGAGCATCGAGGGAAATTAATCTAGATAGTTTATAGCTAATATAACATTAATTAATTGTGACAAAATAGGTACTAAATGTGCATTTAAGGTATATTTTTTATAATGTTCTAATTTACATTCATTATATATTCGTAATTATACATCTGACTGATCCGTCACGCAAGCCGCCATTACTCGGAGTAATTCGCGATCTGTGCGCATGCGGCCGCGTCGCCCGTTTTAAATATAGCTCCGCCGGCATTTCAATGTCCTATTTTATTTCACCACCAGAAACGACGGATTTTAACCTCAAAATTTATTGTTATTTATAATATAATTATTTATATTTCAATTAACATAATATGTGGGTATAAAGTGATATGCGAATGATCTATGTGTGCGCGAGTATATTCGAGTTTACAAAATGTGCAGTGCTCTAATACTATTATTGTTGTGGAAACAAGGTAATTTTTTTTGTTATTTTTTTTTTACTTTTGTTCTTAATTTAAACATGTTTACTATATACATGAACAACAAGCGATCGTTCTATGGAAAATTATGACTATTTTCAGTTTTATTCCTAATTTGCCAAAAATGGTATTAATATTAATATATAGTGTCTGAATTGTTTATTAATTAATTAAATAAATATTAAAATGTTAAAATGCATATATAAGTATTTTTAAGTTAATAAATAATTAGGCGACTGCTCTCCTTTTTAAATAATTGACCTTTTGAACTTTGATTACTTTAAGTGTTTATTAAGCTCATAAGTTTACACCTCATGTATATTTTTTTAAATTAATTTAATATAAAATATTTATTTTATTCACTACTCCAATTTCTTTGTTAGCCCGGTTATTCTTTTTGGAAGTATATCAACCATGTATGCATGCATGCATGCATAAAATCATTAGCAATGAGATAATATATAATACATATATATATTATCAGTTTTGTACTTTTAATATGCAATAAACATTCAGTATTATTATTTTAGTGTGGTTGTTGACAACAAATACTCCGTATGGATTATGTTTATAATAATGCAAGTTTTCATAATAAATAAGAAATATTCAGTTTAAAACTGACTGTTATTTGACTAAGCTACTGTATAAAGAGATATTCTATTAAATAAACATACTTTATATATATTTCTGCCCCAAGGATTTGAACCCGTGCGAAACCGGCAGTATACAAGAATAATACATTTTAATTAATTTTATTTCATAACATTCCTCGTTAGGAGTAAAAAAAATACTTACTGATGTGAACATATTTATTTTCTGTGGTTGTTTTTTATACTTACAAAGTGCATTTCTTATTTAACGTTATAACTATTAATTTATCTATATTTTATACTTTAGTTACAGTGTCAAAGTAGTGTCTTATTTAAATTATTTCGCCAAAGGGTATTTATAACAGAAAATATTATATTCAAATCGTGTATGTCCTGGTCTTAGAACTTTTTTATTCGTATTTTTTATTTCATTCGTGGTTAACGTTACGACTGACAAAGACCACAACAACGTTATTATAGGTATATGCTAATGTTAAATTTGATTGTTATTGAAAATTCACTTTGAAATTACGAAGTAAACCAATCGACACTGATTTGTTTTACATCTTTTTCATAATGATTGTAAAACTATAGATAGATATTATTTACAGTGATACCATTTATTTGTATTAAATTATTTAAGTATTGAAAACAAACTATAAAATCATCTATATATTTGAAAGGACTTGTCTTGTTTTTACTAGTCGATGGGCTAAATGGAAATGGCAATTTAGTATTCCGATATGCACTGCGAGTACTGTTCAGTGCTCTCACTGTGGAGACATTCGTTTCGTCATGGACTTACAGTATATAGCAGCAGCAACCTAGAGAAATATATAACGTGATAAATCGTCGCCATTTTAGTTCTGTGAAGACTGGTGTTTTCGAGGTAAGCGCTCAGTGCTGTAATCACGTGATCAACAATGTTCAGAAATTTAACAGCTTTCACTATTGATAATTTTAATTATTATGATGAATATAATATTAATATTATTGTCATTTAAAAATGCAGTACTCGCAGTGCATATCGGAACACAGCAATGATTATTTCGATTTAGTCCATGGACTATCCAATCCGCCAACATAGCCCAAATAACCTGTCACCATTTAGATAAATAGCAGAAAATATTCTATGACTGCCATCTGTAGAGGAGAATCGTCCATCATAATTAAAAAAATAGGCATAACTTTTCCATTCACATTATTATTTATGTGAGAGGGTGTACAGAGTTCAACTCTTTATGATTTTATACAGTTGCGCCATAAACAATACTTGAAAAGTCGTGTGAATTCCTTCGTTTCTTTGTTGCCCCACAACTTGCCCAAGTTTTTCAACTTTAAACATCTCGCAGTCACCTCACGTTTCGCTGGTCATAAAAAGCGGCGACTGGGGGAAAAATATGAATGGAAATTGGAACATTTCTAAACAGAACTATAACGGTTCGGTCAGGACTATAAACAACTATAAAAGCAAACATTTTTGCTTAAAGGGTATAATGCTAAGCCTTTTAGTTTCTTTTACCACGATTTTGTTAGTGATATTATCAAGTGAAATAACATTTTATATATAAATGGTGCCTAATAGCTGCCTAGCTCTTTGGGTCACTTATCTCTGGATTTTTATTATCCGGTTATATTACACAGAATTTGAAACGGTTATACCTCAAAGGGTTGGAAATTTTGTTTTAAGAAAAAATATAAAGCTGCCAACTTTATATTTTATGACATTATTTTCTAAGCCAACCTTTATATTTCAAGGCTTTGGAATGTATCACGTTGTATAATATTATATTCAGGTCTAAATCTATATCAGAGATAGCCTACCTTGGTCTGCGTTTGCGAGAAGAAAGAGGCATTTTAAGTAGTTGTTTCTGTAGCATACTGCTAGTTTATTTTAAGGGAATGCCTTACGAGGATGTGAGAGCAAGGGAAAGCTTTAAAGCACAACATATGTCGTAGTCCACTTTTACCTTGCTAGCTTTCCAACTTAAATCGGGAAATATTTCTGAGACAAGTTATAATTGACGAAAAATGTGGACCCATATTTTTTTTAACCATCTAACTTATACTCTACCAGAAATATAGACTAAAATATAAAAAGCCTTTCAAAAGTTAATTTAAATTATATTTTATTTTAAACCATAACCAAGGAATAGAAAAATATTATACGTTTAAGCTACAATGAAATTAATTACATTCTGGGAATTCATTTGAATTCAAAAAGATTATTCTTTGACTTCGAAGAATTTGTTGAAGCTGTTAGTATTAACTTATTTTTAATAGTCAATGTAATAAAAATGGTAAGAATATTTTATTTCCCAGAAAACATTTGTAATATTGGTTTCGAAAAGCGGTTGTAGGTAAAAGGATTCACATAAGTTTCTTTCGTTATATTTTTTATTATTACAGGTTTTCTGTTCGTTTAGAGATTTGCTTACTTGTTGTTAATAAACAACTCAAATTTATTCATAAATGTTATTTTTTAATTGCAGTATTTATATTTTAATATTAATTTACATAGTAATTAACATTTATGTAATATTAATTTCAGGACAATTTTTTTCGTATTTAAAACACGGTAGACCGACCTGTTCTCAGCGATCTACGTCTTAATAAATTGTTCCTTAAAACTCTTTATAGTAAAGAATACTAAAAGACACAACACTGTTTCGTAATATCGACATCGATAGATACATAGGATAGCTATAATATTAATAGTATAATAATATTTTTAACATAACATAAAAAATAAAAAATATTAAATTCTGATTATTGCGGGCAATGAAAAACCGAAAATATGTTTGTTTGTGAAAACATAGAAAAATTTAGAAGTAATATTTCTAAATGTTCAAATATGAAAGTGAAAAACACTTAAAAGTAATATGATAAATTTTTCAAGATAATAAATTCTGAATTTCACTATGTTTTCTCTTCTAAAACTTGGACTTGGACAACTCGTTCTATCGATGAATTAACAATTCAACATTCAAACGTCCAAAATAATAGATTTTTTTATCAGAAATTTTATCAAAAATTCATTAAATAAAATAAAAATGTAGTAAACTAGTATGATATTCAAGATACTTTATAAAGTACTAATCTGGTAAAAGCGAAGCTTGCAACTCCAACAGTTACGAAAATCCAGTTGCGATAATAAACTGAAAGAATCAGATAAGAAAGTTATATGAAAGTGAAAATAACTTACTTAAAAAAAACAATCTTCTCCCACTTCTTTAATTTCATCTCCTGCTGTTCGTCCATTAAAAAATTATTTTGGACCTTAAATTTTAAGAATACATCTGACTAACTTACGACGACGTTAAAACTAAAGGGAATTAGCTCATAGGTTGACATTGTTGCCTTACCTAGCGACTACTTTTAGTTACTGCATGTCATGTGTTGTGTTTCCTGACCTAATAAAATATAGTAAAGTAACACTCTTCCTAAAAACTTATAATGCTTCAAGTCTAATTACATACCAATATCGGAGTTATATTTTTTTTAATCATGCTCAATCTATTGTTAGATCATTTCAATAAAAATATTTTTTCTTTTTTATAAGATATATATTTGTGGCTTGGGAGGAATCACAGGATGCTCCTCGACGTTCAATTTTAGGTAAATTTCTCTTCCATGTTAATATGAACGATATGCCTACTTTTGTAAACAAACATAATGTGATAGTATTGTTTGCCGATGATACTTCTTTGATATTTAAAGTAAGACCACATCGATGTATATATCGATGCTCTCTCTAAAATAGTGCATTGGTTTTGTGTCAATAGCCTGTTACGCACAAGAAAAGACTAAATTTCTCAGACTTACAGCTCTTAATGTGAAACAGGAGCCAACTAAATTATTGTTAAATAAAGAAGCAGGCAAGTGATCCAAAGTTTTCCTTGGCGTCACTGTAGATGCTTAATGTCTTATTAGTATAATGTCGTATGGTATCCTGCTCTGGGGTAACGCTGTTGATATATGAGTACATACCATTTTTGTATTAAGAAGAGCTCCGTAAAATTGACAATCTGGACTTTAGGGATTGTTTTTGAGATAAGTTTAAGAAATTTAATACTCATTATACTCACGGCCTTTGGTCAGCCTATATGTGCATAGGACTATGGATAATTTTATTAAGCATTCGTATATATCATATTAAAACGAGAAACAAATACAAGCTCGATGTACTTGCTACTCGGCTCAAAAAGTGAATAATTATTTTTTGGGGACAATGTAAATACTTTTTCAACAAGCTCCCAGTAAACGTTTACATTTTACCCTTCATCAAATTTAAAAACCTTGTTAAGAACTTATTACGAATATTACAGTATTTCTGAATATTTAGGACATGATATACACCCTTGGTATGAAAACTCTGCCAGGTTGCTTCAAAATTTATTACTAGGGGCGCCAACAAACCCTCAATTTCGACTCGCTGCACTCGCGAAATCTCGGGTGCCGTTTGCATATTGATCGAAGCGAGCCTAGTGTATTGACTCATCGTTTCCCATTGACTTCAATGGGATATCAGTTTTTTGAAATGATATAAAAAAAAATCTTTTTTTTTTTGAGGACATTTTTAAAAAAAAAATTTTTAAGAACCATCATCTAATGTGTGTCTTTTTGATTGCACAGTTTCATAATTTTCCGTCAAGTAGTTTTCGAGCCAATTCGTGACAAAGAATGTAAAAAGTCTTGAGTAAAACGCTCCGGTCACTTCGTTCGCTTCGCTCAATAAACTTAGCTAGAGCTAGGGGTAGCATTGACAATAAAAAAATGTTGTGTATAAAATTTACTTTTTGATTTAATATTTTTAATAAGTGTTTTGTATTTTTCCATAGTGTTTGTGGAGAGCATTCGGATACTAGATCTCCGAGTGCCCGGTCACGTGGCTGAAGGCGGACAGGCGCTGCTTGGATGTCAGTTTAATATGGAGGGAGATGACTTGTACTCTGTCAAGTGGTATAAAGATGGACGTGAATTCTACCGCTATGTACCTTCGAGCTCAGAACTTACAAGCTATTTTTCCATGCCAGGGGTGTTCGTTGATGTAAGTTTATTGTTAATACTTCAAGTAGAGATAGAAAATTTGATAACTATATTAATATAAGTTCTTACTATAGAGGAATGAATGTTACGGAACAATTCATCAATCAGTCAGTTACACTTAAATAAGATAGAGTTTTTAAGGTCACACAAAATGTGAGTACATATTAATTTACGGCTATTTAAAAATGAGAAGAGGTGTTATGGTGTCGGAAAATGAAAATAATTTTGAAACATAATTTAAACACTGACTGAAACTGGTAGAAGATATTATGATCTAAAAGAAACAATACTAACAACAATTCAATAGTAAATCATTAGAAATCATCAGTTTTAAACAACTTTGAATAATATGATGCTTTTCTATTATATAACCAAATGCTCAAAGGTTATGAAAACGTATTTAAAATAAAAAAATAAAGAGGAGTGTGTTATATTTATATAGTTTATCAATGATAAGGTACTTACTATAGCTTACATTTATACATTTCGATCATATTAAGCGAATTACTTATATATGTTCAAAAAATAAGCAACTTTGAAACACTAATAACCTATAAATTGTGGACTAATATTCCTTCGTTATAAGAAGTCAAATATGTTTTGTGTGGAACCAATTACGAAAATTGGATACCGAAGAGTATTATACCTCATCAATGTTAGGCAGGATTAGTATTACTACGTTTTTAGGATTTCACATTCAGAATACTTGTCCCCGACCTCAACATTTAGACGTACCTAAAAGAAATTTACTATTATAAATAAGAATTGTTTCGGCATCACCAACTTTAATATTGTATTTAAATATCATTTGTCTTACAAATAAATAGATTTTCTGTATATTACACAATTTTTTATTACTTAACCACGCAGGGAGGTTCTTTTATCTATATGAAAATCAGATAGCTGTACCTTCCCAAACTTATTTCATTTAAAACATAATCGAAAGAGGCTTTAGTTGTTCATATTTTTTTAATAATTGCTATTTATTTATTTATTTAATACCTTATTACATACACTTTGATATATGAAAAGCTGTAAAAGGTGACCTTGCCGCTAAGTTTTCTTCCATACAACCCTCGGTAAGATATATTTAGAATATCGACTTCATATAACTGTAAAGGTGTTTGAATGTATATATTTTTATTTTACAATTCAAATACCTTGTTACGTTAATTAGCGTAAATTTTTATATACTCCGTGAGAAAAATCCATAAACTATCAAGTGATATGTTCATCATACTTAATTATAAATCGTACGTGCTTCCGTAGTATTGAGAATCTGGTTCATATAACTTAAGTGTAAGCTTAAGTGAATACGTAAGAGGATGACAAACACCAATTCATACAATGACGTTGAATTTTTTAACTTACACAGTTAGAGATCTTTTGAGATCTAGTTTACTTTAGTGAAGCAATCTCGTGCACTCTAATACTACTTAGTGAAATCTTAACATTACTCGATTCTTACACAGAATGTTGTAATATTTTTAAAAACCTCCTTTTATTACATGGTTTTTTTTTTATTTTGTGTTCTAACTATGTAACAGAAAAATATGTAAGATTACCTAAATTCATATATGTATGTGCCCAAGGCTAAAATAAAACAGACTGACAGACAATGAAAATATTTAAGAAGTGTTTTTTTCTGTACTTTAATACGCATTTAGTGAAATGATGGTATTTTTAAATTAGAAAGGGTCATTTCAAATTTAATTATACAATACGGTATTAAAATTTTAATATAGAGAAAAATAATAGATAAAGTATACATTTTAAAGATATTACCATGTTTGAAAAATATAATAATCTCAATACACATATTCAATTAGCACTCATAATACAGACGCTAACTGGAACTGCCAAAAATATTATGAGCGTTTATATTTAAATCTGTGTCATTGCTACATTAGTACTCCTTTGTTATTTTATTATCAACTCGTGGCTGTCTGGAGGTTAACAAAGTTATAACCAAAAGGCAATGAAAATAAAAAAATAACGTCAATGTCAATATTTGACTGTTAAATAATAGTACGTAAAAAATCAGTTACGAATCATAATAACATAGATAAATATATGTTTATTTTATATTTTCTGAGAAGTAAATTAATATCACTTACTTAATTTTCAGAATTCTTGTGTCACATAATTAAATTTATTTTCCTGTTTGTTATAAGTTGAGGTTGGATTATCTCACAGAAATGTTATTTGTTTATTTTAGAGTATAATATTAGGATATAAACTATAACGATTTAATAATTACTAAGGGTGTAATGTCTTTAAACCTACCGGACCTTCGCTCGCGGTTGTAAAGATTTACTGAAATAAAAAGATTTGTATTATGAAAGAGTTATGACTTTCCACACCAAATTTTATAAAAAATCAATGGGTTTGAGTTTCAGTTTTAAATAAATTCTCTGTTTCTTTTCATTTCACTATTTCGCATTTGATTTTTATTAATAATAATAATACTTTATAGATATTAATTTTACTTAAATATAAAATTTTATAATATATATTTTATTATAATTCATTTGTCCTTTACGAGTCCCGGGAAGTTGGCTCCAAGTTCCTTTGTAATAAATGGACGGCATGAAGCCCGGAAAGTTTCTAACTACGACTTTAATCACAGCTAATAGAATTCTAAAAAGTTGTAGCATAATCAATAAATCTAAATGAATTACTAACTTTTTACATAATTAAGACAATTTACACATAACATAGTTTTAAGTGTCTTTAAAGTACTGTAATATATAATGGTATAATTGTTAGCTAACAAAATCAGCGAGCACAGTGGTAGCTCTGGAGCACCTGACCCCTGAGTCCGAAGGCCGATATCGTTGCGAGGTGTCAGGGGAAGCTCCGTACTTCGTCACTGTGTACGATGAAAAAGATATCAGTGTACATCGTAAGTTAAAATTCATATAATTCTTTTTTGTTATCTAAATTATATGGAATTTCATCTATGTATTATGTATATATGATCATAGAAAGCCTCAGACCATATAAAAATATTTAACGTCCGTGCCACGTAATTGCCACATATTGGAATTTTCTTTACATTTAGATATTTATTACCACTCAGAAGCGATTGTTATCAGTAAATAAAAAAATAAATATAAATATATAATACACAAAGACACTTTTACATATATACATGTAAAAATGTATATAAATTAAATAATATTACTGGTCGTTTCTTCTAGTTCTCCCTAACAGCGGGCCGCAGCTCACAGGGTTGAACAATGAATACCAAGTAGGTGACCGACTTGCAGTGAATTGTACATCGCCGAGATCGCGTCCAAGAACTCAGATTAAGTGGTTAGTGAACGACCAGCCAGTGTCAGTGAACCACTTGAGGGGCCCGTGGGAGAGGATATCAAGGGAACGGGCAGACGCGAGAGATACAACCCTAGAGCTTGTATTCACATTACTACCTCACCATTTTCGGGAGGGCGTTCTCACTTTGAAGGTACTGTATAACACTCGTAAAATTTAGAAAAGGTTGAAGAGTCGTTTGTTTATAAGTTACTCTTAAATTATATATCGGATTAATATTAATATTTTCGCATTTAATAATTAAATTCTCGAAGAATATTATTTAACATCATACAACGAATTCTACTAACTACAAGCAACATTTGAAAACGCCTTTTAAAATAAATATAGCAAAGTATTAGAAATGCCATCTACAAGAACTAATATGAACCTACCGGTAAAGTCATGAGGAACTACTAGTTTTACACATATATATATATATGTGAACCTGAATAAGAATAACTTCATGAAATTGATTTATATAATTTAATGTTATATATTGCATCTTCATGTAAACAATATCATATATATTTATTTGGGAATATACATTAATATAACACTAACTAAACATCAAAAAACTAAGTAATTGTATTTATAACATGCAGTTTCCACTAGTCTACTTTTACCTAATAGTACAATGTCTTGAAATAAAAATCTTTCCTATTCTAGTGTCAGGCATCCATAGCACCTTTGTATCAGAACGAGGTGACCCGACACATACTGCGGGTTGAAGATAACAAACAACAGGCAGACACTTTTGATAAAATAGAAGAATACGAGGATTTAATAGCAAACCCGACTTTTGCATCTGAAATCGCTGGTTTGTATAAAATTATTTATTGAGCTGAGCTCTTAACCGTATGGGAAACTTATTTTTGAAGCAACATCATAAAAAATACTGAACCGATTTGAATGAAAATTGTCAGAGCTGTAGAGCTTGGGAATGGGCATGTTTTAAAAAAAAAGAATTAAAATATCTCATTCCTGTCAGAAATTATGATCAAAAAACTGTTTCTTCCATAGACTTAACGTTATCATAACTTACGCGCGCTTGCTGATCGTCGACCTAGAATTACGCTTATAAGCAACATCTATAGAAAGTACTAAATAAAATATAATAATAACTATAACATTATATTTTACTTAGAAGGGGAGAGGGCTCAGCTCAACTCCCGCAGCATTCGGCGGTACTAGTTCGGATCCCAGTTAAATTGACATTACATAAAAATGTGTTATTATTTATCTTATTTTCAGATAACAGCGCGGCGTCCATTGGAGTCTTTTGTCCATTAATATTTAGTATTATGTATATAATTAACAAGGAACTGATCGTCCCGTAATATTAATTATATATATAGAGTGTTTTTTAATATTTTTTAGATGTTTATATGCATTTTGATTGAGGATTTAAGTTTTTATTTTTATAAATTTTATGCGACAAATTATACTTAATTTATTTCAGATATTTGAACGTATCTTATTATCGGCACAAAATTTTAGTAATTATATACGATTTTTATTTTTAATTAATGAATTATTCATTGTATGACTGTGATCTTTCCCGCTTCGATAAAATAATATTGGTTTTATTGTTATGTTGGTATAATGATACTCATTATAATTTAGCTTGATTATAAATTATATATTATTGATGCATAGTAATGAAGATTGTATACAATTATAAAATTATTAAAATAATACCTTTTTTTTTTCTTTTTGTTATAATTTTGTTTCTTCTAAATAAAGGATATTTCTTAATAATTTTATTTAAATAATCCTGTTTTTTAATATATATATATATATATATGTATATATATATATATATATATATCAAGAACTAGGTAGTTTCGAGACTTCGATTTCTTCTGTCGCCTTTTCCAACCTAATTTATAAGTTATCTATCAATTAAAAAGTACACAAATCTATATATTATTATATAGTTACAAACCGACATATTTTCCTATTATTATGTAGAGATATATATAAATCCCTTTAAGTATTAATAGTACATTTAAATTAATATATATTTGTATTTTCTTACGCCAGATATTTATTCAACTTTTAGTTCAATTGTAACTGTGTTTTAACTTTGTAATTTGTAATTGATTGTAATTGCACTACAAATTGCGATATAGATAACAGCTGACTTAGTTAACAAATTCTCCAAACAGTGATATAAATATATCCCATACAATGATAGTACTTTTGAAGAAACAGATACTCTCCAAGTGAGGTAAGAAACACAACTGGAAAACTACCTTCAAAGAAAGTCAAAACTCAAACGACAAAATTTATCTTTAATTCTATATACATGTCTAGATCATTACTAAAGCTTTAGTATGACTGGATCTCTATGGGGCTAGGTTGCTACTGTGTCTTGAAATGGAAATATTAATGATAGTTGTTTGTAAAAAACATTGATTAATCTTTAATAAATAAAAGGAACCTAATGTTTAAATAAACAAACTTTAATAATAAATTTATATTTATTTAATTTATCACCGAGTCGGACACGATAGCTCAATTGCCAGAACGACGAGATTTCTTCCCAGGTCCCAAGTTTGAGTCTTATCGTAACGATGTAATGTGTATGTGTATCGTAATGTTTATTTATTAAAAAAATGTATTAGTATCAGAAAGCTGCACTTATCACTTTATATGTAAGAAACACTTATCACTTTATGTGTCAATCAGAAATATTAGTAAATTATTAAGAACTTATTAGATATTTACAATACCTCGGACTTAATATCTGCAAGTATTGTTGCCTAAATATTGAACCTTGTTTTGTCTCTATTTACTTTATGCTTTACTTCAAGTACAGTTCTAAATGTAATATTTCAATATATATACATGTTTTTATTTCATTTCATTTGATATTTTGATTTCATTGGAGTCTTTTGATCAAGTTACAATTGCCTTAAATACCTAATATTATATTTAATTTTTCTTTTTTATAATTAATATAATTTATCGAGTTAACGGTATTAAAAATCCGTAAATAACTGCGTTGATAATATGAACTATAATTAAATTTAGGTATTCATTTTTATAAAAACGTAGGAAACCGTAAATCGTATACCGTAAAACCGTAAATCTACACGAGATACGTCATCTCATTCTCCTCTACAGTACGATATATTAAAACACCGTCATCTATATAAGAATTGCTACAAAATTCATATAAACCCGTTTCTCATTTAACATATTGATAAAAATATATAAGATACAAAAGATATTGAATTATATATACCGAAAAAGTATAATTGTTTTATTTTTAGGGCTAAAATTCCGACACGTCGAGATAGTTTAGCTGTAAAGCGAAAAGTGTGACTTAATTTTATTTCAAAAGACATTAAAATTTGCTGTCAGGAGTGAAAAATAATCCCAGTGAAATTATAGCCTACAAGATGAAAGGGAGATAAGAATGGCCGCGGAGAGAATTTATTAATCTGATACAATGTTTCATTTATACTCCAGTTAAATTAAATGCGTAGTTTTGATATTATACATATTCATCCTTAAATATTAAAGAATATCTTAAAAGATATGTAAATAATAATAAAGATATCTCGATATTTGATGTCTACGATAAAATAGGGTTCATACATAAATAATTTACAACATTTTTATTCTATATTAATAAATCAAAATTGTATATTAGAATTGTGTTTATAATTATATGTTGTAAAACATAAAACAATGGTTTATTAAATTACATATTTCATAGACTAAACGTTAATAATTACTTCCCATTCCGTAATAATAGGTATCGGTAATTAAGAAAAAAATAATAAATCTCTGAACCTTTTCATATACTTAATTAAAATGTGCAATATATACTTTTTATGTGCATAGTAAAAGGACTTAATGAGGAAGATAAAATAAAGTTATTTAAACACTCGATAAAATTAGTTTAAATTGTGTACATACTTTGAACTGAGTTTCGCTTTGTCCTATTTATGCTGAGAGATTCAGCCATTCAAAAGTAGATCTCCGCGAAATCTACAAGCTAATTAGAACTGGAGGTCTTTCTTTATTTTCCACAATTACAGCAAAAGGCTTCGAGCGTAAAAGAACAGAGTGGTATTTTACTTAATACTTCATTAATTCTCAACTCTTGCGTCCTAATAAGCTGAAAGTTTTTTTATATATTAAATACATTGCAATTTTTTTTAATTTAAATTACATTTATTTTAACACGAGCTGTCGAACGATCTGTTACGTTCTACTTCATCAGAGCACATAGGTTTAGAATATAATTGAAATGATGTGGTGATTTTAGGTGTCTTTTATTTTTGTTTATTATAATATTCCTTTATCTGTATTATATGTCACAACATAGCAGTAAATTAAAAAACATATTATACAAAATATAGATTCAAAATTATGTCTATTATGACATACTCATTTAATACATATTATAATATCTAGTTAAATCTACACAAATTGCTTGCTCACGTTGAAAATCTTATTGCTGGAGCGTGCGAACCTTTATCCTTTCTATTAAGAAAATATTTATTTAGCATCCTTTCCTAAGCCTCGCGCCCAGGTGCCAGGTGCGAGGACGCCAACACAAACAGACGCCACCAATTTAAATAAGATTCCGTAGATGCTATTAAAAATTTATTATTATTATTATTTACATACGGATAAAAAAAGATTGAAATCCACCAGGCCTTTTGAAACGAGATGGTCGAGGATCAAAATCCCGAGAAGTTTTTGTCCTCACTAATTAAGTCACGATCGGCACGAGGCAGTTTCCCTCGTTTCGTTCACATTCCTCGTTTCGTTCGCAGGTAATCACGATTGGACGGCATTAATTCAAAACTCGTGCCTCTTCAGAGACAACCTCACTTGAGCACGTTGAACACTTTAATCATATAATGATGATTATAATGTTGAAATTATAATTTCACTGAAGGAATATCCAGGTCAATTATTACCAGGTTAATTAATTATTTTATTCCGATAATTCGATCTATTTCTTGTTAAATCTGATTCAAATTGATCCTTTTTTTTTAATAATTTCGTAAACGTATATCACTCTGTGTGTGTTAAATATATATAAACTGTAGAAGAACTATTGATTTTATTGCTGAACTGATTAATAAATTGGTACAAGCAATTACTTAAATGAATGAAACCAATCCCTGACTAAGATAACTATTATGAAAGGACAGGATATAAGGAAAGACACTGATCTGTGAGGATTTCATAGTCAAAAATATTAAAAATTATTGGGGGGGAGCAGAGTCGATAACAAGAGTTAGTTAGTGAAATTATAAAGTTTGCATATATTATATATTAAAAACCTTGTTATCTTTATAGTCGGTTTAATTGAGCTGAGCGTAATCGAAGCTCTTAACCGTTTGGGAAATTTCTTTTTGAAGCAACATCACATAAAACTAATGAACTGATTTAGATGAAAAATAGCAGAGCTGTAGAGCTTGGGAATGGGCATGTTTAAAGAAAAACAGAATTGAAATATCCCATTCCGTTCAAAAATGGTGGTCAAAATACTTTTTCTGCCATAGATTTGACGTTAACAGAACCTCCGCGCGCTTGCCAATCGTCAACCTAGAAATATGCTTATAAGCAACATCACATAAAAACTACTAAATAAAAAAATAAATATAATATTATATTTTATTTAAAATGGGATGAGGCTCAGCTCAACTCCCGCAGCGCACGGCGGCTAATCCTAGTTTGTACTAAAAATATAAAAAAACTTGATAATTGTCCTAGTAATTGAAGTACTATAATTATACTATTTATTGAGTTTCAATTTACTTTATTTATTTGTCATTTTCTAAAAGAAAACCGTTTTTCACAAAACAGTTTTTCTGAAATTCTGTATGAAAAACTAAATTAAACTAATTTATAAACAATCAATTTAATGAGGATCAAGAAACCGTATTAGTAAATATTTCAACAGGAACTTAATTATCAATACTGAAAACAACTTAACCCTTCACGTGGATACCGTGATGACGGTAGCCCTAAATAGTTCATTATCACTTCGTCTTTGTTAAATTATTATTAACACAAAGGTGTAATATATGAGAAAGCTTTTGAATATACAGTGTCTGAGACATTCTTGATACTTGTACGTTATTGTTTATTTTATATATGTACCAGCTATATCTTTTTTATATTACCGAATATATTAACGAATCTAGAATTACTTCTATGACCACTATTTTGAGACGAGATAAATGCAAGTATGACGCCTCCTATAACACTTTTTTACTCTGTAACCCCAAAATGACATCTGTTGCGGTCGCTTCTTCCGCTTTATGTTAGTGTCGGCTCTGAATTCTATTTCTTCATAGACCGAAATCTACAACTGTTAGTATTAGAATTGTAAATTTCTTCAAACATACTATTCTGAATTCAAAATTAGTCAATTATGTAAGTACTATTATTAGTAATGAAAAGCTCCATTAGTGTATGAGTATTATTAATCTCTTTTTGTTTCTATTTTTATATCACGCAGTGAGCTTAGCTTCAGTTAGTTTTTAATTATTCGCTCGAATGAAATTACTTACATTAGTTTATGGCATGCATTATTTTTATTTATGATTTTCACATATATTCATTAATTAATATAAATATATAAATATAAATAAATTAATTAATTTCTATACAGATATTTCTAAAAAACTTGAAAAAAAAACAATATTTTTTATCGATGTTGTATTACTGGTACTTTATCGTGAGCCTCCCCTTAAACCTACCATACCTTTTACTAAGTTATTTCAATCCTTTTCTGTTCTTGCTGCTCAACTCTGGAACTCATTACCTCCTCACTTGTACGAAGACTGTCCCACTATTACTTGCTTTAAGTTTATATTGAAGAATTACTTCCTCTCCCTCTAAAATGTCCTCGGTATATATATTATATTTATGTAAGTATATATTTTATTTATATTTTTGTATATTTAAGAAATATGTGTTTATATATTCAGATATAAATGTGTATGTATGTAATTTGTATGTATTTAATATATATTTGAATATCTTTTTAATACTTATAATATATATGTTTTTATATATTTTTTTTCGATATTTATTGTACCTATACCGCGATTATCAAAATATTTTTTCCGATAACGAAGGGTTTCTGGTAGAGATCTCTTTTAAGAGATAAGTCATCCTTTTTGTGTATACTTTATTTTAAATAAATTGTATATTGTGATTTACTGGTGCATAAATAAATAAATAAATAAATAAATTATTGATATGCTTACACACCATGACAAGTCAATGTTAAATTTAAAAATACGTTCTCAGATTTCAGATATTATTTTTTGGCCCCGGTAAGAATACCCCTGTAGGTGTTGTATAAGCCGACTAAAGGACCATAAATGTGGTAAAATCAAACTGTTGTGTACAACATCACGAATAGGCAGATTCGACCGACTTTGTGCCACACTCACACAGGAGACCGGCGTGAAGAAGTCACTAAATGCCACTTTATTTGGCATAGATAAGTGTAGAGAACCGGCGACACTTTTATTTTTAAAAATAAACCAGAGTACTTTAACATTGTATAAAATATAAAAATATTTAAGAATTAATAAGGAAATTAAATATTTGTTTCCTTTGACGAAAAATTGTTTAATTTTTTCTTATTTAGAATAGAATTTTGTCTTATTTAGAAATAGCTCGACATGAATTAAAATAATTATTGTTTACTCTTAAGCTTAACTATCTTACAGCACAAACGTACAGAGACATTGTGTTTTATGTCAAATATTTGCTTAATTCATTAACTTGTAATGTTCTATTACAAGCTGCAAATTCCTCTGTATATCATAGTATTTGTACAGGTATTCTGTTCAGGAGCAGTATTTCATTGAATAGTACGATACGAAGCCTCCGCCCCCTACACGGACTAATCATTTAATGGCAGTGGCATTCGACGTAAAGGAAATTTATAGCCCCGAAATGAATCGGTAGTGCACGAGAACCAAACGACGATTAATTGAAAGCCTACTGTGACGACTATTGCAGAGTGGAACGAAAAATAGGCACATTCACTACAACGTACTTCAATTTTGAAGTGTCATTCTGTTGTTTAAATAAAGTTTATTCGTTATATATTCAATACAGAAACTAGACGATGTTTTTTTTATCTTCAATATGCCTTTATTGTTTTTGAATAGGTACATATCAATCTTTAAAATATGTAGTTAGAAGTATTCTTGCATTGAATATTTTCGACAATAATTTAAACTTCTCAAATCTTTCAAGCTCATCAGATTATATTATTTTAAGTGTTTAGTGAAAAACTCGTTCCATACTTATAAGTCATAGGTATATGCAACGTGTGAAAAATACAATAAATGAAACCAAGTATTCAATAAAATTCATTAAAATTAAAAAAAAATCTCATCTCAATTTACTACAACAAGAGCTTAAAAAAGCTCGTTTCATCTACTTTGACATCAATACAAACGTTTAAAAAAGTTTTTTCAAAGGTTTGTATTAAGTTTGTTTGGTTTGTGTTGTAATAAGTTTCGAATCCCAATCCACAAAAAAAGCTTAAAAACCAGGTCATAAAAATTAACTAATAATTGGCAATGGAATGTTATAAATGTCGAAATTTAAGTGTAAATTTAATACTTTTAGATCAATAACAATATTTGACTTTATACAAACAAAATTGAAACAAACAGTATTAATATTCAATTCACTAATTTTATTTATTTCACACATGCTGGCTAGTGACGGACACATTGAAAAGTTACAAAATTTAATTATGAGAGTGGTTTTATCTATTATCTTGCTTATTTTTTATTATTTACTTTTTATTTCGCTGTATATATGTTTGGACTTTATTTATTTAAGCTTCATAAATTAGTTTTTAGGTTAATATATATTTTATTGATACATTTCTTCAGGGATTTAATATATTTGATAAGGTAACAATACATCTATGAGTAACATACCTAACACATCCTTATGGCTTTATAATATTTACCAATTACCGATAAAATCTAAAATGTACACAAGTTATTTTATAAAAAATAATACAGCATAAAATATTATCCACATGTACAGTATCGGTGTCGGTCACCGCAAAATGGCGTGCAATAGTTTGCTTTAGGACGTCATGTTGACATTGACATAAATACACTATGAATTTCATTGTTCCAGCAAGAGCCCTTGGGAACACTGTGCATCCACTTGGCTCGAGTCTCGATACTGTCTTGGATAAGCCATGCTCATGCCAGCCCTTCGTAGACTTGCAAATAATGGTTAAGAGAAATAAGATCTTGTATAAAAATAGGCTGAGCCAAATTTTAATAAAATTATATTTATATGAATGAAAACATATTTTTTTTCTGATTTAACATTTTCAAACAACATGGAAACAAAATATAAAACGCATTCAAAAATGGTTTATAATAATAAAGTTATTTAAAATAATATATTTTTCTTTATATTCACGGGACATGGCTAATACTTATCAGTATTAGCCATGTCCCGATCGATCTATCGATCATGGTTTTTACATACTTACATTTTAATAGATATCGCAGAGTATACATAGATTTTTTTGAGTTAGTAAATTATTATAAATAATATTTTTTTCTTATTTTACTATAATGTAAACACGAGTGTAAACATTAGTGGATATTTATGTAGTAAGTATTAGAAATCGCCTCTTAATTATCTATGCGAGCGCACAATTAACATGATACGCCGTAGGCAGAATGCTACTGCGAGAATGCACTTCATACGTGATATACGCTTTGCGATGCGATATGCGGCCATGTATTTCATTAGTCTGCTACTATTAAATAATTTGAACGTTTTATAAAGTAATAACTGATTTTTAAATACTATTAAAACCACTTATACCTGCAGAGTTGTATCTTACGAGTATATGAATTATGAATTCAAGTTTGAATGTCAGTTTGTATATATGTATCTACGCTGTAAATACGTTTAAACTATAAGCTCATTTCTGGTTATTATACCAAAAACAATGCCTCATTAGTGTGTCATTCCTATACATTTTATCCAATAAATAATTTAATTATGTACATATTTTTGTTTCCTGTTAATGTACTACTGAAATTATCTTTAAATACTATAATATAATCATACAAACAATTTGTTTGTCTCTTCTTTTTATTTGTTAAGATTATATGCTAACAATGAATCATGTATTCTATCCTTTCACACGTCAAACCTTTTGAATTTTATCGCACAAATAAGTTGCATCTTAATAATGATAATAAAAAAGTATTTAGATATTTTGGATTTTTTTACAAAATACCTGAAAAATTGTATAAAAATATTTATATAGGCCTTCAACCCCATAACTTTAAATGATAGAAAACTGAGTCGACCTAAAAACTCCACATAATTATGGAACCTGCTCACGAAAGTTAACTAAAATTGGTTGAGAAATATAGATATGTATGGCAGGTAAAAATACAAAAATACTTTTATATTTTTGCTTGCTTAGTCAAAACTTGCTGAAACAGCTGAAACTGAAACTGAAACTGAGACGTTCAGCTCACTACACCCATGTTCGTTTAATTAAAGTATTATCGGTTTCGACTGACAAGTATATTTGTAGATTGTATGAATATATGAGCTTCGAGAATATTGAATCAAACTTTCAAATAATTCAAAGCTTTAAGTAAAGTTACTACATTTTAGTTTTTTTTTCAAATAAAACTATTTTATTGCTTCTACTATTCGACTCCGGTGTCTTTAATGGTTGATTAGGTTATTATTTTGGCTCCAAATTTAAATGTTAACGATAATAGTATTTATTTAATAAGCATTTAACTTATTAACAGATATAATCTACACTAAGATTCCATAACTTATAATTGCTTACTATTGATTTCAATAATACAAATAATAAAATTTGTCAAAAACTATTGTGTTTCGGATGCTATGTTATTATTTATTTCTATTCCACCAACATTGCTGAGTCATCATACTCTATTAACAAGCTAGGCAATCGTTTAATTTCAGCGTAATATGAGATTTATAAGATTTAACATATTTGACATATTTTTATATTATAATGTCTATATGTGGGTGCTCAGGGGTTCCTTTGAACTGTTCAAAAATGCTATAAACGCTTCCATTACCTTATATGTTAGAAAGTACACATTTAAAAAGCGATATGATATTAACACTATAAAAATCATACTATATATATATGTATATATATATAATTGTTTCTTAATTCATAAAAAAGCATATCAAAGAAAAATTTGTTCAACGGAATTCGTTTTAATAAATTGTCCCAATATATCAGTAACAATTTTAAAACGTAAATCAAATGCATTGTTGTCGTCACACCTTATGATACTCGTACTAAGGAGTATGTTGACGATAGAGAGGCTTTGGAATAATCAATTTGCTTGTTAGCACGAATGTTGTTCTGCGCATATTGCTTCACTGATACCACTTCTCTGGTAATGTCTGTTAACAATATTAGTTCAACAATAAGAAATTATATATATATATATATATAACTTCTTGTATTCATATTTACTGGAGAGCTACTAGTGACATGGTTAGTTGTCCTAGTATTATTTTTCTTGAATTCTACGTATTTACATATCAATTATAAGTTAATAAAAAATTTAAAGAGTATGGAGTTGCCTGTTTTCTCCATGGACCTACCCTTTAGAACTCTTCAACAAGCCTATCTTTTCAATAATAAAGTATACGCATTTATGTAATTAAAATGGAAAATTAAATAGCAATGTGAAAAAAATACAAAAAAAATTATGAAATTTTAAAATGTTTATTTTTAAAGATTGTTCTTGTATTAAACAACCCACAGTTGTATTTTCCAATTTAGAGATAACGCCTTTCACAATAATTATTTCGCACAAACGACCACACTAGTTATACATTTATAACATTATCTGTCTACGTTTTTTTGATCTTTAACCATCTTTTTTTAAGCTTCCAATCCCAATTTGTTATTAGGAGCCGGCAGCAAGTCTTACCGGTGTCTGTTCATTTAGTTGCATTTCTTATAAAGTTTTCCACTCAATTGCTTTAAGAATAATATAACTGGTTGTTCAAACTGTCCGAGCTGCTGGGATTAGAATAGTGAAATTAAAATTATAGTTCCTATTGAAATTAATAATTTTTGAAGCAATGAAACTTAGTATCTATACCTATAGCTTGCCGATTAGTAATTAAAGAAAAAGTTTTTAAAATTCAAACCCATCCCCAAATGTTTTTTAGAGGTGTAGTGTAAACTTGTATTTTAACAACTTAACTGATAAATTATAAGACACCATTTCAAAAGTGCTAACATACCAACAAATAGTTATGCTATAATTAAATCATACTATTACAAAATTAGTATCTTGAAACGCCTTCAGTATTGTCTTAAGATTACAATTAAATCAACTGTTCTAACTTTACTAAGTAATGTATGGTAATGTATACCTAGCTGCTAGAACATGTGTCTGTCACGTTTCAGAGTCTGACTTTGTCTACGTCACGTTTTATTAACCTCAGAATTGTTGAGGAAGACTATTCATACACCCTTAAGTGAAATTTGAATTCACGAACTATGTATAATCATTTTAAGACGCTTAGTCTTATTAAATAATTATGTCAAAAAAATATTTATAAATATTGATAATAAAACAATCCTTCGTCGTAATATTTTTTTATAAATAAAATATAAATTTATGTAAAATTTTAGTAAAGTGGTGACATGATAATTAATACTTTAAATATTTGGTGAATGAAGAAATTACTGTATTCAGCTTATGTTACGGACCTGAAAATTGTTTTAAAATAGTTATTACAAAAAAGTTAAATTTCTATGTGTTTGTTTTTGCATTTTTTAGGATGTAGTGTTGCCTTCAGAGGTATCGGCAATCGAACTAACTGTATAACATTTGATATTTAACAAGTCGTTTTTTATCTTTATAGTATAGTTTCCAGTCTCATGGTAACATCATCAGGTACTATCCTTGTTGAAATTGGCAGACGACTAATTTTTAATAGCTTAACGCTTCAAGTAAAAACATTTCTCTGGCTAACTATAGTTTCTCTGGAAAATTGTGAAAAAAACGAAAGTGTTTTCGTGATTGTAACACGGTATAATACAAAAATACATTATTTTTAAAACCATATTATGAAATTAAAAATTCATCAACGAGCCGAATTTGAACCTGCGACCTATAGGATTCTGTTATTACCGTCTCATTACTCGCCATGACGAATGTAGTATTATATTATTATGTTGCCTTGTCATGTAACCGTTAAAGCTAAAGTTAATGTTAATGAAAAAATAAACTGAGATATAATAATTATTTTTATTTAGCTTTGTTTAAATTTGAGATTAGGAATTTTACTTATGATATGTTACTTGACTTAATTTATTTTACTTTTAAATGGTAGTAGTGCTCTCACCATATTTTGAGTTCATGTTTATTAATTGATATTGAATATATACAACATAATTAAAAAACAGAAATAACATTTTAGAACGCTTATATTTATTCATTAGTTCATGTATACTCGTACTATTAACTACATGCGAGTCTCACTCGCTACTAAGTAAGTTCTCGTAAGTGCCGTACAAATTTGTAGGCTACCAATAGTTTGCGAATCGAGTCTCGAGCTATTCCTCAAATTAAGCTTTCAAAATGTATATATAGGGTACGGGGGCCGTTATTGTTTTGATATGTTATAGATAATCTTCGACTATAAGAAGAAATTGGTTCTTCTTATAGTCGAAGCGTAGGTAATAAAAACATATATATTTATTTTGTTATATCATTGATCTTGTACTACAAAAGTAAGTCACTTGCCAAATTTCATAGTTCGGGGTCAATGGAAGCAACTCAGTTAAATATTTTTTTCATCGTTCGTAGTTTATATGCTAGGTAGGCTTGGTTGGTTGGTTCTCGTATACGGGCTGGCCCAGCTGGGATAATAGTATTCTCTCATAGAATTAAATACATTTTGTAATTGCGTTTCATTAGTTAGTCTATTTCAGTCTTTATTCCTCAAGGGTGGCAACGCTTTACAACAATCTATAGTTGCGAAGTTCATTCGGGAAGTCCCAATAGCCAAATAAATTACGCAATTCAATTTTCTATTTAACAATGCTTTATAGTTTATCTTGTAATGATAATTACCCAACGCTGTCCTTTTAGTAGTTCTATTGCAGGTTTATTTACTTTTATGGTTTTCGTTCCGGTCAAATAATCCAGACCTTTCAATAAATTGACTTATTTTTTAAAATCTTTAACAATGTAAGTCAGGGACGGTCATTAATACAGACTTAATCAAAACGTATCCCGTGTGATTTGAATCGGAAACTTTGTGCTACGATAGTACCTCATGGAACAGGGCTGAGACGATGGAACACTTATTTTGTGGTAATCGTACACTTCGGTCCCATTGCTACAAATTGTTATTCGTTTTGTTTAAATTGCAGTGATTTGCTCATGGTTTAACGTGGCCTTATAAGTGATCTTAATGTATTTGATATTTTTCTTTTGCTCGGTTACCCTATTTGAAGGCTAGCCTACAAGTGTCTGACGATAGTGCCGGCCATTGTCTTTCCGACAAATATCGTACTCATTTGTTTCTTTTAGAGATAGGTATATTGGTTTATTGAGCTGACGTAAGCGAAGCTCTTAACCGTTTGGGAGACCTTTTATTGTGTTTAGTTGTCTCCAGAATCCGACGAGATAATTAGCTAAAAATTTTCACATGTTTCTTTGAGCCGAACGCGGATGTTATAGCGAAAACAGATTGAAAAAATGTTTAGTCATTCAAGTTATCAAGAAAAGAAGGAGAGGGGCTCAGCTCAACACCCGCCGCGCACTGTTGGCGGATCCTAGTTTTTATTTATTCACATCTTTTCCATTTTAAAATAATTCCAATGATCACTTGTGTGCAAATGGGAGTATAAGGACTATTTCGATACCATACTTATCGAATTAAGCCCGTCTGTAAAGACACTCTTCAACTTAATATAAGGCTACGAGTGTTCCACACAATAAACTCAGCCGGTATTTCTTAACTGTGATCACTGACTGTTTCACAAACGTCAATATTTAGTGAAACGTCAATTACGAACTGGAGGGGTTAGGGGGTGTTTAAATAAAAAAATCTTCGTTCGTTGTTTTAATGAATAATGACAGATCTAAATATGATTTCACACATACCAATGGGCCACATCAAACAAACCATAACAGAGATGCCGAGACAGTAACAAACCAACAATACAATATCTCAAATATTTGTAAAATTAATTGATATTACATACAAAAGATTAATAAAATGAACTTTCACATGAAGTATACAACAGTGCTCAAAGAATAAAGTCAGCCTCTAAACGACATCAAAAAATATTTTATTTTAAACATATTTATAAATATAAAATACAAAAAAAAAAATTATCAGGATATGTATAGAAAATGGAATCTTAATTGAAACTTTTAAAAACCTGTGCGTGGTGAGTTAAAATTACTATTTATTAGAAAAAATTACAAAAACCAGTCGGAGATTTTTTTTTAATCTCTTCAAAATTGAGTGGTACTTTGGTATTTAATATAAAAAAACATGAATGGTACAACCATTGGTTGTGAACTATCAGATAACTATGGAAGATATGTGGACTTCTTACACTAATCAATTAATTTGACTGAATTGTTTACATTACACAATATTTCAAATTATTAATGTTGGTAATTATATCTTTAGAGGTATTACGGTTTTGTTACGTTACGTGTTTAATGTTACGCTTAAAAAAAAAACACTTATCAAGGTAACAAGATTAAAAGCAGACATTTTTGTTACAAAAAAGAGCAGAAATTAAAAAAAAAAAAAAGTAATCAGTTAGAAAAAAATGTTTAACAGATTATGTATTTGATTCCAACAATTGATTGTGTAAAAAGTCCAGTAAATGCGAGACTGATTTAACTGATATGTTGTCATATTAAAAAAATTATAAGGGTTGCCATAAAACAAAATTAGTTAAAATTTAAAAGTTTAGTGTTAAATCAGTCTTGCTTTCATTCCCCTAGAGTACGAATGGATAAAAATAACATTGAAAATATTATAAAATTTTATAAAAAAGTGTTAGTATTTTGTTGAGTGTAAAAATTTAATATCAATTCCTTAAAATTATTCCTATTAAGTCATATACTCTAGGGGTAATAAAATAATAGATCGTCTGGAATATATATATGCATAAATATGCATGAAGAAATTTTAACAATACCGCTACATACATATTACTATGTACATTTAGGCCAACCCTTGTTTCGTATAAGTATGGAAGAAAAATTAAAATAGCAACACTAAAATCATATTATATTGATATTTAAATCAAAATATTTCAGACAATTCTATTATTTTGTATATATTTTTAATGTCATAGTATAGTACAAAATTTTTAGTATCTAAATAGTATAAGATCAATTGATTGTATCGATAGAAATGCTAAGAGATTACAAATTTACTGAACTTACACAAGTTATGATATGGCAACACAGTTTAAGACAATATTAGTATAAATTTGACTATGCATTTAGTATTAAAACGGTAACTAAGTTACAAATTATTACTAGTACTATAGTATATGATGTGTGCAATTTCATTTAATATACTACATAGAAAACACACAAACCAAAAAAAAATATTTAAATTTAGAATTCGACTGAATAAGAGCTTTATTTTCACCAGATGTCGCTAACACACGATTCTCAAACGCTATTGGTGGGTTTTAAAATGTCAACATATTCCACCAATAAGAGAGCCGAACCATTGTATTCAAGTTAATATGACTTAAGTTCAGGACTTGGTATCTAACGAAAATTCTGTCCAAAAAATGCTTTTTCAATTATTTCGTTGGGTGTACATATTATTAAATATGAATTTGTCAGCGAAATAGGCGTAAATGATAACATTCGTTGTTATTAACATGCGTTTTAAATCCAACACGGAGCCCTTAGGCCCTAACACTTATAACATAGTTCAGGACAAGTTTAGTATCAAAATATACACTAATAACTACCGAAATTATAATTGTTACATGTATAAATGACGCTTACAATAGCAGATTACTATTAATAATAGACAAAATCAGTTAAACGCCTATTGCCATATCTTTAACAATATATATATATGAAATAGTCATTGAAATCTTAAAATACAAGAGATTAAACATAACCTACATTTATTAAAGCAAATCTATCCAACATTCCGGGAATGTTATTACAAAACACTACAACTACACTTATATACAACAAATAAATTATAAAAAAATATATTATAATCATACAAATTCTTAACCGCTTACAACTAAATAAAAATTATAAAGAGATTCTATCTTTGGAAGAGTGTTCAGATTACATAATAATACATCTGGAATGGATTCAACGATAACTGCCGCCATCTTGAAACTTTTACATGAGATTGCAATGAAATATTAACATAAAACAAATTTAAAGCCAAATTATATAAAATTAGCTCAATTGACCGGTAGTTAATTGTACCGGTAGGGGTTAGGGGGTAATAGTGGGTGGTTATTATTTGTCAGTGGTAGCTTCAAGTGAAGCGTATTCTGGTTATAGAGGTTGCGTTGTCTCTGGTAGCGAGTGCACCCGAGCTGACAGCAGGTTGTGGAGGATGAATACCGCTGGTTTCGGACTACCCTCCATATCTAGTTCCTGAGAATAAGTATAAATAACATTTTTAGTTTGAGAATGTCTCTGCAGAAGGTATTATTTTGATAAGTTTTGTATCAAAATATTCCCGACACTCCCATTTGATATGCAAATGATCATTGGTATTTATTCAAAGTGGAAAAGATATGAACAATTAAAATAATTGTAAAGGCACTAAAACTTAAAACCATGTGGAAACAAAATATATTTAAATAAAATTCTAGAAGACCACTTATTTTCACATAGAGGATACTCATGTATCAACACTAACTGCGGCCTCACGTCATTTGTGTAATTTTTAATGTAACGTCAATGCGGCTCGTATCGTAACTTCGTATTTGTATGTTATGTATTGTTGATATATATTTTAGTTTTTTAATCTCGTAATCATAACTCAACTTATTAAGAGTATTTTTACTACACTAGGCGTTTTACGACTTAGCGGCCCTTATACTTTTTTTATAACTGTCTGTAATGTTGTTTGCAACCTTACAGACAGTTATAAAAAAAGTATATAAGTATTTAGTGCACTAAAATATTAAGAAATATGGAAGAAATGAAATGTATTCATTGAAGATCGCTATTATACCATTAGGGACAAGGAATTTACTGGACTAAGCGGACTTCAGTACCGACAAGAAGTGGCGATGGCAACGCCAGCTCAAGTCACATAAATAATAAATAACCTAATAATAAATAATGTACTAAATAATTATTATTAGAAAATCTTTTTTTAATTATTTTTTTTCATTACAGAATTAAACCTTTTTTTACTGTAGAAATGTTTTATTGTCAAAACAATAAGTCTATAAGGTTATATATTCATATTATATATTATTCATAGTTGTTGAAAACTGGTTTTAGATATGAATATGGTATAATATATATGTTAGGTATCTGTTTTGCGGGTTCCCACTTTACCGATTACGTAAATATATTTACTGTTGTGTATTGAATATAGATATGCCGGTCATATTCCAAGAATTAGAACAATACCCTTCTGGGTGAGAGACGCACTAGTATTTAAGACATTGTATTGATATTAAGTCTGTTTAATGCAGTATTATATTGTAAATATATTTTTTAACTCATTCGCTATGCATAAAACTAAACTATATGGAATAAATAAATACTACTAATATAAATAGATCATAATACATCGAAATAGTTTTTACATCACTACGTTTTATCACATAATGTAGTATCATATTATATTATAAACTTTGTTTTTTTAAATAACAAAATGTCTTTGAAGATCTCACGGCACGATGCAATATATTTTACACAATAATTGTGTTGAGCCGCATACGCATTAAGATTAGTTATAACAGTGCCATACGAGTGCGGCTCCACACACAAGCTTTTTGATGTGCATACGTGATCACTGGTATTGATTCAGAGTGGAAAAGAGATGTATAAATACGTTGTGTAGGAGCTGCACCGGTGTAGTTTAAATGTTTTTCGCGCCGCAGCCAAAGTGTAATTCAGTTCAATGGGTGTAGTTCAAGAGTATTCTTGATCCTTTTTTGTTTTATATGAATGACCGTCCTTACATAATAATAAATACATCTACATACACATGACACACACACACGTATACATTTATTTTTGTTATTAAAAGCTTTGGGATTCTCGTTAAAAGGCTTGTAGTAAATAACTATTAACTAAATAATATCAAAACAAAATGTCTTTTACGTAATACTATACATTTGGATACAAATGGGTTCAATATAATAACTCATTAACCAAGTGAATTTGTTCTGTAGCACGAGTGATTAAAAAAAAGTAGGCTGGGGCATTCCTTGTTAATAAGTTTATTAGACATTTCTAAGATCCTAATTTTATTTATGCTTCCATCTTCATGCTTTATATCCTATCTAAATAAGAATAAACAATAGTAATATAAGTATTTCTATTACTACTGTTCATTCTGCGTCGGTGTTAAGGACTTTAACGGACATGTCTTTCATAGATCTTCGAAGTTTTTAGTACTCACTCTCTCTACTCTAAATGTTCCAAGGTGTTCTTTAATTGTAAAAAGGCACTCACGAGCGTGTCGTCGTCCGCAAAGTGAAGCCAGAGCGCGGCGCGGTCGTCGTCGGCGGAGGCGCGCAGGGCGTGCAGCGCGCGGCGGTACAGCGCCCGCGCGCCGCCGCGACCCAGCGACCCCGCCGCCTCCCACACGCACACCCCGCCCGCGCCCAGCGACAGCCGCGCGCACGCACCGCGGTACCGACACCCTGGAACACCAACGGATATCACGTCACTGCTACTCTACTTAACATCGATTATAACTCGGTTTGCTGTAAATATAACTTACGGAATGTGAACTCGGGCTGGGCGCGCACGGCGTGATGCGCGCCATCTACCAGCGCGCCCGCCGCCGCGGCGAGGTCGTGCGGCGTGTCGGCCCGCAGCGCGCGCACGCACAGCCCCGCCGCAGTGCCCGCGCGCACGCCCAGCGACGCCGCGCCCTCCCCGCGCCGCCACCACGCCAGTCGCGTGGCCGCCAGGCTGAAGCTCTCCGTGGGCGCGCACCACGCTTCCCCCGACCACGGAGCCGCCTCGTACAACCTATATTGTTTAGTACGTGTAGTAATATATCATTAAGTAGTACAAGCGTGCAACTGTTTATATTTATTACCGTAGTTCTCTATCGGTGATAGCTACGAATGTCGGCTGCCAACCCTCCGCGTCGTCCGAGCTGTCGGAACCGCCCGATGCGCCCATCTGGAAGTATAAAAATAAAAATAAATCCTAATATTTAAATACGTATTTTAATATACGATAGATCCTACACGAACCTAGGCTTCCGCTGCAGTAAGTTTTATACTTAACGATACAGGAGAATACAATTTTGGAATTTAAGAATGGTGTCCATATTGCTTACGGAGTCCTGTGGCGGGCGTCTGGAGAGCCAGCCGGCGTATCTGACGTCACCAACGAGGGGACGGAGCCTCGGCCGCGCCCGCGCCAGAGCGGCGCGTGCCGCCCGACGCGCCGCCGCATGCAGCGCGCGGTGCCAGCCCGCCGCCGACGTGCTGCACGGAGTGCGGAGAGCCAACGCGTGCACCCCGTCCGGTGAGTATATCTCTATTGTTCTCTCCTCTGTGAATGCAGAAACTGGCTGATTATCAACTCTTGAATCGATATTGAAAAGAGTATGTAAAAGTACTTTTCCTTTATACTTTAAGATTACTAATAAGCAAGACTAATGGAAAATAACAAACTCGAGTTTAAATGAGCTTTTCTCTCACCGGGGTCATGATGTCTCAAATTTTTCGCAACGCAAGCCATTAAAAGCGGCACATATCTAGTATCGGCTCGTCTTCGACGCGGCGTCGGCGGGGACGGCGGCGTCTCTACCATGTACCCTCGTTGCAGCTCCCAACCTACTTCACTTATGATTGATGCTTTGCGAAAATATGGAGTCACTTCTCTGAGATATTTTACTGTAATAGAAATAAAATATCTATATATTTGTGTGTATTGTGTATACATTGTTTTAAGATTGTTCTTAAGCTTAACACTTAACGGACGGGCCCCGTAGATTTACGTTATTCCATTCTGACTTCCTAGGACGGGCCACGTTTTTCCTTGAATTTTAGGTATGTTGCGTGACTTTTTTTATTTTAGGTACATTGTGTTATTTTTTCTTAGTACCATTAGTAATAGCACTATCTGCCTGTTGTTCCCACAATGTAGTTTTGATTTTAGGAATTATTATATTATATTCAAGCCGCAAAGAGTTTTTAGAAAACCTATCTGGAAGTGATGTTGAATTTGAGAACTTTGATGAAAGTTTATTTTATTAACGACTAACAAACATATGAAAGGTATAGATAGGGCCAACCAGTACCTCTCATATTGCGGTATTATGAGGAAACTTGAAAATGGAGGAAGAGAGTGGTTTTGCTAATAATATCAGACACTTAAAAAATACTAAACCCTTTAATAAATACTGTTGTGAAATATTATAAGAAATATAATTATTTTAGTAAAGTTTTATTATAGATACAACAATTTAAATCTATACATTAATGTTTATTTAACTCTCCGAAAAAATGTCCGGAAACTAAGAAAGACAGATCAGATTCGGTTTTCCGTTAAGTGTTAATAAAATTGGAGGTTGTTTTATTCTAGACAGTATATTGTAATACAATAAAAATATTAAAGATATTGCAATTGCAAGCTTTAAGAAAACTTTTGTAATAATTGTTTGACTATTCTTAAAATAAGAAGACAAAAAACACATGTAAGCAAATTACATTCATAATTAAATTCTAATGTCAATAAATATACCTTGTCAGACATGAATTATTCTAAAATTCAGACAAGTATAATCAGTAATATACTCAGTTTGATAATTGCTATTAAGTGGATGACTCAGGGGATTGTCTATTAGATAATTAGGTTGAATCAATTAAAGATAGTTAGTTCAAACAACAAACAAATTAAAGATACTTAGTTCAAACAAGGTTCATAAGTCTGGTATTTTGATTCTAGAAGACTCTAGAACTATATAACATATTGTGGACTTATATCTATTTAACATTTATGGATTTAAATAATACATTTATTGTATTAACTGACCTCTAGTTAATAGTGGTAGGTTGATGTGTACTTGGTGGAAAAACAATATAACTCACCTTCTAGCTGAACCATTTTTCCTGCTCTCTTAAGAGCTTTGACAGCTTCCTCATGGGTAGCATCTTTTAAATCTTCTCCATTAACAGATAGTATTGCATCACCTACATACAACTGTTCTGTAAGATCAGCTGCCATACCCTTAAATATTTTGGAAATAAGAATAGGCATGTTGTTTTCAATTCCACCTTTTATTGATATACCCAAACCATTATTATCTGATTTTACTACTTGTACCAGACGTTTTTGATTTGCAATTGCTTCTGGAACTTCTGTAAAGTCACTATTAGGTGTTTCAACATTATTATTGTTCAGAGTTCCATTTAATGTCGTAGTAGCATCATATCCATCGTCTAAGCATACACTCAGATAATCGTCTTCCAAAGAACAATGCACTCTATACCAGACACCACGAACTAAAGTTTCCAATAGACCAGATCTGACTCCACTAGCATTAGGACTTTCACTGCCACCACTCGATGCACCGTTTTCCACCATAATTTCGTCTAACTTGAATTAGTTTAATGGTAATTTGGGTTTCTTCCTCAGTCTGTCAATTTTAAATGTAAATTATAGAACAATTTTGAAGTAGTTTTTCAATATTTTTGGTAATTATATCGTTTAAGTCTCAACATTTTTAAGGTTTTACTACAAATTCATTGACGAAAGATAAGGCATTGACACCAAATAAATAAAACTGAATTTCACAATCAATATTACTACTACTCTATTTACAGGCAACGCAAAGTAGATTTACGCAAGCACAGAGTAATAATACTACTAACTCAAGAGTATGTACTTAAATAAAGTCCACTATAAACATCGAGACTTTGTCAGTTTACAAAGTCTAAATATTGATTCCACAAAATCTACATAGAACCCTAGATATCGAGAACAAATAAACAAAAGTAAGTTATAACAAATACACAATTATTCCATAAAGCCGACGTTACGATACGTAGACGACTAATATGAAGCCTGGTCTGTGTCGTGCGGACTTAACGTTGAAGTCAAAATTATCAAGACATTGTGTAGCAAGATCTAAAAAAAGTATTGACAATTGACTTTGACGTTAGCATTCATTTTTCACAAACGAGAGTCTACTATCGAGGTTTACTTTTGACATTTCTTGTTAGCGAAGTTTAATTCAAGAATTGGTTTTATCCTAAATATAAAATGTCTTCTCATATGTCTGCTTTAGAATTGTTAAAATTAGGTGACCAAGGAAGAAAAAAAACATTTTTAAATGAATATTGGTCGTATATATTGGGGACATTCTTTGGTGTTGGAACTGGAATGTTTCTTAACTTTGGCACTAGACGTCCACTTCTGAGCGGTAACGTTACATAATAACAAACAAATTCACAAAATAAAACTCAACATGAAACAAAACTATTCCTATTATATTGATATTTAAGGTAATGAATAATATTTGTAGGTATACAAAAGCATATTATCGGCGTAGTTGGTTGGACTGCTACACTAACATATTTACAAAACAGACGCAACGATTATTACGCTGAAAAAGATGCAGTGATGAGACATTATATTGAATTACACCCAGAAGATTTTCCACCAGAACCTGGTTTGTATAAACCTAAAAAAATAAAAATATATTTGGTTTTAGATACTAAGATAATATATGACACATTGTGGTATACTTCATATTAATGTTTATTTTTTTTTCAAATTACCAATAGTATTATTTTATCATGATATATTTATTTAATAATAAATTCTTAATCCACTAGAACTAGGTATTATAGTGTATACAATTTATGTTTTCAGAAAAGAAGAAAATTGGTGATGTTTTGGAAGAATGGATACCTATTCGTTAAGATATACATATTTGAAAACAGTTAGTGAAGTTGTAAGTTATGATTTAATCAAATAAATTAATATACAATATGACATTCTTTTAACTTTAATCTTATTTAAGTTTGTACTGCAAGTATATATATGATTAAATTTTTAATAATACTAAGTTCCAGATTTCTCCCGTGGCTGTGTTCCACTAGATATTGGTGTACTAGAAATGTTTGAATAAGTTTAATATTAGAGTATAACCTTAATATAACGATCCTCAATATGATGCCTTTCTCAATTATAAACTTGTTTCTCAATCCCCAGGAACCGCACACAAAACTTCATACAAAATACCTTTACATTATAAATACATTTGTCAAAAAATTTTTGATAACGAATTGTCAATTATTGCAATTTATTAATAGAAAGTATTTATTAATGAATTTTGTAACTTTATAACCGTCACATAATATATTCAGACTTATTTTGCAACAAAATTAGATTATCTATTTTTAAACAGTAAATAACAATGGTTAAATTAAAACCTTACCTTATTAAAACAAACAGACATTAACACTAAACCTACCGACAATTCTTGTACACCTGTTTCTACCGCACGCCGTCAAATTGACCCGTAATTAAAAGTTATTTTATTATATAATGCAGGTAATAATGAAAATAACTAAAAGTAAAGAGGATAGAAAATATTATATGCATATTCTAAGAATTGTCATGTAGTTTGATAACAATATTATAACGTTTAAAAATGCGTAAGTTTTACAAAAGTTTAAGAACGGTCAATTTGACCGGTACTTGGTAGGTTTAGTGTTAAAGTCTATGTAACTCCGTTATATACTCACTGTCAAATTATTTGATATTGTCGTCATATTGAGGTTACACTGTACTAATTTTTAACTATAATTATTATATTATTCATATTTTATATAATGGTTCATATCCCAAATAATTTTTAATTCAAATATTATCATTTTTATAAAAAAATTGTTAATCTAATCACCTTTTTTGTATCTGAAAAATAAAGAATATATCGTATGGTAAATAATAATGCTATAAAAGTAAAAGGAAAAAACATTTAATTTTTTAACATTTATTTTATACATTAATGAACAAAGATATTACAAAAAACACATTGGAAGTAGGAAACGCATATAACTAGGCTTATACAAAAGGCTTCTTGTAACTTAGCCCCGTAAAGACAATATCTTGCAGACAAATTAATAGTCAGAAAATTGTATATATTTAGACAGGTGATTGTTTATATTAACGATGGTATGGCCTGAGAATTAATTGTATTTTAGCTATTATCTAGAAACCTACGCAATTTTTTCTGACGCTGTTTGTTATTTTTATTAGGTCCAGTCTGGCTGCATCATACCCCTTACAAGTCTATACTTGCGGTAGCGGTGGGGGCCGGGTTACCCCCTTCCCTCAAATATGGCGAAGGGGTGATGGCTGACCCTTGCGTTATACTCGTGAACGGGTACTGCTAGCAGTGAATGGTCGTCTTGCTAGCCACGGATTCTTTTTTTTGTCGTTATTAACTAATTATGAGGCCAGCTTATCGAATTGATTGCTATGGTTCTAGTTGTTCGTATATTCCTTACTAAATATATTGACGTTTGTGAAAGAGTGATCACAATAAAAAAAACCCTGCAGAGCTTGTGTTCATCTTAGACCAGGCGCGGTTGGAACCATCGTAGCCTTATTTTAGTTGAAGAGCGTCTTAACAGAAGGGCTTATTTCGATAAGTATGGGATCAATAAAATTCCTCATTCCACTCCTATTTAATGTACACTAGTGATCACTGGTAGTGATTCAAGATGGAAAATAAATAAATAAATATATCTATAGACAAATAAATAAATAAATAAATATATACCTTATGTTGCCGACATATCAAAGAGTAAGATGCTCTCTAATAAAAAAATACATGTTTAATGAAACAACTTATTCAAGCAAGTAGATTTAATTCAATGTAGGATCAATTTAATTCCGCCTTGCATTGATGGGATTTATTTTTATCTTGTCTGGACTTAAATAAATATAGCTAATACAATCAACAAAATACAACACTGGACAAAATTGTAGTTCCGTTGATTCAGGGATAAGGTTTGGCAGTAGATCAAAACCTAGATATTATTGAAAAATATAAAAATATAAAAATTTAATTTCGTTGCTAACGTCTTGTCTTGATCCTGGGCCACACCTTTGACGGAACATGATACTTTGGGGCTGATTTCTGCCTTCTAGCCCTGACGATGGGAGCCCTGGGGTTTCCAGCGCCAAACTGACGACAGTAGTGGCGATCCGCCCTAACCTTAATCGCTGAATATACCGTTGGCTCGGAATGTTCACGTTCCGTCTTGTGCTCACAAGGTCCGAGTGCTTCGAAGAGTTCCTGCATGATCCGTCATACCTTTTTGTAGCGCGCTGCCTGGGTTCCGGAGAGCTTTCTTTAAGAGTTTCTTCTTCTAACTTACATATGGTGGCACAATGTGATTTTTAGTAAGTAGTCGGCTTTCCCAAAATGATGGGTATACAGCAATGTATGTTTTGTCATAAAAAAAATGTAAGCTTCGTACAAAAATTTTACTTTGCTTTTTTAATAGCCCTTGTCATGAAGAGTCATGTCAATTATTTCAATACTTTTGAATCCCTCCTCGATACGTTATCTCCTTTCTATAACTATGTTATTTATTATAATGGGTGATTTAAATACATGCATAGTCAAAAATGGCTCTAAAGCTCAAAAACTTAAATCTTGTACCTTAAACTTAAATCTTGTAACTTAGACCTTGTGTTCCCTCTCTGAGACCCATTTTCCTCCAAACTCCAAGTCATTGCTTCTTGATCTTATCTTTGTTTCCAACTCTGAAAATGTTTTAACTCATGATTAGCAAACAGCCTCTTTCTCTTACCATCACCTCTTGTTCCTTTGCTATAATTTACCTTTTTTCAAATGCAAATAAAAATGTAAATTTTGTCGTAGTCTCAAAAGTATTAATCCCGATAATCTTATATCTGATGCTTTTGATATAAACTGATCTACTCTGTATGATTCTCAAAGTGTTAATGAATTGGTTACCATCTTTAATGCATCAGAAATAATTAAGATGTTTGATGTCCATGCTCCAGTAAAGGTAACAAGAGTTCGAAATCTTCCTGCTCCTTACTTACTCCAACAATTAAATCACTCATGGCCAAACGGTATAAAGCTAAGAAAAAAGGCAAAAAAGATTCATCTGAAGATAGAATTAAAACTTACTAAAAGCTGCGTAATCTCTGCAATAGAATATGTATTGTATGGTTTCCATCCTCATCATAGCACTACCACAGCACTAATCAAAGTCACTGATGATATCCATTATGCGATGGGTAACAAACAGCTTTCAATACTCGTTCTTCTTGACTTTAGTAATGCATTTAATCCGTAGACTTCGATATTTTGCTTGGAGTTCTCTCTACTTTCTCTATATCTCCTTCGGTTTAATACTGATTTAAAACATATCTTTACGGTCGTCGGCAGGTTGTGAAATCCGATGACAGTTCTTCTCATCGAATGGATCTCCTCTCCTTTACTCTTTTCTATATTTATAAACGAAGTCAAATAAATACAATATTTTAATAAGGCATGTTTGTCCGTAATCTTATTTTTTTCATTAATTATATTGAATAATATTTTTATTCAGATTTACACTACAAGCTTGTATAACTATAAAAAATTGTCATTCGATGTAAAAGTTAATAATAATTGTATTGTAACGGTTAATATTTTTTATTAATTTAATAAGCATGCATAAGAATAAAAATGAATTCCAGAATTATCAACCAATAAAAATTTTATAACGTTTTCGTCTTGCCAAAGTGATCAGTGGAATATTTATTTAGAAAGTAGAGATTTTTTTAATAACGTGATTTTCAAACAAAGCTACCTTCCAAACTTGTATATAGGTTTAATTGATATTGTTTTAATTGATACTTCAAAACAATTCCATGATAGTGATAAAAGGATTAGTTTCTATATGTTTTAGATGTTGTAATAATGTGCACTTAGATACATAATATTATTACTTGTGTTTTCTACAATTATAATGGCAGGGTTCCTCTTTGGTGTAGTAGTTTTAAGTAGCCTTTTAGGGGCTGAGGCAGGTGTGTATAATAATTACTATTTATACCTTTATTGCTATTCATAATATATCCAAAAATTCAATACATACAATAAAATAAATGAATAAAAAAATAATGTAATATTGTGAATTACTGTGATTTTTTTTCTAGTCAATCGAGTACGTTTAGTAAATCACACTAGCTATGTAATACCCGTGATACAGGAAACGATGAATCGAGTGGAAAAGTTTGGTTTATGTAATTTGAAGCTGGAAGAGGTAACAATAAATATAAAGTAAGTAAATGTTTTTTAATGGATCAATAATTTAACTGCCTTTTTTTAAAATAAATTTGAAATTCTTCTAAATTGGATAATCCTTCTATTTTACAGTCAAACTATATTGGGAAAAAGTATTTTAGGTGAAGCAATGTTAAAAAACGGATTCGTTACATCCATACAGAGCTTAGATTTGATTACAAGTACCGTTCAACAAGTATGGTTGAGCGCTGTCCCAGGGACAGTAGAAGTGCGTTCCACGCTACGTTTAATAGATATGGAGATGGGATTCGATGTTGAAACGAAGATATCCGACGAAAAAATCTTTTCATCAGCGGTGATGTTGTATCCGGAAACAAAGATTGCATTTACTGTAAGCGAGCTTGGGTTGTAGTAAGAATAATCTCTACTTGAGGAATAAATCTTTAGATTATCATTTCATTATCATATATTTTTTTCATACTAAAAGAAAATACTGTGATGAAATGGGACTTTGGACTCTTAATTGCCAGAATCTGTATATTATCTGACATCACGTTTTTTAAATGTCTTTTTTATTTAAATAAATACTATTAAATACATATTTAGTTTTTACGACAATTTTTTTGTAAAACTTATCTCTTTTGTTCTAACAATGTGTCAATAGTCTGGAATAAAGATATTTTTCTTTCTTCGCTTCTGTACATGTAAGATTTATTTATTATCATTACAGATATCTAAGAACTTGTTTACTGACATAATTTCAGTGTCAGTTATTCCTAACTTGATCAAACCTAACACTACGTTAAGACTTCTTCCAGAGGATAACATCAGTGAAATATTACCTCCTTTTGTAAGTGTGTTTCAAATTAACTTGTTAAATATTTGTCTGATAATAATTAAAGAGTAATTTTATTTATCAGTTTTCTTTCACTACTTGTTTTTCCTGTGGTATACAACTGGAAAAAAGTGAAATCTTTTTAGGTCTGAATATTGGTCAGCTATGAGGAAACGAATTTTGTTGTAGAAGATAAGATAACTTTCTCATTATACGATTCCCAAGGAAATCTTTAGTTTCGAGAAAAAATCCTTTTCACCTCGAGATTCACAAAACACCACATTATCCTGTGATCATAATATAAATTTTGATTTTCAGTACGATTGGAACTGCACAGCGAACAGTGTATCTAAATGGGCATCTAACATCTTCCGACCAATAACTCAAGACCTTGTGGATAACGTCTTACCATTTCCAACTATCTGTTACGACTGTCCTATTGAATAGTTATTTAGGATTGTAAAAATAAATAATAAACTACTTAATTTTTTTTATTTTTAACTCCACTTTTATTATAACAACAGGTCAAGGTTTTGTTTTTATGGTCTTTTTACAAAGTTTTTTATTTTCTTTTGAATCATCATCTTGTCCTTATCCCGATTTTGGGGTCGGCGCAGTATGCTTTTTCCTTCTTTACTCTCCTGCTACTTGTCATCTCTGTACACACTCTCTTCTTCTCCGTATCGTCTTTCACGCAATTCATCCATCTTTTCTTCGGCCGTCCTTCATCTGTCCATCTGTCCATCCTTCCACTACCATACCCAACACTGTTTTGGTTACATGCCTTCCATTTCTCCTTATAACATGCCATACCATGACAGACGGCTACCTCTAAATTAATTTTGAATAAAATAAATAAATATTAAATTTGATGATTAATTTATATAGCTTCGGCTGTTAAAAGACGATTACAATTAGTACTTTTAACTTTAGCTCCGATAGAAAAATAAAGTTACATAATTAGGTACTTAGTTTATTTTTCGTTATTTCTTGGCCTTACATAAATGAAAACTTTCCTATAAAATATTAAGAGAACAGAACTTAAGTAAATTGTTATAAACATGTATTTGAAACCAAAACAAAATAAGTACTTAGTTTATTAAATAAAAGTATCAGCCGAATCTCATATTTTTGTATAAGTACAAGATATATGGAAAAAAGGATTAATAATTATCGATTAGAAACAGAAAAGAATTGAAAATGTTTGTACTTTAAATATATATTTGCTTCTTATATTTTTTATGTCCCCTATACCATGAGCAATGATAGACAAACTTTCTAAGGAATTTCAAGACTTTTCAAATATCAATAATCTATAATTATTAATCATTTCAGTTTACGCCAAATGTAAATGCTGTAAGTTTTTATTAAAAATGATTAAATTTTTTCATTAACTTTTATATTAAAGATATCATTATTCTTGTGGATGTATGTGGGTCACTAATGTAGTTGTTGGTTGATGTTGTGGTGTCCTACCTTAGTTTAAGGTAGATAGTAATTAATAGTCCAGCGAAACATAGTTATTTCAACGGATATTGTATATTTCGCACAAACGAAAATTTAATTACTAGAATTAAAACAAAAACACAAAAAACAAAATTACTACAATTAAAATGTAGAAGGAGTGAGCGGAAGAACAATAGAAACATATAAATGAGATATAAAACAATTAATAAACGTAGCCAAGCGAATATATGAGATTACGAGTTGAGAGCTGGGCGCTTAGATCTGATTGATGAAGATGAAGATCCGTATTAATTCGTTGGAGAACTGTTCTGGGTGGGGACACCGGCGACACAATAGACGACCAGCCGGTCGACAGTCATCATCACTTCACATCATTACTTGTAAAGTGATAACTAAAAACTATTTAAATGTACAAAGAAAGAAACTAAAATGTATTTTGGTAATAAAAATTAATTACTCTAATAATAGTGGCAATAGGCCACATCTCCTCCCTCCAGATACCGAGTTACAGGCGATAATAATTACGAAAGCATACCCTATGTCCTGATCAAGTTACTTTAGCCTCAGCTTAGGCTGTCTTTACTGAAACCGAGGAAGCAGATATGGTGACATCCTGAGATTGTACCTTTGAGCCTAAGTTTAAAAGTGTTATCACACCTTTGCAAAACCTCGTGAGGTGCGCAGTAGGCTAGTGTAAAAAAGCTGTGACGAGCGTCATCTCTCAGGAACACTAGTAAACTGGTGGCTAGGTCTTAGGAAAATATGACGGTTCCAACTATGATTCGAAGTTGGTGACGGTCTCAGATCATTAGCAAACCTCTTCAAGCGATTAATGAAGACCGTAACATCCTCCGTACCATCTGTGTCGCAATTACAAAAGTCATCTGGCAGCCGCAACGGCTTACCGTAAACCAGTTCTTTCGGAGAGGGTTGAAGATCATCTTTCAAAGCGGCCTTGATTCTAAACAAAACCAATGGAAGACTGTCTAGCCAGCTACTGTCTGCATCAAATGTGATTGCGATTTTCCGCTGGCGCTGGAATCTCTCCACTAAGCCATTGTATGACGGATGATATGCTATGGTACGCCTGATTCCAGCAATTTGACCCAAGTGTTTATAAAGCTCGGACTCAAATTGCCTTCCACGATCTGTCACGATGACTGTGGGACACCCGAATCTGGAAATCCAGCCAAGCAGCAGCGTCGTTGCCACTGTTTCAGCTGTGGTGTCGTTAAGCTTTATTGCCTCAGGCCAACGCGTAAACCTATCGACGGCTGTAATATAGGTACTCATGTGATGGTGGTAAGGATCCTATAAAATCTATGTGTATGTTCATAAACCTTCAACTAGGTAATTTGAACTACCTAAGGCAGAAGAAACATGTCGGCTGACCTTTGCGGTGTGGCAAGCTACACAAAAACGAGCCCCTTCTCGGAAACCTTGTTAATAACTCGCCACACATAGCACGCAGCAACCCGCTTGATCGAAGCATTTGTACCGGGGTGACTCAAAGAATGCAAGCTTTTGAAAATCTGGTGACGTAGGTCTTTGGTCACATAAGGTCTGGGCACCCCCGTACTCTCACCGCATATCAGCTCCAAACGTGTACCTGCTAGCAAAACTTTCTTTAGAGATAGAGACGTATTATCATTCAACAGTTTAAGTATTTCAGGGTTCGAATTCTCAGATTTAGCGAGCGCGGTAAGGTCTATGGGCTTAACTATCTTCTCTATGCGAGATAATGTGTCAGCAAACATATTATTCTTTTCTGAAATGTGCCTGATACCTGTCATAAACTGAGGGATAAAGTCTAAGTACCTAAACTATCTTGGCGAACAATTCCTTCCTGGAATTGAAAGCGATTACCAGAGGCTTGTGGTCCGTATAGACTATTACATTCCGTGCCTCGACAATATGGTAAAAATATTTGATAAATAAATTTATTTATTTATCAAATATATAATGAAAATTGTGCATCCTTAAACAGCTGTAAAGCCACCCCTATTGAGGAATCTGATGCATTAGTAACAATAGCTAGCACAGAATAGCCGTCAGGAAGTGCCAACAACGTTGCTCGGCAGAGACTTTCCTTACATACGGCGAAGGTGGTATTCTCCAATTCTGTGAAATGAACTGGGTGAGAACTCTTTACAGAGTTCGTGAGTAAAGCATTAAGTGGAGCTTGGTACTCTGCTGTGCCAAAGATAAATCGCCGGTAAAAATTTACCATCACCAGGAATCTGCTTAGGTCTCAGATGGACCGGAAAGCCCTGGATAGCTTCAACCTTAGAAGGCGATGGCTTTGTCCCCTCAGATGCTGTAACCCAAAAATTTCACCTGAGGTGCACCGAATACGCATTTTGAGGTATTGATCACCACACCAAAATCTCGTAACCGGGTGAAAGCTGCCGAAGATGAATATCATGGGACTGATGACCAGGGGAAACTAAAAAAATAAAAAAAATCGTCAAGATAAGCATAACAGAGTCTAGTCCTCTTAATATCTCATCGACAAACCTTTGAAATATCTGAGCTGCGTTACGAAGACCAAACGTCATAAACAGGAACTCAAACATTCCAAAAGTTGTGGTAATGGCTGTCGTCGCTATATCCTCTTCGCTGACCGGGATCTGGTTGTAAGCCTTCATTAGGTAATAATTGTCGAGAATATTTTACATCCTGCTAGGCTGAGGGAAAAAACCTGGATATGGCGGATTTCATACCTATCCGAAACTGTGTGCGAATAAAGTTTCCTGTAGTCTCCACACGGCTGCCATCCGTTGTCACTTTTGGCGTAAAAATGTAAAGGTGAAGACCAAGGTGAATCAGAAGGTATACCTATACCGCTATATCTCAGCATGTCAGCGACAGGGCCTTAGCAATCATTAACTTGGGGTCGTTTTGATGTGGTGCACGGTATTATGCTTGATTACCTTGGGAAGACCAGATGGACGAGTGATTTCTGGGATGTCACAAAGAATGAGATGAAAATTAGACTAGCCAGAAACAATTTTCACGGAAAATATAGTTTTATTTTTAACAGGCAAAGCCACGGACAAGAGGCTAGTAGTATAATCGAGAAGACGTTGATTACGGTAATCAATAATTAGGTTATAATACGCTAAAAAATCTATTCGAATTATAATTATAATGATTATTATAATAGCCTTAGTAACATCCGTAACAATAAATCGCCAGGTAAAGACACGGGGTAAGTCTAAGTTTAAATTGAAATTCAAATACCCGTACGTGCTAATGTCACTAGCATTAGCTGCACAGAATTGATATTTGTTATTCATAGTTCTTTGAGTACTGACCGTGGGAGGACATAGACGTCGCTACCGGTGTCGAGTAGAAATTGCATCTTTCAACCACGATCAGTGATGAAACAAGCGACCGGAACCTTGGCAATCAGCGGTCGCTACTACAGATTGCATGCTGCGTTTGCCGAAGTGAAGTCGTATGGCTTCTCGCACTTCTTGGCCTGGTTCCCGAACTTCTGATAGGAAGAATGCGATCGCTTGGAGCTGGAACGATTTCGCAAACTACTGCTTGATTTATGCCGGGAGCGGCGTTGCCGATTAACTTGAGACAATAACACCTGCAACTGTTTAGTCAGCTTGGCAATTTGGCGATTCATCGCTTCTGTGGAGCTACCCGGGGCACTGGCGCTCGTAGTCGCTACCATCTGCAGTGTGGACGGGATGACATTATGTATTCGGTCAGCCAGGTCCGCCAAACACTTCCAAGGTTGACGTAGCCTGCGATGCAAATATAGTCTGCGTGCTGCTGGAGAGTCGGCTGGACCATATTGTGCGCAGAAAGTCGTCTGGGATCTGAGGTCCGGTCAAGGTGCTGAAGGTGGCGAAGAAACTGTGACGGCTTTCTATCACTGAGTTCTTCGTGAATCAAGACCTGTTGCACTTTTTTTCCCTTGATGCCGTCAGTCACTTTATTAGCTCGGATTTCAGCTTGTCATATATGCCAGTGGCTGGTCGCTAGATGATTATGTCCTCTACTTCGGCTGCATATTGCGAATCCAGCTGGCCGATGACATAATAAAATTTTGTGAAGTCATAGGTTATATTTGAGATCGGCAACTAAACTATTTGGGGTATACGCACACCAAATTCGCTTTCGACTTCCACCTATTCATCAAACAGACTGACTTGCAGGTTAGCAATGACCCTAAATGCTCCTTCATATTCAGCACTTCGTTGATCAAACCCATTGACTATATATTGAAGCTTATTATTTTTTTCCAAAATAAAATTATATTCTGTATACAATTTTCCCATTGAATTTATTAATTGGGTAATTTCTTGATTCTATGACATCGCAATCGTGTATCTTTCATCATCATATCTTTTATCACAATAGTATGATTTTGTTAACCTCCCACGCAAAAAAGTATATGTCGGTAATATTGTGGCTCTCATACAGATGTACTATGTATGTATGTATTTTGTTTTTTGTTTGATAGGTGACTTGGTCGAGAATAAAGATTTCCAGCGGACAAAAATTTATTTTAAATATTTAAGTAAATTTTTATCCTTTATATATCTATAACACAATCTCCATATCAAAATTATGATAAAATAATTTGTGATAATTTTATTACACTCAGATCATATCGCTGGCCATTATAAATTATGTACAATATTCTAATAAGGCATGTTTGTCCGTAATTTTATTTTTTTATTAATTGCATTGAATAATATGTTTATTCAGATTTACGCTACAAGCTTGTACAACTGTGAAAAAAATTGTTATACGATGTAAAAATTAATAATTATTGTATTGTAATAGTTAATACCTTCTTATTTATATAATAAGGAAAATATATTTATTAACGTGATGTCCAAACAAAACTACCTTCCAAGCTTGTATACTTAAAAAAATCCATGATAGTGATAGAGGGATTAGTTTCTATATGTTTTAGATGTTGTTATAATGTACACTTAGATACATAATATTGTTACTTGTGTTTTCTACAATTACAATGACAGCGTTTTTCTTCGGTGTATTAGTTTTAAGTAGCCTTATAGGGGCTGAGGCAGGTGCGTATAGTAATTAGTTTTTATACCTTTATTGCTATTAATAATATATTAAATTATTCAGAGATCCAATATATACAATAAAATAAATGAATAAAAAAATAATGTAATATTGTGAATTACTGTGATTTTTTTTTCTAGTCAATCGAGTACGTTTAGTAAATCACACTAGCTATGTAATACCCGTGATACAGGAAACGATGAATCGAGTGGAAAAGTTTGGTTTATGGAATTTGAAGCTGGAAGAGGTGACAATAAATATAAAGTAAGTAAGTAAACGATTTTCTTACTTAATAAATAGTCATATATCCCAAAGCCGTTTTAAAGAAAAATTATATAAATCAGATAACTTTTTTTATTATATCAAATATTTAACTATGTCCATTGTTTTAAAATAAACCTTAAATCATTCTAAATTACATAATTCTTCTTCTTTACAGTCAAACTATATTGGGAAAAAGTATTTTAGGTGAGGCTAAGTTAAAAAACGGATTCGTTACATCCATACAGAGCTTAGATTTAATTACAAGTACCGTTCAACAAGTATGGTTGAGCGCTGTCCCAGGGACAGTAGAAGTGCGTTCCACGCTCCGTTTAATAAATATGGAGATGGGATTCGATGTTGAAGCGAATATATACGACGAAAAATACTTTTCATCAGCGGTGATGCTGTATCCGGAAACTCGGATTGCATTTACTGTAAGTGAGCTTTGGTTATAGTTAGAATAATCTCTGCTTGAGGAGTTAATATTCAGATTCTGTTTGTTAGTGGCGATTGCCAGTTTAGGTATTTAAATAACATATATATTTTTTTGTACTAATAAATTTAACTGTGATGAAATGGGACTTTGGACTCTTAATTGCCAGAATCTGTATATTATCTAAATGTCTTTAAATGTCAATGTCTGGAAAAAAGATATCTTTTTTTATTTGCTTCTGTACATATGAGATGTATTTATTATCATTGCAGATATCGAAGAACTTGTTTACTGACACAATTTCCGTGTCAGTTATGCCTAACTTGATCAATCCTAGAACCACGTTGAGACTTCTTCCGGAGGATAGGATCAATGAATTATTACCCCCCTTAGTAAGTGTGTTTCAAATTAACATGTCACATATTTGTCTGATAATAATTAAAGAGTAATTTAATTTATCAGTTTCCTTTCAACTCTTGTTTTGCTAGTACTAATAACTGGAAAAAGTAAAATCTTTTTACGCAGGAGGTTAATATTTGTCAGCCTATGAGGATTCTGGTAAAACACATTATGTGATAATATTTAGAATTTCAGCAAACGAATTTCGGTGTAGAGGATAAGATAACTTTCTCATTATACGATTAATAAGAAAATCTATAGATTCGAGAAAAAAATCCTTTTCACCCCGAGATTCACAAAACACCACGTCATCCTGTGATCGTTATATAAATTTTGATTTTTAGTACGATTGGAACTGCACAGCGAACAGTGTATCTAAATGGGCATCTAACATCTTCCGACCAATAACTCAAGACCTTGTGGATAACGTCTTCCCATTTCCAACTATCTGTTACGACTGTCCAGCTTAATTATTTATGATTGTAAAAATAAATAATAAACTACTTATTTTTTTTATTTTAATTCCACTTTTATTAAAACAATAGGTAAAGGTTTTGTTTTTCTGGTTTGTTTACAAAGTTACTTGAATAAAATTACTAAATATTAAATTTGATGAGTAATTTATAATTTAGCTTAGCTTGTTATAAGACAGTTATAATTAGTACATTTAATTTTAACTCCGATAGAAAAATTGAATTAAATGATAAACTTAGTTTAGTTTTCGTTCTTTCTTAGCTTATATAAATGAAAACTTTAATATAAAATATTAAGAGAACAGAACTTTTGTAAATTGTTATAAACATGTATTTGAAAGAAATTATTATTGGACCAGAACAAAAGAAGTGCTAAGTTTATTACATAAAAAAAAAAACAACCGAATCTCATTTTTTTATATCAGTAAAAGATATATTATAGATTAGAAGCAGAAAAGAATTGGTAATCTTTGGACTTTATATTTTTGTGTAAGAGAAGTGCAAGCGAGCTGGCGTGTAACAGATGATATGTGATCACCGCCACCCGTGAACTCTAGCAACATCCGTGGATTTACAAGAGCGTTGTCGGCCTTGGAGGTAGGAGTATATGCCTTTTTTGAAGGTACTCATGTCGTACCGATCTGGAAATACCGCCGAAGGGAGTTCGTTCCACAGTAGAGTTGTACGAGGAAAACCGACCCTTGAGAACCGCACAGTGGAGGATCGCTACGTATCTAGATGGGTGGTATTGTAGAGATGGCGCATTGTGCGGTGAAGAAATTTGGCAGTAGGCATCAGAGTGAATAATAACTCATCGGAACACTTCCCGTGGTAAATGCGGTAGAAGACGCTCAGAGAAGCAACGTCTCTACGCAATACCAAAGAGTCCAGCCATTCGTATAGCATCGGGATCCCGAAAATCCAAATTGCTCTCTGTTGTATGCGGTCAAATGGTTGAAGTTGATATTGGGGTAATCCGGACCAGAGATGAGAACAGTACTTCATGTGTGGCCGGACCTGCACTTTATAGAGCGCAAGTATTTGGCCTGGTTTGAAATACTACCTCGCTTGGCCTTGCTCTCCAGATGACCACGAAACTGAAGGTAGCTTGAAATGTCGAGACCCAGTATTCTAATACTTGAATTGTTCTCAAAGACCGATGATACATATATACGATAGTGTTGTCTTAGTGGTAAACGCGCAAATTTATAGGGGATTGAACTAAACGTGGTTTAGTTCACCTCACTCAGAGACCATTCTCATGGAGGTCTGTATAGAAGACACAGGTTTCATCTTTTTTGTTGGTTTGGCACTCATCGACATTTTCGTGAGAGAGACCTGCACGACCGGAATATACCGCATCCCCAGTGCTGTCATCCGCATAACAATATATGTTGAGAATATCCAACATATCATTGATGTGCAGGAGTTACAGAATTGGGGATAGCACGCAGCCTTGGGGTACACCAGCGTTCACGGGCTTGGGGTCCGAGAAAAAACCGTCGAGAATGACCTGTATGCTCCACCCAGTGAGGAAGCTGGTGAACCAATTGCACAAACTCTCGGGAAGCCCATAGGAAGGTAGCTTCTAAAGAAGCCCTTTGTGTCATACACTATCGAAGGCTTTCGCCATATCCAGACTAACTGCCAGACCCTCTCCCTTGCTTTCAATAACAGCTGCCCAACGGTGTGTAAGATATAACAGAAGATCACCAGCCGATCGACCATGGCGAAAGCATTATCGCCGGTCATTGACCAACTGGTGTTCCTCGAGGTACGTTAGGAGCTGTCTATTGATTATGCTCTCCATTATTTTGGAGAGAAGAGAGGTAATGGCGATAGGTCTGTAGATAGCTGGGTACGAGCTATCACCTTTTTTAGGGTTCGGATGGACAAGGGCACGCTTCCATGAGACCGGGACTACGCCTTTAAGGTAGATATTTTTTGCCGATAAAATATTTCCGGCTTTAAGCTCTGGCACCGCGGTATGATGAGCGGTGTTATCCCCTGGTCGTCAAAAGTCGAGTTTGAGGCAAAAAGAGTGCCCAAGAGATCGACTTTCTCTTTTGCCGTGTTGGCCAGAGAGTCGTTTCCAGTGTGCAATGGCGGTGGGGATAGCTGGCAAAAGTTTCCCAGAGTGGCTTTGGTAAGCTCCTAGAATTTGCGCTTGCCATTCGGGTGCCTGAACTTTGCTCTATCAATTTTCCTTTTAAAGAATCTGGAGGCATGATTATATTTCCTTTATAGTACTCTAGAATTCGGATTCTTAATAACTAAGGCAATAGCCCAAGCTTGAAATGCCTGCTGTTTACCAAATCACGAACTGCCACCAAGTGGTACCACAGAGTTTGATACAAATAATTCCTTCCCCTGTAGTATCACATCTATTTGATGGGATACGCAATCACTGGGATCATTGGAAGGGAAACTAACTGGTCCCCAAAAAACTCCATTCCATCCCAATCCGCTGACTTGTAGTGCCAAATGCGTCAAGTCGTAGGTCTTGTGCGAGCCGGTCGTTGAATGGACACTACACTCCGTACCAAGCAATGATCAGAAGACCCTAGGGGAGCCCCGAGAGTGACCTGGTACTTTAGTGTAATCAGCAGAAGATCCAACAAAGAAGAAATAACTGTCCTGAAGACAAGGCTGTCCACGTCCGGCAGACGAGTGTGTGTCTTGACCAACTGGGACAAACCATTTGCCAGAGCAAAGTTAAACGCAGATCTCCCCGCGTATTCGGTGGCCCGTCACCCTAGCCAATCGGTATGTTGAGCATTGAAGTCTCTGTGGATTACGACTTCGGCGAAGGGGGTCTGTGAAAGCAGATCTTCAATTTTCGCCTGGACATAGCCCGAGAGTTGACCCGTTTCTGAATTACCATCATGGGACCTGTGGAGGCACACACACACCTAGCCTCTGACATGGTCGTCCATGCCCACGCGCAGCCAAAGTACAGACAGGTTTCGACCTTTTAAAAACATGAAGGCCACGGTAGCAGATACCCTTACGAACACAGATACCTCAGCGTGTGGTATAAAATGATGTTCTAGTTTATATCTGGGGTTTGATAGGTAAGCTGTGTCGCTAGGTTGACATATCTACGTCTCCGTCCAAAACAATAAGGCCAGCTTCGTCGTCTCTAGATGATAGTGGACGACGTTAAAGTTGGAATGAAGTCCCCGGATGTTGCAAAAGTTCATATTTAGAGTAGGGCGGGGTGCCGCTGCGTTGACTCGTCGTTAGCTCTCAGTAAACATAAAAGGCGATACTTTGCCCGCCCCAGATACGACAGGCAGCCCGATCAAAATCCGAGGCTCATGCCCACGATTTTGCTCGAGGTGGGGTTCCCCGGCTTCTTCAAAACCGTTACCCCCCTGGGGTATATTTTTTTGAGGCATCGATTTCATGTTTGGCGGGCGGGGGGAGAGGGCTGGGCTTCCGGATTCGCTCTCGCACCGACGAAACATAACCAAATGAATTTGGTTACTACTCGTCGGTCTTCAATTCAATTTGGTCGGTTAGCTCAATACGAGCTGCAGTCAAATAACTACAGCTAGGCATTACCACTTAAAGACATATATTTGCTTCCTTTTCTTTTATGTCGCCTGTATCATGAGAAATGGTAGACCAGGCCAGACAAAAAAACATATAAATCAATATCTACCTTAAATGTGCCCATTATACATCAAGACCTCTGTATCTGCGCTGGCATTGTAACACCGCCAGGCTTTTGAGTATATATTCTGGATGAAGAAATAAATAATTATAATCATAAATATAATTGTTTTATTAATCTATATTATATAAATATCTATTAGGAATTAGTTTCTAATACCTATTCAATGCCTTATCTGTTAAACTACTACAATGTCGCTATTATGATTATCAATGTAATTTATCAAATTCATATCAACTATAAAATCAAAATGATGATATATAGACGTTAACGTACCTTTTGTATAATATTAATTAAGGTGTCTTAAATATAATTATGCAAAATCTTATATATTGCTTATTGTTGTGCGTGTCAATCGTGAGATGCCAAACCACTAATGTTAATTGGGGTAAGTGTGTTTATTTGATAGGATTAACAAAAAAACCCCAAATGAAAAGTTTCTTATATGTATTTATATTATATTAAATACAGCATACATTTAATGTAAGTAAACTAAGTTTATTAGAATAAAATACTAAATAGTCTTCTAATGTTCAAACAGTGCTGTTTCATTTTAAAAGACCAACTTTTAAGTTTCTGAACGGCTCTTCTCAGCAGAGGGCTGACTACACTGACCTTTAAATATAATAATTGACGATTCAATAATGCATATAAATGCCTACTTGAATGATTGTATTTTGAATTCGAATGCACTACCAAGAGACTTAAACAGACATTTTGTTAATTGTCGTGTTTATACTTGTTTGTATCCTTCAGCTAGCAGAGCCTGCTTGGCCAATGGAAATGACTATTTCACGGAAGTTATGCAGAAGACGATGAACGCTATCGAAACTGACATCAATTGGTGCAACATGAACTTGGATGATATTAATAAATCTGTAAAGTAATATTATTATTTTTATTACAAGATGTTATGTACAAAGAACATTGTATCAAATTACTAAGTAAAAATTTTATTGCAGCAAAAGTTATTACAATTGGCATGTATTGGGTACAATCAGCTACAGAAACGGTTTTGCTGTTTCACTTAAAGGAATACAATTAGCCAACGTGAGAACTATATTCTCCACTAGAAATATAAGCAACACAGCTCACGGGAACTTGTATATTGATGGGACGCTCCAATTGATTGGATTAAAAGTTGGTTTTGATGTCAGAACAAATTTTGCAGGTTCTGATGAACACAATTTCAGCGTTACTAGCGAATATGGAACGATTGGAATAACTTGTTCCGTGGGTTTCGTTTGTACATATTTATATTTTATATTTATTATATATACTTAATATTAATATAAATTTTATAGTTAAATCGTGATTTGGTCACGAATATAACAACCACAAGCACGGGTTATCCTTCAGTACCTGGAGTTCGCACTGTCAAAACGGAGTACCTCCCAGCAAGCAATATAACAGATGTAGTAAATAGAGAAGTATGTACCTATTGAAAATAAATTCCATTTTTTAACATTGAAACAATATTAAAACCTAATGATTTTTTTTGTTTAATGGTAAAAACAGTATAATATAACAAACCATTTTATAAGACTACCATATATAATATGTTATATATTAATAAGATTTGCCAAATATCAGTAATATATAATTATTAACCGTTTCAGTTTACGCCAAATGTAAATACTGTAAGTTTTGAGAAATGGGGAAAGGAGACAATAGCACCGCTCATGCTAAAATATGCCTCAGTGGTTGATTTTCCAGAAATTCGATTAGGAGGATGCTAAATGACAACTTAAATAAAGGATTTGAATTTTTCTTAATTATTTTATATATAATATATATATAATATAGTATTATTATGTTCATGCGCACTTCCTATGTATTTGTTTAATAAATATGAATTAATACAACAAAGCGATCAAATTCAATTTTATATTTATTTATTCTCTGTAATTTTACAACAGAAATATCTTTAATGAATTTAATCTTCTTGCACATTGGAATTTGTAAAACAAATAAATATTCATAGACTAACTACAAGACAATGATCTGTCTAATTGTATAACCATTAAATAATATTATTCTCTCGCAATTTTTTTAATTGTTTATTAACTTTTATATTAAAGTTATCATTCCTCTTATCATTTGTTTGACTTTCCAATTTACTCTTGAGCCGTACGTAGCCGATAACACTAATACGTATATTAACCAAGATTTTTAAAAACATACGTATTTGTGATTAGTAAGCTTTGGAATTAACTTTAACTATGATTATATTCTAATTTTGATTTAATTCTAGAGATCATTTTATACCCATATTTGATATTATGTTTTCTTATTTTCCGTTGCTTTATAAGTACACATTAAAAATTGAACAAAATTGCTGACATTTCCATTTAGAATCATCTATCAGTCAGGTTTTTTAATTCTTTAACATATAAAATTCTATACAATAATTAAAACAATTATAATTATAGCAATTATCAGAGATAAAAATGTAATTACACGATTACATTTTTTTGTTTAGCTCGTATTAGCTATTACGTATTGAAATGATAAAAAAATCTGTATCAGTCGAAGTAAACTTGCCCACCAAGGGTTCCGTACAAATTAGTAGGTTACAAATAGTTCTGGAGTTGAGTTTTAATATCTGTTGAGTGAAAATTCCGGTACAAAAAAATATGTGTTTGAAAATGTCCTAATGAAAAATCTCATATAATGAAAAAGATGTTAGGTAAAAAGGGTTTTTTAATAATCAAATAAATCGAAATGTGATCCCCCATATGAAAGCGATTATAAGTTGAATGGAAGTGAGTGTGGCGTCAATGGTCATAACTAATGTGGATTGAAAATAATTGTGATCGCAAGGCAGGCCAACCAAAATATTAGGTCCTCACATATGAAATTGGCATTCGGTATGGGAGAAACAAAACGAAGAAACTTTTTTAATATAATATTATTATTTAATCAAACTATGAAACATTGCTATCTATGCACTTTTGCCATCTTATAGGTCGTTCATTGATCCGTTTACTAAAAAAAAAATTGGACGGAAATGAATAAAATCTTTGAAGGCGGTTTGGACTGTCCCATCGGAGTTGATTTTTAGAAGTTATCCAAATTTCGAAAAAAATGGTAATCTGTTGGAGCAAGATCTTGGCGGTACGGTGGATATCTTAGACATTCCAATGGAAGGTCTTTTAATTTGGTAGCCGTCTGGTGTGCAGAGTGTGGTCTAGCGTTGTCGTGAAGCAGCATTGGCGTAGAGCGATTGACCAGCCTCGGTTGTTTAGCAGCTAGGTTTTCCCTTATGGTTTGCAATTGTTGACATTAGACGTCTGCTGTAATCGTTTGGCCAGATTTAAGAAAACTGTTATGAACGACACCAGCACTATTCCACCAAACTCTTACAAGTATCTTTTTTTTTATATTTATTTGATATTTACGAAAAAACAGAGGAAAAAAGAAATGAATAAAGGATAACCAAACACAAATACATGTGTAAATAGCTGTATAAATTTGAAAAAGAGGAAAAATTTGTGATTAAAGTGGTTAGTACGATACAACGCCAATTTCATATGTAATGACCTAATAATTTTTTTTTAAATTAGCAAGTTAAAATGTTTGTTTATAGGAATTTCGGAGGATATTGAGTTATACATCATATTCAAATTCTGCGCCTAATGAGTCGGTTTTTTTTAGACTTTAGTTATACGGTTCCAAAGAATAGTAGAAAACCGGTTATTGGCTAATCTTTTAAACTGAATTATTTAAACTTTTACATCATTTTATACCTCATGCCGGAGTATCTGTGTTTGTAAGAAATGTATCTGGTGCAGTGGAGTTGGCTATCGTGCGAGTTTACGCGGACGCATAACTATCAACGCCTGATTGTCTTACAATTGCTTGTTACGGTGGCGCCCATAACATTTCTACGTCGTACAGAAAGTGTGACTCGATGCGTCTAGCACTAAAAGCTAACAAATTAGAAAATAAACTTCTATGCAACCTAATCAGGGGGGCAGGTTTTTAATAGTGATTCTTTTGGTGTTCATTGTAGTCATCATAACTGTTGCTGTAGTACTGGAGGGAATGGATATATTTATACCTAGTTCTGTAGTAAAAAACACCGCCCTGGTTTAATTGGTACTGCAAACGTCAAAATCGTGTTTTAAAGTAACTTAGAAAGTAGCAAACGACAGACTTATCGTGGATGTCGGTTCTATAGATGACAAAAAATTCGACAAAATTCCAATTGTGCTGCTTCTGTAATTAATTCCAGAGCTAACGAGTCTATTTCAGCACTCGAATTTAAAGATGTCGCCTCAACTCAACTTGAGGATTGCCTTTGTTCATCCCATCTCTAAAACAGATGATATATCAAACCCAGTTTACCATTGGTGTATTGCTTATTTCCTTTCTGCTATTCAAATTAATGGAGAATATAATAAATATTCAGTTTCCTTAAGGATTACAAGTTAAAACAACTTTCGTCCTGGTTAATTAGTTTGCGAGTTTTTTGTGTACCTACCTAACATGGCGATGGGTGGCGGGAATTGAAAATAAAGGAGGGGACCTGAGCTTGAACGTCAAATCGATGTTCCTTTTCAACCGCATTTATCTTGTGTAGTATTCTGAACAACTCGATTTGATTTCCGCCATTTGACCTTTTACATCTGTGAGGTTCTCAGCATCACTGAGATGTGTTTCCAGATTGATATATCATAGTTGCCTTAGAAATGAGCTCCTATTCCCTATCCCTATTCCTATTCCCTCTCTTAATAACTGACAACACTCTTCTAATATACCATATTCAAGAGAACGTCGGCAATAGTGATTAATTACCAGCAGATGACCTCCACGCTCATTTGCCCGTTTTTTTCATGGATATAAAAAACCTTTTTAAGGCCTCTGAGCTTTTCCTAAAATATATCGAAGTTTTAACGGATCACCTGGTATTAGTTTGTCAAGGATAGATTTTGATGAATTTTAAATGCAATAGTTTCACAGCCATCTTTGATTTTGCTTTGAGTGTATAAGACCCCTCGGCCAATGCAGTCTGTTAACGAATTTAGGTAGTCATTGGACTAAACTTAATTTCTACTACTAAATGTTAACAAGTAAAACGGATGATCATTACAGTATAAAAACACAAACACATTCACGAAACGAAATATTCAATATAAGTATTAAGCTCTTAAGATAAATTGATAACACATAATATTTATAAAGGGAATGTACTATAAATGATAATACGTGTGTAATATGTTGACGATCAATAAATTTTGAATTATGTTCAGTATGAATATGCATTTTTATTATAAAACTTAGTATGCGTATAAACGCCTTGATAACAACATGTTATCCCTTGCACTTATAGTTATATTGTCCATTTTATTGGTATTGTTTTACGATTTTTCAAATAGAGGGACCAGACTTATTAAGAAGATACCGGGTCCCAAAGGATATCCCATGATCGGGAATACCATACATTTTATTTTAACACCAGGTATGTCTGTCTTTACTATTCGAAAATGATTCTACTTATTTTAGTTCTAAATAATTGAAGTATAATATTAGCACGTACCACGTTAATAAATAATATTTTTATTCCATTTGTCACAATTTAATGGTTTTTAAGTTTCATAACAATTCTTTAAAATAAACCTATATTAAGAATTTATTACTAGCAAGTATTGCGAGATGAGATGCCCTATCTAGTAGTCTGATGTGTAGTCTGTTTTCTCGTAAGGACGATAGGTACCTAGATAAAAAAATATAATGAAAAAAAAGATTTTAAAATAGTGATATTTTTAAGGCAGGATTTGATTACAAGAAAATAAATTGCTGTTTTATTTAAATAATATTATACGTAATAAAGTACTGTTGCAAGTAATGTCATGTGGGTTATTTTGCGAGAAAAAACCAGAAGAGTAATAACATTTAATTGTTATCGCACCACGTTATATGTTATATATTAGTAATCATAATATTTATTACATATCTAATGTTTCAGAAAAACTTTTTCTGTTTTTACGGAAAATATGTAAGGATTATGGAGAAATAAATCAAATTTACGCATTTCGTATCCAGGCTGTGAATGTTTCTAATCCGCAAGATGTCGAGGTATTGAATTAATTATAACAAAACAAAACGCAATAAGAACTAAGGACTACACAACTGTATATTTCAAGTTTATAATAATATGAAATATTAGTAAAGTAGTATTTTGCCTAAAGTAAAAATGTATACATAATTATATGAGGTTTTCACAGTTATATTACTTAGGACTACAGTAGTTTTTATAATATATATATATCTATATAATAAACTAAATTATACAAATTAAATATGTATTGTCAAAATGGTACATCATTACCTATTTGGTAGGTTAAATCCACCCCTCTAAACTATACTTGGTAATTTTTATTTGTACTTCGATAACGATGACATTTAGAAAGAACTGACTTCAAAATTTATCTGTATTGTAATTAATATTATGTTATATACTATATTTATATAAAAAAAATATTAATATAATATTTATAGTAAGAGTTCGATCGTAAAAAGACATTTAAAAGATTTGAGAATATTGATTATTAGTATTTTTTTATATTAGTTGATATAGAAAAACCAGTTATTTATTTAGGAGTCTAAAAAGAATAACTTATTCTAATTGAATTAACGTTTATGATAACTCGTCTTACAAATTTCAGACAATACTGTCTTCGACGAGGTATATTGACAAAACGGAACCCTATACTTTCCTTAAACCGTGGTTAGGCGAGGGGCTACTTACCAGCAATGGTAATATAAACTGTTTAACTACAATTGTTGCAAATATCTATACATAGTGATTTGAGTGGAACCAAAATATACATAAAACACTTTATGTGAAAGTTTGACATAATTCAACAAAATACACCTACTTTCTTGATTTCAAAAAATTCAAAAAAAATGTAATTATTTTATTTTAGGTCACAAATGGCATCAAAGAAGAAAATTGTTGACAAAAGCCTTCCATTTTAATGTTCTAAAAAAATATTCAAGAACATTTATCGAACAGACCGATGTGTTCATCAAAAAGGTACACGAAGAGACCAAAAATTCACAAACTGATCTATTGCCTCTTATAAGTTCAGCTACCCTGCATATTATGTGCGGTTAGTATCAAATATATATCATTTTATAATTACATCAATATAAAATTATTTATTTTTTTACGAACCCTTATTATATAGAAACTGCTATGGGTACCTCGATGGATGAAGGGATTGAATCAGTAACGAAAAAATACCTCAAATCCATACATATAGTTGGGGAAGCTGTTGTTGAAAGAATTTGCAGAGTGTGGCTTTATTATGAAAGTTTATTTAGAATGACCAGTTTGGCGGAAACGCAGAAGCAAGCTCTCAAAGACTTACATACCTTCACAAACAAAATAATAACAGATAGAAAAGAACAGATAAAAGACATTGATGTAAATAAATATATTGATAACGATACTCATATGTATGATACAAAAGGAAGATTGGCAATGTTGGATCTGCTATTAGAGAATGCGAAATCAGGTAATATAGACTTAGATGGCATTAGAGAAGAAGTTGATACATTTATGTTTGAGGTAAGAATTTTTTTGATTTTAATGATACTAAAATGAATGTAAAACATTTTTTTATTTACAATTGTGTTTCCTTTCAGGGACACGATACTATAGCAATGGCGTTATCATTTTTTATTATGGCGATAGCGAATGAACCAACTGTTCAAGTAAATAATGCACCCTTTATTTTTATCTGACTTCTACCTAAATTACTTCAATTTCCCTCCGAATCTTATGTGTGATAACTATTGTTTAGTAATAAATCGTCTTTATCAGGAAAAAATATATGAAGAAATGAAGGATATCTTTGGTGATTCTCAACGATTAGCAACGATGTCCGATTTGAATGAGATGAAATATTTAGAGTGCTGTATTAAGGAGTCATTGCGATTATATCCAAGCGTACCATTCATTGGAAGATATGTGAACGAAGAGATTGTGTTAAGTATGTATACAATTAGAATAAGCTTTCTTTAGGACGTAATTATTTTTACACCTTAATATGCATAATATTAGATTTTACTTCGACTATCGTTTGTCACATACTATAATTTTGTTTATTTAATTTCAGTCAAAACTAATAAATTGCAATGTAGATATTCAATATATATTTTGCTATCTGAAATGAATTTCTATAAACTAATTTGTATGGAATAAGTCTCACACCTAGTTATTTGATATGTATATTTCGGGAACACACTCTTACGAAAATTTTAATGTTTAAGGTAGTACAGTCTAATTGTAGTCATTAGACTGCCGATCGTATTCAGTTGGTTTTAAAAAATACTTAGCTTATAGGCACTTAGCTTAGCTATTAGGTAGGAAATATAGCTTAGTTTTGTAAGGTTAGAGAGAAGGAAAGATGCCTAAACCTCTATCTTTCTCTGTCTAGTGATAGTGTTCCACACCCTTCGCCATTCTTCAAGTGCTTTAATTCCTCCGCATCTTCTATATTGTTGCTTGTTTTGGTGTAATCAATAGGAGAACTAGATAAAGTATTTTTTTTCATTCTCTGTGAGCTTCTTTCGTCTTCGTCCCTTAACTGTGGCAATGCTTCGGCAATTTTCCGTATTTGTAAAAATATGTGGTTCATGTCTATCTTAATACATCATCTTATGAAAATTCAATAGAGATTAGTTAATTTCTAATAAAATACATTTAATTATAAAAAAATTGCATTGTATGTAATCAGTCCAACTTAAATTAATAAACGTATATATATTTATGTTTTTATTTTGGAAATTATACAAGTATCTATTATAAAATCATAATTGTTAACATTTAATTGAGGTAGTCAAGACGTCCCATATATAAAATATATTGATGCTATATAAATAAAGTTAATATGAATAAAAATAATAATCGTATAATATTATGTGGTATATAATAAATTAAGCGAAGTATAAATATTTTTATAATATATTAATAATAAGTGAAATATCTTTAAATCTTTTATCGCTTTGTATCATTTAATTTATAATGTAACTAATAATGCTGGTTTATTACTTGTAGGTATTAAAAATATACACAACATTATTAATCACTTTGATCTTCTGTATCTTTTACAATGTCCCAATACAATAAGTGTATCATAAAAGATTTTCCGGTGTTTTTATAAAGACATAAAAAATAATTTGTATTTTATGGTTTATTACATAAAAGAACATTGTTATAAAAATATTATATTATAAAAACATTATTATTTTGTAACTTAAATTATCTTAATGACTTAAAAGAGTATAACTTTTAACTTTTATAAGAAATAATATTGTTAATGAATTTCTACAATTACAATTGTTTGATAAATAAATACAACATTGAAATAAATGGATTGTGATTCCACAATTATCTATATATATATTTATCGATGCATAGGTGACCTTATATACAGAGTACTTCGAACTTAATTTGAATAATTAATATTTAAATACTGTTCCAGGTGGATACAGAGTGCCAGTGAATTCATATATTTACATTTTAATATATGACATGCACAGACGCCCCGATCTTTTTACGGATCCCGAAAAATTTATTCCAGAGAGATTTTTGCCAGAAAACTGTCTGAATCGGCACCCTTACGCCTACATTCCCTTCAGTGCTGGACCCAGGAATTGTATAGGTATAATAGATTTAATAATAGATTTAGTGTTTAATATTTTATTGTATGGTAAAATAGTTTTAAAAGCTAAATTTAGTCCAATACATCTCCTCAATGTTTTCGTTGTAATTGTTTTACACTTATTAGTAAAACTAATATTTTATTACATTTTATAGGTCAGAAGTTTGCGATGCTCGAAATGAAGACAGTTGTGTCTAGCTTAATACGACAGTTTTTTATTAAACCCGTAACGAAGCCTTCGGATCTTCGATTCAGAGCGGACCTTGTATTGCGTACCACTCATCCTATTTATGTACAATTTAGACAAAGAAAATAACTTTCCACTTATTATAACTAGTTAATCGATTAATAGTTATATGATATTACATAGTTGCTATTTCTGTGTGTAGACTTCTTTGAACTTTCGTCCTCCAAAATATCTGTAAAAACAAAAAATGTCATGTAGTTTAAATTAAAACACATCACTCGATAAAAAAGAGGTTGTCAGTTTTTAATTTGAAATTATAAAAATATGTGTATTAAATATGTTGGGTAAAAAAATATGTTCATATTTTTTTTTGTTTGTATGTATCTGTTCATCAAGCAACAAACCATACAGACATCACACTTAAACAAGACGGGAGTGGTTCTAATATGTTGCTGCCATATATGATATTGTATTCTATAAAACACGGTCATTTACATGTTGTAGTGTTAGCGAAGTCAGTATATGTAGGACAAAGTCTATTTGGATAATATTCTCATTTTGTGAGGAAAACAAAAAATTACGTTGTTTAAATATTAAGTCGTGCTAAAAGGTTTATTATTTGAGTTAAAGGAAATGATGTCGCCGGTTATAGTTGGTGTTGTTAAAATAGTTATTTTAGGTAAATGGTCATCTTTTGACCCACAGCTAAAACAGAAAAAAAAATGAAATTGCTGCAATAACATAGTATTTACATTGATGGTTGAGTGATGATATTTTTGCTGGATGGCCGAAAAAAAAAATTGTCTTTTTAGAATTACATTTAATTAATTTTACATTAGAAACAAACATTAGAAAAGTTCAATTTCACCCCCTTTTTAAAGAGATTTAGCGGTGTGTTCTAGACTTTTTTTCCCACTTTGAATATTGCTTAAGTGATACTGGTATTGACTAGTGATCACTTGTGTACGTCAAATGGGCGTGTCTATTTTGATACCACGAAATAAGCCGTCCTGTAAAAACACTGTTCAACTTATTTTAAGGCTACTAGTTTTCCAAACGCATCCTGGTCTAAAAACCACACAACAAAATCAGCTGGGTATTTCTTTATTGAGATCACTGTGTCACAATTGTCAGTATTTATTGATATTTTAACCAATACACACGATACATTTTATAATACTAGGGGCGCCAACAGACCCTCAATTTCGACTCGCTGCGCTAGCGAAATTTCGGGTGCCGCTTGCATATTGAGCGAAGCGATTTCAGTGTAATGACTCATCGTTGTGGACAATGTCGGTATGTAGGAGATTTCATTGTAAAGCAAATTTTTCTCGCGATTTTTTTTCCCATTGAGTTTAATGGGATATCAGTTTATTGCTCAACGACATGACATTTTTCATTTTTTTTAAATCATCACCTATCGTGTGTCTTTTTGATTGCAAAATTTCATAATTTTCGGTCAAGTAGTTTTCGAGCCTATTCGTGACAAAGAATGTGAAAAAGTCTCCAGTAGAGCGCTCCGCTCGTGTCGCTCGCTTCGCTCAATTATATATAATAATGAATCATATATATATATATATTCATAGAAAAGACTAAAACTTTCAGAGGATTCGTGAAATTGTTAAGGCATGTCAGTGAGCATGGAGACCAAAAAGGTATAGGTTTTGAACATATTTTATCATTTATTAAGAATAAAATTTACTTATTATAAAATAATATCTACCTTAAGCGCCTTTCTAAATTTAGTCGACATGAGACTGAAGAGGATAGGATTGAGGACGATGCTGAGCCATCCATTGATGATGCATGCTTGGAAAACCCAGTACTGTAAAAAATATGTATTCTATAATAGTAGATGTATACATATAAAAAATAAAACTACTAAGTAACTTACCATAGTGACGTGCGTTTGCTCTGCAAGTTTGTAAAAACAGAATAAAATCCGTATGCAAAAATATGGCAACTGGCAGAACAGGAACGAGAATGTCATAGCTACTGTTGGGAATAGAAAAAGGTATATAAATATATATTTAACTTTATTTCACTAGATTAATATGTTAAGGTTTTGTATTAAGTTTTGACTTAGTTCAAAATGCAGTGTAAATTGATTAATTTGTTTGAATTATTAATAGATATACATAAATATTAAATCAACTTACTAAGAAGCTTGTTCACTCTCGTCCTATTACTTTTCCGTTTAAGTATGCTATTTCTTAAATTATTCTTCTCATTATTTTTTATCTTCAATGCAATGCTAATATATACGTATAACATAACAGTCAGTGGAATAATAAATGTTACAATCGCAAGGATACCATTAATCATTTTTGTATATTTAGATGGTACAGAATAACATAACCCAATGTGATCCCTCCTAATAAACTTCATGGTTATAACCTCAGATAATGTTTCCGTCAAAGCTATGACCCATATCAGCGCCATCATACTACTGACCCTTCTTATGGGAGACGAATATTTCAAGACGAGTGGATGCCATATTCCTATATATCTCTCTATTGCTAATATTGTCATGATTAAAATGCTAGTATTCCACAGGAGTAGTACAAAGAAATAATGAAGTCTACATGTCATATCGCCGTACCCGTTCATTTCTTTTGAATATGCATACAACATGTCGGGAATGATCCCGAATGAGACTATGGCGTCAGAAAACGACATGTTAAAAAGATAGAAATTTGTTATCGTATGCATTGTCTTCTCGTTATAAATAACGACACAGGTGATCATATTTCCTATAAGACCCATTATAAATATAATACCAAGTATTACACACAATAATAATTTTAACCAACGAGGATCATTTCTTAGTAACGTCGTCATAATTACTCCAAATTCCTCCGAGTCCTCGCTGATGTTTGTGGATGTATTATACATTATTCCTTTTTATCGTAGTTTTATGGATTGGAACAGTTGTTATCTTTCTTCCTCTTAACTCACATTAAAATGGATTTCTTATGTGTACATGCTTTATCCCATAGTTAACAAGGGTAAGTTACTTATTTGCTTCACCATTAACTGATTATCAAAAATTTCTAGCTTAATTCAAAAAATATTATATGGTTATAATTTATATTAAACCCTGTAAATATATACATATGTATAATTATATTACATGGTTAATTCCACTTAGAATATAAATATGAATTGATGACTTGCCATTTATATATTTTGATATAATATCTAAAGTCGGTAAAAAAATTAAAGAAATTAACACATGATTTGAACGAAATACAAAATATATTACGATTATTTGGAAGTTATGATATGAGAGGTTACATTTTTAATAAAATCTCATCACTTTAAATGTACATGATTTTAAACACATGCAAAACCACATACATATTTAATTAGACAAAGAATTTTCTTATTCTATTAATAATAGACTTCCCATCGATATTGAACCTCTACTAGAGATGCGTTCAAGAAACCTTGATGGTATTGTTAAGAGATACCGGTCACTTTGCTTCTACTTTTTTACTATTCATTTAAGGAAAAAGCATCTCCACTAAACTATCTACGTTTGTTTAAAGAAACAAGATGAAAATAGGCACAACACTAGGCTTATAGTAACTTATAGTCCGCCCACGCACACCTGATCGTCGACTAAAATAAAAATAGTTACACACACCAGATAAAAGAATTATCTCTTTTTATTAAAGACAAAACAAACAACCATATTTACAAACGTAGTTATCAAAAGATTTTATATAAATTTAATTCTAATTATAAACATTTAGTAACCTAATATAGTATTGTGAAACAGTTTTTTTTATAACAATATTAATACATTAGAGTAGTTCATATGCAATTGAACAGTTTTTCATTTTCCTAAGGATGAAAATTGAATAATTTTTATTCTCGCAATTACAACTTAAAGTGCAGAGGAAAAACCTAAACGGCAATGACTTCTGGCAATCGCTTTCCTTGTATTTTCGTTATCCATATTACCTGTGAAAATAATAAATATTTTTTATTTACATTAATAAATTAAGTATCACCAATTATTTGTAAGTACTTCCTTTGTTCCCCCATCCTTTGACTCAAATGATAAGTTAGTCAAAATTTATACAATTTATACATTTTTAGTTTCATTATAAGTAAATCTAAAACCAATTCTTATTTAACCATAAATATAAGAGAATATTTGTATGAACAAAGCAATAACCATACTAAATTTTATCAAAAATTGTATTTAATATATGCAGATATGCTTCTGTTATCTAAAGAAGGGCGTTTAACGTTCAAAACATTAGAATTACTATTTTATATTTGACAAACAACCTAACTGACGGAAAATGCCATCGTCTATGGACACTTGCAAAATTAAAATGTTTTACGTTACATTACCACTGTTGACGAACGGCGAGGGGTATTGGAGATTATGATCCACTGTGAGAAAGAGGGCTTTGGTCAGCACGAATTAACACGGCAATAATTACTTGATAGAGAACTACTGTGGGAGAGTGGTGAATTCCATCACAGCCAGCCGTTATACGAACACAGTCTAGTGTCAGTCAGTTCAACGAGGCCTTACCAACTCAAAATTACTAATTATAATATAATAATCGATTTAAAAAACATGTTCTTGAATACACTTTCGAAGAATTTCAAGACCCGGTCTAATTCATCTTGAGAATTATAAAAGCATAACATTCCTTGTAAATATATCCATTTACTCTAGGATAAAGTATCCGGAGTAAGAACATGAAGGACATGATCGTTGGTAGAAAAAAAATATCTCCAAAAAGGCTTAATAACATAAAATAATGGAATCGGATAATGTGTGGAGGAGACGCGGGTCTAAACGAGTTTACGTTAAATGTCCTTTTCTATTTACTCTGTAACATTTAATATTCAAATTCAAATTCAAAATATCTTTATTACACGCACTTATTAAGTTAATAAGGTTTAGTATAGTCAGTCTGTGAGTAAGATACTAGCTCGGAATGTTCGGAATGCCGGTTTGGAATAATCACCGCCAACGCCTAAACTTTTATTAATCTCATTACATACAAATTGTTAATCTTATATCTATTATGTATATACTTTATACTTATCTTCATAAAAGCAGTATCTGCACAGGTTTTATTTCTGATTAAGGTTGTTTCTATTACTGGGTTTATATTACATAAGAATATAATTTTTCGCTCTTATATATCTAAGCGAGATTTTAAATAGGTATAATCAAATCAAAATATAGCAAATACGAATTATTTCTCGAGCCTTATAGTATCAAAGATTAGAGCGTTGGAACATACTAAAAAAATATATCCTGTTTTATAATACCTATTAGTATAGATAAGAACGCTAATATTTACATTTTTATTTTGTCGGTTAAGATTTTTATCTAAAATACAAATGGTTCTTCTTATATCTAGAGGCGAAGGATGGGTGCGTGTATTCCGGCTTTCTCACTCACATGACAGTGTGTAATGTAGCTATAGTCTGTTACCACCCCAGTCGAGCCAGTCCATTCTAGTCCCTACAGTACAAATAAATTTAATAAGAACAATATTAAAACTCATACCTTTAAAGCTTTTCTAAATTTAGAAGACATTAGACTGAATAGTATAGGGTTCAAGATGCTGCTCAACCAACTATTTATTAGAACTAATCTGTAACCCGTTGCCCAAATCTGGAAAAAAACGATTAACTTATAAATATTGCATTGATTATATGAAACACAATTATAAGTCAAGGTCTTAGATATGGATTCTATGGTCTTTGAATGTTATCATTCAATGATTTTATAATCATTCAGAATTCGAATCTGCAAACCTCTAGAACAATTTTCCCAGCGCTTAATAAACTGAGCTATGGTACCGGTGTTCTCGTTGATGTAGACCATGTAATCTTCACTAAAAGATAGGTAACGTTAAGATTTTTTATTTTTTTTTACCTGTTTACGTTTTCTATTGTTTTGATTTAAGATTTCGCAAAATTATTAGGGACTGGCGGGTCTACTTTACGGATATTCGTGTCATAAAATGTTATTAGTTTTTTTTTTATGTAGTATTATAAGCCAAGATATACTATCTTGGCTTATAAATTTACAAACTATTTGACGTATAATTAACATTAAAAAAAAATCCGTGCCCGCAGGGGGACACGCGTGGGTAGATCTCGTGTGTAACTCATTTAAAATATAACTCACTACCTAAGAATAATACATGATGCCGTTGTTTACATCAAAAATTTTCAAGCAAAAAGCGGTTTTAATTTTTTTTCTCAGAAAAGGTATCTTTTTTGGAAATACTTTTGATACTTAAATTTAGAGTAAAAAATAACCTTTCTATTAAAAATATTTGCGAGGAGGGAATGTTTACCAGAAAAAAGTTGCCGTGGTTTTACCTACCTAAAATTTACAAGCTAAAAGTGGTTTTAATTTTTTTTCTCGGAAACGGTACCTTTTACGGAAAAACTTTTAGTACTTAAATTTAGAGTAAAAAATAACCTTTCTATTAAAAATACTTGTGATGCAAGAATGTTTACCAGAAAAAAGTTATGATTTTTTTTCCAAAAATTTTCGGTTTTTTTACCCCCACCCCTAAGTTATTGAAGTTAGGTTTTCGGTTTATCTACATTAGTTATAGGTATTTATCAAAGACATCATATAATATGAACGCGATTGATCTCCTTTGTATAGGGACAAAGTTATGGTCGAAAAACTGAAATCAGAAAAAGTGAGGCCCTAGCGCCCCCTGTGACCGGATTTCTCTGGTTAACGAACTTGACCTTCATTTTTAGATGTTTGATTTTTGTACGCAGTTTCGCTCGGATCACTAATCCGAGCGAAACTGCGGCCGCTATCGTGCTGACAAAAGTCGAATCTGGACGCACGCACGCATATATATATATATATATATATATATATATAAACTTTTTGACCAATGGTCATTTCGGACTCAGGCGGTCATAAGAAGACCTCCTGTGAAGAATTTTTTCCAAAATTCGAAAGTAGGGGACAAATGAATGGGTAGACCGAATTCTTCGAGGTCTACCCAAAAACATAATTTATGCCACTTAAAGGATAGGGGTATACTATTATATATACTATGCAGATATGCATTTAAAAGATTACGAATTTTTTTTTATAAAAATTCATAAGTTTAAAATTTTAATATAATTATAGCCTAAATATTTTTTTTCATAAAAAATTTTGATAGTTTTAAATATAAATCTAAAATCAATGTCATCCTATGAGCTAATAACCACCACAACACAAAATTAAATTTTCATCAAAATTTATCAAGGAGTTCTTGTATTGTGTTTATAGCACAAACCAATTGTAGAAAACCAAACAATAGAAAATAGGTGGATATAAAAAGTACCCTATACCCTATATTTTATTACAAATTGCTTGGTCGTAGTTTATAGTTATACAATATAGATTATATTGCATAGATAAATGGTTTGAAGTGTTGAGAGGCAAAAGATAAGTGACAACGACAAAAACTTCAAATGATTTAACTTTACATTGGAAAGTAAACTGTTTGTTTGGTAACACAAAAACTCTTAAATTATTGTTATTTGACAGGTAAAACAATTTAGAATAAATAGTTAAATAAAACAAAAGTCAGCATTACCTTGTTATGTTACTCTTATAATTTATATTTTATACTTTATATAGGTACTTGAAATAAATGTTATCACTTGGCCGTCTATCACTTATATTCATATTCATATTTATTTGGTAATATTTTTGGTTTACAATGTTCTTAAAACTATTTCCAAAAATATAAATTTGCCGGTTAAGGCGTCCCAAATCAGTCGTCAAAAGTATCATTTACACTTCACTACATTAATTAACATTCTCTGATAGATGTTGATAACTATATCAATTAAAATATTCAAATAATTATAATTAAACTAAAATGTCAAAAATGTAAAGAAAAAAAAAATAATAAATAAATAATTTAAAAAAAAAAAGTAAAATACCGAAATCATAATAATAAATTTAAAATACGAGTGTCATTAAAATATTTGTATGTCAATATTATTCAAATTATCCTTTAAAAATTCGTCATAACTATAATAAACCTTTGAAGTCAACATTTGTTTAATCTTATTATAAAAAATAGTGTCCTTTTTAATTTCTTTACTTTGATTTGGTAACTTATTGGTTTGGTAACTTACTCATTGAATGTGGAGTATGTTTTTTAAGTCTTTTGTAAAATAATTCAGTATTTGTGTATTAGGAATATTAATTCTTCCTTCGGCTATAGGCTATCCTATTGTTAAAAAATTTGGTGTATAAGATATCCGATTTTAAATAATGTTTTGCATACGTTACTCTTATTTTTGTTACATTTATCAGTTTAAAAAATATAATCTTAGTGAAAACAAATATGACTAATTTATGTACCTAGCTGATTCGCGCCCGCTACGCCGGGCACACTGTTAATTTGGATGAAAACTTAGGTTGCTATGGTAACCGTTGTCATAGTACGAGGGGAGGTCCAAAAGTTCGTGGAATGAAAGGGATCTAAATAAAATAAAACAACAAAACTATTTTTCCTTTTCAATATAATCACCCTTAAGCTCAATACATTTATTACACCTATGAATTAATTTTTCTAAACCACTATAAAAATATGTTTTATCTTTTAGTTCAAAATGAGCCGAAATTTCCTCCCTTACCTCATTGTCGTCGGAAAATTTCCTTCCCCTTAAGTCTTTTTTTTAAATTAGGGAATAAAAAAAAGTCACTTGGGGCCAGATCTGGACTGTAGGGTGGGTGAACTAGGGATTCGAACCCATGCGTGGGCAGAGCAGCCATTGCAATTCTGTTCTTGTGTTGTCTTGCAAGAGCAACACAACCTTTGTCAATTTACCTCGCCGGTTTTCCTTGATGGCATCCTTTAATTTTTCTAATATCGTTGCGTAGTATTCTCCGGTTATAGTCCTTCTCTTTTCTTTGTAATCAATCAAGATTATCCCCTCACAATCCCAAAAAACAGTAGCCATCATCTTTCCAGCCGACTCCGTCACCTTGAATTTCTTTGGCGGTTGTGTCCCCTTTTTATGCCATTGCATGGACTCTTGTTTGGACTCAAAGTGATGAACCCATGTTTCATCTCCCGTAACAATTCGGTCCAAAATCTGTGCTGGTTTATCTCCACACAACTCCAAAAAATGTTTTGAAGCATCGACGCGCTGCTCTTTCTGAAATGGCGTGAGCATTCTCGGATGGGTATCTTGCACTGACTTTTGTCATACCCAGGTGATCATGTAGGATTCGCAAAATGGTGGTATCTGATACTCCAACTATTGCAGATAATTGTTTTTTCTTCAAACGGGCATCCTCTAGTACAATTTTCTCCACTTTTTCGACGATGTCCGATGTGGTGGCCTCACCTGGCCTTCCCGAGCGGGGTTCGTCTTCAATTGACTCTCGACCATGTTTACTCGAGCACTGTTTCCTATAAGCGACTCCCATTTCATTCAAAATGGTTTGAGCGTTCTTTCCTTGCTTGGTAATGAATTTTATCACAGCGCGGTGTTAAATTTTCTACATAGTATCAGTTTTCTTCCGGATTGACTTGTTCTGCTGGCGACTGTTCGTAAACGAATGACGCATGAGTCTTCGATTCGTATGACACCAAGCGAGCGCCCCTACCCCCGCTCCATCCTCTCCATTCCACGACCTCTTGGACCTCCCCTCGTATCTGTTATCATCGTAACCGTTGTTATGGTAACCGCGTTAAGTGTATAGCTTCTACAGATTTTAAACGTGGTGAAATGCAAAAAGTTGAAATCCGTTGGTATAGGAATTAGGTAAAATCCGTTCTTAGTGGACGTCTACGTTAAAAAAGTAGTAACTAAGTAAAATTGTAAGTTAATCGGACGGATGGTTTCGGAGTTTCCGTGATGAGATAGTCAGTGGTAAATCGCTTATATATGTATAATATAGATAGATATCTATTTAAATCATTTCAAATATAAGCTTTGTTGCTTTGCACCAATCACGTTAACGGGAAGACGAGATGTAGGTGCCTATCAATAAGTAAATAAGTCATCTACCTCCAACGGTTTTTTAGTTCCGTGCATAGAGTTCAAGATGCACATAAAACTGCTCTTAATAATTTAGCAACCGATCGCAGGTTGCTAAATGATATATCTGTAATAACATTTTTTAAACATATGTAAATACAGCTTAATGTAATAAAAATAAAAAAACTAATTACTAACCGTCTCCAACTGCATAAGTTGTTGCATATTATATGCAAATATGAGTATCCGAAGTGTACAGAATGGTAACCAACAAATCACGAAAGATACTGTCATGGCAACTAAAATACAAGATATGGATGTGTAAAAAAATAATAAGCAAAAGTTAATAAACTATTAAAAATATAATATAATATCATAAAATATTTTGTTTACCCAGAAGTTTGTACATTCTGCCACTATTACTTCTGTGGTTAAATGTGTTCCTTTCCAAATTTACTTTGTCATTAACGTTCACTTTGAACGCTATCATAGAATAAACAAAGAGCAGAATTGCCAACGGAATGACAAACGAAACTAGAGCTAAAATACCATTGATCACCCTTGCATATTGCGTTGGTACTGTGTAACATATTAACAATGTCTTGCATTTTATTAAGCTTACAGTCGGTATTTCCAATGCTGTCTCCAAAATTGCAATTATCCATATCGCTGCTATAATTATTTTCAATGGCGGAACATTCTTCAAACGTAGAGGAGAACATATAGCTACGTATCTCTCAATTGACAATATTATCATAACTAAAATACTGTTATTCCACAGGAACAATGTAAACGCGTAATGCATCTTGCAAGCAATATCTCCATATAATAGTCCATCGCTAAAATACACAAATAGTTTTATAACAATACCTAAGCAGGCAAATGCATCGGAAATCGCCATATTAAATAGATAGAAATTCGTTGCTGTGTGCAACGTTTTAACATAGTATATGACTATACTAGTCAAGACATTTCCAGTGAATCCCACAAAGAATATAATAGTTAGTATCGTGATTATCATAACTGCTACCCACTCAGGGTCGTTTTCTTCTATCCGCGATAAGAATAATGCCCACATTTTAAAATCACTATCACTTCCATTTACTGTTAAATTGTACATATCTTTATAGAAATGAAAAAGCCTATGATAAGTCTTTAATGAACAAGTGCTCGCACTGTTATGGTTTTTTTGTGTACTTGGTGTATCTTATGGTCAATGTTTGCATACTGCGTAAGAGGAAAATGTTAATCATGTTTACCGAACTATTAAATTGATTAAAGGCCCAAAAAACTCATTATAATCTTAATTAGTTTAAACATGAGGAACATTGTTTAATCAGATGAAACTTTTGGGGGCAGACAAGGGCACTGGTAAGTAACGCTAGTAAATAATGTAAAGTCAGTTACTTCCCAAAATTATCTGTCATATGTGACGTAGATGACGATCAGTAGCAGATTGTGATACACACAATTTCATTTAACATCAAACCTTTCCAAATCCTTCTCATAGCAATTATTCTGTTTTTTTAAATATTTATTAAACATGTTTACATATCGTTATCTAATTTTCATCTCCCATTGCTAACATTAGAATAAATCTGTATCCTTTGTAAATATCTCTCCCTTTAGTACCCTTTCACTTTATCTCTTGTACACACGAGAGATTTATCGAGTTGTCAATCTTACGATTTACCCAGCTATATCTTTAAGTCGTATCACCATATATGACTTAAAGATAAGTAATTCAAGAAATTGAAGAATTTCTCATTCCAAAGGAATCCTGTTTTAGATTCGATTTGCATTCGCTATGGCGATTATCAAACTTTCTTTCTGTCCTAAATTCAGAAAATGAATATTTTTCATTACGAACGTTGTACATAGCATTGTGACGTATCGTTAAACATCTACTTTCTTTCTTCTCTCATTCTCACAGCACTAAAGAATCACGACCGTAATTTGTAGAAGATATTGATATTTATTTTATATCAATAAAACTCAAGGAACCTTTTAATACTTTCTTTAATTTGGATCGCTCCCTTAATGCATTCGTGTAATGTCAGTGTCACTAAATCTTGCCAGTGCTGAGCTTTTTGTAATGTCTTATCGCTTACGGCCGTCACGTTTTGACTTTTTAACATTGACGATTGACGAGTGACCTGTGACAGTTTTAATGCTTGACATTTTAAATAACATTATAGCATTGTTTTATTAATTTTGTATATCATAATTAGTGTATATATTTCTGGTGAAAAGCGTCGAATGTCTTATTCAATGAGGTACTAAGCTAACAATAGGTTAAAACAGGCCATGCATTCATTATTTGCATGATAGTGTTTTGGTATAATGTCTAACTTATCCACAAGTTCGAAGAATCATTCAAAGAAGACGAATAGTAGAGAACGTGATAAAAATAAATCGGTGGCTTCTGAATCTGGTGGTTCCAGTCAATGTGACACGCCGCCACTTATAGAAAAGGTATTACTCTCTTCATTTGCTTTCAATAAAAATATAATAGGGATGTTATTATTTAATTAAATTATTTTATAGTGTATTCTACCTTTTTCCGTCCTATTTATTAATTTAATTAAATAATTTTACTCTCTGTTTTACTTTATATTATACCATTTTATTTTTATTTTAATGATTGCTTAACTGTTTCTAACTTTCTTGTGCTAGATGTAAACTTACCTACTAAATTTATTTTAAGAAATATAATATCTCTTATTTATTTTTAAATATAGTTTTTAGTGTCATGAGATTTTTTTCTTGACAAATAATTTAGAGGCAAACCATATTTCATTAAAGTTTACAGTTTATAATAATTAGATATTACCTCAAAGATATACTAATTATTTGTCTTTTAAATGTTACCCATCTAAAATTCTAATTTCATTGTATCTAAAGATTAAAATGAAATTGTTATTGTATAAAGATTACTATATTACATATAATAAAATAAAATTTTTAATTTGTAGGATGGTGCACAAGGGAAGTTTGCAGGTGTGGGTGCAGATTCAGTGCTGTGCATGGCCGAGCAGATTGGAGCCGATATCAACACTGAAGCAGCCACTAACCTTGCCGAGGATGTTAGCTATAAGCTTCGGCAAATTATCAGTGTAATTTATTTATTGCATTTCCTGAATCTAACAGTTATCTTAACATAATTTTAATTAAATATTATATTACTTAAAATAAATTTAAATTTCAGACAATTGCTCTTCATAGCGAGATGATGAAGAAGTCTTGTATTGATGGCTGGGATGTCAATACAGTGTTCTCTCTCTCCGACACCAGCCCAGTTGTGGGAGCTTGTGTACCTCATTATATTGCTGTCGGAGAAGATAGAATATGCTGTGAAGTAGTAAGATTTTATATATTTTGTAGTTTCTCAAATGACAAATGTCAGTCCAACATTTATGTATAGTTCTTAATTCTATCCACTTCAGGCTTTGCATTTGCAAGTTGAGAATTATTTTTTTTATTATGTTTAAAATAATACATGCCATATATTATTCATGTGTATGTTTTGATAATATGTTCTTGGAAAACCTACCATGTTATTATTTTTGTCCAAAATCTAATGACTGTAATATGTGTTTTTGTTTAACAGGAAAACCTTATAAATATAACAGAATACTCACTGGAAACACAAAGCTATGTGTTCTCAACACTGCCCACTGTGTCTGTGGAATGGATAACAGACGATAAAAGTTTAAGCAATAGTAGTAACATTAGTGCAAATCTACAAAACTATTACACAAGAATTGCGAGAGGTTACTTACATACATTATTATTTATAAAAATAACTTGTATGCGGCTGTATTACTGTTATTGTTTCTTACAGCGATATTAAATCTTAAGACGAAACCGAAACAACTAGCTGTAGAGGATTTAGCAACAAACACTCGTATCGGTCCCATATTTCCGAATCTCTTCAACTTGGCTGTGTTAGTACTTAATGATGATAATCTAAATGCACTGAATGTACCCACAAAGAAACCTTTACAGTCCAATGTTTTGGATATGGTGGATGCATTGTGTTCAAACCCATGCAGTTTGGATACTAATATACAGCAACAGGTAACTAATTGGACCATATATATATATATGTTACTTAATTTAATGAAATAAAAATATTACAAAGAAACAAATCACTACTTCATGTTCAATATCATACATAATATCATACTAAGAGCCTTATAAATGGTATAAAGAAAAGTCTTTACATTATATTGCAAGCTAATCAATATGTAAATATTAATTTTTGTATTTGCACTAATTATCTTATAAAATAAATATTCTTAGTTTCAGAGACTGTTCCCGGTGATGGTGTCAAATATTTTGGGTAACGGTTCATTAGCAGAGAAAATGGTTGCAATACTTACTAAGATTACTCGTACTTGGCCTTCTTTTATAACAATAGGTATGGATGTCATGATTTTTAAAAATATCTTTATATTTAAGTAGAGACACGGTTATCAAATACATAGCAAATTTTTCGATATAACTAATTAATAATTAAGATATATTTTACAGGTAAAGGAATACTCTTTGATTATCTGGCGCAAGGCAGCAAGGAGAGACTGACGGCTCCCATGATCCGGTGTGTGCTGGCTTTGGGACGACACGCGCTCGTCGAGTGTCTGGGAGACCATCTGGAACACTTGGACGACTGCGTACAAGCACGACTCGGGGGCCTCAGAGAGACTATATTAGTAAGTGATTGGTAGCAAACAGAGAAAGTAAACTGTGAAGTCATATATAGCAAATAGACTAAGCTGATGACTGATAGGGAGCAAAGAGACTATACTGGTGAGTGACAGGGAGTAAAGAGACTCCACTGGGGAGTGAGTTAGAGCCTCGACCGGTGAAGGACCAACCTCTTACTGAAGATCGACATCATAACCAAAATTAATCTGGTTATATTCTATCGGTGAGAGAGAATTCGGAAGCCCAACTCCTCCCCGCTCGTTCCCCCACATAACTTCGGCTTCGGCTTCGACGAAACCGAAGAACCCCTCCCCGAGCAAATTTCCCTCCGGGGAAATGATTCTCGGATTTTCGGGCTGCCTGTCGTATCTGGTGGGCAAAGTATCGCGTTTTTAGTTTACTGAGGGCAAACGACAAATCAACGCAACCGCATTCCGCTTCACTCTAAATGTGGACTTTTGCAACATCTGGGGACTTCAATCCAACTTAATTGCCATCCATTATAATCTACAGACGGTGCAGTCGGCTTTGTTGTTTTTGACGGGGACGCAGATATATCAACTTAGCGACCCAGTTTACCTATCATACCCCAGGTATAAACTCATCGTCATTTTATACCACACGCCGAGGTATTTGTGTTCGTAAGGGAGGATATCTGCTACCATTGCCTTCCGATTTTTGAAGGTCGGGACCTGTTTGTACTCTTACTTATAGATGATCATGTCAGAGTCTACGCGTACCACTATAAGCTCTATAGTGGTAATGCAGAAACGGATCAACTTTTGGGCTTTGTCCAGGCGAAGATTGACGATTCGCTTTCATGGACTCCCTCAACCAAACGAAGGCTTTGGGGATATTAACGTGCACAATACCGATTGGCTAGGGTTACGTACCACCGAGTACGCAGGGAGATCTGTTTTTAATTTGCTCTGGCAAATGATCTGTCCCAGTTAGTCAAGACGCACACACGTTTACCGGACGTGGACAGCGATATGCCCTCTTTTTTGGATCTTCTGCTGACTACACATCCCGGAAAGTACCCGATCACTATTGAGGCTCCCTTAGGGTCCTCTGATCTTTGTTTGGTACAGAGTGTAGTGTCTATTCCACGTCCGGCTCGCACAAAACCTACGACTCGATTACTCATTAGGCACTATAAGTAAGCGGATTGTGATGGAATGTGGTTCTATTTTGCGTCCTAACCATGGGAACCGATTTATTTTTTTTCCAATGATCATATGATGATGAGATGGAATTATTTGTACCAAACTCTGTGGTACTACTACTGTGGTTTCATGGGTCTGTCAGGATTGCAGCAGCTGGAAAACGGCGTACGTATCAAGTTTTGGGCTAATGCGTTAGTCACTAAGAATCTGAACTCAAGAGTTCTGAAGAGAAAATATAGCCATGCTTCCAGATTCTTCATATGGCAAATTGGTAGATTAAAGTTCAAGCATGTCGTTAAAATTGGGGATCAGATGGCAAGGTACCCGCCTGGCACGCGTAAGTTCTAGGCGCTTTCCAAAGGCATTCTAGGGAACTTTTGGCAGTCATCCCTACTGTAATTGCACACTGGGAAAGACGTTCTGGTCCACACGGCAAAAGATTTTAGGCAACCCGGTGCTTTGTGAACGGCTGGACTGTCTGGTATTGCGTAGAGACGTGACTCTTTGTGCATCTTCTATCGCATTTACAAAGGGGAGTGTTCCAAAGAGCTATTTGATCTTATGAATTTTATCACCGCACAGCACGTCCTCGCCTACAGTACCATCTGTACCACCTGGGTGCTTGCCGATCCTCTACTGTGCGGTTTTCAAGGCTATTTCCTCTACATAGTACTAAAATGTGGAACGAACTACCTTTGGCGGTATTTATGGATTGATACGAAATGGGTACTTTTAAGAAAGGTTTATACTCCCACCTCTAAGGCCGGCAACGCTCTTGCGATTCCCCGGATGTTGCAAGAGTTCGTGAGCGGCGGTGAACATTGTTATTGGCGACCTGCACGCTTGTCTGTCCTCCTCTTACATAATAAAAAACAGTGACATGTAGCAAACAGACTGAATTAGTGGGTGACAAGGAGCACATTGATTACATTATGACATTTATTAATATTACAGTGTGTTAGTTTAATACATTAATATAAAAACATTAAAAATATATAAAACTTATTCGAAGTGGCCTCCCTTCATTGAGATACAATCCTTTAAACGTTAAGGATAGTTATCAATAGCAGCACGCGCTCTTTCTATGGAAAAATTCTTCACAGCCAATCGTATCGATTGTTTTAGGAACTCAAACTTATCATGACGTTTAGAGCAAGTCTTACACTGTAAAACTGACCATAATTCATAATCCAATGGATAAGAATCAAACTATAAGACGGTCTGTCTTCAGGTCTGTTGTTGTTGACTAATTGGCAAACTTTTCTACATCTGTATGCATAAATACGGTCATCTTGTTTGTTAAAATATTGCTCAATTGTAATTTGTTTTGTAACCTATAAAAGTATGAGAGAGATAAGAAAAAGAGAGTACAAGCTGCAAAAGCACAAAACGAAAGCACTTATAAAGATGAAGCGTGAAAATTCTGAGAGAAAGGGATGAAAGGTTGACAAACAGTTTCCGGGAAAACACGAAGCTTTTCTGGCGTGAATTTTGTGGTTCCCGGGGTTGTTCGGTAACCTGTAGAATGAAAGGGGTGCTTTCAAAGAACGGTGAAATTTTAACTGAACAAGCACAAGTTTTGCAGCGGTGGGCGGAATTCTATAAGGAGATGTATGTACGTGAGGACGCCTCGGTCTTGACTACCAGCGTAATGCTGAGTCCAGATGTAGCCGATGGTGAAATTAGTTTGGAAGAAGTAGAGAGCGTGATTCGAAGTCCGAAATGTTGCTAGGCTGCGGGAGCAGATGAAGTTACTGCCGAAATGATCAAATATAGTGGGCCACGCGTCTTGGACTTTTTCTGGTTTTTGTGCAATTTATGCTGGAAATCGGGGGAGGTCCCAGACGATTGGCGAAGTGCAGTCATCGTACCTTTGTATAAAGGCAAAGGTTCACAGATAGACTGTGCAAGCTATAGGGCTATCAGTTTGATTAACTTGGGCGGTAAAGTATACGCTAAAATATTAGCGAGAAAAATGCAAGAGAGATCTGAAAGGCTGTTGTGGGAGGCCCAAGGAGGTTTTAGACCTGGAAGAGGGTGTATAGATCAGATCTTTTCCCTCCGCATGATCACGGAAAAGTTTTTGGCCCTAAACCAAAAGGTTTTCTGTGCTTTTGTGGATTTGGAAAAGGCGTTTGACAGGGTTGTGAGAAAGAAGTTATGGGAGATACTGCCCCGATACAATGTGAACGGACTCTTGCCACAGGCGGTAAAGTCTCTTTACCGAGATCACCTAGCCTGTGTGCGGGTAGGAGCTGGCATGTCGCCCTGGTTTGACATCCAATCGGGTGTTAAGCAAGGTTGCGCTATGTCAGCTTGGTTGTTCAATTTGTATTTGGATAGTTGTCTTCAAGGCGTGAAAGACAGTGGCATGGGAGTGAAAGTAGGTGACCTTAAGGTCAATTGCTTGCTATATGCAGATGATGCAGTGCTCATTGCATCATCAGAATGCAATTTGCATTGGTCATCACTCTGAAAGATGGGTGTGAAATTAATGGTCTAAACCTGAATGTAGATAAGACGAAGGTTCTGATATTTGAAAGAAATGAAGAAAGAACAGAATGTAAGATCAACGTGAATGATAAGATAATAGAACAAGTGAATGAAGTGATATATTTGGGAAGTATGTTTAGCAGAGATGGAAGATACGAAATGGATGTGGAAAGGCGTATTGCTGCTGGTAACAGAGTCAACGGTGCTTTGACTGCATTGTTGAGACGTCAAAACGTCAGCATAGCTGCACGTTTGGCTGTACACAATGCAGTTTTGCTAACGACGCTTTTATACGGCAGCCAAACGTGGGTAACACAGAAGAAGAATGTAAGAAAGATGAATGCTGTGGAGATGCGATCTCTTCGCAGAATATGCGGAGTCAGTCTAGCTGATCAAATCCGCAATGAAGGGATCCACAGAATGGCAGGTACTAGCGAAGATGTCACGGTGAGAATGAAGAAGAACGTGCGCAAGTGGTTTGGGCACGTCGAACGAATGAGTGATGAAAGAATGGTAAAAAAGATTTATATAGGAAAAGTGAGCGGTAAGAGAGACAGGGGGAGGCCTCGAGTGACCTTCGAAAACACAGTATCAATGTTACTGGAGGAAGGTCACCTAAAGAGCATGTGGACACCCCGGAGGGCATGTATGAAGAGGTTGATGTCTGTGGTCGAGGCGAAAGAGGTATGCAGAGACCGTAGCGTAGCGTAGCGACCGTAGCGCTCCGTCGTCTCTGGCTACCCCGCAAGGGATATGGCGTGAAGCTAAATAAATAAATAAATATAAACCTCCCTCTGTGTACCGCTTAAATAGTTGTTTTGACTTTACGATCTTATTCTTTTTTTAATTATCATTTAAGCAATGACCAGTGCGTCTTTGTAGGCTACATGTCCTAAGTCATCTTTAAAAATACGCTACATGATTCTAGGTGCTATCTTCATCTCCCGAGATAAAATCTTCTACTTTCGGCTAGGATTTCTTCGAATTCTTTCCCTTAATGCTTCGATATTCTTTTTCGTACGAACACTACGCGGACGGCCAGATCTTTTTTTGTCACAAACAGGAGGTTTAACTGTACCTATCAAAACCTTGGTACACCAACATTTCATTATACCAAGTGTATGGAGGATTTTAAAAATTGTATTTGGCTCCTCAATACCTACTTTATGTAATACAATCAGTGATTCGGTTCACTTTACAAAAATAAAAATAGAATATTTTGACACCAAAATAGGAAAAAACAATGAACAAACGAAAAAATTACAGATTCCAAATTCGAAGTAATATTTTGTTTAATTAAAATTGTAACAGTATTTATAAATACTGTTACAAGGAGTAAAGAGGTATTGTAAAAAGTTACCATTAGTTGGACCGTGCTCTTGTTGGCGTTCTAAGCTCATAGTACATAAGGTACTTACAAGACTAGTATAGAATATTAATCACTTACAGCACTCTTGTTTTTATTTTCAGGATGCATCCACATGCCTGTTCAGATCCGAGCCAACGACGTATTTAGAAGACTACGTTATGACTGATTACACTTTGTATGAAATTTTAGGAGATTCTGTTATGCCAAGGAGAACTATATTTCCCGTTAAAGGTATATTATATCATATATTTGTAACCAGCTCTTCTTATTGACTTCGTCTGCCCTCTAGTTATAAGCTATGTATCACTTAACTTAACTTTTAGTTGTTTGTTGTTTCTTGTAATTATAGTTCTGCTAATTTTTAGTTTTGATTGTAATTGTAGTCCAAATCAGTATTTGAGTTTTTTTTTAATTTGAGATAACGTATAGCATGATGTGCAGACAAATATCTGACCAGACAGATAAAGCTACAGAAATCTTAAAAAAATATTAATAATGCTGATGGTAATTGTATCTTTTCTAGAAAATACATCAAGTGAAAATTCTACAAAAGAGAACACAACAGACGAAGAATTCACCTTTGTACCGATCAGACCCGCGATACGGAGGCCCAAAGTGAGACCGCTCCCGAAAATAAAGCCAAGGAGCATTCACAAAGAATCCGTGTTCGAAGCAACGAAATTTTGTTCAAAGAAGTATATAAATATAAAAATAAATAAATGTCGATCCATAGACATCAATAGAAAGACGGACAGGAGTCAGACGTGTCGCGTGTCCAGCGGGAGCGGAGTCATTGCGAGCGGAGTCATCGCGAGCGGCCTGTTGAATAGGTTTAAATATAAAATAATTAAACCCACCCCATTTCCAATATTTGGAGCTTTAACATTATAAACGAAATATAATTTATTACTTAATTTGTGTTTTATTTATTATGAATTTAATTGATATTTTGTATTAGTTGTCTATATGTAAGTATATTTAATATTTTTTAAAGTTATTAATAAAGATATAAATAAAATTTTTAATGTTTGTCTATCTATCCTTTTGTTTCTTTGCTGATTGAATTTTGATGTGGATCAGTTGAGAATTTATTACTTGACTTATGTTTCATTTTTACAGAAAAACGTCAATTTACCGCTCGTTATGGGATATTTTATTATTTAAGCAATAATTATTTACATAAATTATATTGAGCCTAGAAATACTCAAAGGAAATTTAATTTAGATTTACAAGAAATGAAAAAAAAAAAAAACCTTAAAAACAATAAAAACAAACTAGTGAAATGCGATATAAATAGAATTATTAAAATTAAATATCAACATGAAATCTGTAGAACTACAAGAGCTAGAGGGTAGGTTTTATTATTACCATAAATTCCTGATTATTCCTGATACTTAAAAATCATATTCTAATGGGGATTTCTGACAAAAAATACAATCTACAAACTGATGATACCAAGGTATACATAAAAAAAAATATATACACGTTTTTTGGAGTAAAGAGTACCGTAAAGAGTAGAGTTAACGCAGCACTTATGACCCCAGCAATCAGACTTAATCCTTAAATGCATGATTTTTACTTTTTGAGCAAATTATTTATTTTTGGGTGCAAGGTTAGTTCCACAACAATGGAAAAATAATACAAAAATATTTATACATTAAAATGCTATATTTTGAAAAACAAAATGTATTGATGTAAATTTACATCATTATGTAATTTTGAGTATCCTATCAGGAACTGATTGGCACTGGATTAACTTTTTCCAATATGGTATTTCCTGAAACAATTATTGTTTTTATTAAGGCAAAAGTTAATATTGCATTTTGAACAATGAATAGTCGAATATCCTTTGCAGTTAGATATTTACATCTGATTTCCCCAAATTAGAGGCCAATGATCCTGCCCATCTCTTCGAATTTTTGGGGGAGCAATACCTACAGCAGTTCTTTTATTCTTCGCTTGTATCTGTTGTTTACGAACACTAGAACTTGGTCAACCTCTCTTATTTTCTGGTATAGCTCCTAAGTTACAGAAGGTAAAGGCTAATTCATTTCTAAATGCACCTAAATTGAGAATGTTTTTCTTGGGCACATTTTTGGCAATCAAATTTTTTTTATATAATATCCAGGCATTTATCACTGCCAGATCTAAAAGGTGAAAAAATACGAATGTACCATTTTCTTGACTTGGTCTTATTCTATATTTTCCTAAAAAACTATCCATCAGATCCACCCCGCCCATGTGAGCATTGTATTCGCTTATGATTTTAGGGCATGAGATCTGTATTTTTTTCTTTTATTTTCTTTTCATATCTATGTACGTTATTCAACGGCAAAGCTCCAACATAAGATGAAAGTAATGTGACAACTTTGTTGTTCTTCCATGCTACTACACTCATATCCATATATTTATATGTAGTTACTCTTTCTTCGTAAGAGCCTCTTGAATTAGATTTACTCATTAGTTGTTTTTTGTCAGGTAATTTTGAATTTGGTATTCTATTTAGTTAAACTGTACCTACTGACAGGATTTCTTGAGTTGCTAAATAGTACACCAATGGTAGAGGATATAAATCTTGGTATACCTCGAGCTAAACGAAGAACAATATTGCTGGTGGGGCCCAAATCTGGTTCATTTTCAGGTTTATGAGTAAGTTCCTGGCCAGCATATTCCTCAAATTTGTAAGCAAATCAAACACAAGAAGCAGAACAAAAACAAAACCATTCAAAAAGTACTAATTACTTACTAACTCTTCATACAAGCTAAATAACCATAATTGCATGATGATGTAAATTTACATCAACACTATTTTGAGTATTATCCTTTATTATTTTTCTATTTTAAAATAAAATAATGACATATATCGTAAAACGTACCACAAATCTATCAATTAACAGTAAATTCAGTGTAATCACTAAGAATTTAAATAATTTTTTCACATTCATAAATAACGTAATCACTTCCGCGGCTACCGACAATTTCGAATGAGATGGGAGCTAACACTGACGGATAACCTTTTTTTTCGGTCAGAAACAAAATTAGTGTAGCATAAAAGTTGCGATGTACAAATAATGTGATCACTGAGCTCTGTCAAGGCGAAAAAATACCAATCAATCTGTTAATGGAAATTTCCATCACGATGCATTTAAGGGTTAAATCGATATCTCCAAGTTAGTTTTCCATTGCGGCTAAAAAAACACCAAGAATTATTAGACCATTTGAACAAGAAGTAATTAATTCAATTAAATAATATCTATTAAGACGATTACATTGACGTTACTTTATTCTTTAGCAGCCAACATCCATACAGTTAAAACACACATAAAAAAACTTCACTCACTTGTGGAAAAATGGGAGTAATTAAACCTTTATAACCTGAAAGTCAGTGTTAATACTATAAAAAATCTTGGACCAATTATACTAATTTTATCCAGAGTTGTTAAAAATTGTAAATACGCAACGGGCAAGTCACTTTTAATTTAATAAAACCAAGGCAGCAATCTGATTACCGGACACGATATAAGCACGATAAGCACTGCTACACCACTTACATGTCGTTGATGAAATCCTCTTAACCTAAATGATAATATAAAATTTTGGTTTTATTTAATTACAAATTGTAGAATACAATAAAGGTAAAAACTGAAATCCCACCCACTTGATATAATGGTGTTGCATAAGGCTTAATTTTAGAACTGCTGCTTTATTCTATATATGCGGTTGATTTGGTAAAGTGTATTAAATCCAGTCCTCTGCACATAATTGCTGATGATACACAAATTTAAAAAGATTTTCTTTAAATAAAAAAAAAAAATAATTTTTAGTACCTTACCTCTGACTAAATTTACCAAATAAATCTGACTTCGATTTATCTTGAAGAAAAAAAATGATTTCAGGACGGATAATTGTCCGTACCTTGCGGAACAATACAGTTTCTACTATAATGAAACAATAATTAATTAATCAAATGGCAAATCAAAAATTGCATTCTATACTGTAAGTTTTAAGTAAGTTTTAGTTAAAAGTCGTTTTCTATGCAGTAAGATTTAGTTCTCTCGTGTGAAAATCAAACCCAAAATCTTTGGTGGACCAAGAGAGCCACAATAAAACTGACATTATCTTTCATTAAAATGATTAATGACGAGTAGATAATTTCATTATTTAAATCTGTTTTTACCCACTCTTACATAGTATTGACATTCAGCAGGGACCATGAATTTATGTCTTATCGTTTTATATTTATCTAATCGTTTTATATTCATCATATACTTATATTATTGTATAATAACAATTTAAATAAATATGTATTTCTGTTTAAGAGTACTTACATTAATTTTATTTTGTTTGTATTTTTTTGGTAAATTTATTTTTTCACTTCACTATTATTAGTTAACAAAGGATCTAAGTATGCCAAAAATCTATAAGTCCATTTCTGCCATCCATCCTAAAAGATTTTTTAAAATTTTACTATTGCATACATGTTTAGGTATATGTCGATATAATACGTGTTAACTTTGTAGCTGTTATTTATACATTTTATATTATTAGATAAGGCACAATTGCATATGCAAATCAAGGTAAAAACAAAAATTATTTTTGTTTCCTTGCTAAGCGACTCATAAATAAATAGCAAAATTAAATAAATCAAATCAAATAAGAGTACATTACTCTGATTTCCGGAAGAAAAATCATAACTGCGTTGCCGGCATTGGAGGTGGGAATATACGAATTTCTTGAAGGTTCTTATAGAAGCACAGTAAATACCGTCGAAGGAAAAAAGAAAAGAACTCTTTTCACGTCTTAGTGGTATGTGGAAGAAAAATTCATGAAAACCGAACAGTAGAGGATCGCCACGCTTCTAGGTGTTACGGATGATGACCAATCCAAAGAGCACGGTGTCCCCAACAATCTCAACGGCACTCCGTTGTACGTAGTAAGGAGAAGGTAGAAGCTGATAATGGGGTGATCCGGACCAGAAATAAGTACAGTACCATTGGGAAAATGGTATCTGACCCATTTGACTAATGAATGTCCAAGGAAAATAAAAATTTTCGGATGGTTTTTTGCCTAAAAATTATTTCTTGCATTGAGCTCTGTCACCGCGGAATAGTAGCCAGTGTCTGCCCTTGATCATCCAAAGTCGAGTTTGGGTCAAAAAGAATAACAAAAAGAACGGCTTTCTCTCTCTACGTGTGGGCTAAAGAATCATTCATAGTGAGCAGTGGCGGTAGGTGGGGTAGGGTTCGCTAACTGTTGCACCGATCGTCCACCAAGTGCTACCACAGAGTTTGGTATAAATAATTCCATCCCCCTGTAGTATCACATCAGCTACAATAGCAGGACCGTCACTGGGATCATTGGAAGGGAATCAAACTTGGTCCCATGTGTAGGATGTGTGTAGAAACTTAAAACTATTTAATCAAAGTATGTGAACATTATAGTTATTCTTAAGCTCACACCGTATTCTTGATATTTTATTTTAATATTTGAAACATTCATATATTATAAACTACATACTATGTATAATATTTTTTAATAATTCGAAAATACTACTAGCTCAAAATTTTATAACATTTTACTAAACTGCTAGTGACAATTATTTTCTTGATCATTTACATAATAACACTTTCCTTTCTGACGTGCAGAAAACCGATAACTCGTGTTCTTATTCCACAACCAAATAAGAAGTTTTAATAATGATATTGACAATGTTGACTTTTGAAGTTAATTATGTGTACACTTTAAATAGAATATCATAATGAAAAGAAATATTAAAGATCTGATCATATATGTATCATACGAAATGTATGTTTTCACAAATTCTCAGACATCAGATAAGATGCTTATTGACTCATAAGTAAGTATAGATATTTTTATCATCGATATCGTGATTGTTCTTTATTATTCATCAAAAATATAATAGAAGCTCCAAATTGCGTAGGTTTTAAATTATTTTATTCGTTTTATATTAAAACAATGAAATTTATTATTCCGAGTCATAAATTTGATTGATTTTTTACAAAAGGTTCCTTTGTATTAACTACAATCAAAGGAAGAGTTTATTAAACAAAGAACCATTGAAATAAATATTATATGGTTATTAACAACTTTGCATTTAATTATCATAATCAACTTGTAAGAAATATTAATTTCAAACCACGATTAAAGTCTATTCAATTGGTTTCGATTTGGAATATACACAGTAAATAATAAAATGTTGGGTATTTCTTGCATAATAGTGGGTTTGAGTAAGTTCTATTATGAAAATGTATTGCGGTAAAACGTTTGATAAATATTAATACGTAAAAACCAATAGTTCATATCGTAAAATCTCATCAATGTCATGTCATATGAAAATTAATTTAAATAATAACACAGAATATACTTTAATAAAATATCATTGGACAAAGAAATTTTATATAAAAAGATATAGTGCGAGTATAAAAGGAGAAAGAAAATGAACTATATTACTCACATTTAGGGCGAGAAATAATATTTTAAGTAAATTTTATGTTAATAGTGTCCACTCATTTGTTATTTGCAATGTAAGGGGATGATTTACTCTTAGGGAATCCTGTTTATTTTTTTAGATTGAAATTATCTTCCTATTAATTGCATAAGTTAAAAAAATTATTGCTGAAGGATATCATAACGCAGAAACAAAGTTGATTCATTGATTTAGTGTTTTTTTTTCGTTTTAAAGCGGCTTGCGAAGCGAGCTTGAGAAATTGTTTTTAAATGTCATAATATTACAATCGTAGAGGGACGTGAAATACATAACAGTGGTTTATGTACAAGTTAAATTGTTTTAAAATATAATTAATTATTTATTAAAGTATTAAAGAGGGATACAGATTTGGTAAACCTCTGATGACTTCCGCACAAGCAGAGTTTACGAGCCGTAAACAGATGGATAGAATATAGTAAGTCTGCACATCGGTGTGAGCTACCAAGCAATATGTCAATGGGTCGCGATATCAGATATCTCAAGAAACATAACTTCCTTTTTTTTTCAAAATATTTTCTAGATGTAGACGACTGCAATGAAGGGAAGACGAAGGGAAAGATATTTGAGATGGCAGAGTGATGCGAGAGTTTAAAATAAAGAAATATATATTTAAATATTAATTTATTTATTTCAAAGTGAAGCAACCTCTTTAAAATTCTTTAATGGCAAAAGTAAAAGCACAGACGTTAATTATCAATTTCAAAATCATTAAAACTAAATATTATCTATTGTTATGTTATTTCGTTTCTCGTACTCTACTACTTTCTCGTACTCTTTATACTAAAAGAACCTAAGTCATCACAAAGCGACTTATTCTATATTATGCAATGTATATAACTCAGTATATACATATAAGTAGTGTCGTATAGCTTTAAAAGACAGTTTGTAGCAAAACAATAATATAAGTGATGCACACGTTAATAAAGCCAGTGATGAAAGAAATATCAAGAGGAAAAATTCTATAAATTGAAATTGAAGGAGGTCTATATTCCAGATATTCCAATGCGTTGTAGAGCGCAGTCCGCAGTTCTTCATCTAAAAAAATGAAAATTATAAGGTTCTTTAAGGTAAATAATATTTAAAATAGTCCACATTCCGATAAAGGTATTGTGTAAGTGTGTGTGTTTAATACAAATTATATTGTTAATCATAAATAAAAGAAATTTAAATTTATGTTTTTTATCTACAAGATGTTTGGTTTCCATTTGATATACACCAGTGGTATTTATTCAAAGTGAAAAAGTTATAAGCAAATAAGTATTTAGTATATATAATTATTTATAACTTTTAACCATTACTGACATATGCGATAATTGCGATAAGTTGCGATGGTCGTGTGTATTGTTTTGAAAATATTTAAATACGTTTATAAGCTGGAATCTTTTTGAAAATCTCGTATAAGTACTGCAATACACATATAATGACTGGTATAAGCACCTGCACATTGAAGAAGTTCGTAGGCCAAGATCACTTTTATCTTCTCATATTCTACTTTTGCCCTTTCACACAAAACACCGGGCATTAAAAAACATAAGAACATAAATGTGATATCTACGAGTGCACCACAAAAGAACTTTCCCTCCATCTCCTGCGAACAAAAACTTTAGTGTGGCCTATATATACACTACGAGTATATACATTTTTTGTCAAAATTTGTCAAAAAACTTTACTTACTCTTTCTAAAAACATATTCGTGACAACGTAGGTATAATAGGTCATCTTGAAGAAACTTGTCAAAATATTAATAAAGTACTGAAAATAAATAATATCAATAATCCATACAGATTCATAAAAAAGACGTTTAAAAAAAATAAGTAAAGTATACAGTTGCTACTAAATTGAGTGACTCGAATTTATTTAATTTGATTTCCAATTTAGCTTTTGCTTGCATAAGCAATAATTTTTTTAATAATTTGTATGTACTACATTAGCTTATCGTGATTACAATTTTTTTTACTGGAGATATATATTTTTAAATTGACTGTGTGACTGGAATTTAGAGGTGATCCTGAGAATTACGGATTTTTTCTCGGGAAGTGAATCCTACCGCTACCACCAAAATATAAGAATTTATCGAAAATTTACTCTAAAAAAAATTTTTTTTTTAACAGACAAAAATCAATTCACTAAATTGAAATGATTTATTAAAAAAATGTGTCGAAGAGAACCGAACTAAGAACCAGGAAAGGGTCAGATTGTGTGAAAACAGAAAAAGAACTGATTAAAAATATATGCTGAGATGGAATGGTAAATCTGAAAAAGAAGCAGGAACTGATCTAGCTCCCATTTCAGATTTACTATTCCTTCTAGCTATGAGCAGCTCTGCCATCGGCGTGGACAGTCGGGGTCTCTTTCTGTAGATAAAGATAACCCCGTCATTAGAACAGCGTATTTATAACAAGTACTACATTTAAGAACGTAATTCATAAATAAATAAAATAAGCACAGGTATTATTTTACTAAATACAAGAATTTATACGAAGACATTTATATTCCGATCTCACTATTCACTATTCATACAGAAAACTCACTCACTATACACGGTGAGTTTTCTGTAGCTTTTTTATAACCGAATCTGGTTCCGCTCCGGTCGGTCTCCATTTTTATATTTTTATAAATCGAAGGCCTCTACCACAGTTCCTAACATTAGTTCACAAAATCATAGAATACTTACCAAAAATATCACTACTTCATTGTTATTTTCTAAATTATTCAATAAATTTTTATATGACAATAAATATTTTTGCACAACACCAATTTTGTTCGAGTTAGATAAATATTTTTTTAATAATTTTCTAATAAACATAATGCGTTCATAAAATAAATTAAATGTTATTATTGACGTTGCGTTTATCATACCGTTTGATATTGTTAACAAGGCCATACATATTTCTACAGACCAATCACTTGATATAATGACTGTATGAATGATGAAATTAAATATTTGAAGCAATATAAAAACATAAAGAACAATTATATATGAAGATTTAAGAGGAGTTTTTAATCCGAGAGTTTTATCAATAACCTCGATACCCAAACAATATCTTTGGAAAGATAACTGTTTTGTGTAAAAACACGAAGCGACGTCAACAAAACGTTCTACGAGAATAAAAGAACAGATTATAATACCGTGAACAGAAAAATTAGAATATTTATGTGTGTTTATTAAGAACAAACAGAAACAAAATAATAAAAACATTACTAAATTTAAAACTACGCAGTAAATTAGTGCGTTGATTTTTTTGTTATTTGAGCCTCGGATGTTGTAGTAGAAACCCATTGCTAGCTTCACTTTCATGACATTTCGTACTAAACAAATATAATTAAAGAAATCCCTCAATTTAGTAAATTGTAACATTTCGACGGACTTCCAGTTCTCTTTAACAATGGCGATATAATACAAACTAAATAACACTTTATTCTGTTCTATTTACTAATGATACTACTTTATATTATTACAAACCTCACTATCATTAAAGATAAAAATCTATTAACAATCGCCTTTCAACTATTTAATTACTTATATATTTTTACAATGTATATTATCCTTATAATATTTTAAAATATCTTATTTTACTAATTAACCTATTTAATACAAGCCAAGGATTAATGAACAGACGACTTACTTTATAAAAAGTCGGTACTTCCGCAAATGATATAAAATATGTATTTGAGGCAAATATAGGTAGTTACAGATACTTTATCACCCTCGACAAATCAGGAAGAAATACTAATCTAAATTCTCCCTGCCATAAAAGATGGAGAGGTAAATGAGGTTGTCGACTGTCTAGCTCGTCTATTCTAGTAGCATACCTTTACGTTCTTTTTGAATTGCTATCGGGATCGAGCCAGCCCGATCGAGTAGTGGTATAATTACTAAGCCTCAAACGTGAAGATCAATGTGTAGCTAAATGGCTCGTAATTATTTCTCAAAATTTTGCTAAAAAGTATTAGAATACGTGCTGTGCACGTTAATGTCTTTGTACACTATGTTGTATTAATATTCAATATACATTTCTTTTGTTTTGTATTAATTGAAATCAATAATTTTATGTAGGTATTGATTAAATATTATAAGTTTAATACAGCAACCATGGTTATATAATAAGATATTCGAGTTTAATTCTTAAATAGTGCCATAGTTTTGTGTAGATACATGTTTTATCTATAAGGTTACCTTGTGACAAGCCGTATCGCTGGACTCGCATTGGTGTCAGGGAAGATTCATATAATTGCCCTTTATTAATTTAATGTATTACTAAAACTGGATTTGATAATTGAAAAATTCTTTTTATTATAAAATTTGGAAACCACTGCTGTCTCATATTCGACATTCCGAAACACTTTGTTTAAATGTATAACCCGAAGAGTTGTATTCAATTAATTTCATGTACTTTAATAATATTCAAAGTTAATGTTTACAACATAACGTTTAGAGCAACTTATAACTTGTAAATTTGAGATTAGGTTACGATCGTTTACGTTTGTTAGGTTGATGTCTTCTGAGTTTTGAAATACAATTGAATTTCATGAGAGATTACTCGTACCAGCCAAAACGCTAGGCAGCACACCAGAAGTCTTAATTTCAAGTCGATTACCAGTCACAACGAGATAGATGAACAATTGATCATGACTTATTTATTTTAATTGAATTTAGTTGGCGACCTTTGTTATCAAATGTTGGGTGTGAATATAAAAGATATAAAGATTTCGATATTATATAATTTAATATCCAATAGAAACAACTCTTATAATGCCAGAGATGATTTTATTTAAGCTGTTATCTAATACAATAGCGAAAACATTGAAAATGGTAGTTTTAAACCGTATCAAATGCGTAATATTTTTTTACATTACATTAGTAAGGAAATTGTGATATCATTTTGTTTCGTGTTACTTATAAAACCATAACTAAGTAGACATACATATTTATCTATTCAATAAATTAATTGTTGATTGGAGTATCAGGATAAAGAAGGTCTCTGTCTCTGTCTCTGATGACATTTATTACACTAATAATGTAAATTTGGAAAAGGTTTTTTTAAATGATGGCATTTTTTGACAACAAAAATAAATTCACTTCATTTTTAATTACGTACTGCCGTATTGGAGAAGTCCTTAGGCTAAAATAGATTTTATTTATTCGTATTCTTATATAACTAATTCATACAGCGTGACGTTCATCAATATAATATGTGTTAAAAATAAATAAAAAAGTGCGGCATCAACCCCGCGCAAAGTATGGAATCTTGCATTGTCTAGAAGTACCAGTGGCTAAAACAATTGATCGGTCTCGGTTGTTTAATAGCTATCTTTTTTATCAGGGTTTGCAATTGTGAAATAAAACAGTTCTGTAGTAATCGCTTGATCTGATCTTACAGATCAAGCGATTACTACAGAAACTACTACTTCTTTTAAAGCGCTTTTGAGACCATGCACCAAACTCTTTCTACATTGCAATACTTTTTTTCTTATTTATACTATTCTTAATTAATTTATTTTTTTATATTTTATTTTGGATTGGAAAACATGTCGTCGTATTCTTTATAATATTTTTGAAATTCGTGGCGTCTCGTAACATAGCAAATACATATTAATTACAAATTTTTAAATACCTATGAAAACTTCTACAATCTTAGGGTTATATACAATATGAATTATACGATTGATACATTAATACTGATCATTAACTGTTGTAATATTATTTTGCTTCTTGTACCTATTTCATGATTAAAGAACCTATATTTTGTAATGTTAAATTATTTAGTTCTAAATACTAAACACACGATGTTGCAAATTCAATCGTGATGTTTTTTTAAACTCAAGAAGGGAGCATTGCAAGTGTTGTTAGTGGCATAAACAATGGAGGCGTCGCCTTATTGTACATATTTAAAACGAAGTATCCTAAATTATGCAATGCATATAGTATTGTAAAGATTTAGAAGGCAGTTTGTAGCAACACAATAATATAAGTGGTGCACACGTTAATAAAGCCAGTGATGAAGGATATATCGAGAGGGAAAACTCTATAAATTGAAATTGAAGGAGGTCTATATTCCAGATATTCCAATGCGTTGTAGAGCGCAGTCCGCAGTTCTTCATCTAAAAAAATAAATAATATTTAAAATACTCCACATCCAGATAAAGTTTCTCTTAGTATGTTAATCATTTATGAAAGAAATTTTATTGTATTTTTTTATCCACAAAATTTCCACTACAATATCTTAATGGACTCTCCTGGCACTTCCATTTAATATACACAAGTGATCACTGGTATTGATTCAAAGTGGAAAAGTCAAAAAATATTTTGAATCAGCGTATTTAAGGTGAAAAAAAAATTGTAAAACGCGATGTCCGTGTGTATTATTATTATAAATATATTTAAATTAATAAAATTATAAAAAGATCTTTTAAAAAAATCTAATCATATGTCACAGTTTGTTCACTTTATTACTGCAATACACATATAGCATTGAATTCGGTATAAGTACCTCTACACTGAAGAAGTTCGTAAGCCAAGGTCATTTTTATCTTCTCATATTCTACTTTTGCCCTTTCACACAAAACACCGGGCGTTAAAAAACATGAGAACATTAATGTGATATCTAAGAGTGCGATACAAAAAAACTTTCCTTCCATCTCCTGCGAACAAAAACTTAGGTATAGCTTATAACACCATTAACAGAAAACTCAATACGATTTATGATAACAATTTTATTAATTATCCAAAGTGATTTTATAACCTTTAAGAATATTATTTTTGTAGTATATAAATGACACGACTCTTTTTTTATTTTGAACCTAACCTTTAACCTTTAAGGTTCAATAAAATTAATTATATTCACAAATTTGAATATTTATTATTTGCCTTATTAATTGTTTATAAATAGACTTGTATAGAAGGTATCCTAGATTCAGTTTTACGGTTACTGACCTTTACAATATGATTTTATATATTTTAGGTTATATATTTTTTGTAAATAAATACTTTACTTACTGTTTCTAAAAACGTATTTATGACAGCGGTGGTGTAATAGGTCATCTTGAAGAAACTTGTCAAAATATTAATAAAATACTGAAAAATACAATTAATTAATTTTATATTAAATTCATTAAATAAATATGAAAAAAAATATTAAACTTTAAAAACATAAATTAGCCATATACGAGTAGACCAATAAAAGAGACCCATGAAAAAATAAAGATGCATTGTATACAGTTGCTACTAAGTTGATTGCCTCGAATTTATTTGAATTGTTTCTCAATTTGGCTTTTGCTTGTGCAGGCAATAGGTTTATTAATAATTTGTATGCACATTTCGTTATAGCGCTTTTTGAAGGTATAGGTTTAAATTCCGAGATTCCGAGATAATCCCGAGATTTGCGGAACTCGACGAGTAAATGTAATCCTGCCATCAAAACATAGGAATTTCAACAAAATTTACTTTAAAAAATAATAAATTATTTTATACATGTTTATTCAAGGAATAAAATATATTTAATAAATTGGCTAAATTGATATAAATCTTAAAAAAGTGTGGCGTAACAGAACCAGATTGAGAATGTGGATAGGATGGTCTGATTGTTTGGGGAAAGAAAAAGAGTTGATAAGAAATGTATGCTGAAAAAAATAAAATAGCTAAGATAGGTAGTACTGACGTAACCGCCGTGGTCTCCTTGTGTAATAAACATAACTGTCAGGTTAGAATAGGGTATTTGTTACAAATACTACATTAAGGACGTGACATGTAAATCAATAAAATGAACATTATTTTACGAAATATAAGAATTTATATGAAGACACTCTTTAAGCTGTCGCTATTTGAGATATAAAACAGCGAATTTTCTGTAGCTTTTAATTAGCCGGGTTCGGTGTGGTCCGGTCGGTCCCCATCTTTACATTTTTATTAATCGAAGGCCTATACCACAGATCTTTAAATCAGTTTACAAGTTCATAGAATACTTACCAAAAATACCACTAATTCATTGTTATTTTCCAAATTATTCAATAAAAGTTTATATGACAATAAATATTTTTGCACAACGCCTATTTTGTTCGAGTTACATAAATTTTCTTCTAATAATTGTCTAATAGACATAATGCGTTCATAAAATAAATTAAATGTCATTATTGAAGTTGCGTATATCATACCATTTGACATTGTTAAAAAGGTCAAACACATCTCTACAAACCAATCACTTGGTATAACGACTATATGAATGATGAAATAAAATATTTGAAGCAACATAAAAATATAAACAATAATTATATATGAAGATTTAAGGGGTGTTTTTAATCCGAGAGTTTTATCAATAACTTCTATACCCAAACAATATCTTTGAAAAGATAACTGTTTTGTGTAAAAACATGCAACAACGTTAACAAAACTATCTAGGAAAATAAAAGAACAGATTATAACACCGTCAACAGAAAACTTAGGATATTTATATGTGTTTATTAAGAACACACAGAAACAAAATAATAAAAACATGACTATATTTAAAACCATGCAGTAAATTTGTACGCAGATTTTTTTATATTCTGGCCCTTGAATATTGTAGTAGAATCCCATTGCTGACTTCACTTTCATGACGTTTCTTACTAAACAAATATAATTAAAGATATCTTTCAATTTAGTAAATCGTAACATTTTGACGGACTTCCAGTTCTCTTTAACAATGGCGATATAATACAAACTAAATAACACTTTATTCTGTTCTATTTACTAATGACACTACTTTATATTATTAGAAATCTCACTATCATTAAAGATAAAAATCTATTAAAAATCGCCTTTCAACTATTTAATTACTTATATATTTTTACAATGTATATTATCCTTATAATATTTTAAAATATCTTATTTTACTAATTAACCTATTTAATACAAGCCAAGGATTAATGAACAGACGACTTACTTTATAAAAAGTCGGTACTTCCGCAAATGATATAAAATATGTATTTGAGGCAAATATAGGTAGTTACAGATACTTTATCACCCTCGACAAATCAGGAAGAAATACTAATCTAAATTCTCCCTGCCATAAAAGATGGAGAGGTAAATGAGGTTGTCGACTGTCTAGCTCGTCTATTCTAGTAGCATACCTTTACGTTCTTTTTGAATTGCTATCGGGATCGAGCCAGCCCGATCGAGTAGTGGTGTAATTGGGATGCTATGCTATGCTATGCCTCAAACGTGAAGATCAATGTGTAGCTAAATGGCTTGTATTTTTTTCTCAAAATTTTGCTAAAGAGTATTAGAATACGTGCTGTGCACGTTAATGTCTTTGTACACTATGTTGTATTAATATTCAATATACATTTCTTTTATTTTGTAGTAATTGAAATCAATAATTTTATGTAGGTATTGATTAAATATTATAAGTTTAATACAGCAACCATGGTTATATAATAAGATATTCGAGTTTAATTCTTAAATTGTGCTATAGTTTTGTGTAGATACATGTTTTATCTATAAGGTTACATTGTGACAAGCCGTATCGACGGACTCGCATTGGTGGCAGAGAAGATTCATATAATTGTCCTTTATTAACTTAATGTATTACTAAAACTGGATTTGATAATTGAAAAATACTTTTTAATATAAAATTTGGATACCACTGCTGTCTCATGTTCGACATTCTCAAAACACTTTGTTTAAATGTATAACCCGAAGAGTTGTATTCAATTAATTTCATGTACTTCAATAATATTCAAAGTTAATGTTTACAACATAACGCTTAGAGCAACTTAAAACTTGTAAATTTGAGCTTAGGTTACGATCGTTTACGTTCGTTAGGTTGATGTCTTCTGAGTTTTGAAATACAATTGAATTTCATGAGAGATACTCGTACCAGCCAAAACGCTAGGCAGCACACCAGAAGTCTTAATTTCAAGTCGATTAGCAGTCACAACGAGATAGGTGAACAATTGATCATGACTTATTTATTTTAATTGAATTTAGTTGGCGACCTTTGTTATCAAATGTTGGGTGTGAATATAAATAAAGATTTCAATATTATATAATTCAAAATCCAATAGAAACAACTTTTATAATGCCAGAGGTGATTTTATCAAGCCGTTATCTAATACAATAGCGAAAACATTGAAAATGGTAGTTTTAAACCGTGTCAAATGCATAATATTTTTTTACATTACATTAGTAAAGAAATTGTGATATCATTTTGTTTCGTGTTACTTATAAAACCATAACTAAGTAGGCATACATATTTATCTATTCAATAAATTAATTGTAAATTTGAGTATCAGGATAAAGAAGGTCTCTGTTGGTGACATTTATTAAACTGGATGGCATTTTTTTGACAACAAAAATAAATCAATGGATTGACTTTTAATTACGTACTGCCGCATTGGAGAAGTCATTAGACTTGAATAGATTTTATTTATTCGTATTCTTATATAACTAATTCATACAGCGTGACGTTCATCAATATAATATGTGTTAAAAATAAATAAAAAAGTGCGGCATCAACCCCGCGCAAAGTATGGAATCTTGCATTGTCTAGAAGTACCAGTGGCTAAAACAATTGATCGGTCTCGGTTGTTTAATAGCTATCTTTTTTATCAGGGTTTGCAATTGTGCAATAAAACAGTTCTGTAGTAATCGCTTGATCTGATCTTACGATTCTTTTAAAGCGCTTTTGAGACCATGCACCAAACTCTTTCTACATTGCAATACTTTTTTTCTTATTTACACTACTCTTAATTAATTTATTTTTATTTTTTATTTTGGATTGGAAAACATGTCGTCGTATTCTTTATAATATTTTTGAAATTTGTGGCGTCTCGTAACATAGCAAATACATATTAATTACAAATTTTTAAATACCTATGAAAACTTCTAAAATCTTAGGGTTATATACAATATGAATTATATGATTGATACATTAATACTGATCATTAACTGTTGTTTTATTATTTTGCTTCTTGTACCTATTTCATGATTAAATAACCTTTATTTTGTAATGTTAAATTATTTAGTTCTAAATACTAAACACACGATGTTGCAAATTCAATTGTGATGTTTTTTTAAACTCAAGAAGTGTTGTTAGTGGCATAAACAATGGAGGCCTCGCCTTATTGTACATATTTAAAACGAAGTATCCTAAATTAGGCAATGCAAATAGTATCGTAAAGCTTTAAAAGACAGTTTGTAGCAACACAATAACATAAGTGGTGCACACGTTAATAAACCCAGTGATGAAAGATATATCAAGAGGGAAAACTCTAAAAATTGAAATTGAAGGAGATCTATATTCCAGGTATTCCAATGCGTTGTAGAGCGCAGTCCGCAGTTCTTCATCTAAAAAAATAAATAATATTTAAAATACTTCACATCCAGATAGAGGTTCTCTTAGTATGTTAATCATTTATGAAAGTCACAAAATTTCACATCACATCACAAAATTTCCACTACAATATCTTAATGGACTCTCCTGGCACTTCCATTTAATATACACAAGTGATCACTGGTATTGATTCAAAGTGGAAAAGTCAAAAAATATTTTGAATCAGCGTGTTTAAGGTGAAAAAAAAATTGTAAAACGCGATGTCCGTGTCTTATTATTATAAATATATTTAAATTAATAAAATTATAAAAAGATCTTTTCAAAAATCTAATCATATGTCACAGTTTGTTCACTTTATTACTGCAATACACATATAGCATTGAATTCGGTATAAGTACCTCTACACTGAATAAGTTCGTAAGCCAAGGTCATTTTTATCTTCTCATATTCTACTTTTGCCCTTTCACACAAAACACCGGGCGTTAAAAAACATGAGAACATTATTGTGATATCTAAGAGTGCGATACAAAAAAACTTTCCTTCCATCTCCTGCGAACAAAAACTTAGGTATAGCTTATAACACCATTAACAGAAAACTCAATACGATTTATGATAACAATTTTATTAATTATCCAAAGTGATTTTATAACCTTTAAGAATATTATTTTTGTAGTATATAAATGACACGACTCTTTTTTTATTTTGAACCTAACCTTTAACCTTTAAGGTTCAATAAAATTAATTATATTCACAAATTTGAATATTTATTATTTGCCTTATTAATTGTTTATAAATAGACTTGTATAGAAGGTATCCTAGATTCAGTTTTACGGTTACTGACCTTTACAATATGATTTTATATATTTTAGGTTATATATGTAGGCAACATATATTTTTTGTAAATAAATACTTTACTTACTGTTTCTAAAAACGTATTTATGACAGCGTAGGTGTAATAGGTCATCTTGAAGAAACTTGTCAAAATATTAATAAAATACTGAAAAATACAATTAATTAATTATATATTAAATTCATTAAATAAATATGAAAAAAAATATTAAACTTTAAAAACATAAATTAGCCATATACGAGTAGACCAATAAAAGAGACCCATGAAAAAATAAAGATGCATTGTATACAGTTACTACTAAGTTGATTGCCTCGAATTTATTTGAATTGTTTCTCAATTTGGCTTTTGCTTGTGCAGGCAATAGGTTTATTAATAATTTGTATGCACATTTCGTTATAGCGCTTTTTGAAGGTATAGGTTTAAATTCCGAGATTCCGAGATAATCCCGAGATTTGCGGAACTCGACGAGTAAATGTAATCCTGCCATCAAAACATAGGAATTTCAACAAAATTTACTTTAAAAAATAATAAATTATTTTATACATGTTTATTCAAGGAATAAAATATATTTAATAAATTGGCTAAATTGATATAAATCTTAAAAAAGTGTGGCGTAACAGAACCAGATTGAGAATGTGGATAGGATGGTCTGATTGTTTGGGGAAAGAAAAAGAGTTGATAAGAAATGTATGCTGAAAAAAATAAAATAGCTAAGATAGGTAGTACTGACGTAACCGCCGTGGTCTCCTTGTGTAATAAACATAACTGTCAGGTTAGAATAGGGTATTTGTTACAAATACTACATTAAGGACGTGACACGTAAATCAATAAAATGAACATTATTTTACGAAATATAAGAATTTATATGAAGACACTCTTTAAGCTGTCGCTATTTGAGATATAAAACAGCGAATTTTCTGTAGCTTTTAATTAGCCGGGTTCGGTGTGGTCCGGTCGGTCCCCATCTTTACATTTTTATTAATCGAAGGCCTATACCACAGATCTTTAAATCAGTTTACAAGTTCATAGAATACTTACCAAAAATACCACTAATTCATTGTTATTTTCCAAATTATTCAATAAAAGTTTATATGACAATAAATATTTTTGCAAAACACCAATTTTGTTCGAGTTAGATAAATTTTCTTCTAATAATTGCCTAATAAACTTAATGCGTTCATAAAATAAATTAAATGTCATTATTGAATTTGCGTATATCATACCATTTGACATTGGTAATAAGGTTATACACATCTCTACAAACCAATCACTTGGTATAAGGGTTATGTTAATGATGAAAAAAATATTTGAAGCAATATAAAAATATAAACAATAATTATATATGAAGTTTTAAGGGGAGTATTTAATCCGAGAGTTTTATCGATAACCTCGATACCCAAACAGTATCTTTGAAAATATAACTGTTTTGTGTAAAAACACGAAACGAAATTTACAAACCATTCTACGGGAAAAAAACAACAGATTATAGTACTGTCAACAGAAAAATTAGAATATTTATATGGGTTTATTAAAAACACACAGAAACAAAATAATAAAAACATAACTATATTTAAAACCATGCAGTAAATTTGTACGCTGATTTTTTTATATTGTGGGCCTTGAATATTGTAGTAGAAACCCATTGCCGACTTCACTTTCATGACATTTCGTACTAAACAAATATAATTAAAGATATCTTTTAATTTAGTAAATCGTAACATTTTGACGGACGTCCAGTACACTTTAATGATGGCGATATAATACAAACCAAATAACTCTCAATTCTATTCAATTTACTAATGATACTACTTTATATTATTAGAAACTTCACTATCATTAAAGATAAAAATCTATTAACCATTGATAGTCAACTAAATAATTACTTATATATTTTTACAATGTATTTTTTCCTTACCAATATCTGAACTGAAATATCTTATTTTAATAATTAACTTATTTAATACAAACCTAGAAATAATGACCAGGTGAATTACTTGATAAAAAGTCGGTACGTCCGTACATGTGGGTAATTATAGATACTTTATCACCCTCGACAAATCAGGAAGAAATACTAATCTAAATTCTCCCTACTATAAAAGATGGAGTAAATGAGGTTGTCGACTGTCTAGTTCGTCTATTGTAGTAGCCATATCTTTACGTCTTACTTTTGGGGTGATATCGGTCAAGCCAGCCCGAACTAGTAGTAGTAGATCTGTAGATAATCGGCTTGTATTTCTTTTTTACAATTTTGATAAAAAATGTTGCATATTTTAATACAATAAATCTGGTTAAGCAATAAGATATTCGAGTTTAGTTTGTAAATTGTGCCATAATTTTATGTAGGTAAATGTTTTATCTATAAGGTTACATTGTGACAAGCCAACTCGAAGGACTTGCATTGGTGCCAGAGCGGATTCATATAAGTGTGTTTAATTAACTTAATGTTTTACTAAAACTGGATTTGATAATTGTAAAATACTTTTTAATTAATTATATTGAATTAATTTCAAATACTTCAATAATATTCAAAGTTAATGTTTAAAGCAAAACGCTTAGAGCAACTTTGTAAATTTGAGTTTAGATTAGGATCGTTTAGGTTCATTAAATTGATGTGTTCTAAGTTTTAAAATACAATTAAATTTCATGAAAAATACTCGTACCAGCAACAACGACAGGCATAGTACACTAGAGGTCTTACTTTTAAGTCGATTAGCAGTCACAACGAGATAGGTGAACAATTGTTCATGACTTATTTATTTTAATTGAATTTAGTCGGCGACCTTTGTTATCAAATGTTGGGTGTGAATAAAAATAAAGATTTCAATATTATATAATTCAATACCCAATAGAAACAACTTTTATAACGCCAAAAGAAATTTTATATAAGTTGTTATCCAATATAATAGCAAAAAGATTCAAAATCGTTGATTTAGACCGTATCAAATATTTAATATATTTTATATTTAAATATAGGGCTAAAGAATGTCTGTCTTGATGACATTTATAACACTAATAATATCAATGTGGAAAAGTTTATGTTAAATTTGTTTAATTTAAATTGTTTTTTTAACGATAATGTTTTTAATTATAAATTAGTAAAAAAATGTTGACCAAACATTAGAAGAAAAATAAATAAACGGTTTGACTTGTAATAACATACTGACGCATTGGAGTAGGCTAAAATTGATTCTATTTACTTACTTTCTTAGCTTCACGCCATACCCTTGGGATAGCCAGAGACGACGGAGCGCCAAACGCTATGGTCTCTGCATACCTCTTTCGCCTCGGCCACAGACATCAACCTCTTCATACATACGCTCCGGGGGGTCCTCATGCTTTTTACTTGACCTTCCTCCAGTAACATTGATACTGTGTTTTCGAAGGTCACTCGAGGCCTCCCCCTGTCTTTCTTACCGCTCACTTTTCCTATATAAATCTTTTTTACCATTCTTTCATCACTCATTCGTTCGACGTGCCCAAACCACCTGAGCACGTTCTTCTTCATTGTCACTGTGACATCTTCGCTAGTACCAGCCATTTTGTGGATCTCTTCAATGCGGATTCGATCAGCTAGACTGACTCTACATATTCTGCAAAGATATCGCATCTCCACAGCATTCATCTTTCTTACATTCTTCTTCTGTGTTACCCACGTTTGGCTGCCGTATAACAGCGTCGGTAGCAAAACTGCATTGTGTACAGCCAAACGTGCAGCTATACTGACGTTTTGCCGTCTCAACAATGCAGTCAAAGTACCATTGACTCTGTTACCGGCAGCAATACGCCTTTCCACATCCATTTCGTATCTTCCGTCTCTGCTAAACATACTTCCCAAATATACCACTTCATTCACTTGTTCTATTATCTTATCATTCACGTTGATCTTACATTCTGTTCTTTCTTCATTTCTTTCAAATATCAGAACCTTCGTCTTATCTACATTCAGGTTAAGACCATTAATTTCACACCCATCTTTCAGAGTGGTGACCAATGCCTGCAAATTGCATTCTGATGATGCAATGAGCACTGCATCATCTGCATATAGCAAGCAATTGACCTTAAGGTCACCTACTTTCACTCCCATGTCACTATCTCTCACTCCTTGGAGACAACTATCCAAATACAAATTGAACAACCAAGCTGACATAGCGCAACCTTGCTTAACACCCGATTGGATGTCAAACCAGGGCGACATGCCAGCTCCTACCCGCACACAGGCTGAGTGATCTCGGTAAAGAGACTTTACCGCCTGTGGCAAGAGTCCGTTCACATTGTATCGGGGCAGTATCTCCCATAACTTCTTTCTCACAACCCTGTCAAACGCCTTTTCCAAATCCACAAAAGCACAGAAAACCTTTTGGTTTAGGGCCAAAAACTTTTCCGTGATCATGCGGAGGGAAAAGATCTGATCTATACACCCTCTTCCAGGTCTAAAACCTCCTTGGGCCTCCCACAACAGCCTTTCAGATCAGCTGGTAAAGACGCACACTCGTCTACCGGACGTGGACAGCCACACGCCCTCTTTGTTGGATGTTCTGCTGACTACACGTCCAGAAAAGTACCAGATCACTGTCGAGGCTCCCTTAGGTTCCTCTGATCACTGTCTGGTACGGAGTGTAGTGCCCATTCGACGTCCTGATCGCACAAGACCTGCGACTCGACGCGTTTGGCACTACAAGTCAGCGGATTGGGATGGAATGCGGTCCTTTTTTGCATCCTACCCATGGGGGCCGATTTGTTTCCCTTCCAATGATCCTAGTGACTGCGCTGCGGCTGCAGCTGATGTGATACTTCAGGGCATGGAACTATTTGTACCAAGCTCTGTGGTACCGCTTGGCGGCAGATCGCGGCCTTGGTTTGATGCGTCTGTCAGGGCAGCAGCAGCTGGCAAACGGCAGGCTTATCAAGCTTGGGCTAATGCGTTAGTCACTAAGGATCCGAACTCTAGAGTTCTGAAGAGGAAATACAACCGCGCCTCCAGATTCTTCAAACGGCAAATCGCTAGAGCAAAGTTTAAGCATGTCGTCAAAATTGGGGATCAGCTGGCAAAGTACCCGCCTGGCACGCGCAAATTCTGGGCGCTTTCCAAGGCCATTCTGGGCAACTTTAGCCAGCCTTCCCTACCGCCGTTGCACATGGGGAATGACTCTCTGGCCCACACGGCAAAAGAGAAAGCCGATCTCTTGGGCACTCTTTTCGCCTCCAACTCGACTTTGGACGACCAAGAGAAGACACCGCCTACCATCCCGCGGTGTCAGAGTTCAATGCCGGAAATAGTTTTTCGCCAAAAAACTATCAGGCAGTCTCTATTTTCCTTGGACGTTCATAAGTCGAGTGGGCCGGATGGCATTTCTCCATTAGTGCTACGAACGTGTGCCCCTGAGTTGACTCCAGTGCTAACGCGTCTATTTCGGTACTCCTACCTTAGAGGCGTAGTCCCGGTCTCATGGAAGCGTGCCCTTGTCCATCCGATCCTTAAAAAAGGTGATAGCTCGGACCCAGCTAACTACAGACCTATCGCCATTACCTCCCTTCTCTCCAACATAATGGAGATTATCATAAACCGACAGCTCCTAACGTACCCAGAGGATCACCAGTTGATCAATGACCGGCAGTATGGCTTTCGCCGTGGTCGATCAGCTGGTGATCTTCTGTTATACCTTACGCACCGTTGGGCAGCGGTTATTGAAAGCAAGGGAGAAGGTCTGGCAGTTAATCTGGATATGGCAAAAGCCTTTGATCGTGTATGGCATAAGGGGCTTCTTTCAAAGCTACCTTCCTATGGGCTTCCCGAGGGTTTATGCAAGTGGATCACCAGTTTTCTCACTGGGCGGAGCATACAGGTCGTTCTCGACGGTTTTTGCTCGGACCCCAAGCCCGTGAATGCTGGTGTACCCCAAGGCTGCGTGCTATCCCCAACTCTGTTCCTCCTGCACATCAATGATATGTTGGATATTTCCAACATATGTATGTTACAACATAACAATGTTGTTATGCGGATGACAGCACTGGGGATGCAGTATATTCCGGTCGTGCAGGTCTCTCTCGGGAAAACGTCGACGGGTGCCGAAAGAAACTTGTGTCTTCAATAGAGACCTCCCTGGGGATGGTCTCTGAGTGGGGTGAACTGAACCACGTTCAGTTCAATCCCCTAAAGACACAGGTTTGCGCGTTTACCACTAAGAAAACCCCATTTGTCGTATCACCGCTCTTCGAGAGCACTCCTCTTATTGCCTCGCCAAGTATCAGAATACTGGGTCTCGACATTTCGAGCGATTGTCAGTTTCGTGGTCATCTGGAGAGCAAGGCCAAGTTGGCCTCGATGAAATTGGGAGTGATCAATAGAGCGAGGCAGTATTTCAAACCTGGCCAAAGACTTGCGCTCTATAAGGCGCAGGTCCGGCCTCACATGGAGTACTGTTCTCATCTCTGGTCCGGATCACCCCAATATCAGCTTCTACCATTTGACCGCGTACAACGGAGAGCCGTTCGGATTGTCGGGAACCCAGTGCTCTGTGAACGGCTGGACTCTTTGGCATTGCGTAGAGACGTGGCTTCTTTGCGCGTCTTCTACCGCATTTACAACGGGGAGTGTTCCGAAGAACTATTCGATCTGATGCCTACCGCCGAATTTCACTACCGCACAGCTCGCCATCGCCTCCTTTATCATCCATACCACCTGGACGCGTGGCGATCTTCAACTGTGCGGTTTTCAAGGACTTTTTTCCCACGTACCACTCAAATGTGGAACGAACTTCCTTCGGCGGTATTTCCAGATCGATACGACATGGGTAACTTCAAAAAAGGCATATATTCCTTTCTCCAAGGCCGGCAACGCTCTTGTGTATCCTCGGATGTTGCAAGAGTTCATGGGCGGCGGTGATCACATACCAACGGTGACCCGCAAGCTCGTTTGCCCTCCTCTAACATAAAAAAAAAAGAAAAAAAAAAAACTGATTTCACCATCGGCTACATCTTGACTCAGCATTACTCTGGTAGTCAAGACCGAGGCGTCCTCACGTTCATACATCTCCTTATAGAATTCCGCCCACCGCTGCAAAACGTGTACTTGCTCAGTTAAAATTTCACCGCTCTTCGAAAGCATCCCTTTCATTCTACAAGTTACCGAACAACCCCGGGAACCACTAACTTCTCGCCAGAAAAGCTTCGTGTTTTCCCGGAAGTTGTTCGTCAACCTTTCATCCCTTTCTCTCTCAGAATTTTCACGCTTCATCTTTATAAGTGCTTTCGTTTTGTGCTTTTGCAGCTTGTAGTCTCTTTTTCTTATCTCTCTCATACTTTTATCCTTACCAGAGGCTTGATAATCCAGCCATGCTTTTTTCTTTAACTCTACAGCGTCTTTCACTTCATCATCCCACCATTCATCACGCTTTTTACTAAAACCTCTTTTCCTTTTACCACATACTTTTGTCGCTACTTTCACCATACCATTCCTAAGGTTCTGCCAGCATACTTCAACACTTTCATTTCCAGAATCACAGCTTTCAAGCTTCTTGGAAACCCTTTCTTGATATTCCTCTCTGATCGGTGGATCTTGAAGCTTCCAGCTTCTTATGCGATAATTCGACGCCAAGCTTGGACACGACGTGCGGCTACGCCAACCTGCGAACAGACCTCTTATTCTAGCAACGACTAGATAGTGGTCCGTTCCCAGATCAGCACCTCTGAACACTCGCGTGTCCATAACTTGACTTCGAATACGCTGGTCCACTAGGAATAAATCAATCATACTTCTTTCTTCCGCTCGCTCCCATGTGTACATGTGAATTTGTTTGTGATCAAACATCGTGTTTGCCACAAACATATTTTTCTCCTTACAAAATTCTAAAATAAGCTTTCCAGCCTCATTTACCCTCCTATCACCGTATTTGTCTAGCACGCTTTCGTAACCGCTTCGTGCGGTTTCAACCCATCCATTCATATCTCCACATACTATCAACTTTTCATTATCTCTGGCACTACTTAGAACATCCCTGACATTCTCCCAAAACTCCTCGAGCTCGCTCATTTGAGCTGAGGATACTGGCGCATACATGGCTAACAAGAATACTCTTGTTATCCCCAGCTTAAAGCGAACCCAAAGAAGCCTCGGGTTGATCGCCTTGTATTCTACCATTGCATTAACCATTCGAGAGGACAATAATACGCCTACACCTTGGCAACCTCGCTCACCCTCTGGAACCCCAGCCCAGAAAGCGACCCGGTTGCCAGGCAAATCGGTCGTATCATTGCCTTTCCGCTTGGTCCCAGACACACAAATAACATCCAGATCTTTGTCATCCATCACATCTAATAATTCATTCATCTTCTGTTCCATTCCTCCTCTTACATTCCACGTAGCTATTTGTAGCTCCGTCCTCCACCTTCCGCCGTTCGGAACATGGCGTGTTGGTTGGCGGTTCCCAACGCCGCATTTGTTCATTCTATAATAAAATTATATTTAAAGTTGGTTATTACATAATTACAACATATTAAAAATATAATACTAAATTAAAATTAACATAAATTATAATTAAACAATAATACAAAAAAAAATACAATAATATTACGATTAGTAAAAAAAAAAGAAATATATTATATATATATAATTATAATTATAATATCGTAACTAAAATTTTTCACTCTGCTGTAAGTCTTTTGGAAAGCTTCTAACTTGCACTAGGACCAGGACTTAATGATTAAGCACCTGACACAATGTTTAAGCACATACTGCGGTGACTGCACTTGCTGAGATTTATTTATAATTAATAGTAACGGATGCTGTATGAATTAGGCTGTTACAGGTCTGGAATACGGATCAATTAAGCTTTTATTTGTCAATCCACCACGGAGTCTTTGATGCTGAACTAAATTGTCTCATCAAAAGTCTTTTCGCTTTGTTAACTTTTCGAATAAGATTTAATACTATTTTTGTATTGTAAAACACAGGAACACAGGAATTTTAGATTATTATGAAATAATAAAATAATAAATTATTATAAAATTCAACATTTTTACTTGACACTTGTCAACTTTCTTTTTTTTCAAATAATTTTAAAACAGTTTTATCACTAATAACGCAGTCTGTAGCTAACTAGGACGTGGTTTGCGATGGATCCGCTTCCACAATAGCCGTCGATTCTTCATTATCAATTTGGGTCTCCGAACATCCAAGGGGTTTGATTTTGAGGTCAAAATTTCCAGAACGAAAAAAATTTGAATCAAAAAAGCACTGTTTTTTCTTTTGCGACACGACCGCCATACACTCCATTACCTAACCCTTCGAGCCGTGCCACGGTGGAATTCGTACTCGCAAGTAACGCGATATTTCAAGTTTTCTATTTTGTGAACAGATAAAACAGAAGAAAAAATAAATGACGGTAAACGAAACACAAATACATGTGTAAATAGCTGTATAAATTTGAATTTGGAATTCCTAACCAAAGAGGTGAAAATTTGTGATTTAAGTGGCCAATACGACAAAACGCCAATTTTATATGTAAGGACCTAAAACATATATAATTACAAAATAAATAGAAGAACTTTTAAATTAAAGTATGTAAACATATAATTAGTTATTTACAATTTCACACCGTATTAATACTTTACAATAATCGACAAATTATATTTGAAACACTAGTCTTAATATATAAAGCACAAAGACACACACTCACTGACTCATTCATCGCTCTACAGCCCAAACCGTTATACCAAGAAAGCTGAAATTTGGACACAAGACTCCTGACATATTGAATAGGTGCAATAAGAAAGGATTTTGCAAAAGTCCAAACCGTTCCAAAGTTACAGCTAAAAAACTGCAAAGTTTACTCCCGCTCCCTCTCTTCTCCCATTCCATTGCAGTAGAAATTAAAATTATTTGGCCTCTCATTATGTTTATTCGTAGGATTAGGGTTCCGTAACTCACATACAGTGTGTGATTATTTTCTATTTACCTACATACAGTATGTGATTATTTGTAATTATTTTCAATTTACCCACATACAATTTGTGATTATTTTCAATTAACCCACATATAGTTTGCGATTTTTTGTTATTATTTGCCCAGCAAAGCGGGCGGGAATCAGCTAGTATATTATAAACTGCATACTATGTATAATATTTCTTAACATTTCTAAAATACTACCAGCTCGAAATTCAATGACATACTAAATTGGTAGCGATAAATATCTTCTTAACTTATTACACAAAGAAGTAAAAACTTTAGACAAAGAAAATTACGATTATGACTTTTGAAATTAGTTTCTTTTAAAAATTATTAGTAACATTATTGAGCACCAATCGATAACGTTTCTTTTAAAATGTTTGCGGATTAACTTTTTAAATGTCAAAGATATCAAATTACGCAAAATAAAGTATTTTCAAATACTTTATTGTTAATATAAAGTACAATTAGTCGAAAAACGTGCAATACTTTATTACTCAGTACGGCTGCAACCCTAGCCACGACGCTTACGCCTTATTGTACATAATACGAGTATGACTATGAATAACCTGAAATGATATTAAAATATTATTATGGAAATATAGAAGTTCCTGACACGGGTAAAATGTAATCTAATTTAATTATTTTATAACTTATGTATCATATGAAATATACATATGTTGTCACAATTTCTCACAAGTTATCGGGTAAGAGGCTCATTATCATATCAGATATTTTTATAATCGCTACCGTGTTTTTCCTATATTATAATATATTTATCAAAAATATATACGAAGCTCAAAATTGAGTAGGTTTTTAATTTATCTTTTTTATTTCATTTTAAAACAATGAAGTTAGTTATTCCGAATCATAAATTTGATTGATTTTTTACAAAAGGTTCCTTTGCATTAACTACAATCGATGGAAGAGTTTATTAAACAAGGAACCATTGAAATAAATATTATATGGTTACCAATTTGGATTGAGCTATTATAATGAACTTGTATAAAAAAATACAAATTTCAAACCACGATTAAAGTCCATTTAATTGGTTTTGATTTTGAATATACACACTAAATTATAAATTGTTGAGTATTTCTTACATAATAGTGGGTTTGAGTAAGTTCTATTATGAAAATATGTTGCGGTGAAACGTTTGGTAAATATTAATACGTAAAAACCAATAGTTCATATCGTAAAATCTCATCAAAGTTATGTCATGTGAAAATTAATTTGAATAATAACACAGAATATACTTTAATAAAATATCATTGGACAAAGAAATTTGATATAAAACAGTGAAATATTTTATAAAAATGAATGAAATGAAAACAAATAAATGAACAAATGAAAACAATGAAATGTGAGTAGAAAAAGAAAAAGAAAATTAACTATATTAAGAAGATTTAGGGTAAGAAATAATATTTTAAGTAAATTTTATGTTTTCATTTTGTTCTGGAGTACCTTTTGTCAAGTAATTCGTCTGTTCCTTATTCCTTGGCTTGCATTAAATAAGTTAATTATTAAAATAAGATATTTCAACATATGATAATCAAAAAATACATTGTAAAAATGTTTATGTAATCAAATACTTGTAAGGTGATTGTTAATAGATTTTTATCTTTAATGATAGTGAGGTTTCTAATAATATAAAGTAGTATAATCAGTCAATTGAATAGAATATACAGTTTAGTTTGTATTATATCGCTATTTTCAAAGAGAACTGGCAGTCCGTCAAAATGTTACGATTTACAAAATTGAGAGATTTCTTTAATTATATCTGTTTAGTAAGAAATGTAATGAAAGTGAAGTTAGCAATGGGTTTCTACTACAATATCCGAGGCTCAAATTATAAAACAATCAGCGCACAAATTTACTGCGTGGTTTTAAATATAGTTATGTTTTTATTAGTCTGTTTCTGTGTGTTCTTATTAAACACATATAAATATTCAATTTTTTCTGTTGACGGTAATATAATCTGTTCGTTTATTACCCTAGATCGTTTTGTTGGTGTCGCTTCGTGTTTTTACACAAAACAGTTATCTTTTCAAAGATATTGTTTGGGTATCGAAGTTATTGATAGAACTCTCGGATTAAAAACTCCCCTTAAATCTTCATATATAATTGTTATATATGTTTTTATGTTGCTTCAAATGTTTTATTCCATCATTAATATAGTCGTTATACCGAGTAATTGGTTTGTAGAGATGTGTATAACCTTATTAACAATGTCAAATAGTATGATAAACGCAACTTCAATAATTAAATTAAATTAAATGTTTAATTTATTTTATGAACGCATTATGTTTATTAGGAAAATGTTAAATAAATATTTATCTAACTCGAACAAAATTGGAGTTGTTCAAAAATATTTATTGGCCTATAAAAATTTATTAAATAATTTAGAAAATAACAATGAAGGTGTGATATTTCTGGTAAGTATTCTATGAATTTGTGAACTAATTTTAGGAACTATGGTTGTATATAGGCTTTCGTTTTATAAAAATGTAAAGATGGTGACCGACCGGACCACACCGGACCCGGTTATTTAAAAGCTGCAGAAAACTCGCTGTTTTATATCTCGAATAGTTACAGCTTAACGAGTGTCTTCATATAAATTCTTATATTTCGTAAAATAATGTCTGTGGTCACTTTGTTGATTTACCTATCCCCTATCCTAATTCTCAATCTGGTTCTGTTACACCGCACTTTTTTAACGAATTATATCAATTTAGATAATTTATTAAATATATTTCATTCCTTGAATAAACATGTATAAAGTAATTCATTATTTTTTTAAAGTAAATTTTGTTGAAATTCCTATATCTTGATGGCAACGGTAGGATTACATTTTCCAAACGAGTTTCGTAATTCTCGAGAACACCTCTAAATTCCATGAATTTAAACCTTTATCTCAAAAAATATTGCAATAATGAAAAGTACATACAAATTATTAATAAACCTATTGCCTACGCAAGCAAAAGCCAAATTGAGAAACAATTCAGAAAATTCGAGGCAATTAACTTAGTCGCAACTGTATACAATGCATCTTTACTTTTTTATGGATCTCCTTTAGACCTACTATATGGATAACTTATTTTATTTTTTTTTTATTTTTCATATTTAATTACTGAACTTAATATCTATATATTAATACGTGATGCCAAAACTTTGGACCCCTTTTTACGAAAATTGCGCGGACGCAAGAGCATAAAACTTGGCACACTTATAGTTTATGTACAGGAGAAGTGCAGAACGCTAATATTTTTCAATAATAATGCTTATAAAGTACATTAAATCAATAAATAAAACATTACCCACACTACCATGCATTTCACACACACATGTTTCTTTTGTTTTTCATTTTGTCTATAGACATAGAAATATTATACACACTACCATGCAAATTCACACACACATACTTACTACAGACTTAGAGTACTGACATTGACATATCAAAAATATATATATTTGCCTATACATACTCTGTGGTCAAATGGTTTCTTTTGTTTTTCATTTTGTGCATAGACAGAGTACTCAAAAAAAAAGTTTAATTTGTCTCATTTAATTAAATATAAAAAAAGATTTTAATAATAATGCATAAAAAATAAATTAAATCAGTTAATAAAACATTATACTAACCAGCATGCATTTGACACACGCATACATACTCTGTGGTCAAATTGTTTCGTTTCTCTATTATAGACGTAGTTGAAAAGTTTGTTTGTTGTGGTTTTATTGAATGTTTAAAGTGAATTAAAGTTTTATTTGACGAATACTACGTGAAATACTGAGCGTTTATACAAATTTATGTGAGTTGTGTAGCAGTAAGATACATTTAAACGTATCGTCATCTTTCAAGGACTATCATTATATGCATAATGAAAGCGCAGCAATCTGCAATAACAACATTCAGGTACAAAAATTTTTGATATTGCTGGTTCAAAGCAATTATTGTAGTTTACGATTTCAGTAATTGCATATACTTTAGGATAAATAAGTGATTTTGTGTAAAAACTTTCTCTTCTTGATTTCAGTAATCTATGAAAGAACTTTAATTATGCCTCGACATAGAACATTAACGAGTCGGAGTGAGAGACAAAGAAGAAGGAATATTTCTCTAAGAGGAAGGAATAATTCCTCATCAGTAGTATTAGATAGTAATATGATTTTGAGAGATGCATTTAAGTGTGCTCTAAATGTCATTCCAAATGTGTTTTTAAGTTATGACATTAACATTTTGAACCTGAAGTGACTTTAGGCGACCAAACTGCATTCACTTCATGTTGTCACAAGGGTAAAGCAATATTACCACCCTTAAGTCAAAATGAATATTTGATTTAAAATATTATATGATGGACTTACTTCAAATGAACCTTCAATAAAAAGTAAATCAAAAAATTATTTTGAAAATATTAGGAAATATAATTCATGTTTTGCTATGGTTAGCTCAGAAGCCAAAGTTGCTGAGGCAGTTACAAGTGGAGTGTATCATTTCAAAATACATGATGTTTTTTATCACAGATCAGGCCCAATGACTGCCGCATATGGTCGCTCACCATGTTATGCACAATTATATTTTTATGATGTTGACGCTGCCATTAATTATAGATTACAAGAACATGTTAATCAAACATGTAACAACAACATAATGCATGAAATTTCACTGGAATTGGAACGCAGTAATCCTTTTGTGCGGTCATTCATTGCAATGAAAGATCATTGTCAGAGAGTTAAAAATCAAAACAAAGAAATTTGTATGCTCATTAAAGTAAATCATCATTTAGATCTAAGCCAATTTAATGATGCAGTTCAAACTGATGTAGCAGTAATATTTAATACAGTTGATGGTAAGCCACCTTTTGAATGAAATTGATTAGTTTTTCAAAAGTTAATGGTATAATTAAGAATATCTCAGTTTTGGACTCATCATTAGACCCTTTAGCGTACCCACTGCTTTTTCCCAACGGTGATACTGGGTGGCATGTCAATATTGCTCATAATACACCAACTACATCTAATTCAAGAGCACCCAGAAATAAATTAACCATGCTTCAGTATACAGCCTATCGACTAGCAATTAGATATGATTTCAGCATGTTACACCATTCACAAAAACTATTTCTGCAGTGGATTGTTGATATGTATGTGAGAATAGAGGGTTCACGATTACATTTCATTCGACAAAATCAAACAAGTCTTAGGTCTGAAGTTTACAACAATTTAACAGACTACTTAGAATTGAACATGAATTGAACATTTCTTTTAATTTCATATAATTTGTTCAAAAAAAAAATTGGCAAATAACAGTCTTGGTAAAATCTGTGGTTATAGTAGTTAGTTTTCGACAGTGGAGCCTTAATAATGTTTGAATATTATATTTTAATAATGTATATTAAGTCACTTACAATTTAAATTTATTATATGGTCGAATTTCGACCACTGGGCGACCACTAGTAAAATTAATTAATTGAATTTTTCAGTATTTTATTAATATTTTGACAAGTTTCTTCAAGATGACCTATTATACCTACTTTGTCACGGATACGTTTTTAGAAAGAGTAAGTAAAGTTATTAACAAAAAATGTTGCCTTCATATATAACCTAAAATATATAAAATCATATTGTAAAGGTCAGTAACCGTAAAACTGAATCTAGGATACCTTCTATACAAGTCTATTTATGAACAATTAATAAGGCTAATAATAAATATTCAAATTTGTGAATATAATTAATTTAAATGAACCTTAAAGATTAAAGGTTCAAAATAAAAAAAAGAGTCGTGTCACTTATATACTACAAAAATAATAATATTCTCTAACTTTATAAAATCACTTTGGATAATTAATAAAATTGTTATCATAAATCGTATTGAGTTTTCTGTTAATGGTGTTATAAGCTATACCTAAGTTTTTGTTCGCAGGAGATGGAAGGAAAGTTTTTTTGTATCGCACTCTTAGATATCACAATAATGTTCTCATGTTTTTTAACGCCCGGTGTTTTGTGTGAAAGGGCAAAAGTAGAATATGAGAAGATAAAAGTGACCTTGGCTTACGAACTTCTTCAATGTGAAGGTACTTATACTGAAGTCATTACATGGTATTTTGTAAGAAGATCCCTGCTTATAAACATATTTAAATATTTGAGCTGAGTGTAAGCGAAGTTCTTAACCATTTGGGAGACCTTTTTATGTGTTTAGTTGTCTCCAAAATGCGACGAGATAATTAGCTAAAAATTTTGTCATGTATTTTTTTTTTTTTTTTTTTTTTTTTTTTATGGAAGAGGAGGGCAAACGAGCTGGCGGGTCACAGATGACTTGTGATCACCGCCGCCCATGAACTCTTGCAACATCCGAGGATTTACAAGAGTGTTGCCGGCCTTGTAGGTAGAAGTAGACGCCTTTTTTGAAGGTACCCATGTCGTACCGATCTGGAAATACCGCCGAAGGGAGTTCGTTCCACAAGCGAGTGGAACGTGGAAAAAAGGTCCTTGAGAACCGCACAGTGGAAGATCGCCACGCATCCAGGTGGTAGGGATGGTAAAGAAGTCGATGGCGCGCTGTGCGGTGATGAAATTCGGCGGCAGGCATCAGATCGAATAGTTCTTCGGAACACTCCCCGTTGTAAATGCGGTAGAAGACGCACAAAGAAGCCACGTCTCTACGCAATGCCAAAGAGTCCAGCCGTTCGCAGAGCACCGGGTCCCCGACAATCCGAGCGGCTCTCCGTTGTACGCGGTCAAATGGTAGAAGCTGATATTGGGGTGATCCGGACCAGAGATGAGAACAGTACTCCATGTGTGGCCGGACCTGCGCCTTATAGAGCGCAAGTCTTTGGCCAGGTTTGAAATACTGCCTCGCTCTATTAATCACTCCCAATTTCTTCGAGGCCAACTTGGCCTTGCTCTCCAGATGACCACGAAACTGACAATCGCTCGAAATGTCGAGACCCAGTATTCTGATACTTGGCGAGGCAATGAGGGGGGTGCTCTCGAAGAGCGGTGATACGACAAATGGGGTTTTCTTAGTGGTAAACGCGCAAACTTGTGTCTTTAGGGGATTGAACTGAACGTGGTTCAGTTCACCCCACTCAGAGACCATCCCCAAGGAAGTCTCTATAGAAGACACAAGTTTCTTTCGGCACTCGTCGACGTTTTCCCGAGAGAGACCTGCTCGGCCGGAATACACCGCATCCCCAGTGCTGTCATCCGCATAACAATGTATGTTGGAGATATCCAACATATCATTAATGTGCAGGAGGAACAGAGTTGGGGATAGCACGCAGCCTTGGGGTACACCAGCGTTCACGGGCTTGGGGTCCGAGCAAAAACCGTCGAGAACGACCTGTATGCTCCGCCCAGTGAGGAAGCTGGTGATCCACTTGCATAAACTCTCGGGAAGCCCATAGGAAGGTAGCTTCGAAAGAAGCCCCTTGTGCCATACACGATCGAAGGCTTTCGCCATATCCAGTCTAACTGCCAGACCCTCTCCCTTGCTTTCAATAACAGCTGCCCAACGGTGTGTAAGATACAACAGAAGATCACCAGCCGATCGACCATGGCGAAAGCCATATTGCCGGTCATTGACCAACTGGTGATCCTCGAGGTAGGTTAGGAGCTGTTTATTGATAATGCTCTCCATTACTTTGGAGAGCAGAGAGGTAATGGCGATAGGTCTGTAGTTAGCTGGTTCCGAGCTATCACCTTTTTTAGGGATCGGATGGACAAGGGCACGCTTCCATGTGGCCGGGACTACGCCTTTAAGGTAGGAGTACCGAAATAGACGCGTTAGCACTGGAGTCAACTCAGGGGCACACGTTCGTAGCACCAATGGAGAAATGCCATCTGGCCCACTCGACTTATGAACGTCCAAGGAAAATAGAGACTGCCTAATAGTTTTCTGCCGAAAAACTATTTCCGGCATTGAGCTCTGACACCGCGGGATGATAGGCGGTGTCTTCCCCTGGTCGTCCAAAGTCGAGTTGGAGGCGAAAAGAGTGCCCAAGAGATCGGCTTTCTCTTTTGCCGTGTGGGCCAGAGAGTCATTCCCCATGTGCAACGGCGGTAGGGACGGCTGGCTAAAGTTTCCCAGAGTGGCCTTTGAAAGCGCCCAAAATTTGCGCGTGCCAGGCGGGTACTTTGCCAGCTGATCCCCAATTTTGACGACATGCTTGAACTTTGCTCTAGCGATTTGCCGTTTGAAGAATCTGGAGGCACGATTATATTTCCTCTTCAGAACTCTAGAGTTCGGATCCTTAGTGACTAACGCATTGACCCAAGCTTGATAAGCCTGCCGTTTGCCAGCTGCTGCAGCCCTGACAGACGCATCAAACCAAGGCCGCGATCTGCCACCAAGTGGTACCACAGAGCTTGGTACAAAAAGTTCCATGCCCTGAAGTATCACATCAGCTACAGCCGCAGCGCAGTCACTAGGATCATCGGAAGGGAAACAAATCGGCCCCCATGGGTAGGATGCAAAAAAGGACCGCATTCCATCCCAATCCGCTGACTTGTAGTGCCAAACGCGTCGAGTCGCAGGTGTTGTGCGAGCCAACCGTTGAATGGGCACTACACTCCGTACCAGACAGTGATCAGAGGAACCTAAGGGAGCCTCGACAGTGATCTGGTACTTTTCTGGATGTGTAGTCAGCAGAAGATCCAACAAAGAGGGCGTGTGGCTGTCCACGTCCGGTAGACGAGTGTGCGTCTTTACCAGCTGGGACAGACCATTTGCCAGAGCAAAGTCAAACACAGATCTCCCCGCGCAGTCGGTGGCACGTGACCCTAGCCAATCGGCATGGTGCGCATTAAAGTCCCCTAGGACTACGACTTCGGCGGAGGGAGTCTGTGAAAGCAGATCGTCAATCTTCGCCTGAACATGGCCCAAGAGTTGATCCGTTTCTGCATTACCACTATGGGACCTGTAGAGGCACGCGTAGACTCTGACATGGTCGTCCATGTCCACGCGTAGCCAGAGTATAGACAGGTCCCGACCTTCAAAAACCTGAAGGCGACGGTAGCAGATATCCTCCCTTACGAACACAGATACCCCGGCGTGTGGTATAAAATGGTGTTCTAGTTTATACCCGGGGTATGACAGGTACGCTGTGTCGCTAGGTCGAGATATCTGCGTTTCCGTCAGAAACAACAAGGCCGGCTGCGCCGTCTCTAGATGATAATGGACGGCGTTCAAGTTGGAATGAAGTCCCCGGATGTTGCAAAAGTCCACATTTAGAGTGGGTCGGGGTGCCGCTGCGTTGACTCGTCGTTTGCCCTCATAAAACACAAAAGGCGATACGTTGCCCGCCCCAGATACGACGGGCAGCCCGAGCAAAATCCGAGAATCATTTCCCCGATTTTGCTCGGGGAGGGGGTCCCCGGCTTCATCAAAGCCGGTACCCTCCTGGGGTATTTTTCTTGTCGGCATCGCTTTCATGTTAGGCGTGGGGGGGGGGGGGGGGGGGTTGGGCTTCCGGATTCTCTCACTCACCGACGAAACATAACCAAATTAATTTGGTTACTACACGTCGGTCTTCTGTGAGAGGGTGGTCCTTCCCCGGTCGAGCCAGCCCAATACGAGCTGCAGTCAGATAACTACAGCTAGGCTCTACCACCTCCATAATGTTGAGCCGAACGCGGATATTATAGCGAAAACAGATTGAAAAAATATTTAGACATACAAATATTATCAAGAAAAGAAGAAAGGAGAGGGGCTCAGCTCAACACCCGCCGCGCACGGTTGGCGGATCCTAGTTTCAAAACAATACACGCATCATTTATTAAATTCAATTCATTATACCTTTGCTTTAAGATCTCTTCATAATAAATAAATTCAAAACATGTTAAATATACACGATATACTTAAATATACATCATTAAAATAGCGTCTCTCCTTCCACATAGAAGCGCCATATTAGGAGTATAATCACAGTATTAAAAGTATTGCAGTATCAGAAGAACAGACTTCTGTTACTGACACTCTGACTAAAGACTCCACTAGTAAACACGCCTGGAAATTTTGTTGTCTCTTATAGTAATAACTTCTAAAGTAAATACAACAAATGTAACAATACAATTTATTTTCTATTTGTCATTAACAATACAAAAGAACTGTTTTGTAGATGTAGAGTATTTTAACTATTATTTACCTCATGAGGTACTTTAATTTTTCTATTTTTTCTTAGATGAAGAACTCCGGACTGCGCTCTACAACGCATTGGAATATCTGGAATATAGGCCTCCGTCAATTTCAATTTATAGAATTTTTCCTCTTGATATATCCTTCATCACTGGTTTTATTAACGTGTGCACCACTTATATTATTGTTTTGCTACAAACTGTCTTTTGAAGCTATAAGATACTAGATATATATATATGTATTGTATACTGAGCTGATTGCCTAATTTAAGATACGTCGCTTTGTGGTCACTTAGGTTCTTTTAGTAATAAAAGAAGTACGAGAAAAAATAACATAACAACAGTTAATATTTAGTTTTAAAATAATTTTGAAAGTTTTCATATTTATTATTAAATTGATAACTAATGTATATGCTTTTACTTTTGCTATAAAAGAATTTTAAAGAGGTTGCTTCTTGCTTGCTTATTCCTTGAAATAAATAAATTAATATTTAAATATATATTTCTTTATTTTAAACTCCCGCATCGCTCTGTATCTCAAATATCTTTCCTTTCCTCTTCCCTTCATTACAGTCGTCTACATTACTACAGTTTACATTACATCTGCTTGCAGCTCGTAACCTCTACTTGTGCAGATTTTATCAGAGGGTCACCAAATCTGTATCTATCTTTAGGTAAATTAAAATTGTAAACTTCAATTTCGTGAACCTTAATCTTGTCAATATGCATATTACTTAAAAATTAAATAATTATTTATATTGTACAACAATTGAACTTTTACATAAACCCACGTTATCTTTTTGTCTATCTACGATTGTAAAATTATGACATTTATAAACAATTTCTCAATATTGTCTAAGCCGTCTTGAAACCATAAAAACACTAACAAAATCAATTAAGCAATTTTGTTTCATCGTTATAATATTCTTCAGCAATAAATTAACAGGAAGATAATTTAAACCTAAAAAACTAAACAGCATTGCCCTCGACTAAATCATCGCCTTACATTGCAAATAACAAAATGAATGGACACATTTAGATAAAATTTACTTAAGATGTTATTTCTCGCCCTAAATTTGAGTAATATAGTTAATTTTCTTTTTCGTTTTATACTCTTATTATATTGATATATATAAATTTTCTTTGTCCAATTATATTTAATTAAAATATATTCTGTGATATATTTAAAATTAAGTTAAATTAAAACGTAAAGTGGGAACTTAACAAAACCGTGGTGGACGTCCTAGTTCCTACAATCATCGCCCCTCTACAAACAGGGCAGTTAGATATCCTGTTGTCTCAGTTATAAGATATTCAATCTAAGAAGCTCGAGCTGGGCATATCTTTCTCTTGGCATATTTTTCTAGGAATCACTGTTGATGCTAAGCTACAATGGGGCCCTCATATAGCTGGATTGGCTAGTAAACTTAGCTCTGTCGCGTACGCTGTTAAAAAAATTAGATCCCTAACTGACGAGACTACTAATAAGTTAGTGTATTATAGTTATTTTCATAGCATAATGTCTTATGGTATCCTATTGTGGGGTAGTGCTACTGATATAAATACCATTTTCGTTATACAAAAAAGAGCTGTCCGTGCAATTTACAACCTGGGCCCTAGAGATTCTTTAAGAGATAAGTTTAAGCAAATTAATGTACTTACGGTCGGCAGTCAGTATATTTTTGAAAATCTTAAATATGTACATAAAAATACTGACAATTTTATTAAGTATAGTGATATACACACTATAAATACCAGGAACAAACACAAGCTCGCGCTACCTGTTACTCGACTTAAAAAAGTGAGTAAATCTTTCATGGGGCAATGTACACAGTTTTACAACAAAGTCCCAGCAAACGTTCAAGTATTACCATTTAACAAATTTAAGAGAATAACTAAGGAACGTTTGTGTGCAAAAGGATACTACAACGTATCTGAATACTTAGAGGATAATGCACCGTGGGTATGAAGCGATCGCTGCCAGGCTGCTTCAAGATTATTTATTTAGTATTGTGTAATGTATTTATGTTATTTATAATTTAAGAAAAAAAAAAACTAATCATGACAATCCCGCTGAGTTTCTGTCGCCAGCTCTTCTCAGGTTTGTGGAAATAATTTTCCGAGCTGGTGGTAGCTTTGACAATGAAAAAAATGTTTTGTATGAAACTTATATTCAATAAAGATTTTGATTTTGATTTGATTTGATCTCTCGTATCATTGTATTCACGAATCGTAAGATAACAAAGAATTAATTCTAGGGCTGTTGAAATTTGATTACTTATTGAGGAAATCTGTCTATCTATGTCTATCGTGAGCGACAGAGATGATTTTAATTATGAAAGAAGCACCCTTCCTCTATATATGTAAGAATTTCATATGAGAATCTTCATACGTTAGATTTTGTAACACTCTATTTCATGTTTTTGGTTTTTATTAATATTGTTTTTATTATTTATTATCATAATAAAGGAATCGCAAGATAATAAAGGAAAAAAGGTCAATAGTTAAAAATAAGTAAAATTTTTATTTTAAAAGCTTTCGTAAAAAAAAGTTAGTTTTGTATAAAAAAAACAAAATTTTTCGAATCAGACAAGCAAGAGACGGAGGAAGTAGCACCTACGTCTGCTTGTTTATTGAACTTTTAGTTTAAATTATTTATCTTAAAATTTTTTAACATAATTATTTGGTGTCAAAATCGAAAACAGACGAAATAAATAAATGTTTTACACTTATGAATCTTTATAAATCTCAATTTAATAAAGAAAAAGTACAAGGATATTATAAATAATAACAAATACCTAATAAAGATAAGGGTATTGTGTATTATATATACATAGGTATGTCGTACCAAACTCCCACGACCAGCCTGAATCTGAAAACATTTTCTTCATCTCAATATTTAAACTACAAGTACTATTATATAATATCGATATTATTAAAGCTACATTCAATAATAAAGGTGTAGTTATAATTTATATCAAGTTTTAAATCTTTTCATTACTTTGAAAGCTCGGTAACTATATTATTAATAAGTAACATGTACGATATTTATCAAGGCCTTCAACTTACAATTCATAATTCAACAACATTACAATGTTTGGTTAAAACACAGTACAATGTAGAAAACATGCTAATTTCGAAAAATTATATCTGCTCTTAGAGAATGAATACATATAAAAATGATTTGGTAGTAACGGACTGTTAAAATATTTAAATAAATATATTATTAAAACACATTATTAGTTAAGTTTAAGAATAGAAGGTGCTCATTTTGTGAGGAAAATAATACAATTTAAGCCCTGGAAATATGAACATGAAAAATAAAATATTATATTCGTAATATCCATATACCGCAACGTGATAAAAAAACTTTGTTTCCCTTTTGAAGAATTCTGTGTGATGTAAATTTTGGCTTACTTAAAGTTTATGATAAAAAGAAGTGCAGAAAATAAAAATGTATATGTAATATTTTATATTACGAGTATATGTTCAATTAAAATAGTTTGATGGCAAATAATGGCAACGAGTAGAGAGTCGGGGACTTAAAAAAGGAATAAAAAGATATTTAATGATTTTTTTTAATAAAGCTCATAAACATTTATTCTTTTAATAACGTTATTACAAATTAAGTTTTTATGAACTTTTTAAATTTTAATTAAGTTTTTATGAAAATTTATGTTTTTATTAAAATGGGCAAAGAATCTAAACTAAGATCTTGAGTAAGAATCTGCCCAATAAAGTCCTATTTATGAAAGGAATTTATTACAGTAATATTAATTAAGTAGTAAGGATAATATTAATGTTAAAAATCTAAATTAACTATATCTATCCGGTTTAATAATACTGCAATTATTAAACGTATTTTTAACTAGTAATTCGACTTCAAACACTACGATAACGATACATTGTATGGTTTAAAATCAATTACCAATGACATTTTATTTCAGTATGTTCTGATAAGTTCTGATAAGTCTTCATATTAAAGGAATCTGATGAATTTTACGGCAACGTCTATAGGATTTAAGTTTTAGTGGATATGGACCATTCACCACGCGTTTCACCGCAACACATTTTCATAATAGGATTTACTCAAACCCACTATTATGCAATAAATATCCAACATTTTATTATTTGCGGCTTACATTAAAAAATTAAACAGAGTTAAAGCACTTTTATTTGGTTGCTCTCCATATTTCTTATTTATTATTTATTTTTTTCTAAGTGTTTTTTTTATCAATTCACTGCCTCCTCTTGATATTTGCAATATCAACAAGTTAGCTATGCTTTGCCAACCTTGTCGAACTCTTTTAATGGTTATTAGAATTCTATATCACGAACTGGTGATAAAAATGTAAAATACTTTAATCCCGATATAAAATTATAAATATCGATTCATCAACAGCAAACGAGAATAATACTATACCATAGCACACACGATCCTAATGACCACAATCACGGTATAAAACTAAGAAAATCTATAAAATAATATTTATATATTTATTTTATTGGTTCTTTGTTTATTTAACTCTTTCATTAATTGTGGTTATGGAAATACAGCCCTGTGCAAAAAATAATCAATTTTACGACTTCGAAATAACCAACTCCATTGTTTTAAAATAAAGAGGCCAAGATAAATCACATACCTACGCAACCCCGAGTTATATTGTGATGATAACTGCTACTCACACTCTTTTGTATTCTTAAAAGAATGAACACGACATAGATATCTATATAATTTAATAAGCCCCTTTGCAAAACCTATTGCTTGTGAAACTAATCAGGGAGTTTATGATTCTAGCTTAATTAACATGAGGGTAATAGTTGTAATAAAATGTTTTAGGTGTAAATGTTTTGTAAATAGCTGGTTATGATACAATGAAAAGGTGACATTATATAACGTCAACTTCAGGAGGACCACACAATATTTCAATGGCATCCTGCAAGTTCTCTCAGCCTTCTAGCAGGTTTGTTTTTTTTGTATGGTCTAACTAAACTATTGACTATATATTATATGTTTCCAGATTTATTGAAAGTATCGAATTAACGGCCGATTTTTAAAAATTGAAATAAACAAGATTCATCAAATTACAGACCGGTCGCTTTGTTAACAATAGCGTCCAAAGTATTCTAAAAATCTATATGTAACAGACTGTACTAATTGCTAGAAAAATAATTGCTATTAAATAAAAAACAAATGGCTTTTCAAAAAATAAATCCACGGTCCTAGTAGTATTTAATATACCTAAAAAATATTACAACAGGTATAACAAACATACCTTTTTGTATCCGGGGATGACATAAAACATAACTGGTAAAAATATGCAATTTTGGCATATGGAATATTGGCATTCAAGAATTTGTTTATGACTGGCCTTGAACTTAGTCCATGACCATATTTAAGCAACAATAAAACATTTTTTTTGGATTATCTAAATAAAAACAACCTTAGAGCAATTGTAATCGAAGGACGTAACACTTGCTAAATCTATACCGCGAGGTAGCGTGTCCTAGCACAGTTCTAATAGCACGCATCCGTGCTATATTTCATTTATTTAAATGACTTTTCTACATTAACAAATGCCGAAACAAATTTTAATCGCCGATAATATTTCAATAACTTTTATGACAAAAAATTAATTAAATAAACGAAGCTACATATCACAGTCGTATACAAATGTCCTGGGAAAATGATGGCTTTAGTAAAAAAGGTACTTATACTTATTGTTTAGCCTCACAATAAGTACCTTTTATAAAAACCTATAATGAAAACATATAAAAAGATAACAAATAAAACTACAGAAATTAAAAAGGACATCACTTTTTATACATTTTAAACATGGACATCAAAAGTTTATTATAGTTATTATGAATATCTAAAGAATATTTTTGAATAATATTGACATACAAATATATACTTACTAAAGTAAATGAGATATATGCATTTTAAATTTATTATTAGTTTTTAAACTTTTCGTTTTTTTTATAATGATTTGAATATTTTATTTATCATTATTATAAACATGTTGTTATAGAATGTAAGTTAAGGATGAAATGTATTTTTTTAATTTTTAAAATTTAATTCTATTTTTGGAAATAGTTTTAAGAACGTTGTAAACCAAATATTACCAGTTATCAAATGTTGAGTTAAGTTAATAATAATAATAATCAGTTTTAACTTTTTAACCATATAACTAACTTAATCAATAAACTATAAAACTTAATTACTGAGGTTATTTACATGAAATAAAAATAAAGATTGGGTCCCAGAATACTGCAGTAAGTAAGGCAGATGAACTAAAGAAATTACTAATCTTATGTCTGTCTCATAAGAAATCCTTGAAGATTACGAGTTTTTTCCTCTCATACCCACATATACTTTGAGTAAGAAAAAAGAGACTGTATGAAAGATCTTAAACCTTTCGCTGTAAATGTTATTAATAATAATTAAAAAAACTTAAGTGGCCTTAGACTAATCTGTAGGTACAATGTATTTGTGTTACCTATATGCATAATTATGCAGTTTTCTTTAATAATAGTTACTAGAAGTAATCAAATTCAATAATCTGATCAATCATTTGCGTAGTGATGGAAATCACATTATGTTGTATTTTTACAAATAAATAAAAAATCATTGTATAAAATGAACATTTTATAGACAGCAAAGTAACAAAAAATATTGTTGATACGATAAAATGCTAACACTGATAAGATACAGTTTTTTGTACTTTTTGCCTAAAATGCATACTTTTATCTTTGGACTATTAAGACTACTACTAAAGCGACGGACGGTTACTCTTACCACCACGGTGAAAGGTCAGACAAACGTGACAATATAGCATCTATTATTAAAATCTAAAAAATATAGCATCTATTAAAAAAATATACAAAAGATGAAGACATGGACAGGGAAGGAATAAAGGAAAATGAAGATAGTTGAGTGAATGAGAGTTTGAGTTTGAAAAAAAATCTGATACGTGGTCCTTTTGCGTTCTAAAATTAAATGAATATGCAACCAAAAGTGCGGTTAAAACTAATAAGTTTAAACCCCTCAAAAATTATAAATGAATTAAACAAAATATAGACGTAATATAATTATAGTTGTTTAGCCTATGCTAATGTGGTAGCTCCTAAATAAATTGTCATAGCAATGGCGACGACTTTATTATGTTCCGTTATATTTTGAAGGATACAATAATGTCGGCACAATCTAAAACTTTTACTGTAAACTAGATTATTAAAGTATTATACAAGCAGCGGTGAAATACTCACGTACGTTTAGCAAATCGTAAAAAGAAGGTAGTGCAAAACAGCTTCATTAATTACATAGGTTCCATAGTATTTTTAGAATAACAGACCGGGAAAAACGTTTCTCGTATTTCATAAAGAAATGCAAGGTAAGATTTTACAAAATTTGTTCACATTTAATTATAATATATACATATAATCTATTTTAATCAATAACTTGCAGTCAGCTAAAGGATAATTAAAAAAAATTTGAAAAGGTTTCGCGATAGTATCTGCAGCATGACCGACTTTTGACCATGTTTTTTTTATTCTTATCGTAGGTGGCCAACAGTTCGTCATGAGTGACCATTTTCTTAAAAATAGTTCGATTTACGTCTTAAGAGACAGTTACAAATGTGTACATGGTCCATAATATTTCTTTCAGTGAGTTAATGTGGCATATAGAGCTTTTTGTATAGACAGTATTTTCAAACATTTTTTACGGTTAATTCTCAGATCTTCAGTTCTATCATAATTAATCATGTCGATCTTGCTCAACTTTGTCAAAAACGTTATCTATATTACAACAACAACAACAATATTCATATAATTCACAATAATAAACACCCGTTTAAGTACTGCAATTATTAAAACGACCTTGACATATTGAAATTATAGATATATTTTAGTCTTGGCGCCGCTACCTGAAGGCGTCGTCGCGGCTCACACGCCACGTGCTATGAATATCAATTTACAATAATATCCGTATTATTTTTTGTTCATCTATATTTTCAAAAGTTAGATACTGTTCAAAAATATTCCCCTTAACCTTTTTCAGAGGTATTTTAAAAGTAAATTTCGATTTACCAAAAAAAGTATAACTCTACATTTAAAGTATTTTTCTATTAAAACTATTTCAAAAGCTAACATATAGAAGAAATAATCTCTCTGTATTATTATGTGTTATGTGGTCCTACTTCAAAGACATGTTCTTTAAATTTTTACTTCTTCAAATAGTATTACTACAATTTTAAATCCAAGTATTGTGCTATCTGCATATAACAAAAGTAATATTTTATTTTCATATTTAATATTCTCAGTAAAACTATAGTTAATGATAAAAATCTTTAAAAAATGTTTTGGTGTCCCGATTACAATTTCATTACTTAAAGAGCGCGGTAAATATATATCAAGGAAAATATGAGGGTCATATTTAATGATTTGATAGAAACATACACACAACATGCACACAATTCGATCCCTAAAGTATTCTTTAGGGATCGAATTAATTATTAATACTAATCCGAAAAGTAACATTTAAATACATTGCAACAGTATATGAATGTTACAATAAAAATTGCAACAACTATTAAAATCAAAGATCTAAATAAAAAAAATCCGTGCCCGCAGGGGGACACGCGTGGGTAGACCTTGTGTGTAACTCATTTAAAATATAACTCACTACCTAAGAATAATACATGATGCCGTTGTTTACATCAAAAATTTTCAAACAAAAAGCGGTTTTAATTTTTTTTCTCGGAAAAGGTATCTTTTTTGGAAACACTTTTGGTACTTAAATTTAGAGTAAAAAATAACCTTTCTATTAAAAATTTTTGCGAGGAGGGAATGTTTACCAGAAAAAAGTTGCCGTGGTTTTACCTACCTAAAATTTACAAGCTAAAAGTGGTTTTTATTTTTTTTCTCGGAAACAGTATCTTTTACGGAAAAACTTTTGATACCTAAATTTAGAGCAAAAAATAACCTTTCTATTAAAAATACTTGTGATGCAAGAATGTTTACCAGAAAAAAGTTATGTTTTTTTTTCCAAAAATTTTCGGTTTTTTTACCCCCACCCCTAAGTTATTGAAGTTAGGTTTTCGGTTTATCTACATTAGTTATAGGTATTTATCAAAGACATCATATAATATGAACGCGATTGATCTCCTTTGTATAGGGACAAAGTTATGGTCGAAAAACTGAAATCAGAAAAAGTGAGGCCCTAGCGCCCCCTGTGACCGGATTTCTCTGGTTAACGAACTTGACCTTCATTTTTGAATGGTTGATTTTTGTGCAAAGTTTGAAAGCGATCCGAGCGAAACTGCGGCCGCTATCGTGCTGACAAAAGTCGAATCTGGACGCACGCACGCATATATATATATATATATATATATATATATATATATATATATAAACTTTTTGACCAATGGTCATTTCGGACTCAGGCGGTCATAAGAAGACCTCCTGTGAAGAAATTTTTCCAAAATTCGAAAGTAGGGGACAAATGAATGGGCAGACCGAATTCTTCGAGGTCTACCCAAAATGTAATGTTTGTAGTTTTTTTGATGATCCTGTCACTCTAATTGACTCTTGTACGAAGTCATCGCTATCAAAATAAAAGTTTAATTTGAAGTTTTATACTTGAATAGGAAAAAGAGAATAGAAGAATCAAAGAGAACAAAAATAATAGAGGCATACGTCCATTAGGTAAAACACTTTGATAAAAATATAAGCGCATTTTCTTATATTACAATACAAATTAAAATACTTTCAAACAAAACATTTTTACTACTGTACATCTATTTTGAAGAAAATATTATACTACTAAACATATGACAAAAGGTTATTTATTAATTTCTAAAAGTATTGCTAATATTATGAAAAACTTGAGAACCCCTCTCACCAATAGACATCACAATAAAAATACGCATGTTTGTTTCTACGTAATTGAAATATACATTACGTCCTATTATTAAGGTATAAAAGATAAATAAATGTTAATAATATTCCAATCTCATATACAACCAATTGCTGCTGTCTTCGTCTGTCCCTACTTCATTTATAATCTATTAACCACAATTTAAAACTAAAACAAATTCATATTATATATTAAAGAGCAATAGTTTATAAATACACCAAATTACATTAAAATCCGTGTAGTATTTTTACTAATAAATAATAAGAAATATTGATAAAAAGCATAATAAAAAATAGTTTTGATTTCAATACACACGTAATATTATTTACAAAAAAAAAATATGAGCAGAAATTATCTTATTATGCTTATTTAAGTCTATTTATGTTTAAATATATTAAATGGCGACGGCATGTACACATCGTATAAAGTATTAATAATCAGTTCTGCAATAATATTATACACATTACATATTCACTACGTTCCATCTCAATTATTTGCATTAGTCTGAAAACAACGTTACCTCACTGGCGCCATCCATAAAACAATATGTTTACGAGAATAATAGCGAAATGTACCCGTCGTCTCATTTCATTAAAGGTGGTTATTAAAAGCACTAGCTGTAACTAGTTTTATTAAGCTACAGGTATTACCCGCGACTCTACCCGAGAGCATTTTTGAGTTGATCTTCATGAAAAGCCTCTTTATTTTAACGAGATAATTTATCCTAATAGGATCCTGAAAATCTATTCTAAATATTAATAAAAAGAAATATCGGTTTCTAGTACTTTAGATAAACTAATACGTACATACAAACTCACTCACAAATATAATTTATTTGTAATATTAGTGTAGATGTACCGAGATGGCGCATTTGCATTTTATGTTAATATATGTTTTGTAGGATACTTTGTATTTAGCAACACATTAAATATATTATCTTACATAGTTTGGGGTTCGATTATTTAAGACTAGACTCAACCTCGAAAGTTTGAGGCTACTTGTAAATGACGACTCAATTCTAATATTTTAATGTTTTTAAAATATTCACGTGAATTATTTTAGTTTTATTGCTGACTTCATTATCTAAAACGCTTACAAAATATATATTAAAATTAAATAATTAATAATATCGTTAAAATAACTTTTTATAGGGAAATGAACGATCTTGCAAAAACAATATTTTTCCTTAATGATTATTTACGGTGAGTCAAAAATAATAAAGCTTTTATGTAATTGGGAAACACTGAATTATTATTTACTCTTACAATGATATACGTTCCTAAAATTATATTATTGTATCATAGTAATAGACTTCAGATGAATCATATCATTCCTTGGGTTTAATTATTTTGTAATTAAATAGTTTTCAGGATTCACATGTAAGCAATAATTTCAAGGCATTTGTTTCAAATTATATTTTTTTTTTCACCATTATAAAGAAGGTTTAATTATTATTGAAGGTTATTATTATTGCAATATATTAAATCTTTAAAAAAAGAAAAGGGAAGGCGAGGAAGAAAACATCATTAATTCAGAAAAAGATATAAGAGAGAGAAAGATAATTGTCGTTAAGAGATAAGAATACAGTAAGAGTCTAATAAAACGAGTCTCACAAAACCATCATTGTTCTCCTTTGAGACGGGCGGTGTCCATATAGGACATCAAATGCTTGAAAAAACCTGTCCAGTGATGATACATAGATTGACGTACTTCAAAGAGAGGCCGCGTGACAATTATTGAAGTGATTAACTCGGGGAATAAAACTCAGTATACCAATACATTGAGTTCATTATGATTTATACTATAATTGACTGTGCCGTGATCTCATAACAATCATGCCCACAATATTGTGGTTAGAGAATTTAATTGTTATATATTTGAGTTGATAATTAAAAGCATGACAAGACGTGACTTACTTGTTTAGGCAACAAGGTGGCATCACTGAAATAAAGTTTTATTAGTAAAATTTATATTGAGAGGGATAAAAAAACAATCTTATTCTTGTCTTAGTCTTAGGGCTTAGCCAATCAAATTGTTTAATAAAATAATTATAAACCTGTGAAAATGACAGAATATTAAAGGCTTTCAAAGTTGTCATGATTGACATGATCATGACGTGATCTAAATCGTGAAAATATTTTAAATACCACTATGACTACAATGTCAATAAATGTTGTTCGATACATTTAGGAGCCTTACAAACGCTAAGACAGAAATGTTGTATTTTAGTGATCAATTTGATCGATCAAGGAAAATGATATGTACGTCGAAATGAAAAAATATTTGTTGACAAAATATAAATAAGCTTCTCACGGTTTAAGTTAATAAAAAAATTAATGTTTCCTTTACTTACATAGGTACATATCTTACTTACATACATACATAAGTATGGACATTGGACATATAGTATTTAGTTCGGCATTATAATGTTTTTCGAATGTCTCACTACTAATGCTGTTCTGTAGCTTATTTTTAGTATCGGAAAGATAAATTAAGAAAGATTACATTATCTGATATATAATATTTAAATTTCAGTGCTCGGTTTCACCAAAACATATAACTGTCGAGCCATAGGAGCACGAATGTAATTAAAATATTCTTAGATACAGAAATGAAAAAAATAAATGAAGAGATAATTTTTGGAAATATGGATGGATAATGGAGCAGATATTGTTGCTTGCAAAAATTTACATAATTCATCGTGTAAGAATATAGTCTAGCCTGGTACCTGTAGGTGTCATAAGAGGAGATTGAGGGTATAAAAAATTCGGTAGAATTACCCTGCCGTCTCCTGACAGCAGCAGGAATGCGCTTATTCGACGATAATCAGGGCCGTCGTGCTCTGAGAAAGCAACATTTTTGACGTTGCGTAGGAACGTCCTGTCTCGCTGCGCGAGATTTATCACGGAGTGTTACGAAGCATTCTTTAATCCGATTTCGACTGCCGAATCCCGTTAGCACTATGAGTGCTGGTGCTTGCAATACCATTTCTACTTCCCGGATACGTAGCGTTTGTCAACTGTGCGTTTCTCAAGGAAATTTTTGCTGCTTGCCACCAAGATGTGGAACGAACTTTCTTCGACGAAGTTTCCAGATCAATACAACACGTGTACCTCCTCAAAGGCAAGTAATGCTCTTGTGCTTCCTCGAATATTGCAGACCGTGTTCAATGTAGCTCACTTTTTACCAGGAAATAGCATGCTCAGTTGCACTCTTTGAATAATAAATAAAAAATAAAATATATATCAATGAATTAAGTAGTAAGTAGTAAAAACCAATTATATGTGTCTGACGTGTAAACTCTTCCTATCATTTGGTCACGATAAATCAATACCTGATTAATAAATAGCGAGCCATTAGTTATTTTCGAAAGGAGCTGTTAATAAATTAGTGGTCGTGAGGAATTCAATGATAATAATTTATTTAATCATTAGACGAGTAGAGTGAGTATAAAGTGTTAAATGTATACTAGAAATACGGTGAGTAATAGATTGTTATCTTAATTTTTAATAGCTGGTATGACCAATGGTGATATTCCATTATGTATGGAATATAGAAAATTGAATATAATTGTGTATTGTTGAATAAAAGTCCCACAGCATCAGAAAATACGCTATGTAAAGTACACACTACTATGTTTTAAATATTTTTTACCTCATATTATTTTCAAAACCGTATGTAAAGTCCAGTATACAATGTTTTACTAAAATAAAACCAAATTTTACATAAAACCAAAATTTACATTCAAATATTCTACTTGAATATAAAGTAAGAGTAAGAAATGAAATCTTTTACTCAGTAATATCCATTACATAACCTTTTTTCTTGTTAACAGGTCGTCAATAAAAAATACACATTATAATAAGCTTAATCTAAATGACGTAAGAATCATTGATTGAGTTTGAAAATGAAATGTGATTCGTTACTAAGGGCTTTCACACAAATAAGTCGAAATTGTCAAACTGCACATTATTTTTGTAAGAAGACTGTAAAAAGATTTAACTTCTTATTTTAGCAGTACTTTAAAATTGTTTACTAATCGATTCTTCCAATTTATATCATTATTGATCAAAATTTGTACACGAGTAATAATTAGTAGTTCACTATTACGAAATAAAGAAGGTAAATTCTTTTAGATCGGGATCTCGCTGTCTCCTGTCGCATGTTGTCTCTCGCTTGTGGTCCGGATATCTGTCTAGTCACTGTCGTGAACAGTTGTAGATTGAGATAATGCTATGAGATCATTCGCTGATTTATCAGATCTCGGTTTTCTGTTTGTTATTATAACTTCATTAGTGGACCAGTAATTTTTTGTTTAGTGTTGATATTTAGGCAATTATAATTTAAAAATGTGAGGTTTCACGCTATAAATAAAAATAATCATGAAATCTCAAATATCTTATTTCGAAACATTTTATATATTGTGTAATTTCGTAGTTTTTAAAGATAAAAAAGAAATTCACGTTTTAATTACACGTCGAAAAGTGTCTTTACAGAAGAGCTTATTTTGATACATACGATATCAAAATAAGCCCTTCTGTTACTTCCATTTGACGTACACAAGGGATCACTGGTATGGATTCAAAATGGAAAATATATAAATAAATAAAAAAATATTTTTTTAAAATAAAATATAATGCTGTATTATTACTGTATGCTGTATTAATATAAAACCGTTGCAATTATTTTGAAGCACTGCTTCAATAATGTTGAATATTTATTTTCATTGTACATTTGTGTGTACTTAATATAATACACATTAAGAAGTTATTATTAGTATTATGATATTTTTACATGATCCGGTGGCAAAGTATAAAGTTGACTTATTCTCAGGATTGTTAGTATAGGGCTATCACAAACTAATTTTCACAATGTCGTACACCTTTCAGTGTTATAACAATTTATAAATTGTATACTTCAAAGTATTTAAAAAATTCAATATAACAATTATTTAAATGTAAGTAAGTTAACGTAACTTCCATCCTTTCTTTCTATGTACATTATTTTGGTGCAGTGTGTGTGATGTGACAGATGTGATCTCGACTTATGTTTAAGATTATAGATCGCATTTTTATAAGATTAATTTATTTGTATTTATATTGACTAGTAAATCCTATTACATTTTGAAAATGTTACCAAATAGAGTAATTGGTGTAAGGAATGCTGCCCAGTAAGGTTCTAAAAAATCTTGTGTCAAATGTTATAGCAGTTGAAGTATATAATATGCTATTGCCAGTTGTTAACACCAACCTTCTTAAGTAGTAATAACATCCGGTAACTAGTGCCAAACAAAAGATGTAATTCGGGAAAACGTTATATATTTCGCAGGTGAAGAAGCTGATTTATTAATAGAAAGTAGGTTTATGTCATAAATTAAATCTACCTAATATAATTTTTACAGATAATAATTTTTTTGCCTTTATATTGTCCAATACAAATAGAAATAAAAATATTACTACCTTACAAGTAATTTTATATTTCTTTTATATTTTTTGTTTATTTCAATAAAATTAGTTACGCAATAAATTCGTTTTCATAAACATATCTCATTGTGAATAAATGTATAGCTAAAAAATAATATATAACTGTAAAATAATAATAAAATACTAAATAACCTGATAATAAAGAAAATTAAAAACAACGTAAGCACACTGTCATTTATAAAATAAAGTTGACATAAAAAAATGCAAACAAACTATCAAAGTAAAATTCAAATTCAAATAAAAAAATGTTATATAAAAATCTATGATTTAATAAAACTATAAACAAATCTCAGTTTGATTTAAATAAAAATAGTGTTAAGCAGCCCTATTTTAATTTTTTGCTTTCATTTATATCATGGCGTAAAAAACGTACAGCAAAAAGTGTGCTCTCTTTTAATTCGAGCACGTGTACTATTAAAGCAAAAAAAAAAATGAAATGATGTCATTTCCGTAAATGGATAGTGTGACGTAACTTCAAAGGCAAAAACTAAATTTGTTATAAGAATTATTATTTATTAAACATCTTCTAGGGTACTCACATGTAATAAAATGTTTGTTTTTAGGTCATATGATTAAAATTTGTATTATATAACCTTAAATGTCTTCGGCTAAAAGAATAGGAAAAACCTTGAAAACATTGTCATGATACATTCTAAATAATATGATATCAAGCACAGAATATATGATTGATTGTTCAAATAACTGTAAGAGAAACAAACGAAGTACGCACTATCCCTACCACCTGGATGGGTGGCGATCCTCCACTGTGCGGTTCTGAAGGACCTTTTTTCCACGTTTCACTCGCTTGGGGAACGAACTCCCTTCGGCGGTATTTCCAGATCGGTATGACATGGTTACCGTCAAAAAAGGCGTTTACACCTACCTTCAAGGCCGGCACCACTCTTGTAAATCCTCGGATGTTGCAGGAGTTCATGGGCGGCGGTGATCACGTCTATCTGTGACCCGCCAGCTCGTTTGCTTTCTTATTACATTAAAAAAAAGTCATACTTAAAACATTAATTAAAATATATTAATTTAATTTGTTATTATCTTAGTGACAAAAAGTAATGATAAATTTATAAAAAAATACTTTTAATGTTTTACATTAATAACTTAGCTTTCAATTATTGAGTTAGGTGTTTATCTACTTCATGAAATTAAAGGTAATTTCCTCTCTAACACGTACCAGATAAGAAAAATATTTCAAAAGTGTTATAATAAATAAATATACATTCCGTCTGTATATTAACAATACACGATGTATTTATAAATTAATTAAAGTTACAACGTAATAAATAATTATTTAATATACCGTGTAAATTAGCGACCTACAAATAGCTATAAAAGGCAAAATCATAAATAATTAATATATAATTACACTATGTCATTTATAATTTATGGCGGATGTATTGTAATAATATTTTTTTCTTACCTGTCTTATATAACTCTTTGACTATGTGGATATGTTATTAATTTACATTTAGGTGAAATATTTCCATAAGCCTTCCATACGAGATGAGTCATGTACTAAAATAAATGCAGTTCATTTATGGGATTACTTGTTCAAAATAGTACTACCTTTTTAAAGAAGATCATAGTGAAGTAATAAGTAGTATAGCTTAGTCCCCTTCACCTCTAATATATTTAATGGTACATAATACACTCGTTTAGTACACACTACCACTCGTTTTGTGTTATGTTAAAATAAATCAAAGAGGCAGGGGGCTTGCACCAAGGGGCGACTTTGAGTAGGGACCTCTATTGTTGGTTATGAATGCTTTGACCTCAGACATACATCAAGAGGCACTCGGTGCATGTGATTCGCTGATGACATTGTCCTTGTCGGCGAGAATTTCATTGAGACAGAGCAGACTGAGAAAATGGCAACAAAAGCTGACGAGTATTGGTATGAAAATAAGTAGAACCAACATAACAGTTCTGCGATTTTTGTGGAGTCTCTCGTTTTGTTTCTAGAGGTAGAAGCCGAAAAAAAGATGGATGGATAGCGTGAAAGACGATGAGGAAAAGCAAGTAGTATATAGTAATGAGTAACAGGAAAGTATAGAATGGAAAACATACTGCGCCGCCCCAAAATTAGGTTAAAGTCCCGAAAGTGACGGTGAATGCCTAGACTCTTGAAAATCACATTAAATTAAAAGAGGCAAAAAAAATGGTCTAGTAAATTGAACTTTCTTTAGAAATATGCTACACTGGGGAATATACAATTTTAATACAACCATACCTGTAAGAGAGTAAAGTATAATGACATCATTATTATAAAAAACATAAGTGAGCGATACAGCGGATGTCAAACGGATTGCCACATCGCAGATCAAAGCGGATCGAATTGATTGCAAACAAACGATGAGACAAATTTAATTATAGTCGTTTTTAATATAAGGTACTTTTTTCCAAGTTTTCTAATTACGTTTTAGGTTTTAACTAATATAATAAGAAAATATTACATTATTAAACGTGTCTGTATTGCTAAATTATATAATTTTACAAATTAATAGATTCTTTACTAACATAATATGTATATACAAACATGTACTCGCTATCGATAAAATATATCCAAATGCTAAAATTGATTGATCTGTAAAAAAATAATAGCATATTTTAGAAAATAAAAGAAAAATTAATATTAGATTTTTTATAATAACCATAAAATTTTTGTAGTAATAATATTTTTAGATTTAAGGCAATATTATTAACAAAAAGCTTTTCAATAAAGTTTCAAGAACGCCTACTTTTGCAAATCTCTTTTATTTATTTTTCATCAAAAAATGATTTTTTAAACAAACTTTTATTTTATAGCATATTAACCATCGCAAATAAGGAATCGCAATTTTTTCCTTTTAGTACCAATATAATGTTGTGGACCGGTTTTATATTTCTTACATATTATTTATCAAGTTTATTATTGCGATAATAAGTATCTCCACTGTTTGTTATCTTGGTTAATAGCAGTAACAACTCTGTGACATTCTCACACAGACACATAACCACATACAAAGACAATAGCATATAATTTTATAATTATAATACAAGTAGAAAAATAATGTAAGTAAATTAATAAAAGTATGTATAAATATTATTTTCAATTCAGCTTTCATAAGTTTTTTATTATGTTCAATTACGCAATGAAAAATACAGTACCAAAATTATACAAATATTCTTATCTAAAGATGAGACCATATTATTGAATGTTTCTAACAGTGGCAAACATCCTGCCTAATAAAATTAAGTAGTGTGATTTATTCTCACAGAAATAAAATTTGAAGACAAAAAAGTCAAATTTGCATAAATTACGTGCAACTTTAATGTATACTGAGTGTGTATTGAAAAAGGGATTGGCATTCAATATGTTTAATAAATGCTGTTTTATTTTTACATTGCAAATTATGTTTCCCACTTAGATTGGTAAATTAATCTTAGAAAATTTATTAATCAAGGAACAGCAAAGTTAGAGTGATTTAAATAGCAAGCGTTTATAATTTTGTCTATTTATACAATTTAAAATATTTCATATTCATATCTGTCAACACTTGCGGTGACAGATATGTCAAAGTCAGATACGTCATTTCAAACATAACATCTAGCTTTAAAAGAAAGCAGTGTTTGTACTATAGGAAAGCATACAGCCTTCAGTATTCCCATCTCTCAGAGATACAAGTATATGTCTCCTATTCGGAAATTGGACTTTGGAGAGTGATATGTCCATAATGCAGTCTTTTGAGCCTACCAAATCATACAGTGAGTACCACAATATTGGTATAATAGGTAGCATCCCCAGTATATTTTTTTCTTATATCATCCATACTAATATTACAGACGCATTATACCAAAGATAATTTAACCAATATTCACAATAAATATTCAGATTAAACTTACGCTCTATACTATGCCGTTCAAATTGAAAAGGCTTTCATGTTTAAAAATGCGTTATTTTCGAATGCTGCATTATGTCACCGCAGAAAAAGTTGTGGCCTTGCGATTTCGCATTGCAAAAGTATTTAACAAAACTTACCTTATTTTGTTGTTGACAACTAACTGATACCGCAGTTTCATTGACATCCATAACAAATTAAACAATTGAAAAGAGCAAACTGATAACAATTCCAAAAACATTAGTTTAATAATTTGTATCATGAATAAAGAAAGCAATTACTCTTTCGAATATATTTCCTGTATATCCTTCACTAATATATTGGATGTATAGAATATTTTTATTATTTAGGTATTCTTTAGATTATATTTGCTATAATATTTTCATGTGACACACACTAGATGCAATTCGTATAATTGTTATAATTGCAATTGTTTTAATTCTATGATATTTTTAATTGCATCTGACAACACATGCAATGTTTATATTGATATGTGCATTCCGTTATGTGAATAACGCCTTGTAACCAGACTGATTGACACCAGTAAAACAATTCAAATTGTTTCAAATGCAGCTAATAAAATTTAATAGATTTAACATTGATTAAATAATAATACTTTATTAAATAAATGCTACGTTTAAGTGAATGGTATAACTGTATATACGAGTATATAGTTATTATCTGAACCATCAGCTAGGGTATTTATCGTTTCGGCAGTAGATAGAAACGAAAATATTTTGGGCTCTACAACTATCATAAAACAAAATAAAAACAAAATAACAATAAAGAAAGCGAAAATTACATAGATTGTTAAAGAAAATAATTCTGTGATAACTTATAAACTAAACTAAATATAAAAGATATTTGTATTGATATAAAGAAGTTGAAAGTTTTTAATTTGAGTAAGTTAACCTTTTGAATTACCAGTCAGTGCTTTCATAAATGGTTTCAAATTTGGTAGATAATTTAAGGAGGGTTGAAGATTGCATTTTATTTACATTATAATCTATCGTTACAATACTACCCTTACAACCGTTATAAAAAGTATATATCAATAAAACATAATAAAGTATTGTAAATACAAAAGTATGTTCTATGTTGATTTTTCAGTTATAACCAGTAGTTCTGAATCAGTGATATGTCATCAGTAATATAATCAGTAGTTTCGGAATCACAAATGACGCCGCGAGCAAGAACAGTTATTGAACAACATCTAGTTATGAAAAGCATTCAAAATTAAGAAGTTCCTTGATATCTGGGTAATAAATTATTAAAGCAATTTGTATACACGCGCAAAGGCTTGGAAAGTTAGAATTAAATAAATCATTATTGGTCACTTAATACAGATGGAGATGTTGGACCGTCCCACACGGACAATTAGCCACCCGCGGAGCTAACACGCCATGCCTTCTATTTTAGGATAAATCTATCACTCTCATACTTTGTCAAGAACAGCAAGCACAGTGTAACATTTGAGAGCAAAATCATTAAATAATTAATCCTTAATGACAACAATCTCATGAAATCCTATCAAACTATTTCGGGTCACTATTTACGTTGCCGTTTCCCGTATCGTAACTACTATTCCATCAGACAGAGTAGAAAGCCGATAATCGAATATAAACATTCTGAGTCATTCACTATTGATGTACATGTTCAACTTCTGATGTTGATTGACTGCACTTTATCCATTATATCGCTCGGGATACTTGTATTACAAATGAAGTGTCTATCGTTTATTTAAAAATAAATAATTATGTCCAATCTAGTTTCATTCGTGAATGAATGAGTTTTTTATGTTTTTCATTGGACTTTAATAATTTCCTAATTGGGTGAGTATGTTTCAAATGCAAATAAATTCTACTTATACTTATTTTTCCGCAACAATAGTATTTTATAACACTTCTCCGCTGTAGGATTGTATAATGTACATTATCCTTGCGCATTAAGTCGTTTTAAACACAAGTTTTATATTATGTAGTTATAAATAGTGTTAAGAGTTATTTAGTAATTACAATATTATATTTCATTAGTTTATCATTATCAGCGACTAGTCTAAAAGTCGTTATCCCTCAACTAGTGGACACGCACAGTATTCAGACGTCATTCAACGCAGTGAAATTTGGCAGGAGAGCGCTTCTATCTGAGTTCCCGATTTACCGCCACCAATCTGAGTTTTGAGATTCGATATCAAATCAGAAAAAGCATATATTTGTTTTCTATGCCAAATATGATATGTAAATCATATATTTCGGCTACCTTTATTTTATAAGTCGTATATAAAATATTATGTATATAGTAAATGTTTAATTTCCATGCATAATAATGAGAGTTACGGTAGCTTAATTTGAGAAATTTAGGTTAAAAAGTGAAATGTATGTACAATTAATAAAAAAAATCCAATTTATCTTGGTTTCCAATTTCAATTATCCTCATTTTTTTTCTCCGTCATTATAAAATTATTCTACCTAACCTAACGTGAAACAAAACTTCCTACAGTTTTGTACTTGTACAGTTTTGGGTACCTTACAGCTGATGCTCAGAAGCAGGAGTGCATAGAATGGTTCCATGTTATGATTTATAAATTCGTAGCAGGTTATTCTCGCAGTGTTTATGATATAATGATAGATGAAAAATCTTGTATTTATCCGGAAACAAAGCGTCAGTCATTGGCTGTTTCAAACAGAACGCTGTTTCCAACGTCTATTAGTAAAAGAAATATCTAAAAAAAATGATCATCAACTCGTTTAGGAGGTATCTATCATCATTTCAATTGAAAAATTTAATTAAAAAAAATTAGAGCAGAATAATATCAAATGCTTGCCAAAAGTTTTTGCTGCTGAAAGAAACCAACAACAGGACTATAAGGCCTTTTGCTGCATCACGAAGGGCCTGCACACTCCACGATCACGTCGAAGGATTTCCAAGATACTTCTAAAAACTTTGGAGTATTGTGTCTTTGTATCTTGATTTGGCATTCTGTGCTTTCTTATTGTTGCCTAACGTTAAAAAACGGACATGTGAAATATACCCAACATTGCGCGTTGCCGATTTTTAATATTGTTGTAAACAGTTGCTCATGGTGGATACCTACGTCTATTTACTTATTTTTGATGGGTAGTCGTAATGTTACGTTTACTATTTTGGCAGCCACTTTATAACCTAGAGGTTGAAAATGAGACCACATAGGAATATAGCGTAACTGAATAGTTATAAAGAAAGGGAAGTTGGAACAAAAGTTAATGATGTGAGAAAATACCAACGTCTATAGAACCAAGAGGTGGTATTAAAGGTGGAAAGTCAGCGTCATGTAGTAATTTGAATACTTTACTATTACTGTTACAGAGATATTGTTCCTTAAAATCTTCAATAAATATGAAGGGCTATGATGCCTTTTAAATATCTGATGTCTTGTAAGTAAATTTTAATGATATACTGTAAAGGGCAATGTTAAATATAAATGAAATGTACACCATATCTAACTAATTTAATTACAAGAACATAGCGAATAATACAGTATTGTCTAAAATACTTCCTCAATAAGTCACTATTTATTATAATATGTATATAAAAGATGAAAAATGATTACCATGGCATTTCTTTATGAGATATATACTCGGGGACTGTTTGTAGATCCTTTTAAGATATATAATTGTATAGTACATTATTTTAAGGTATATTCTAGGACTTAGTCAGAATTTTCAATATAAGCGCAAAAAATACTTTAAGTTAACCATTACTCGTAAACTCATTAAGAAAAAACATTGACATGAAGAATTAATTTTGTAAATACATTTTTACAACCTTAATTTTAATGTAATCTTCGAACATTATGTACTTTTTTGTATGAATTTATATATTTTTAATAGCTAAAAAAAATTTCAGGAATGCTTATTGAAAAATAAAAAATAAACATATAAACTTCGATCCTACCTGAGGATTTAACTTAGTGAAAGTTTAAATTATAAAATAAATCAAAGTTCCTATTTTAAACTACTCCCGGTGGTTTTGGCTCTGTGTTGGTAGTTTTAGATTGCATTTACCTAAAATACACGGTACACATTGTATAATGAAATTTGAGCGGTTTTATATTGGTGTATTTATTGCAAGATCAATCTGGTGCAATTTTGTGTTTGGCGAATATCCAGAGATATGGCCTTGGTTAGCAAGGTTCTGATTATGAGACCGTATCGATATATAATTACACTTCATGTTATATAGGATGCGTCATGTTCGTAATTATAACAATGCTAATTTAGAATGCATGATTTAAAATTATGTGTACATTTAAAATAATATTATACATTCAAGTATGTATTGCGTTGTCCTTTTACCTTACAGGTGTCTCGGATGTAATACAAAATACTTATAATTGATCTATTCCAAGCGAAGTTGAGATAAAAGTATATATCATTATATGATCTGTAAGAAGTTTGACATGTTTCGAGCACTATTATCTAATTAAAAAGGAGATAATGTTAAATTACAAATCTTAACTAATCTCTGTTATCTCTTATATGCAAATGTAGGTTTGTGTGTTTTTTCGTCTTTATACCTTAATGACTGAAGCGATCGTCATGGAATTTTACTCGTATGTGGTCAGAGGTAGGTCAGATAAAAACTATAGTTCCCGAGAAATAAATAAATAATTTTAATTCTGCTATCTTATATAGAAGGACTGCTTTTTTGCATACGCAAGTCGATGGCAAAAGCTAGTCAATTATAAATTCAACACAGTAAATAAAATAAAATATTTACTTATTTAAATATTTATTTAAATTATTAAATTATCTTTAATATTTTTAATGAAAAAACAATGTAGTCTTCTAAACGATAATATATATTAAATACTCATTATCAATACAACTAACATAAAATAAACAGATACAGTTGGTTTTATTAATTCGATACTGTTTTGCGTTTTATGCAGATAGTAGAAACATAATTGAATACATTGTGGTAAGTTATAGTTAGTTAGACGTAAACTATTATTAAAATATTACCATAAACTTTACTTGCGTACATAATTATATGTCATATTCTATATTTCATTGTATTAAATAATAATTTATGATTGTAGTTAAGGTAATTGTTTATTTGTATAGAACAGAACAGAACAGTGTAGGCCAGGAGGTAGATCTGTAGGGTTATGTAGGTAGAATTAGGCAACATTGTAGTTTCAAAGCCTCAGTTATTATATTGATTAGATAATATGATAATATTTTACAAAGGTAATATATTAAATGACCATACTGAGATACCTTCTAGATAATAATTATGCTTACAAAAATATTTTTATTACAAATATTTAGCTGATAAGCAATTAAATCTAAAGGCGCCCTCTTAGGTTGGTTACTGATGAGCCAAAGGTAGTGGTTTCGATTCTCACATAGGACACCCATCCTGTATACCTGTACCCACAGACAGATTGTTGTGTCTGGTAAGGGACACAAAGAACACATTGTGTCCGTTATCCCTGTTTCTTTTATTTAAATTTGAAGCGGGAGTCGTTTGTGGTATTTTATAATTAAATGAAACAAAAGGAAATAAATAAAAATATTTAAATGCAGTTCCACTCCATTTTTTTCACATTTCTTTATAGATTACATATTTATAATTTCCACATACATCACAATGATATCGCATGAAAATCAGTAGTTTTTGATTTTCAATTTATCGTGCCGACTTAATGTTATACTATTATTGATAACTTAATCACCAGCATGTTATTTGCTAAGAATGTTTATTGAGTCGTCATATGTATCATTTGTTATGCAAAACTGTCGTAAGTAGAAACGTTAAAAGTGGCTTAATGGTACACAGACGCTCAATCAACTACACAAATTATAGGGACAGGTTGACTGAGAATTGTTTATCACATTGTGACATAAAACTAGATCTACACAATGATACAAAATATGTCAATAGTGTAAAACGGAAGAACATTCTTTTTCTAATATCAAATAAACACAGTTTTCATTTAGATGCCTTTAACATTTGATCAAACGAATGTGTTCTATATATATATAATATAATAGTACATATACATAATATAATATGTGTAGACATTGAGAAAAATAAATAAGCAATAAAATGTATCTGGAAAGTTTTGGTCAGAATATTGAATATAAAATAAATATTCTCTTTGCCGAATTTATAGAACAATTTATAACAATACCTATTTCATACAATAAAATATAATATAATTTATATATTTATAGTTAATATCTAAAACTTTTTAATAAATCCTTTTTGGTCATATCAAATAGTTGATTATTTGTAATGATTTTAATTCTAAAAGCGCAGGATGTTGAACACCTACTTGTGTTTAAAACATTTTTATACTCATTACTCATTACTCGAAAGGGAAGATTTGAGCATAATAACTGTTATATTGAGTGTACGAAAAAACAGCTTTATTGTGTTTCAAAAATATGAAACTAGTTTAAAATTTATGCATTTGCATTTAACATAATCGTTGCAGATTCAATCAAATTTAACAATGACCTTATATTTTTCATCTTTTATAAAAGATATTGCAAATATTAAAACTAATCTACTCTATATTGGTATTATATCTTGTGATTATTAACGTATAAGGAAGTCCATTTAGTAGTGCAAACACTATTTAACATGAGAATTAACATATTATTTATTAATTTTAATCTGTTATATATAGATCGGTATATTCAAAATTTTATAATGAATATTTTACCTCAAGTCAATATTAATTTTGAGGATAATTTTGTTACATTTTAAATAAAGTTATTAACACATTCATATACGTAATAATTTACCACAAAACTGACCACTGCAGGATCCGTGACACTTTTAATTAGCAGTGTATTACTTCATCGCGCCCGTCCACGGCACAATGTACTATTAATACTTACGTCACTATTCTATATTTGAAGCTATTGTTATTATTAAAATAATCAATACCTAGGAAATTTTTTTAATTGTCTATAAACATGTTTGAAATACACTTACAAATAAATGTAGCTTGAAAATCGAAATGGCGATCTTTAGATGAGAATGGAACTCTTAGAGGCTGTTGATTTTTGTCATATTATTTCACTTAAAAACTAGCTGCTAATAGTATCTGCAACTTTTGGCCTTCCCCCATATATCATCAAGCAATCACTTCACTAAATGTAATCAAAAACTGTCTAATACTCGTATGCTTATAGACAAACACATATAAAGATAAACGTACAAAAAAATTAAAAAAAAAACATTTTAACGCCTAAATCTAAATAGTACGATATTTTTTTTAAGTAACTTCAATATATATAAGCGATATTTATATTTATATTATATATAAAGATACCATTGCTCATATTAAAACTTCAGATGATACCGCTAAGTACTGACGTCACAATGTTTTTGCGACAGTTTTAATTACGCAGTGGTGGGTCTGAAATGGTACAATACTCAATTATTGATGACGTCATCATTCTATATATGTATGTTGACAATATTCCATATTGCAGTGTTATGAGAGATTGCGTCAGAGGAGGTAATCGGTAGAGGAAGAATGATTACATAGTAATGTGTCGCCGTCATGGGTGGTACGAAATTGTTATGTTATTTGAAACTGAAAAACTATTTTTTAATGTAATCAGGTCCAGTTTAATAACGATTATGTTATTTAATTATTAGTATTTAATAGTAAACGGTGAATTATAAATTATTAATAAGATAAGAGTGAGTATCCGAGTGTTGTCTTCATGGTTCTTCTCCATCGACCACCATTTTTTAGAACCGTGTAACTACAGTCACACTGCAACGTGTGCCTACTTGAGAAAAAATCTTTGTAAAACTAATAGTTCAAAAGGTTTTAATACTAGACAGAATTCTTTATCAGAAAATATGTTAGGTAATAAAACAATAAATTGATAACATCATAAGAAAATTCATTTAAATTAAGAAGACTGATTGTACACTCTATAATAATAACTGTATTTTAAAAGAATACCCACGTTTTCCTCCCAGTTTTAAGACAGGGTTGATTTAAGTGATATTTAATAGCCAGATAGATTCTGATACAACAGACATTTCTAAGTATTAACCTAACTTGACCTCGGCTTAATTGGTCAGTCTATCGATTATTGTTCTTATTGTATCCTGGCGTCTTTGGAATTATCGAATTAGAAAGTTCACAATCGTTGTAATTGATTATTTTGCTTGAAGCGTCAGTGACATACAAATATATTATCTTTTTATTAAAAGATTATTTTATTATTTCTATAATTTTCTGTATGTAAATAAGCCTACACAATCATTTTTTTTTTTTTTTTGTTATTTATTATGCAATTATTGTTTTAAATGACTACTTATTTTATTTAATGAAGTTTCAGTGAGAAGTCTGTATGAGGATGTACTAACTAAAAAAAATAATGTTAAAAAAAAAAACAGATTTTAAGACCTCGTTGTATCTTCTCGTTTCGGTTAGTATCTTTGAAAAGTTAATTTTAAGTCCTGTTCCGCCAATGACATGCATGTATGGATTGTATGTACGTATGTATCCATATATCACATGTATTGATATATTCAAATAGCCGGAAATCGAATTAGTTAAATGATACATCGTAAAACGTGTGATACACGCCATAAAAATTGTAGTAAATTTATATGATGTGCGTATCAGACATGTCTAGACATGAGGTCAGTTGGTTATTTCTTAGTTGTATAGTAGTTTATTTTTGGTAACGTGTGAATATAACGCCAATTAAACGGATACTTTATTAGACACGAATACACATATGGATTAGCAACGCCTGTTTCAGAGACATGTATTTGGTACTTTGTCTGCAGAAAAATATTGTAACATGTATGCCATGTTCTACTATTGATATTTTAGTACACAATTGTTTTGACAAACGCTTAGTGAAGATATTAGAAACTTACTTTGAACTGTAATCACTATAATGTCGTTTTAATAAGTAAAAAAAAAATACTATATATATTAAAATATTCGTATAATATTATGTTATGTAGTTCCCTTAAAAACGTTGTAATAAAAAATGGGGGTTAAGACTGCCATCTCATAAATTATAAAAATAAACAAATACGTTTCTGAGAAACGTTTAACCACCGTTCACCGCAAAAAAATATGATGTTTTGTCAATTTCATTTTGTTTTTTAATTGGTAGGTATGTACACAAAGAAACCAAAAGTTGGTTAATCCTATAATGAAATACGAAGCGTAGAGCTTCGGTTGCAGCTATTGAATCGCGTTTTTTACATCCATACGTGTGAATATAAAGGATTTTATGTCATAAGTTGTTAGGGTCTTCCATTTTGATTTATAATCTGGTCGCATTAAAACCAGGTATTTGAAGATGCTTTGAAGGTTAAATGGATAAATATAAAAGTTTCCAATCTATAGAAATATCTGACAGCTGTGACTAAATTGTTAGGTATAAATGTGTGGTATTTCGATTTATTAATTCGGCTCCGTGCTGGCTGTATTTTTTTTGGGTTGGCATTATGCGGCCGCTGCGCCGGCGCCGACGAGGTACTTCGATCATCAAAGCGATTGTTATTAAATATACTCAATATATCCTGTATATAAAATAAATTGCCTTTATGTTATGCACAAATAATATATTTTCTATGTATCGTAATTGTCAATAAATTAATGATTTCCTTAAAAAGCAGCATTTTTAATTTTATGAACATATAGACAAAATTATTTCAAGAATACATTTAAATTTTTGGTAACAAAACTTTTTATACTTTGAATAGCAAGTTTTATCCAAAAAATATGTTAGAAGATGTATATAATTAGGCGTATAAATAAATAAGCAAAGCCACGTGTAAGCTCTAGTGTAGTAGATACCCATTACACAACGCTGGCGCCTGGCGGACGCGGTTTACGTTCAAATTGACGAATGACAATGATCGTATAAACGACTTGTGGACGGTATGCAAGTGCATAATTTATGTCTTTTTTGTTATTATTATTAAAATGATTCCTTATTAGAGAAATTATATATATACATTGTAATTATATCTATCATTATTTAACGATTCATTTTATAAAATGATATTGATAGATACTTATAATTAATAAGATGCTAATGAGTTCTATAAAAAATTTTAAGACTATCTATTTATACGAATTTGCATGCATCGTAATCTAAAGTAAAGTAACACCCACCCGGTTCTTATCATCTCATGGTTTAAGAAAATTCGTACAGATTGTCCTATCGAACCACTTAATTATACATCTGTATAGCATATTTTAAGAATATTATATTGTGATTAATATAATATGTTAAACCAAAAAAAAAACAAGAAAATATGGACTATTTATAGTGATTTTCGAAAAGTAAAATCAAACCAAAAAAAACAAGTGTTTTGTGCTACAATACATATATATTTATATATAAATGTATATAATATAATACTCATAAGGCAAATAACTAATAATAGGTAAAATTACTAATTTAATGTAGAAAAAAATATTTTGGAAAGAGATTAAAGATTTGATCTATCATTTGATGGTTCTTAAAGATCTTCTTTTTTAAAGATCTTAATTTTAGCCAACACTTAAATCTACAATATATTACGAAAAATGTATTTTATACTCTTATTATAGTTATTCAGTACTTCCAGCAGTTATCATCGAAATAATAAAAATAAAAATATTTCTACCACCAACGACGCTTTATGATTTGTAAGTATTTCGATACAGATTAAAACTCTTTTACGTACTGTAAACTTTTCTTTACCATACTTACAAAACTTTATGAAGATCTATAAGGAGTGTAAAGGTTGATTGGTTTGGAATAAAAATATTTAATATTGAAAATGAATTCGTAAAAAATGTATTTTCTAAATGCCTTCCACGAAAAGTCAATTTATTTATTTGCACGGGGTAATATATTAGCTCCCCGAAGATTCATTCTGAATGTTGGTGAAACGTTCTGAAATCGGATGAGTAGTTTCGATTACTTACATACAAACTCATTGTCGGACATTATCTCTCAATAATATTAGTGCAGACGGATAAATATTATTAATAAATAATATTAAAACACCTACATAAATAGATGATGTTCTAAATAAACTTAACTGGTAAATGTCAAGCGGACCTAAACTTTGTAGACGTTTCTAAGAAGTGTCGGCCTCTGTGTACTTTTAACTATATTATAGTATTCACATACCTTATTATACAGGGTGTTGGTATACATATATATATTAAAGTTATATAATATATAAAATAATATCATCGTTATATATATTTTTTGGTAAACAATTGTTTTTAAATACAATTTAATTATTTGGTAATCTAACAATGTTATTCAAAATAATTTAATGACTAGAATATATCAATCAAGATATTTTTAATGACTTTTAGCATATAAATGAAAAACATCTTATGTATTATTTTTTGTTATCTTAAATATATATATTAATTTTATTAGAAATATCATAAAAAATACTAACAGCCTGTATATATAGGTACAGGAGACGGCACGTCTCTAAGGGTCGCATTGACGTTATTTTTTTTAAACGTGGACAAAACTAAAATGAATGGAACTTGATGAATGAAATTCCAATGTCGCTTAAGCGCCTCAGCCTTTTCAATGAACTTCCTTTGGCCCTAAATAGTTGCGTTAAACGAAACGCTGTAAAGTATTTTAAACTATACACCCGTCACGTTCAGTTTTGATTGTTCGATATGAATCGCTTTTTTTATTAATGCTTCTATTTTATGAACAAGAAATTGCATATTGTCAAAATTTTCGATTTTTTTTTTAATTTAACAACTTTGATGACTTAATTATTACATAATAATATGATGTCGCCGGTACTTTATTGACGTTTTGTCTTTATGGCTTTGTTCTAAGAATTAAATGTCCGATGCTTACGCTCATATACAATGAGAATATAACAAAAAATAAACGCATTGCAATTACAAGACTCCGAATAAAAATACACGAAATGTGTACGTTAAACAACATGAATAGCTTAAAAACGCGATTGAGTTTCACCCACATAGCGCCTACATTTCGCAGAAGGCCCCGGATGCCCAGTTTCTATGGGCATTGTGGGAAGCGAATGGGCGGAAACGTAGTTTTGAGATCTAGTGTAAGGCATCTGCGCCGGCGCCTGCGACGGAACGTCGTGTTTGTTTGGCGCCTGCCGATAGGTGAGAAAATATCTCCGACTTCCCTGTCAAAGAGTATGTGTATTATAGTTTCGTGTATTGTACTTAAACGTTCATGATATTTCTGATTATTTTAGAATTCCGTAAACCGAATTCTGAATATCTGTTATATTTTCGAATCCCTTTTAATATTGTAAAAAAAACTAATCTATAATTATTCGATATTGATATTGATTAATTGATTGTATTCAATATCCTTTTGTCAGTCTACAATATTCATTATTCCGTTCAGCAGGTAGACATTACAACTTAAGAATAAAAGAAGTTTATCTGTCTTATCTGACATTCTTTGTTTTATCAATGATACCTTTTAAAGATTGTTTGTATACAGATGTTTTCGTTATAAACACTAAATCCTTTTGTAAATAAACAATAATAAAATAATCTATTAGTAAATAAAAGTATGAACAATAATCTTAAACACATGAGTAAAGTGTCAGGTCTGTGACAGTTGGTAATAGTAACGGTTCTGTGGTGGAGGCGCGGTGCGTGAGTCATCTTGTTCATTGAGAGGTGGTCCATTGAGGGGCGCTCACGCTCATTACCGCTTCGCCGGCCGGTCCTGTGCAGACGCATCGCGCGTTGCTCGCTAGTAGCGGACTTCACCGACGCACTACCTACGACATATTGCCTCTCATCTCTCACAATAAAGTAAGTTAACATCTACCTACGACTTCCTCTCTAACGAAGCCTGCAAATTTTATTTATTTACATCATAAATGTACTTTGTTATAGATGGAGAGCTTTTCGAAATCTTGCATCTGGCTCGTAGCAGCGGCATTATTGGCCGCTTGCAATGTGAGTGCTGGCATTGGAAGCAAAAGACCTTTTACTCCTACTGGTTCGATTTTAGATATTATCGATACCGAGCAAGTCGAAAGGTTAATCGCGGCCCGACGTCGCACCGAGGAAGCAACGGCCTCATCGACTTTTGTTCAAAGAAACGAACTTGGTGAAGGCAGCTCCGAAACAATGGTTGTTTCCGTACCTGAACAGGAAGAAGTAACTGAGATACCTAAGGGAGCTGCGTTTCGTAATATACTCAAATCTTCGAAAAATGCATTACTTGTAACAAAAAAGGAATATCTAAAAGAGGACTGGTGTAAAACTGAACAGCTAATTCAAAAAATCCGGGAACCAGGATGCTTACAGGCGACTGTGATAAATAATTTCTGTTACGGACAATGTAATTCATTTTATATTCCGAAAGGGCCACGGCGTCGGGAAGGAAACGATGAGCGACCTCCAAATGCGTTTAAGTCTTGTTCGTTTTGCAAACCGAAAAAGTTTACCTGGATTACTGTTACGCTTCGCTGCCCTGGACAAAATCCTCCATTTAGACGTAAGCGCTTACAAAAAATCAAACAGTGCAAGTGTCTGCCAGTGGGTGTAAACTGATACAGGCTCGACGACAGACCCTCCGTACAGAGGCGGACAATCCGTCTAGATCTACCGATGATTCGGAACCGAGGTTTGTGCCAGGCGCATACGTAAAGAAGAGATCAAAGGAATGCAAGAATATGATGTGACATAGGGTACTGTTATGAAATCGTTACCCGGTGTTGTGATTATAAATTCATTATTACTCGCATAATAGTGTAAGCACGAAGCGGACTGTTAAATATATTCGGATCGTGTGCTCTCATACGTCAATAGAAATGACGTAATGTGATGCAGAATGTTCGTTATAACTTTGTAATACAGCGGCATTGGCTGCAAGTGAAGCTGGAGCTTTAATTGTCTGTAGTGATACTGATTAGTTGGTAGAAAACTGGTGAGCGGTGACCTTGAAAACGTTTAAGAAATATTTAGTACAAAACTGTAGAAAAATATGCGTTTGTTTATAATTAAACCCAGAGTTCAATGAATAAACCTACACGTTTTCTTACTTTTCAAAGTAAGTGTGATATTAGATGTACCGAACTCGACTTAGCAGGTTTATAATATTTATTTTAATATTTAATGTTATAAAAACTACGCTTACGTAATTTAGTTATTTAGTTCGCGACAGCGAGCATACGAGTGTTAATGTAAATTTGTGCGGCTTAGTTACGTTTTGATCTCTATTTGCTCTCAAGGCATAATATTTGCATTTGTTTATTTAATAACAATTTATATATTGTTCTCTTTCGAGATGTTTGACGAGTGTAACGCGTGTCTTGATAGAGATATCACTGAGCAAACCTTTGCCTTGCATTTTCACAAAATGCTCGTGTAATATGGGTTTTCACGTAATATTTAATTAATAAAATATTTATTTATATAACATATTTTAATATTTTATTAAAACGTATTGACTGTCAATATTGAATAACAATTTGTAGCAAACTGTTTATATAAATTAACTAAAATATAAAGAATTGTGCGAAAGAAGATTATAAGAACTATTTAAAATTAATTTACCTTTTATTTAAATAACCTTTTTAATTTTTAATTATTAACGGTTATATGACAAGTGTCTATGGTATTATTTCGTCATATTGTTAGCACTGTAGAAAAAAATCTTTTTCAAGAGTGAATGAAGTTTTTAAAAATCAAGTTTGTCATTATAACAAAAGGACATGTTAATTTATATCTAGTACATATTATAGTAAGAAATCAATTGTTACTTTAAAAAACAAAAGTTATTAAGGTATTATTAATACGAATTCAATTGATACAGTAAATGATAAGGTTTATAAATAAATAGTAAATATATATAAGTATATATTGAAATAGATAATAATTATACAGATAAATCAAATACACCCATAATTGAACATATTATAATACATAAATTTTTAATAAAATTTGGATTTTATTATAATAAACGGAACGGAATCCCATATGTCACAATGTCGTGTCCTGTCTGTATTTATTAATTTTTATTTCTATATTATTTAACAAATACTATGTTGAGATTTTATAATCACAATTTTTTTAAATTAATTTATTCGTTAGTTTCTCTATAACCATTTTTTTGTATATTTAAAGTATTAATAATATATGTATATGTGAGACACTGGATTTAATTATTTTTTTAAAGAACTATACACAAATTTATACCTACATAAGTACTTATATATATGAATAATCTTATTATGGGTAAAACTAAATAAAGCGATGTAGTTATAAGAAACATGAATCATATTTTTAAGTATTACAGGTATTTTATTTATAAAAATGAAAATTCTACATCATCAAGATGGAATGTCGGTTTACTAACCAACGAAATATACAGTTCCATATGATCGAAGCTTAAAATTTTCTCCATAAGAGTTATAACTATGGACTTTAACACCATATCTTAAATTTTAAAATCACATACACTTATTACACTTGTAATAATACTAATGGAACCTTTTGTTCTTACAATTTGGTATATAATGCATAAATGTTCATCTTGTCATTCCCGTTTTCGTGTTGTTTATACTTTACTATTAGGTTTCAGTAACGGTTCACAATTTTCATTATATTAACAAGTTGTGAGTTTTATGATTCAAGAATCAATTACTGTGGAAATTTATGTGTTGTTTGTCAATAATTGCAAACTAACCGAAAACATTTAAGATAATAATAACTACAATTAATAATAATGAAACCAATTTTACTTAATTTAAAACTGCGTAATGTTTGTTTTGCTTATAGATGTCGAAAATTTGCAGCAAGGATATCTCTAATATAAGGTAAGTTGCCTAGACGCTGTAAAACATGGTTTGATGAAAGGAGAAAGTGGTAAGAGTTCACTCAGTAAACGATACGCAAATTCATACCCGGTGCCCCGATTTTGTCTGAGAACAACCCCGTTCGAGCCTTTGACAAAATTCGGAAACCTATAAATATCGATATATGAAAAATAGATTAAGTGATTACTTACTAATTTAAATCATTTTTTTTTTGTAATGGAGAACAATATATAGCTAATTACTAAAAAATATCTTCCACCCATTTGAAGTATCATATTTATTATAAAATATATAAGCTGTTACAATCAACTACCTACAGAAAATACATAGATATAAAATTCTGTAATAAAATACAGGTAATTATCTTCAAATCGCTTTATAACTATTTAATATCATTTAATGATGTAATAAACTACGAACATAAACAAAAAGTGATAAGTTTTATTGTTGTAAGCTTGTAAGGTGTGTAATACATATTTCGTAGAAAAATAACGTTATTCACAGCACGTTAAATGTACATTATACAAAATATAATTAAATATTTTTTAATTATATCTGGCATTTAAAGATTTTATATATAAGTAGTGTTAAGGCGATTGTGGGTGAAAAACAGGTAAATGGTTTTTCAGGGTTCTCACTTCTTATAAACTATTACAAGTATTTTATTCGGATCTTCTTTGGGAGGGAGTGACCACCCCGAACTACGAGTATGACATAGACGCTCAATCTTCCTTATACCTGAAGTTATAGCAGTGATAATAAAAATCAACATTTTTGTGTAATTTGTATTATTTGGACGTTTTTAAAGTTAAAAAAAAATTGAAACTAAAGATTTTTTTCGACCATGCTGCAATTTTTTACGAAATTCGTGGATTTTTAAAATGAATTAGAGATAACAAGAAATAAAACAAAATTCACACCGAATATAGGTTTTATTTGAATAGAAATTGAAAATCGTTAGGAACATTGCAACCTTATAAATCTCATCGTACCTAGCCATCTTAATCCACGCACAAATGTCAACACTTTATGAATAAATAAATTATTAAACAAATAAATATATAAACATAAAAAGTTAATTTTCAGTATGATTCGCAAATAAACTGTTCGAAATTCCCTAACATCTCTACACTTACACCTAACGCTACGCACTGTAAGCCGAAGCCCAGGCTCTTCTTAACTTCTTAATTAGTTAATTAGGTATGAATTTGCCTCTTTATAGCCAGCCAATCATTTGTACAATTTCTTAATTTCTATTATAAACATAATAATAATAGAATATAATACAAGATATATCTTTTTAAATAAGATTTATATTATATATATTTTTATATATAATAAATCTAAATAAAACTTAAGTGTATGTTGTAATTCTAAATTAACAGCTTTTCACTAAATGCATTTGAAAGTAAATATAAAAAAAAAAACATTTAATTTTTATTTTTTGTCTGTCTGTCTGATTGTTACGACTAATTTCTGAAAAAGTGGGCTGATTGTAACAGGACTTCAACTGGCGGATAGCTGATGCTATAAGGTATAACTTGGGTGACTTATATTAAAAAAAACATATAAATATATACCTGGTGTTAAACAGTTCAATGTTTGCTAAAAGATCGAATCAACGTCATAAGTATATATGTATATAAAACAGAATAATTACAGCTTATATTAAGTTACATATTACGGTAGAATGTTAATTACATTTTTATTTAAATAATTACATCACTTTGCCTGGCTTTCTTATGGCCTCTTATGTACATCTTAGTATATAACTTATATATTTTATAAGGTTTGAGAATAACTATTTTTTAATTGTAGCGTTTGAATGTAACAACTATAAGTTTAAGTTTATTATTAAAGTGAAACAATACATTATAATGAGAAATTACAATCACAGACGTATTTTTATACCTATCTGTACTAAGAAGTTGGATTTACGACATATTGGTTTAGTGTTTTTATCAGGAATTAAGAACTAGAATTACATCTAATCTAAAAACACGAGGGATGAAAGACATATCCGACAAAAATACAGCCCTTATTGAAGGTTTAAATAAAATTTACCACAGACTGATCTCATCAAACTTTCGTTTACATGCGAAACCTGAAACCTACACAAAATTATTTATAGGGTTTATATTAATATTTACTTAATAAATTAGGTTACATCAAAATATACAGGACGCTTACAAACAAATATTTTACTGATGATAAAAAAATAATGTTGTTAATGACTTTGTTTATATTAGGATATAGTTCTCATGGCTTCCTCACTGTGTTTATTATTACAATATAAGAGATATACTTTTGTTCATTCAACCCTCGCAAATTAAAATTTCTTTGGTATCTAGCTTTTCGGGTTTATTTTACCATGAATATATTAACTTATATTACTTAGACCAACTTATCACTCTTGTTTAAGAGTATTTAAAGATCTAGTTCCAGCTTAGATGAGCCTCTTGCGCGTATTTATAAATAATCGGTATAACCAATTATTTATATATGTACAATATATTTTTTTTAAACTTTAAATTTTTTTATAAAAATATACATCTAACTTATCACATGATATTTCATTTTACAAGACATGTGACTATTATCAATATTCTAAATTTAATATTATAATTACTGTTTTTTATGTAATGATTCTATGATTAAATGTTTTTGTAGTTGGTGGAGGTACTGTGGTTTAAGAATATTTTCTACCAAATTTGATTTTAAATTGATATTTGATTAAGTACCAAGATATGTTATTATTAAATTAATTGAAATATTATATAAGTTAAATATTCTTATTTTTGTTTGTTCGATTTTTTAAAAGTTGGTTCGAAGAACGGTTCTGTTACAATATTTTTTATATTTTACACATTTTAGCGGTCAAAACAATAAGAATTTTAAAATTTGGTATTTGGTTTATATATTAATTACACTAGTTGAAGATTACATTGATCGTGGAGATTTCATTTCTTAATAATATCGGTTGATATTGAAGTAAAGACTGTGGAGGAGAATAGTTCGTTCAGACACACAAGTTTGATCCTATTATTAATACAATTATCCTTACACTTGAAGCTTATGTTAAACATTTTCCTTAATTTTTTATTTAGAAGTTATAAAAAAAAACACCGAAATCAATGTTTTTTTAAAAATAAGAGTCCCCTTAAAATTTTACTAAATATATATATAGATTTGATTATTTGTTATGACTTTTTTGTTAATCTATTTCGTGTTTCCTTTTTTAGTTTCTCTCTAGCCAATTGAAGAAAAAACGTAAAGTATCAAATAAAACTGAACATTTAAAATATTTATTATTAATTCATAAAAATGTAAATTGTTATTATTAAATGGATTTAACTACATATAAATTGTACCGATTATTGATCTATTAATTGTTTAATTTAAAACCTATATTTTATATCATTATTAATTTCTGCCTAGGAACTAGGTGACTCTGACTTATCAATAACGCAGTTCTAATTTGCCTCATCAGCTTTTGTCACATCACATCACATTTCGAGGTCATTAACCTCGTTTAAATATAAAAGAAAATGTAATTAATTTTGTAAGGTTAGTTATTTTTTTTGACAGTTCAAATGAATTTTCCGCGAGGTTTTTTTTATTTATCAGTCATATGGGAATTTAACAAGATTTAAGAGATTTTTTTTATATTTCCAGATCGTTATATATATTAAAAATGTTTGTGTAATTTGTACTCGATTATTTATATGATAAAACTGATAGTTAAAATTATTAATTTTTTATAACGTGATGAGTTTATAATATAAAAAATTACTTATACTTGAAAAAGAGTGGGTAAAAGTTATATATATATTGAAATTTTCAGGCTATGCTATGCCTCACTATGGTATGCTTGATAAGCATATATATCTTACAAATTACAATAATTACTTAATAATCTAAATAACTACATATGTACAAGCTACTTTCAGTGACTAGATAGATTTCATTCATCTTTTCAATGTACATTATCTTAACAATAATCTTAAACTAGAGACATATCACAATATGTATTTTAGAGCATATTTTTTAATTAATATATTTTGGAACAGAACTTGCAAATAAAGGTTAGCTAATCTGTCAATGGAAATCACATGATATTTCAAGATGTAATGTTCGTAAGGGTTGCTATAATTGATGCAATCAAAAATTTTATTAAAATATCTGTTTGATTTCGTTTTGCTCATTACAAAATTATTACAATTATGTGAGTAATTAAATTAAATGAACACTGGACATAAATTAATTATTATAACTTATTTACAATAATATATTTTTATATATTAGACCTAAGGAAGACCTTTGGGAATGTTTTGATATAAATTTATTTTTCTTTAATTTTTTATACAATATAGATATAAATCAAAGAGTATTTTATTTTTTTTTTACTATTTTTTTTGTTTGTAGACTATGAGGTTTGTTTTGTCATTAAGATATTATTATTTTTTAATATTTATTTGACTTATTACTCTAGAATATAAACTACTTTTTTAATCTACTCAATGGCGACACATCTCAGTACTCTTTTTGTAATGTACAGTAGGTACTTATATGTAACTTTTATATCTTATTAACTTTTTATATTTGCAAAAATAATTTTTAACATACAATTTCAATACTGAAAGAATTATCGATGAATAAAAATATTACTACTTTTTGGAATCTACTGAAAGACGACATTTTTTAGCATTCTTTTTGTAATGTACAGTACTTATATGTAACTTTTATATTTAATTAACTTTTTAGATTTACAAAAATAATTTTTAACGTACAATTTCCATACCGAAATATTTATCAGTGAACAAAAATAATACTACTTTTTTAATCTACTGAATGCCTCTCTTTTTAGTATTCTTTTTGTAATGTACAGTACTTATATGTAACTTTTATATTTAATTTATAACTTTTTTATATTTACAAAAATGATTTTTAACATACAACTTCCATACCGAAAGATTTATCGGTGAACAAAAATATTACTACTTTTTTAATCTACTGAATGCGCCACGTCTTAGTATTCTTTTTGTAATGTACAGTACTTATATGTAAATTTTATATTTAATTTATAACTTTTTTATATTTACAAAAATGATTTTTTAACCATTTTTTTAAAACATTGTTGTGTATTTTTTACCCGAATGACCACACATTTACACTGTATAGTATAATTATAATGTTAATTATTAATGCACTCTATTGGCATTTATATGAGGCTTAGTTATAGTAGCATGACCCTTTTTCATATATATGTACATTTTATCCTTAATTAACAAAAAAAATCTAAACTTTGTTTAACATTTGATTTGATAAAAGACTATTTTCAATGTATTCATATTAATTTTTGTTTGTAAAAGAATTTTGTTTGTAAGAGAATTTTTGTTTGTAATATTTTTTTAATTTTATTAATCATTTATGTTGTTTGAAGTTAATAAAATTATCTAAAACGACTTTCGCAATAGATCCTAAAGTTATATATAAGTAAAATTATACTTTGAAATTTATACTTAATAAAAAAATATATACTTAATAAGTAACGTCATATAGTTCAATTATAATAAAAAAAAATTATAAGTAACGTATTTGGATACGAAAAAGTATATAAATATATTTTAAACGTAGCTTACCCTATGACGGGGTGAAGTATTGGTGTTCTATACATTTATAAGTAACGCCCGTAGTTTTTAAATATTAATTACTACTTGCGTTCATGTGTTTGGTCGCTGACACTTAAAATTTCAATTTACATCTTACTGATAATAGAGTGATATATACAACTAACCACTTTCACAGCTTCAATATCAGCGTCATTGATAATATTCCAATTAAGAGATCAAATAAAAATCTGTGACCAACTTATTTATCTATTAAAAAGCAGAAATCGTCTTTGGTAATGAAAACTATCATAAAGTGACCCTTCTCTGGATGTCATTTAGTCTATCCTACTTTATCTCCATAACCATACAGATAATTTATGAGGTTGCAATGTTTAGTAGATAAAAGTTTACATAAATATATATTACTATCATCTTTAAGACATTTGTTAAGTTCTAATAAGTATTGTAAGTATATGCTTAGTACATCTGAACGTCGAATCCTTTTTTGGCGGCTATGGGAAGGCGTTCACCCTGAAGGTACGGGTTTTCCACCTAAAATTACATTTTTATTAGTTTGATATACTTTTCGCGATTATTTCTTAAAAACATATATTATAAATTCTATTAAATCTTTGAATATTTATAGAAAAATGCTCTTTAATCAAATCGTTAAAAATAATACTTACATCGTCCTTGTATTTCTTGGCCACCAAATTCTTGTGATGATCAGGAAAACGCATATCGATATCAGAGGGATTCTCCGGAGGGCAGCTGAACATGTGTTCACCATCGCACATGCATCTTTGGGACAGCTGATACTCTCGACTAAAGGCTGCAGTGTTCTCAAAATCGTTGATGCAGCCTTGATCTTCTACAAGATAATTTATTAATAATTAAGTAATATACTAATGTTACAAAAAAAATATTTTAGACATCCAGAAGGCATACCAGTATAACCAACGGGGCATGGGTTAGGGGGGTTGCAGTACGCCGGAAGTACGGCATCGGTCTTAATAAGTTGTCGATTCGGCATCAGTCCTAAAGGTTGCAAACGCTGTTCTCCTTCTCCAGCTCCACCGGTGACATACTGATGACCCCATAATGAACTAAAAAAATAACGAAAATGTAAGTTGGTGATCGGTTTTGGGTGTGTGTTTTTAAGTAAATGCGTGTGTGTTCGTGTATGTGTATGTGTTTAATAGTTAGTTAGTTTAATAGGTAGTTTTGCCTTAAATTAAACTGTATAAATTTACCTGTGTTGTAAATATTCTTGATCGCGCAGGCTGGGACTGGGGTTGCCGTCGATCAGCGAATCGTAGTCCAGTTGCTCGTGCTCGAGATCTTTGTTAGCTCGAGACATCAAAGCGAGGTGCCTGTCGTTGGGAAACTCGAGATATGTTGAGGCTGCATCATTGAAGTCCTTACCCATGCGCTCGACCACTTCACGAAGCAAAGCTTCTGTTAGCATATGCTCCTGTAAAAGAAACAGTTTTAAAAGGCTTCAAAATGAAACATATATGTATAATAACAATTTTATTCATTTATACGTTAATATGTTATTAGTATAATATTAAAAACAATGAAAACTTTCAATTATGTTGACAGTTTCATTTGTCAAAAAAGTAAATAATATGGCTATATAATAAATAACATAATTATACCTTTACCCCAATAGAACCATGGGGGATAAACGCCATCGCCCCTACGATGCTTACTGCCATAACCAGAACTCCTTGAGGGCCCATTGCGTATCTGAAATAAAGTATAGTAACCAAATATTTTCTAGTGTTTGTTTTAAATGTACTAGTTATTGAGTAATACTGACTTTGGTTTTCACACCCAGCTACTGTACTGTTAGCTGAAACCAAAAATATACTTTAATAACATGCGTTATGCGTAACATACAGTTTATGTATCAGATGTTGGTTAAACTAGTACTGCAGATAGGTGTGAAGATATAATTATTTTCAGATTACAATTATAAGAACAATTAAATTTTTGATATTTATTAAATACCCATTTCAGAAGAACAATAACGACCTCTTTAATTAAAGCATCATCGATAAAAAAATCAATTACTCATCGTTACCGCGGAAACCGATTGTTATTTTTTATGATTGACAATTGAAGCAAATCAATCATACCATTTTACATAACATATTGAGATGATATAAAAAATTTATATTCAATCTATTGTGTACGAGACGTGGGCGTTACGATTAAGATGCTATCTTATGTTTTGGCGTTTGTTTGTCGGCTTCTTTGATGTTTATATTTAATGCACCGTATTATTTATATTATAAACTTTTGTTAAGCGTTCTTATTAATTAATATTAAGCGTAAAATTAATTACAATTAAGCTATTAAACAATGGAATAAATATATATATAGTTATAATTTAAGCTTGCAAGTGTACTTTAAATTGGATGCTAAGCTGTACCAGTATCATTTAGCTCAATGGTGCTTTAGTGATAAGATACCGGTTTCTGAACTAAAACGATCGCATAGCGCTGTCCATTCACTAGCTCATTCAAACTTTCTATGACCACAGAGTAATTTTCCTAGAATATAATTTTGTAAATATAATTCACTATTAAAAAAGTAATTGATCTTCAGAAATCCAACCACTAATTTGCATAAATATATTAAGTAAATTCAGAATATGATTTTCAACTATTGAAATGTCACAAACAAGGTGTATTATAAGAAAGCTCGATAGTATGGAGGGTCTGTCGGTAAGTGGTCTGTGTCGCGGGCGCGGGGAGGACGCAGCGCGGGCGCCGCTCGTGGGCGGACGGCGCGTCCTCCGCCCTCGCAACCTTCATTGTCAACACATTATTTGCTACTATTTTTAATTTATTTTCGACATTATAACATATTTATAGGTAATTATTGAAAATATTATTAATTAAACGTTTCATAAACTCACTAACTCTTGAATTTTTTCCCATTTATTTATTAAATATGATGTTATGTTTTAAGATAATTTCATCAAATTATTATTAAATTTATAGAATAAACTTTGTTTGGTAAAATATTATATTGTAAACCTATTCCGCCTTATCTAGGGCAATTACAATCCAGCGGATATTAAACATTACAAATTTAAGACGTCAAATTAAATTTCAATAATAAACGTTGGTAGAGTTGCTCCATCACTTCGTTGTAAGGTGTCGCGGGGGCGAAGTGCTTAAACCTCCTACTAGCGTTATTAAAAAAGCACTTAAACTTAGTTTTTATAAGTCACCAAGTGAAATATATGTAACCAGTAACTAAGATAAGTGACGAGGCAAGAAAACTACTTATTGTGTATTTATTTGATCAAAAGATAACATTTATTTTTATCTTTATTATATAATTAACGTTTATCTTAAATTTTAATGATTACTAAATGAAATATTCGTTTACCGAATGTAGTCAATATGAAAAACTTCTAAACACTAATTAAAATAATTGAAAAAATAAATAGATGTTCGACCTATAACTTTTTTAATTTTAAATCCACAGATACATTTATCTGTAGATATATTATACATTTATAATGTATGATAATGTTCTATATTTTCCATTTAATAACTATCAAGATATCACATCTATATCTTTGTAAAATATTTTTAGAATTTTAAAAAATCGAGTACCAATTATATAAACTTTATACGCGAAGACCATAGGTATATCACTTCATTGTGGCATTTGCGTCGTATTGCTATTACTGAATAATATCCTCCCCTCTGACTACCCTTCCACATCTGAACCCCCTTCCACAACAAACAGTAAATCAATACAGCGCATTGTTGCATCCAGCGCACTTGCGTCCTAGGAATATTCTAGTTATCCCCTCTACGCTCCACCCTCACCCTCTACCCATCCTTTCCACACCCGAATCACAAATAAATATTGCTATCACCCTCTCGCAAGAGATCATTTTGCCGAACGATATGATAACTCTGATAACTGATAAAATACTTGAATTGGGTACAATATAAAGGGATATTTCATTCGCAATAAGAAGAAAATTATTACATAGTGTAGCTAATCTAAAATATTGATATTATGAAAGAATTGTAAATATATACCGGAAATAATTTTATAACGTATGTAATAGATAGTTTTTGCTTTTCAAAAATATTAATAAGTATATAGATTTGTTAACATGAAATGTTTTGAACGTGCATTGTTAGTGAGGGATGGACTCTGAAGGTCAAAGGTGAGACAACTGAAACATCAATACTTTGGGATGCATCGCGCAGGTCCTGCAACTATGTACTACGTAACAATAAAACAGTATTTTCTATAATGTAGGGTAGGTACTCTGAGTTGGAAATACGATTTTTGGTACGAGTAAAAAATTTATATACATGATAAAATATTGTCGAATACAATCATTAAATCTCAATTATTATAAATTCATTACAAAGAAATTAGTAAATTTTAAATTTCAAGATGTGTATCAAAAATGCATACATAAATATAAAAAGTAAAATTCTCATACGTCATATAATTATCTACGATATTATTAGATATAAAAAATATAAACACGCACAAATAACACGAATACACAAATGTTTGGTAGACATACAAAATATATAACTAAATAAAATACGATCAGGCAAATCATATAAATTAGAAACAAAAATAATATTACGTTAGCCTATAACAGAGGGCGGACCCAACACGTCATAGAGACGTGGCAAAGGTCACCCTTACATAAAAATAATTAAAATAAATGAATAAAAAGGCTAAATATATAATATATTAAACATTTACTTACACAGAGCAGAAATTGTGTGTGAAGGGTATAAAAAGCGTCCAATAATTCAAAATCCGACTTACTTGCAGCCTGACCAAACTCGCTATAATTATTATCAACGCCACGGCTAGGTACATGCACTTGGTTTTAGCTGATTTATTAACCGGGGTACTATTTCCTCTAAATAATGTACTCACCGGTTGATTATCACCAGCGGAATGGGTGATGTGGCTGCTTTTCAAAAATCGATGGTTCAACGCATGCGCCCCTAACACGGATGGTTCAACGCAGGTGTATTCTGGAACTAACACAACAGGCTAGATATTACAAAGATAATAATTTCATTGCAGAATGTTGGCATCTGGATATGTATCAAATTTGATATACAAGGTAAAAATATTCAGTGTCATAGTAAAAAAAATATAATTTTTTCGAATTATATACAATACTATATATTATATGTATGTATGTATTTAATTATTAATTTTAACTTATATTGATAAAATGTGATTAAAATAAGTAAACTATTTATGTGGTGTATATTTATTCCAGACATGTATATCAGTCCTATTGATAGGTTAATCATTACCTCATGTTTATTCTGGACATGTATTTTCTGTGTCATTTAAATGAATAAAAGCGGGCTCACCGAATCTATACTAATATTATTAAGAGGAAAGGTTATTTTGTTTGTTTGTATCGAATAGGCTCAAAAATGATGGACCGATTTTAATATTTTTTTCACTAATAAAAAGCTACATATGAGGAGTAACACAGGCTATAATTTATTTAAAAAAATTCCAAGTGTGCAAAAAATAAGTTATTTTAACCATGGTGTGAATAATTGTCTCAAAAGTGTTAAAAATGAAAAACCTTTTAAGTCAATATTTGGTAAATAAATGGCCATCTGTTAGGTTTTACATAAAGTTCGCGCGGACTCAGCCGCGTGGGTCAGCAAGTAGTTAACACAAATTATATTGTTATATTTTAACAATTAAATAAACATTTACGAAAACGTTAAAAAAATCTGTTAAAATTTTGCAACATCATATTTGCCCTCTAAATTTTCTAAGATAATATTATATTTTGGATTGCTATACCACAATTAGATTTTACTTATATTTATATTAGTTACCAATAATTACAAATGCCCACCAATAATCAGCTATTTATGGTTATAACACTATCCGTTTGTCTGAATCTCCTAAATTGTAGCTTACTTCTATTATCTGCATATACCATGGAAGGTTTGACATTTATATGATCCAAATTCCAGATGTATAATTGTCAAAGTCAATAGATAAGAACTGTATAATTGTATAATAGGTGTATAACATTCCAGGTGTATAATTTGTAGTTAGCGCTATTTTTGTTATATGGTACTTCATCTGTTCTAGTTTTAAATGTTTAGATTTAACAATTTAATTTACTAACTGTACCCAGAATGCAATGCATGCAGAATGCTTTTTTACAAAAAGAAAGTATCCTAAATTACTAAGCTGATACGTTATATATATTTTTTATAACAATTGCTTGAACTGTTGAAATACTGTAGTGACATCTGGTGACGACTGCAAACAATGTGTGTATAAAAAAATCATGTCTTTAATGTTAAAGCGATGTTATGTTCAATGTTTTTTGCGTATTTTATTAACAAACTTCATTGTTTGCCATATTGAGAAAAGGCACCTACAATTGATAGGTAGGACTTAAATACGGAGAGACACAAGACATCAGAAAAATCTTTAACAAACCTAAAACCTAATACCCACAAGGTCATTGACCGTACTGACTTACTCAAACTTCAATCAAAAATTTTATCAAAATAGGTCTATCAGTTTAGGAGGAACTCAGTAATAAATATACGCACAGAATAATTATAAACATAAATGTTGTAGCATTTATAAATACCAATATTACAAAGAGCTTAAGTTTATAAGGTTCTATGTAGGGGTAATCATTGTTACGCATATTTTCTATAGTTTATATATGCTATAATATTATAAAAATATTTTTTTATTAAGATCTACAAAATAATCCGAGATATAATGTCTAACGTACCTTGATCACAAGGGCTTTAAGGAAACATAATTGAAGTGGGGTTTTAAAGTAACTAAATCATTAGATTATCATAATTCTTTCGTGGAAATAAATTTTGCTGTAGTTTTGATGAAAATGTAAGGGTAGTTTTTTCAAAATAAAGTTGTTATAGCCGCTTTGTTATCGATTAGATTTATCTTCAAACTGTTGAGTTATTGTCTTAATTTCATACAAAGAAATTATGGCCATTAAGAAAAGTAACACTACACCTGTAGTAGTCTACAAAAAATATATAAGAAAATAAAGAAAAGTAAAGACATACGATATAGGCTTATAGGATATAGAACATCACACTGTGATCTTTAAAACCTGAAACTGAGTTTAAATACGAGTATATAAGTAAGTAATGGAGTATCTTACACCCTACCGCCAGCTCTTCTCAAGTCTGTAACAAATAATTTTCTGATCACAATACACTTACTTTTGATTTTACATTATTTGCTATGCGTATTGCTGTTTTTCTAAAATTTATTAACTACTACATTGTAATAGAATAGCATCGCAGTTGTAGTGCCAGATTGCTTTGTTTGATCAATTTAAACCAGGATATCATAACGATATCGCTTCGATATCGCTAGGATTTTAGAAATTTAAAGCCAAATTGATAAAGTCATGTTGTTGCACTCATACAAGTTATTTTATCTATTTCACTTATTTTAATATATGAGAAAGAGATGGAAGAGAATGCAAGAGATGCACTGATAATGCGCCGGGACTTATTGATTGCTGGTAGACTATTAATATGCAGCTATATTTGAATACCCCGAAAGGGGTTTATGATGTACTCGTTATGCATTATATTATTAGAAAATAACGAACTTATAAGTACTAATATAATTAGTAAAAAAATTTATTTCGTTTAAGACAACTTTTTTCCAAACATGAAGCATATAGTCACGTGTGATAGCTTCTGATAGACGTTTGTTATTTTTACTTGTCTTGGAAAATTCAGAATCATAATATTTTTTACCAATTATTCGTGTACTTCCTTTAAACCGTTTTTGCGTAGTCCCGACTTTATAAGTGGAGGCAAATTACAGAATTACACAACCAATGGTATAACAAAAACATTGTGCTGCTGCACTGATAGATTTTTGGTTGTGTAAAATTTTGATCCACTATTATTTTTTATCCATATTTTTACAATAGGAATGATGTTTTTTTATGTAACAAGTATTAATAACACATGGAGAACCATTTGATTGAAATTTAAAGGGTTTTATGGTTCGGGGCAACAGCGAAACCGCGAAAGCAAAAACAGTGAATAGTTACTATTTTTGAATCCTTACGATAGATGGCATTGATTGATTGTAAAATTGTTAGTTGAGCTAAGTTTTTAAACATAATATAAGTAGCTTTATACAAAAATACAAATATTTTATATTAAAATATTCAACTATTTTTAAGCTTGATATAAAATAATGAACCTTACATTTATCTTCATACTTCTGATACTTTATTTTGATTTTAATCTTTTGTAGGCTACTTTTCAGAAGTTTCACTTCCGCCGTGTGTGAATTGCATACACACACACTTTTTTGTACCTACACATATTAATGTACTTGTACAAAAATTAGTATGCTAGAACAAATTATGAAATTAAATGGTTATTATAATTTATGTGTTCTACCGACGAAACTAGTAATTTTGCCGCAATCTAAGATAAAAAGCTCTTACTACAACTATTACATTTTAACCAGGATAATAGTTTTTACATGATGCACAAAATAAAATAATTATCCTTCAATTTCTAAGACTATATTAATAATGAAATTACCTACATGCAATTTTTCACGCATCCATCATTTTGTATATTATTTACATTTACGCCATCTATAGAAATATTTCTAAACTACTAAGGAAGCATTAGAACAAAAATATAAAAGTAACGCTAGAGGGCGGTAGCTTACAAATTTTGTTGATTTAGTTCTATTGTTGCATTAAGAGAGGACGTTATACAAAAAATAAAAATGCAAATCGGTCTCGCCCCCCGCTCCTGTCCGAACTTGTTGGTTACAGATAGCTCTCAATAAATATATAAGTAAAACGTTTTGAAATAATCACATCAACCATTTCTATATAACACCTAACGTGAACTAGTAACTTAAATTTTAAATTTCGATCCCCTGATTTTTTAATTATTTAATTAAAAATGTATAGATATCACTGAAAATTATAGATCAGAGTCTTCCTTGAATGTTATTACAGAACAATGTTTCTTGTCAAATTTTATAGTTCTAGGTCAACGGGAAGTATCTTATCAATTCTATAGATATAGTCAAATAGGCGTTTTTTTGACATTTTGTCATTTATTTTTGTCATTTTGGCTGTATCTATTTTACGATAAGTTAGAAGTTTTATTTTTTTTCACAGCTGCAAAATGACCTATGGAGTATATGGTTTTAATTTCTGCTCAATATATCCCGCGTTACCGAAATTAAGGCCGTTGACAGACAGACGGACGGACTGCCGGACGTAAAGACGGACAACAAAGTAATCCTATAAAGCTTCATTTTTTTCATTTTGAGGTACGGAACCCTAAAAAAAAGGGTCTAAATCGTCATGTTGTACTTATGTTAAAAGTGAATTTACATATATTTACCTATCTACTAGTGTCTTTTTTCAATTTATATCTGGTTTTGAAAGTTATATTGGCAGTTTGTCTTTTCGTTAGTTTGCGAATCACAGAAAATTATATTTACCTGAAATTAAAAAAAAACAGGTTTGAACGCTACTTATAATTAAAGAGGATTAAAGTCTTTTTTCTGTAAAATATTTATTTATTTATTTATTTAAATTCTATATGCACAACAAATGTACAAAGGCTGAGTTTAAAACTAATGCATATTCTATCAGCCAACAGAAAACGTGCAAGAAACTATGTGACTGCGGATTGCAAAAACAGATACTATTCAAAACCAATTTGGGCCATAACCTTTTTTAAATGCAACACGCTCAGGATTTTTATTTATAAGTTGGAGAAGATTTTTTGGTTTTGCACAACTTAGTAAAGATTGAAATATCTTTATTATTAACATCTAACATCTTTGTGGTACCTTCTATTTATCCTTATCAAGTGGTACTGTTTCTAATGCTCCGAGTTATGCGACTATACTTATGTGTCTCCAATAAATTTAACAAAGGAAATAATTTACAAAATCTGTAATGTATATTTGAAACATACATGCGGATAATATATTATTATCATACTTAAGTTTATTAATTATTGTACTTAGTTTCAGTAATGCACATCTAATGAAGATATAATGAAAAATATTGATATATAGTTGAAATGGTTTTTATGATTTTTTTCACTTTCCTAAGTAAACGTGCCTTCACCGATGGAGACCTGGATATGGAATGTTGCAAATACGTTAACATCCCTAAGGAATGTGTGGAGAGAAAAGAAGAATTTAATCTACCAAAAGAAGCTATAATAGCTGCTTTACTCCGATCTTTGGTGAGAGAATAACATCTCTGGTTGAGCCAATCATCATACTAGTTAAACCATATACCTAAACGTACAAGAACTTTCAATTATATTAATTCGTATAAATATAAACTGCAATATTAAATTAATAGTTTAAATCAACCTTTACATACCTATACCTAAGTTACTAACCTAGAATCGGTGAACAAATCTAATTTGCATTTCATGTTCGTTCTTAATACAAAGAAAATATTTACTTTAGACCTCATTACAATTCAGAAGTTAAAGTACGTTTCGGTAAATTATGATGTTCCTGCTTTCAGAATAATGTTATTATTAAAATCCCAAATAACTATTGTTGTATGAAGCGTTGTATGATTCTCAATTTTAATATTGCTAACAAAGTGTCTGTTCTCTGTTTAAAATATTTGAAAATAAAATTTGTAAACTATTATTAAACCTGTGACTCTGGCTACTGAAAAGCCCTACCAACTACTTATTTATTTATTTATTATTGTATCTTTTTTCATAAGCTTAGTATATAATAATTTCTATAAACTACAAACAGTACCATACGATTCATTAAATTGTATTATTTTATTCTTAAATAAATCAGGCTCGTTACTTTAAGAACTTTGATGTAATTGAGAAGAAATATCTAAATAAAACAATATAAATTTATACGTTATTTTAAGTCTATAACTACTTTTAATGACAAAAGCAATAATTAATAATAATGTATAATGATTATGATTAACATTTTTCAATGTTAATGTTAATACATTTTTTTGTAGCAAAAAATATAATAATCAAGTAAAAGTACTGTACAGATAGATGAAAGTTATAAGTTTCATCAAGAACTCATTTAAGAACAGTTTTTATACGCAAATGAGAAAAATAAATTATAAAGATGCTATAACTTTGTACTTACTGTGAAGTTTTGAATTCAACAAGTTTATGTTAAAGTATTATATATAATGTTGGAGATGTTATATGTATTTTTAAAGATAAATAAAAACATATCATTAAGTAAGTTACATATGTTAAATATGCCTTATAGATATCTCAGATATTTTTATTACAGAGAAATTTAGAAGAAAATAATATATTTTTTTAAACGTAAAATTATTTCTCAATGTTTAAAGATTAATTTTTACCTTTTATTTTGCGACATTAAACGATAGCTTAATTCTTTTAATTTCTTGTAGAATAGCTTTCGTAATTTATCAACATTCCTAACGACTGCCTCAATTCCAACCCTTGTCGTCGTTAACCCTTTGGAAATACAATTAATATAATTTATGATAGAAATAAAACTCTTAAAGCCGTTTTGCGTTTTAAATGGCTTACGTTATAATTGATTTATGACAGTCCTTATTCAATTTTATATTAACACTAAACCTACCGACAATTCTTGTATACCTGTTGCTACCGCACGCCGTCAAATTGACCGGTAATTAAAAGTTATTTTATTATATAACGAAGGTAATAATGGAAATAACTAAAAGTAAAGAGTATAGAAAATATTATATGCATATTCTATGAATTGTCATGTAGTTTGATATTATAACGTTTAAAATGTGTAAATTTACAAAAGTTTAAGAATGGTCAATTTGACCGGTTCAGGTTTAGTGTTAAAATATATAATTGCAATAAAGACTGTGTCGCCTAATTTAAAGTTAATATAATATATTATATGTATATATATGTTTAGAAGGATATTACTTCAAAATTACTTCCATATTTTTAATTCAGACTACTAAAATTAAAATTTAAAAACAATATATAATTTTCAGTCAATTTGAAAAAAAAAAAGTTTCGAAAATGCAAATCCAGAACTGGACTAAACTGATTTAAGAAAATCAAATGGTATTTAGATAGATATACTCAAGAAAGATAAACTTGAAGAACAATGAGTATGAAAGTTAACTAACGCCTCAGTCATAAAATATAAAGATACAAAACTTTTAAATTGAATTCGATCTCAATTCATTTTTTCCTGGTTTTAATTACATGAGGTATTCTGTCTTAAAAACGGGCCTAATATTAGTTGATAGTTATAAATTTATATTATTGGTTGATAGTTTCTTAAAACCCTATGATCTTAAGAAATAAATAATATACAACAACTTACTGAATACAATAAAAAATCAACAACTATTTTCAAGTATTTTTTTCCTAAATAGCTATCAAGTTAAGTCCTTTGTTTCCACGGGAAGATAAATGGGGAGGAGGAGATTTTTTGCAACTATAAATGTCATTCTCTTTGATTATTTACTAATTTAGCTATATATTTTAGCTTTGATTATTATCGATATTTTTTTTATAGTTTGTAGGTATATTAATATTTTTCATTTGTTGTATTTTCTTTCCATCCGTTATTGCTTTTAGTAAACATTTTTAATTAACACTCGCTACGTATAAATTGGTAGTGAAAACTTTTTGGCTTGTGTATATTAAAAAAAAAATGTTATAAATGAAATATTGTAAGCTGTTTTCCAAAATAAATAAATAATTATTCAGGATGTGGCATTATTATAAAATTATTATAAAACAAATTCAAATAAATATACCTAATGAAAATACAAAATACATAAATTAAAAAATCACAATAAGGAAAAAACAAGAAAATGAAAATAAATTAACATTCTTCGAGTTGAATTCGATTATAAAAGTTTAAATGGAGGTATATATTATATGTAACAATGATATTTGAATACGTAACAAATAACTAAATGGTCACAAAAAGATTTTTCGTATTTCTTTTACAATATCTACCGCTGTTTAACCATATTAATAGCTGTGAACAGATAGAATTCTATTCTTAATAGTCTTACATATTACTGTCTAAAACTTTGACGTTAAAACTGTCTGAATAACATATAAAATGTTTCGAACACCTGAATGTCTAATTTAGTTCAAAACTTAGTAGTTGCTTTTAGTTTTCGTGCGATCGTCTGTCGATTTAAATTATTGGACCGTTCCCGCGTGATAAACTTAAGACTTTATTATCATACAAGTAATTCTGTTTTCATATTACTTTATAAAGTTCTTCAATATAATAAGAAATTAAATCTGATAATAATAGTACGTGAATAAGAAATATTTATCTGACTGATACATGTGAATAATAATGTATAGAAGTTTAACGTTGCTGACATCATTTTTTATTTCCTGTAGGCATTCATTACACTTATGTATACAGGGATAGGACTCCAAAGGATAAGGTCATGGACAAGAACCGGGACGAAAGTTAAGGAATACTCTTTTAAGTTAATAAATTATTAAATAACAGTAATAATTTGAATTCCAGTGATATATATTCCATATATGAGAACGGATTAGAACTTCCGTGAAAGAAAGAAGGCTATAATAGATATTTACGCTTTTACTGATTTTAAGATACTCTCATATTTACAAGGGAATCAAAAATACTCCAGATTATTAATTAATCCGGTAATAATTATTTAGTAATATGATATTTATTAAACAGGTTTGCCAGAGAACAATTATTCCACGATTACTTATCGGCTTCTCCTGGCTTTATAACAAAAAGTAATCTTTAAACTTTGTTTGATTGTTCCTCCTGCCCGGATTTAAATTTTTTAATCCAATTTTACTTTTTCAGGTTTGAGTTTATAATCAATCCGCATAATGATATTGTATATTGTTCTGATCTTATATATCGTTTTTTATTCTAGATCTGACTAGCCGATATTTGAATAACAAAAGTAACTTAAATATTTAATTGTACTTTAATATTACAAATTAATAATGTTTAACTTATACAATTTTTTTATTTAGTTGTAAATCTCCAACTACTTTTGTGGACACTATTTTGTGTCCAAGTAAAATGTAGTAAAGATCATATGGTCTTATACCATATTAATATTAATATGTAAAATACTGTCTAAGGCTTAGAAGTGAAATATGTATTATATTTGGTGGTTCAGGTGCGTTTTGGTATTAGGTGATTGTCCCGACTCAAGAGACAGTTATGACACTGTGATTTAGAATGTTACAACGTTATATACTAGATATATTATGTTCCTTTGTTTGCTTAGAAACTACTGTATTAGGGGATTGGATATTCCTTGTAACTAAGATATAATAATCAATACATTTCAATAAGTTTACCATTAATAAACATGTTTATAGACAATTAATTTCGGTGGTGCTCTTTTCGACATTATTTTATATTACTAAGGAAGTTCAAAATACAGGTTTAGTTAAACATTCAGTTCATCAGATCTATAAAAATATGAATAGTACAAGATTTATTTCAATACTAATTTAAATTATTAATGGTTACATAATTACTCTTAAAAAGATATTAGGTTTTTTAGGGCTAAAAACAGTTATACACAACAAACGTACAAAAGTTGGACTGAATGCTAAAGAATTTTAGAATTCCGAGTATTTTATTATTTTGGACAAATTGCCCACATGTAGTTGATTTTTTAATATCTAACAGTTTTAATTAATTTTTAAAAGCCTTTAGGCCGAACCTAAACCAAGACTATATTGAAACTTCAAGTAAATCAAGGACAGTAGTTGTTCATAATTATTTTGTGAATATGTGATCATAATATTAAAGTGAGTTAAATCAAAATGGGCCATAACTTAACCTTTTTTAAAATCCTTCAGGATTTTAAATTACATTCTTGTTCAATCAAGTTTACGTCACTCTTATCATCACATGACTGTCTCAAGCCAATCGTCATACGAGTTAAGCTGTAGGCTTAGACAAAGAAATAGTCATATACAACGAATAACAAAAACACATTTCATTTATTAATTATCTGTTTAAATATTAACGTATGTGATATTAAATAAATAGTTTTTAATTAATTAGTATAAATCCTATTATTATAATTTTGCTGAGTTTATTGTGTGGTTCTTCTCAGACCAGGGCGCGTTTGGAACCCTCCTAGCCTTATTTTCAGGTGGAGAGTGTCTTTACAGAAGGGTTTATTTCGATAAGTATAGTATCAAAATAGGTCCTCCTGCACTCCCATTGACGTACACAAATAATCACCGGCATTGATTCATAGTGGACAAGCTACAAATAAATATAATAAATAAAATAAATAAAAATAACATTAAACCATGTAAAAGTCAACGTTTAAGTACCGAAGTGAAATTACTAAGCAAAAGTCGGTGCACAAATCTAATTTGCATTTCATGTTCGTTCTTAACACAAAGTGAATATTTACTTTAGACCTCATTACAATTCAGAAGTTAAAGTAAATTTCGGTAAATTATGATGTTCCTGCTTTCAGAATAATGTTATTATTAAAATCCAAACTACCTACTGTTGTATGAAGCGTTGTCTATAAAATACATTTAAAATTTATCGATTTAATAATTCGAAAAGACCTGCCAATTATTTATTTATATATATACTATCGTATCATTATTCATAAGCTTAGCATGTAGAATTTGTACAAAATTCTAATACGAATTATTAAATCGGATTGAAGTTTTGTTCTCAAATAATCAGGATCAATATTTTAAAAACTTTGATTTAAGTGACTAAAAATATCTAAACGGCTATCACATTATAAACTCGATAAGGCATTTTAGGTCTATAACTACTCTTACCGACAAAATCATTAATTAATTATAAAGAATAATATTAATAATTTAAATTATAAACTGCTCATGTTAGTATATATTTAAAAAATTATAAAAATATAAAATGGTTATTTTAAAGCAAAAATGGAACATTTTAATAATAAAGAGTTAAGAAAAGGACGGAGACAGACAAAAGTTATAAGTTTCATCAAGAACTCATTTAAGAACAGTTTTTATACACAAATGAGAAAAATAATAACGTTTATAACTTTATTTAAATATAAGCTAAAGATATATTATATAACGATGAAGATGTTGTCACTATTCAAGAAGATAAATAATAATAAATATCATTAGGCATTAAATAACTACAGATGAGAGTTTAGAGTCTGCGTTGTCTTTATATTAGTTGCATATTTTCAATATTTGTATAGTTATGTTTTTATTAGACAAGGAATATTTAATACAATTGTCAAATCTTTGTAGTATATTATTATTATTAAAACGTAAGTATTATTATTTCTCAATGTTTAAAAAATACTACCATTTACTATGATGAGATTAAAAGGTTGTTTCTTTTCATTTTTTGTAGAATAGCTTACGAAATTTATCAACATTCCTAACGACTGCCACAATTCCAACCCTTGTCGTCGTAAAGCCTTTGAAAAAATAATTAATATAATTTATGATAGAAATAAAACTCTTACAGCCTTACAAACTTTTTTTATTTTAAATGGTTTATGACAGTCCTTATTTAGCTTCAAAATTAAATATGTTGTAATAAAGAAAGCATCGCCCAATTTAAAGTCAATAAAGTATAATGTTATGATTTATTTCTCCAAACTTAAAAACTTCCGTATTTACAATTAAGTCTACTGAAAACTAAAATAGAGATAATATATATTTTTGGTCAATTTGTAAAAAAAAAATCTTGAAAATGCAAAAACAATGAGTTTAAAAATAAACTAATGCCTTAATAAAATATAAAGATAATTATTTAAATTTCATTTATTCAAGTTTTTTTTAAATTAAATTTATCTTATATGGAGTATTTCTTTTGTGAATGGCAACATCTTCAATAATCATATGTCATACAGGCGGGCGTATTATTAGTTCATAGTTTTAAGTTGCTAGTTGTATTCTATTAGTTGGTTATTTCTTAAACCCATAGCGTCATGTAAAAAGTGATATGTTAATAATTTCCTAAGACGCTAAACGCAAGAAAAAAAATAAACAACTATTTTCAAGCCAATAATTTCCTAAGTAGCACTCAAGGTTTGTTTCCTTTCCTTTGTTTCCGCGGAAAGATAAATTGAGAGGCAGAGATTTTTTGCAACTATAAATATCAATCTCTTTAACTATTTATGTATGACGCTGAGAAATTTTTAAGGACATTGCATGATTACAAAGTTATATATATACTATAGATACACATTATTTATACTTAATGAAAATATAAAATACAAAAAATAAAAAAAACACAATACGGGAATTAACAAGAAAAAAAAGTAACTTTTTTCGATTTGGACTCTGGAATAAATGTTTAAAGAGAGGTATATGTTAAATGTAACAATGATATTTGAATACGTAACAAATAACTAAATGGTCACAAAAAGATTTTTGTATTTCCTTTACAATATCTACCGCTGTTTAACCATAGTTTAATAACTGCGGCAATCCTGATCTTGTTGTGGTTAACCTCCGCTTAATGTTTTAAGGGTTTACAGTAATATGATTTCTGATCGTTATTACTTAATCGACAATCTGAGTTGTTGAATCTCAACCGAATTCTAGTAATAACAAGTTTAATTAAAGGTTATGTATTATTTATTTATACAATGAAACCTTCTTGCAATTATTATAATACTAGGTAACTGGTTATATGTAAAATTTATTAATATAATAATGTTAATAGGTGGCTCAGTTTGAAAACTAATTTAAAAAAAAGGAGTACCAACAACAAAAAGAAATGAGATCCCATCAAAAACATAATATGTGAAAAAATGTACAAGTCGCGCAAATCGAAATCCAATCTAAACTAAGTCGGTTTATTCAATATCTATGTGAGCAGGTATCGAACCACTTTGTCATAATTGATACCTCGTTTTAACTCGTAATTATATCAATATTACCTTTTTTAATGTCTTAATTTATAAGAAATATATCTAATAAAGTCGTTTCTAAAAAACAAAGGTACATAATACACCGAGTATATAATATTCTAACATTATAAACCATTGTCATAATTGTATCTCTTGAGTCGAGACAATCACCTAGTACCAAAACGCACCTGAAACACTAAAATAGACATAAAATTTTATTGCCCATATTGGTCGTTAAGTAAATATAAAAAAGTATTAAGGCAACACTTGGCATATCCTCTTTCTGAAGAATTCCCTTCATTATAGATAGATAGATATTTTTTAAAAACTGTACCATCTATGTGTTTGGATCGAGAGAACCACTCTGACCAAACATTATATTCGTATAACTCCAACAATTTGGGTAATGCAATATGTTCAACAGCTCGGGGTTGGCAGATTTTCCATCTTACAGGATTTAATATTCCCATAAATGATAGCCTATTGTAGAAATTGTTATTACTTAATACTGATAAGGTATATTATAATTTTTACTCATTTATATTATTTTCCTTTTACCTAAAAAGTTTAAACTACATATTTGTTTTTTGGTGTGAAATAGTATTCATATTAATAAAAAAATATTGACCAGTTGGACAAACTTTCAGGTTTCAAGAGTTGTAGGCTTTTTATTTTATTTCGTAGATAGGATATTTATTTAAACATGCAGTAAAATAATAAAGAAGCAAAACCTGTAGAGACATTTTTTTATGAACTTTGCTTTTATTATTATCTTATAATTGGTTTATCTTCACAATAAACAGTTCGGTTTTACTAGAGGTCGCTCTACTACGGACGCCGGCGTCTTTCTTATAAAACATATATATGAGGCCTGGGATCAGTCACAGGATGCTCTTGGAGTATTCTGTGATTTATCTAAGGCTTTCGATTGTGTTCAGCATGAAACATTGGTCAGGAAATTGTACCACTATGGCATTAAGAACATTGATCTCAAACTCTTGATTTCTTACTTGTCTAATAGAATTCAGAGGGTAGAGGTGAATGGAAAAAAATCGGCTGGGGCTCCGATTGATATGGGGGTCCCTCAAGGTTCAATTTTAGGTCCATTTCTCTTCCTGGTTTATATAAATGACCTGCCTACTTTTGTAGACAAACATAATGAGATAGTATTGTTTGCTGATGACACTTCTTTAATATTTAAAGTAAAACGGCATCAGGTAATGTATGACGATGTAAACAAGGCTCTCTCTCGAATAGTGCATTGGTTTAGTGTTAACAACCTGTTGCTTAATAATAAGAAGACTAAACTTCTTAGATTTTCAACTTCTAATATTAAACAGGTGCAAACTAATGTACTTTTAAATGAGGAAGCGATGGAAGTGGTGGAATCCACAGTTTTTCTAGGAATCACTGTTGATGCTAAGCTACAATGGGGCCCTCATATAGCTGGATTGGCTAGTAAACTTAGCTCTGCCGCGTACGCTGTTAAAAAAATTAGATCCCTAACTGACGAGACTACTGCTAAGTTAGTGTATTATAGTTATTTTCATAGCATAATGTCTTATGGTATCCTACTGTGGGGTAGTGCTACTGATATAAATACCATTTTCGTTATACAAAAAAGAGCTGTCCGTGCAATTTACAATCTGGGCCCTAGAGATTCTTTAAGAAATAAGTTTAAGCAAATTAATGTACTTACGGTCGCCAGTCAGTATATTTTTGAAAATCTTAAATATGTACATAAAAATACTGACAATTTTATTAAGCATAGTGATATACACACTATAAATACCAGGAACAAACACAAGCTCGCGCTACCTGTTACTCGACTTAAAAAAGTGAGTAAATCTTTCATGGGGCAATGTATACAGTTTTACAACAAAGTCCCAGCAAACGTTCAAGTATTACCATTTAACAAATTTAAGAGAATAGCTAAGGAACGTTTGTGTGCAAAAGGATATTACAATGTATCTGAATACTTAGAGGATAATGCACCGTGGGTATGAAGCGATCGCTGCCAGGCTGCTTCAAGATTATTTATTTAATATTGTGTAATGTATTTATGTTATTTTGAATTTAAGGAAAAAAAAAAAAAAAAACAAATGACAATCCCGCTGAGTTTCTGTCGCCAGCTCTTCTCAGGTCTGTGGAAATAATTTTCCGAGCTGGTGGTAGCTTTGACAATGAAAAAATGTTTTGTATGAAACTTATTTTCAATAAAGATTTTTGATTTTGATTTTATCTGTTTGCCTTATCGTTGTATCGCGTATGATGGTAAGCCTACATGACGTTTTTATTATATTTTATTGAAATTTATGATTCTACCCGTTAAGGACGCCAACCGTTTAGGACGCTTTTTCTCTGTACAATTATATCTTTTTAATGGAAAACCACAAAAATTGTTTTTTTGCTATCAATACAATAAAATAATAATAAAATTGTGTGATTTTGGCTTATTATATAGTTTAACTTATAAAGTGATTATAGATGGTTTATGACTTGAGTCTGAGGGAAAAGGAGACTTGGAGAGGAAGCAGGCAAAAGAAGTCAGCTGATCAACATATAGTCATTAATACCAAAATGTATGTATGTTTTTTTATTTGAAATTAACAATCCTTAATACCAATGTACTCCTTAAAGTTATCGATAATTTTATAACTCTTAATAATAAGCGCTTCAAATATGTATATTTTTGTAGAATCTTCGATATAGGAAATTTATGGCTCTTTTTCTATTTCGATGGTTTTGTTTATTATATTATAGTCCTGTAAACCTGTACACATACCGGATTCCCCTGGCTTGGTGACTATAGATCAACTGAGATGGATTTAAATCGAATCAAATTAGTTAATTATTTTTGTAAGAAATATCATATCCTACGTATGTACTGATAATGATAACGAGGACGATGATGATGACTACAAATTTTGTATACACGCGTTAACAAAGATTAAATTTATGAATACATGGGTTTTTATTTAAATATTATGAATAGCATAAAACAGCAAGTACCGCGATTTGGTATATACGGTTACATGCAACTAATTTATAACATTTATATAACTGATTGAAACCGGAGAGGAAATAGAAACAGCAACAAGCATAAAAAAAAGGATTAAATAAGCAAATATATATATTTAAATACCAAATTACCAGATGAGTCTGTGAAGAAATTGCATTGTAAATATTACGAAACTTAACCCATAAAAGCCTAAAACTTAAACATAAAATATTACTTCTAACTATTTTATGCAAAAAACTTTCCCAGGACCCTTATAAAACTAAGCGCATAGCTATTAAAACTTTCCAAGTCACGTTAAACTTCACACAATATGTATCAAATTCTCGAAGTTCTAAGTGTGCTAAGGTTGATTGGGACGATAAAATGTGTGTAATATAATATAATACAAAGGAAAATATGAAGTATGTAAGAGGAGGAAGTCGATTTAGCTACTTATCCGATGAGGTTACGCTGTTGGCCTGACGCTTAAGGTATTCAATATGGAAAAAAGAAACGTTATATAATTTTGCAGAGAGCATTAATCTTTTAAAATAAAATTTACTAATATCAATATAAAGCTTCAAGCTTCGTGAGAGGGATATTTTTTTAAACAATATATTCATAGTGTTGTCTTTATGTAATTTCTTTATTTTTTTTTATATATTCAATAGTATAAATAAATACTAGTGCAAGGTTTCTTAAATAAATTACAAACTATGTCTATATTAAATACATTAAAAGAGGGGTTATTATAAATAATTGCCATAACTAAACAGATCATAAGTTGATGTTTATTAAAAAGAAAACGTTTGTGTAGCCTATGTCATTATCCACCTTGCCCCATTTTTTTCGGATTAGCCCATACGTAAATTTTTTTCATAGCTCTTCCGACAGAAGACTATGAAGTCATATCATCTGAGCAAAGACATGTTTGTTTTTGATATATAATTTTTAACGCACTTCTTTAATTTTTTCTTCGCTGGCGCTCTTGCCAAATTAACATTAATATTTAAGAAGAGAAGAATAACTTCGGACACCGAAACTTGCGCCAATCTTTAATTTTGAAACATTCTTCAATTATCTTGTTTTATCAATATCTGACTTTTATTTATCTTGTTTTATCAATATCATTGCTATGTCATTTGACGTTTTCATGTGGACAGAAATAGTAGAGTTTTTTTCCTTTTTTTATATTAGTAAGGTATTTTTATGATGTTTGTGTATTTAAAGATGTTAAAAAGTTACAGAATGGATAAAAATGTACCATTTAGTCATAGCTAGAACAAGTTACGTATGGATAACAAAATATATTAATTAACCATCAATTATAAATTATGACCAAATAATTAATTTATTCATAATAGTTATATTTAACTAAAAAATACATATTATTATAAGTAGTAGTACGCGAGCGGTTGTTCTAAAGGGCAATTCTCTTTCAAATGTACCCGCCAAATATATATTAAATATTTCTTTTTAATCATCCTTCAGCTGATACAGACTTAATAGTTACTTTTAAAAGTAACGACCCCATCTAAAATATGTTCACAATTTTCAAATGAAAACAGTCCTGAAGTTATTTTGCTTAATTTATTCCTCGTTATTTCTAAAATGTTCCAAAATTACAATTTCAGGTCAAGTGGAATTATCCAATGCCTGAAGTACAAGTATCACTGCTTTTAACTTTATTTCGAGAGAACCAGGACAAGTCCAATAGTAACTTTCTAAAGATTTATATGACATTATATGTGGTTTTTGTGACCGTTAGGTTAAGGAACTACAGACCTTTTCATAGAACACTGGGAATAAACACATTACATTAATAACTATCAATTTATTTTATGGAAAGATGGTCAATTGCTATTTATATATTTTATTATATAACGTATATATTTCTCTTTTATGTCGTACTAAACACATTTTTTTTTGTAACTGTAATAAGTTATTTTAATGTTTTACAAACATACTTTTTAGAAACAATGTTTTCTAAAGCCTGTAAGAAAGGAATAAACAAACATTTTACAACATTCACTCGTATGTTGTAATATTTTCTTCATTTCAAATTATCCTAAGAAGATTTCTTCGTATTCTATGGACCAGACAATAATATTCATCACGTAACCGAGTTTTGGTCTATCCTTTATGCAAATAAATTTACATGTCCTGGCACGCAAATATAAATGAAATAAATTATTTCAACCTAGTTCCTCTGTAAAACAATGTAGGTAGATATAATAAATAATATTAAGATTTAAAAACATTAAGTTCTAGGTGTTCCTTACTATTAGAAATAGTTTCAAAAGGTATTTTAATCAAAACATATATTTTATTTTTGTTTTGTTATAGAAAATCAACAATTCAAATCAACATTAATGAGACTCCTGTGATAGACTGAATAGAACAGAAAAACAACTACGAGCTTCTCTCTCAAAAAGCTTATTTTGAAACACATTTCAATGGGTTATTATTATAGGTTATATGTTATATATTAGTATTTTATAATATTAAAAGTATATAACACGTAATATGTTTGCATGTATTTATTATTTGTTGTGGGTACTTAGTAATAAAAGCTGATTTTTTTTAAATTATATCTATATTAATTTCAGTATCATTCTTATAAGGCTTATAATAATTGCTCAATATGCAATAACATTCAATAATAGAGAATGCTACCAATTATTATAGTAGCACTTTTGGTGGAGTAACATACAATAAAGCATCATTATATAAATAAATGAATGAACGAACGAATTGATGCACAAATCAATGCAACTTTAAATTAAATAATTTATGTTATTCCGTGATCACAACCTCATTACCTTAGAAATAAAGGGTTATATGAGACGTCATATATTCATAATTAATAGTAAAATTATTGCCAAACATTCCTAAAGTTAACACACTCCAATCACAACATCAATTACAATCTAATTAAAACAATATTTTAAGGTTATTTTAAACAGTTTGAACACAATATTTAAAAATCAGTTGGAATAAAGAAATATAAATTAATGCATAACTTTTTTTTATTTAAAGAAAATTACAGGCGAAGCGTAATCTAACTTTCTGTTTGTCAAAACTTTTAAAGGGACTTAAGAAGAAGCTTTTGTAAGAATTATAAGACAGAAAAGAAAAAGGTTCTTATAAAATAATATCGTAAAATTGAAAGAAAAAAAAACTTTCAATTGGTATTAAATTTTGTTTGTATCTGTAATAGTTATAAATATTTATTTCAAAGGTTTGTAATTCAATAGATACATTCTTTGAAAAGTATGTATGTATGTAGTAGTACTTACTACGTACATTTAAAATGATATTACATGGTTTGGGTATTTTTGTTTCAGGTTATTTACGTTAGGTTAGCTAGCCCACATTTGTGTCCCTCCCTCCCCAGGGAGAGGTGAGTCGTGTATCTATAAAATATTCCAGGTGAAAAAATGAGTTTTAAAGGTATACATACCTTGTTTTCAATTAAAAAATTCAAATTAGTTTATCTATTATTAGTGTTATCTAAAGCTGAAAATGATAACTAATTTTAATGTTTGATTTTGTTTAGAATATTTATTATTTTGATTTATTATTCATACTTGGTATTCATTCATATTACTTATTTGGTAATATTTTTGGTTTACAAAGTTCTTAAAACTATTTTCAAAAATATAAATGAGCCGGTTGGTGCATCCCAAATAAAAATAATAATTTTTGCATTACATCATTAATTAGTATTCTCTGATAAAGGGTTAATAACAATATCAATTAAAATATTCAAATCATTATAATTAAACTAAAATATAAATAAATAATAATAAATTTAAATTACATGTGTCATTAATTCATTTATATGTCAATATTATTCAATATCCTTTGAATATTCGGCATAACTATAATAAACTTTTAATGTCAACATTTGTTTAATCTTATTATAAAAAATAATATCCTTTTTAATCTCTTTCATTTTATTTGGTTAGTTGTTATAATTTTTATAGCCATACAATAAGTACGTTTTTTTTACTAAAGCCATCATTTTGATCCGAGGATAATCTGAATGTTGTTTTTATTGTCGTGACATTGAGAGTTTGAAATGCAATTCATTTGTAAATTCTTAACGTGTTTTTAACATTACATTTTTCGAATAATATATGTATATGTAAATTAATAAACAGATTGTATGTGATATTTCACATAATAATTCAGTTAAATAATTTCTATGTTTATTGTTTAATGTCTAGGCACTGATTTATTACGTGACAACACAAACTCCGGTGCAACGCCATTACTCATAATAACAGAGATGTTAAATTTGCCATAAATAAAAATAATATAAGAAAAATAAATATTAAAGACTATCATTCCAATATTTTTATCTGTTTATATAAGATTTAATGCAATGCACACAATGAAAATACCTCGGAGAGAGAGTATTTCGTTAATGTTGTAAGATTAAGTTTTAATATAAAAAAAGCATTACCATTGGAAGAAATTCTTGTATTAAAGTTGTTAAGAAGCGTCAATAGCATATTGTAACTTTGTAAGCCTAAGTATCATAAACATATAGAAAGTGAGAGGAGTCGGGAGATGAGACAATTACTTAATATCAAAACGCAGCTGATCCAGTACAACTTAACCATTTATAAATATATAAAATGTACTATGCTTCATTCTATTATTTATATGTGTTTTTATTTACACACTTACACACTTATTGCTTGTCTTTTATATTTTGATCTCTTTTTTTTAATGTCTGCAGTTAACATTATCAATTGTATTAAAAATAAAAAAAATAACTAAAATAAATTTTGTTCAATAAAATATGAAGAATAGCGAATTACTAAATCAAATGTATATAAAAATATTAAAAAATAATGGGTAGCAGGATATATACTATAATTGGCACTATATTATGAACTTAACTTAAATATAAAATCTAGCATAACATAATTTGGTATTCGACCCGCAAATTCAACAGGTCAAGAGGAATCACAATTTATATCACGATACTGATCGGCTGCGCTTTGTATTGACAAACCATTAGGGTTAGTTAATAGTAAGGAACTTCGGTCATACCACTTGCTTTAGAATAATTTGAAGCTGTTAGGTTAGAGCTCATTATATTCTCTCATACATTTCCAGTCACTAGTTTTACACAAAAAAAAGAAATTGTGTAATACGTTTTATAGTTATTGTTTTAATATTAAATATGCTAAACAAGTCTCAATATGTTTATAGACAAACACTAATGATGTTTTGTGGTTCTTTAAAAGAAGAAGAAAAAGATTCATATATAATAAAAAGTACACAGTGATATAAGTACTAACTATTAGATATTTAACATTCAAAGTACTCGTATATATGTAAAAATAAAAAGGCCTAATAAATAATAACTAGAAGGTGATGTCGATCAGAAAATTAGTCGAGCTAAGCTAATAAGCTCTCTCTCAGTATCAGAATTAATTTGATAGTTGTTAATGCTGGCATATCGTTCTGTATAATGAGTTTAACAAGTAAGATGAACTTATGTTAATATTGTTATGCACTTTATAAAGTTCAGACTGATTTCTTTACTCGATTTTATAGGAGAAATAAATAGTTAAGCTTTTTATTTCAAAATAAAACAATTTGAGATAACATCATATATATTATAAGTAACAAATATATATAAGATTGTTAAACGAGACATGGCATCAATTCGTCTGTGTTTATGCTGCAAGTCATACGTAGTCTGCATCTGACTTTAGTAAGCGAATCATCGTGTATTTATTGCATTTTAGGAAGAAGTTTCAGGATATAGGTATTTATATTTTACGATCTATCTATTAACTTTAATTGAAATATGAGCTAAAAGGCAACAGTCACGTAAAATACAAATTGGAAATCAGAGATTCTAGATTTTTTTTTAGAAAGTGGAGATAAACATTTTGCAAGTCTAATCAAGTCTAACGAATCATTGTGGCATAAAAATTAAATCAAGGTCTAAGATTTTACTAAAACCTACACGTACTGTGAGTCTGTTGATACAGTCGGATCAAAATACCCTTAAACCCTAAAGGGAAATTTAATCCCTGTTGGCATTCTCTACCAGCTGATCTTTGTGGCTAGGGAGAAAATAAATTGTAAACAAATTTAATGCTAAGTGAAAAAAGAAAAAAAAATAAAACAACACGTAATTTATAACTAACTATATTATTTAAACATAACATATATAATTAAATATACTTATATTACATCATATTTACAATATATATGTATTAGGATGATTCTTTTTTTTTATGGAATAGGAGGGCAAACGAGCTGGCGGGTTACAGATGATTTGTGATCACCGCCGCCCATGAACTCTTGCAACATCCGAGGATTTACAGGAGCGTTTCCGGCCTTGAACGCCTTTTTTGAAGGTACCCATGTCGTACCGATCTGGAAATACCGCCGAAGGGAGTTCGTTCCACATTCGAGTGGTACGAGGAAAAAATATACTTGAGAACCGCACAGGGGTGCATCCAGGTGGTAGGGATGGTATTGGAGGCGATGGCGCGCTGTGCGGTGATGGAATTCGGCGGTAGGCATCAGATCAAATAGCTCTTCGGAACACTCCCCGTGGTAAATGCGGTAGAAGACGCACAGAAATGCAACGTCTCTACGCAATGCCAAAGAGTCCAGCCGTTCACAGAGCACCGGGTCCCCGACAATCCGAACGGCTCTCCGTTGTACGCGGTCAAATGGTAGAAGCTGATATTGGGGTGATCCGGACCAGAGATGAGAACAGTACTCCATGTGTGGCCGGACTTGCGCTCTGTAGAGCGCAAGTCTTTGGCCAGGATTGAAGTACTGCCTCGCTCTATTGATCACGCCCAATTTCATCGAGGCCAACTTGGCCTTGCTCTCCAGATGACCACGAAACCGACAGTCACTCGAAATGTCGAGACAATTCTGGGAAGTGTTTGGGAGATTTTTAAAAGAACTTTTAATGGGTGCTCTCAAAATCTTTTTAGACAAGGGTTTCCGGAATTAATAAGCTAGAAATATGAAAGATTTGTGAAATAAATTCCTTTTATGCAGTAGAATGTTCGTTTTAAGATTGGCCTCTGTCAAATAGTGAGTGAGTCAAATTTAGATTAAGTCCGAAAATGAAGAATTTGAACGATCATATTCATCATTTTTGGACTAAATTACGTACGAACTTACGTTAACCGAAGGTTTAGTTGAAACAATTACTGAGAAGGCGCTTTAACTTATTGAAGTAATTACTCAGATCTCGGTAGCAATCATTTACGTATTCAATTATTTTATCCAAATAACAGTGTTAACTAGAACTATCTTCGTCTCAAAAGGGAGGTCATTTTTAGTCCTATATTAGGACTATAATGGGGTAGTTACTTTTGGGGATATTTCTTTAATCTGCTTATGTATTAGTATCTAAAGACAAAAAATAAATAAACACTTTGCTATAAAAAAAATATTATATTTATTACAAATCGATAAGTTTACTGTTCACAGGATTATATTTTTTTTATAAACAAGTCTTTAAAACAATTGTTGTAAATAATTTAAGAAAAATCTTTTTATGAAAAACAAATGACAAATAAAAAAGGTGAATTGATATTTTATTTACATCACGTTGCTATGTATACACATACTCAAGACGCCATTGCGTTTATTCAACATAGTAAGTAACCTTTAGAACCAGGATTGATTTTGTTTTTTATCTGAATACCACAGTTCACCCAGAATGCGACTTTTACATATATTACATAATATGGTAAATATATAAGTAAGTTTAGCACACACAAAGAAATATCACTATTTATATGAATAGGTTTTTGTATTTAATTTCAGTAAATAATTAAATTGTTACGGAAATATCAAATTAAGTTACAAGTTAAGGAAAAGTAGACAAAAAATATTGTTAAGAACATTATTAAATAATTATATAGAAAAATCCTAATACATGATTAAAAACTATGATAGTATATCGCTGTTGGGTTACCGTAAAACTTATCGCTTCATGATTTTGTATACTATAAACAACCTGTCGTTTTGACTATTTCCTGAATGTGACGTCACCAACATCATGTATGTTGGTTTCAATTGATTTTAATTAAAACATAAACTAGCATCACATTGACGGACAAAATAAGTAGTTGTCACTGTCAACTTGTCACTTGACACATTGTGACAATAGTATTACGTACTGTTAAATTAATTATACCCATATAAATTTAATATTATTATGCTTTGTACAAATCATTGTTAATGTTTTGTTTTTGTCAGTGGGATCATCTGAAAAACTGAACCAACTTTGATGATTTTGTGTGTTTTTTGGTAGATCACTGGATTAATAACTAAATCCGGCAGCAGATGTTGTAACAGTTTTTTGTTTTTTAATACATCACCCACACCTCCCTTTTCTCAGTCAAAAAACTCCTAGAATATCTTACAACGTATTTAACAACACTTCACTTTTAAACAAAGATTGTAAAATACTACACTCACTTAACTTTGACTTATAATTTAACTGTTAGAGTTCGACGATCAAATTAAATTTCTTACTCCAAACAGTGACAACAAGGTAATAATACTTTTATTTGAACTACCGAAATGTACTGCCATACATGAAAAATAGTCCACTTAAGAATAGACAAAATGAAATAATATTAGTTCGACATTATTTGTTCTAATTTAACGTATAAATGAATTAGTTCGACAATAATGATTTCTATTTAATTCGTTTTCGAAAGCCAACTTTATGTTGATTAGGGCAGTATACAGGGAGGGCATTTTGCCTTGGCTTACGTGTTTGACACGTACCGTGCAAATTAAATGTGACTACCGAAGACCGTCTTTTGTACTACGATTATATGTACACGGTAAATCAGTTGGTAGATTGACATGACGATATTCCAGAGGTGGGTCCGAATCCCCTTATGTTTTTTGTTCATTATTTATTTAAAATTTGTATTAATTCAAACTTACTTTAATAAATAGAAATGAAAAATACTAAATATTTGTATTATAATAACACATTATAACAATGCTATCAGCACGTACATAAGTATATCTTCCAAAACCCCTGTCGAAGTTGCATCTACATTTTAATTAATTAATTAATTAATTAATTAATGTTTTACCTACTAAAAAAAGGAACTTGGTCAATAGAAATGGTATTGGATATGTTACCCATTAATGTGAGTACCAATAAGGCATCTCTATAACACACTGACAGGACAATGACATTGCAATGACTAAAGATTGTTATGACATTTACAGTAAAGCACACTTCAGAAGCATCAATGCCACAGGAATATAACATAAGAATGAACAACATCAATCCAGCTTTGTATATTGTAAAATATATAAAATATTACAACGTGTCTTTTATTAAAAAAATACAATACATTATCGCGATTACTATATTATCCATAGAAAACTTTTTTTTTATTTCAAGCTCTTAAATACGCGCTCGTATTTAAGAGTTTGAAATTCAGTCTATAATAACAAAAATGTTTTTAATAAATAAATAAAATGCTAAAGGATGATGGGCAAAAATGTATGGGATGCGTACCCACGACCAATAACGACCAGACGTATGTCGTTAGAAAGCTCTTTTCATGACTATCATTTGTTATTATGGGAGCTAGTCTTAATTTGTTGTGGGAAAAATGTTATAGTTATTTAAATGATATCTATTAAAATAAAAGTTGTTAGTTCTAGATATTTTATTTTTGTTATAATGGGGGCTAATCCCAATTCGTTAAGGGGTTTTCCAGATATAAAAAAAATGTGTTTAAAAGTTAAAAATCCCTTAGTAAACCCTTAATGCAAGGTGTAATTGACGAAATGCTCATTGCGTACGCGTCGCCCGCCGGCCGCCCGTCGCGCCCCCGATCGCCGCCTTTATTTGTACCGAACGGCGTATTTAATAAAGTTTTTTTTATTTCTAACATCAGTAATATGGCATATTGGTTACGCAAGGCATGAGGTATTCAATTCTCCAGCAACATTTTTAATTGATGTTAATGTAGACAACATAGATGACTAGTTTTTAAATAATAAGAATTGTGTTTGTAAATCAGTAATAAACGATTTTATATATGACTATGTTTTTTTTTTATTTTATTTTAGGTTTCTTTTTTACAATTTCACTGTCCTCATACTTGATGAACATAATAACGCTGAAAGTACATGGAGTCTACACAAAAACTGTTTTTTTAGGTATCTAGAATTAACAACTTTTATCTTAATGGGTATCATTTAAGTAACTATAACATTTTTCCCACAACGATTTGATATTTGCCCCTATAATAACAAATAATAGTCATGAAAAGAGCTTTCTAACGACATACGTCTGGTCGTTATTGGTCGGTGGGTACATTTTGCCCGTTCCCCTTTATGAATTTTACAACAAAACCAATCTCCAACTAAATGAAATATCAATTTTGTATAATTGATACTTATTATCGTTTAATTCAATCAATTAAATTATTTAACTCCAACCATACATTTTGAGTATGATAATAATGAATATTGATTATATTTTAATGTGAAACATTTATAATCACGAGGCAGAAGAAAAATTCTGTGGGTTTTATATATTTTGTAAAGTTTTTTTTAATACTTTTAAAAATGTAATAAGCTAATCCGTGGGGAAGCTGGATCATGGTTAATGCTCAACAATCTTTTTATAATATTATATACCTATTTATTATAACATTAGTTTTCATATATTACATAAACATCAATTACTAGAAATATTTCGATATATGTATATAAACAAGGGTCAGTGATTTGTTATCAGATTTAATTCAAACTAGTCAAACCATTATGGAAATGAAGTTACTTGATCGTCACAGGAAATGGATTGTCCAGGAGATAATGTTATTGGTAACAAAGTTATTTTGTATTTCGGTGCCATGAGACATGATCCAGGACGGATTTAATACAATTAGTTTTGTAGGATTTTATTTGTTACATGTATAAATATACTTTTGGCTTATTATATTATCTTGAAATAATTTTATTTAATAAAATAATATATAACCAAACTAATAACAAAACTATAGCTTCTATATTTTTAATAATAATCATGTGTTATTTGTTTTTTGCCAATTTCTTATAATAATAAGAAGAATAGTCTAGGATCCACCGTCCATTTCTACAATTTACTACTAAGCTATTTGTCCGGGAAAATTTCCTTTTCCTTGAAAAAAAAAAAGTACTTTATTTGATAGACTTAACTTAATCCTTTACATTGCTACATCTCGTGCAAAAGAAGATGAGATGCAGAACTCTGTTAGTAAATAAATAAATGTGTCATTTACTACAAAAGGTTTTTCAGTTGCGGGTTACTTATGAGATTTTTCATCAGTGTTTTGTGTTCATAGCTTCATTTTAAGAGTTCATAGTTTCATTTTTAGTATTTTTTTTAAGTGTTCATAGTTTCATTTTAGGTATATTATTTTATTTACTTAATATTGTGTTGCATAATCTTACTTTTAGTAATGCTTCCTTTTGTTTCACCAAAATTTCTCATTCCATCCAATTCGTGGTTGGCCCGAGACGGCCCGAGACGGCCCATCTTATTCTTTATCAACAGCCTCGATACCTTTCGTTGTACCAATTTTAGAATTTATATCCTTTAAATATATGATTAAAAATAACCGTTCTATGATGCTATCATCCTTATAAATGCTTAACGGATTGGAATTTTAAACGTAGTTATAATTAAATAGTCTCATTTTTAAATATACGAGTATCAATTAGTTAAGCAAAAACTTTAATTTAGAAATTTGTTTAAAAAAAAAAATAATAAAATAAATATCCGGAAATGTTGTGTGATTGTTGTTTTTAAGATACTCAAGAATCCTACCCCAATAAATTTGGTACTCAACACCGAAGTATCAACGTACTAAACTGAAGAGGATTTAAATGTCGAATATCAACTTAACTTTACTTTAGTTACACACTATACTTTTTTTAAATAATATACAATAAATATTTCAATAAGGCAGGGCTGGAAGCTGCGATCGCTGGGATACTATGTTACATGTTTATAAAAAGTTTTGATTAAGGTGAGCTAAACTTAAGCATAGCGGCTTAAGAGTAGCTTAAATTAATCATATAAAAATTATAAATGATAAATCTAGGCTAAAATAAAAAAATTGCATGTCTAAAATTTATGGAAATAAACAAATACAAATTATTAATATAACTTTGCCATATACCTTTTTAATTACACTCTCGCCCGAAGACTAAGTTGTTGCAGCAAAGTTTACGAATATCCGATACTGCAGTTGCAATTACTCGTCTCAACTTAGTCTCTGTTGGAATTAAATTGTTTTTTTTTTTATTAAAACTCATTTAACCATTATTACATTTTAAAATATTTTCATTGTTAGTTCATAGTATGCTTTTTTGTTTGGTTTTGTTTTGAATATTTATTCTTTTGCGTTATCCTTATAAATGTTATTGGTAATTGGCACTGAATTGATGTTGATTTTTAATCAGACTTTTCTTCATAAGTTCCTAAATTACGTTTTAAACATTACTTTATACTGTTTATATTATATATATTATGAAAATTAATAAACAATTTCTTATAAATAGATTGTATGTATCTAGCCACTGATTTGTTACGTGACCCTGAAAAATTTGTATCCAGAAAAAATACTGCTTAAACTTTAATAATATTTCTGGCTAGTTTGGTACTATCGTGATGTTTGCTATATTCCTATATAATGTGTTATTTATTATTAATCAAATATTTCTTATAACCTTATTTATTACAAAATTGTTAAATTGGTATTTATTACATATGTTCTCACGAACCGTGGAAACGCTGATTACACGCAGGTGCATAGAGTATCACATTATAATCCCAGATATAATATCTGATAGCTTTGTTTCTGTATTCTTTTAATTATAATTATAATTTATTAAATTCATTCTTGTTTCCAACTTTGAGCAAAGCACACGTCGTTTGTATATTAAACATAATTATGAAATTTAAATTCATAAATTTGTAATTAGATTTCATGAAACTTATGAAATACATTGTAATTGTATTATCTTAGTCAATAAAACTTAGGATACCTATTATTAAAAAAAGCGGTCTGTGCTATAACTACAATATAACTAAATACAGTGGATTTGTATAAATTTTGTCTTATGGATATTATTTAGATATAATAAAGGTCTCTGCGAAGATCAGACCAAATAGATGACAACAGATGACATAAAATAAGCAAATTAGGCGTTTGAATAGAAAATCTCTAGACACGATTTGGCAGTTCGCCCGCACGTTGAACAATTTGACAAGACTTACACAATTTATAGTATGATGATGCTGTACTGTTACAGTCTGTAAATGGTTAACTTAATTCTAAGAGATTTTGTTAAATCACAAATAGTTTTATTTAATATTATAATTTTATAATAAAGAGGAAACACAAGAAAAGCAAAGTTATGTAATAAAACATATTTTTGACCACTCCATGTGGTATTTATGTATATCATTAACTTAACAAAATTAAATTGTATTGAAATCTATTAATGACTATTAATCTATAATACTTGAAGTGTGGACTTAACCTAAGAAAGCCTCCTAAAACTTTTGCATATCATATATGCTTTGTAACTATGTTAAGCAAAAAAACTTTCCTACGAACCTTTTAAAACTGAGCTTATGGCTCTTAAAACTTTCCAAATCACGCTTAATTTCACATAATATGTATCAGATTCTTGAAGTTCCTTTTAAGCGTGTTAAGGTCAATTGGCAGAATAAAGTGTGTAATATAATACAAAGCGAAATATAAAGTATGTTAGATCAGGAAGTCGGTTTACCCGTAGCTATTGATCCGACAATGTTAAATTGGTGACCTGAGGCTTAAGGATCATAATATTTAATAAAGAAACGTTAAGTAATTTTCAGTAAAGTATCAACTAGACAACAAGATATAATAAAGCTTTGTGTTATCTTTTTAGTAGTATGTTTTCAAAAACCAGTGCTTTTATGAACGACGTTATTTTAGGTAACTTATAGTTTGCTTCGGATACTACAGATCGGCCCAACATGTCAATTCAATCAAAACTTTTCTGCTAGAAGACTAATTTGAGTAAATACACGTTTGCCTTTGCCACATCATTTTACACGCACTCCAAAAATTTTTTCTTCGGAAGTCTTCTTGTCAAATTTACGTTCATATTAAGGAAGGGAAGACTAACATCGGACACTGAAACCAACTTCAACGTTCACATTCGAAACGTGTTTTTATTTATTATATTTTATTAACATCATAGCTTTGTCATTTAATGTTTTTTTATGTACTGAATTACTACAGTTTTTATTATGGTTTTATATTAATAAGTTTTTTTACGAAAATTATATTTAAGTGTATGTTAAAAGGTTACAGAATGGATTAAAATATTAAATTTAGATCAACAATTATGTATTAAAAAATATATAAATAAACAATAAATTATAAATTATTATCATATAACAGTTGTTTTTTCCATAACGCATAATTAAGTCAGTGTAAATTTTCATTCATCCAACCCAATTCAGAATGGATGGTAATCAATTATAAATTATTAGGTAAATAAAAATTTTTAGTCAGCGCTGCGCTCTGGTTTAAAAATTTTTACTACATTTTTTAAAATATATATATAAAACTATGGTATGTCATTGTGATTGATAGTTCATAATCAATTGGATATTCAATTTCATTAATATTCATTAAATTTTTTTGCTATTATATTTTAGTTTTTTATTTTCTCTTTACCTTCTAGGGTTAGCTAGCGCGAAAAATATATAAAAACTATTACGTATATTCACCTTAGTGACTATTTCTTTAATTCAAATCTAACAATCAAATTCACTGACAAAGACAAAACGTCAGCTTAATAATCATCGTCATCGTCATATTTATTTTATTTATTTATTTATATCTTTTCCACTTCGAATAATTACCAGTGATGCACGTCAAAAAGGAAGTATCAGGAGGAATAAATAAGAAATTAATAAGACTAAACTTTTAAGCTTCGTGTAGATTCCCTGGAGTCAGGATTTTTTTACAGACTTTAATTTTAAATTAAATATAAGATATTAATAAGTATTATTTTTGTTCTTCATCCGTGGTGTGTAATATGTTCTTCTGCATAAATGCATCTCGAACTGCAATATCATTCATAACTTGCATATTATAAGCTATTTCTTTCATAACTTTTGTCATTATCTACAGTTTCAACACCGTTCTTGGGAAACGTAGGCATCGTACCGGTAATACTTTTAACTTGTTTATACTGCCATCGCGTTGTAAATATGCTTTGCTTTCCTCCGTAACAAAAGAATTACCTATACTATAACCAAATTGGACATTAGTGTAAAAGGTAAAGAACACAACTATTGCTCAGCTTATCTATAGTATCTTTAAGTTAAGTTTAGTTCTCATGTGTATGCAGTGAACTAGATGCTTATAATTTGTGTTCATTTACCTACATTATTTATTGTATTATTGATTGCGTCCGTTTCAGCAATAAATTAGTTAATATCAGAGATAATTCTGGATATGTAAAATTTGAATGTTGTTGTCGTCAAGTAAAAAAAAAGGAGGCGATAATGAGTACGATATGTAATTTGAACTGGGTATTTAGAATTAAGCACTGGAAACTTTTTAATAAACCAGATAACTCACGTTAAAAGCATGACGACCTCCCGGAGTGCATGTATGAAGAGGTTAATGTCTGTGGCCGAGGCGAAAGAGGTATGCAGGGACCGTAGCGTTTGGCGCTCCGTCGTCTCTGGCTACCCCGCTAGGGATATGGCGTGAAGCTAGAAAAAAAAAGATAACTCAATGGCAGACAATACTTCTGTCGATAGGATCTCTGCGATTGTTGCTGCATCTGCTCTTAATACCCGGTTGTGTGTACGTTTACACAGACGAGATGTGGAGGAAAAAATATAAAATTTAGCAAAAAAAAAAACAGCTGCGATTTCAATTATTATACGACTCAATCAATAAATTACGTGTCTAGCATTTTTTTTTCATATATTTATAATACCCCTCGGGATTGGATATTATACCTTTAAAATCACCGTTCAGTGTCGCCAAGTAATTTATCATGACATGATTTACTAAATCTCTACTTGTATATTCTAAGTGCAAAACATTTCGGAAAATTAATTATTATCATAGTAAATTTATAAAATATAACTCTAGTTATGTTTCTGCAATGCACGATTAATGATGGTATACTGAAAAATATTGATAATAATTGTTAAAAAAGAGATTTATCATTTTAACACTTTCCTAATAACCTTATACAATTGTAAAATGATGTCGGACGCCTGCATATATGAAATGTTGTAAATGCGATCCCATCCTTAAGAATAAGAGGAATAGAGAGGGAAAAGGATTTTAATTGTCCAAAAGTATACATGTCGATATTCGGTGAAAGAGTACCTATACATCCCTGGTTGCGTCAAACTTTTTATGAGTTAAGCAATAAGCCTGTACAAAAAATATTCATATGCAAGAAATAACAAACATACATTCCAATTATATTAATCAGAATAAATATTATTATAAACAAAATATGATAATATATGATAAAAACTTACATTATACCTAAGTAAAGTTACTAAACTAAAGTCATAAAGTCGGTGCACTAATCTAATTTGCATTTCATGCTTGTATTTAAAACAAAGTGAATATTTATTTTGGACCTCATTACAATTCAGAAGTTAAAAACGAATTTCGGTAAATTTATGTTCCTGCTTTCTGAATAATATTATTATTTAAATTCAAACTACCTATTGTTTAACGAAGCGTCGTATCATCCTGCATTTTATTTTTTACTAAAATATGTTTAAAATATATTAAATGAAAATTTATACAGCCAGTGCTTTACAAACCTGTTATTGTGGGTTTCAATAAGTTATACAAACTACTTATTTATTAATTTGTTATTGTATCATTATTCAAAAGCGTAGTAAGTATGTAATAATTCCTAGAAACATCAGTACAGAATCATTCGATTTATTGAATTGGACTTAATATTTATTTTCAAACAATCTAGGCTCTATTTTTTAAGAAACTTGATGTAATTGAGAAAAATTGTCTATACGGCTATTCTTCTTGATCATTTAAAAGAAGATCGCATCACCACTTTAGTATGTGGAACGAATTGGAGTCAATTCAGGGGCACATGCTTGTAACAGCAATGGAGAAATGTCATCCGGCCCACCCAAAATATGAACGTCCAAGGAAAATAAAGACTTTCGGGTGGTTTTTATGACGTAACTATTTTCAATATTGAGCTCTGACACCACGGGATATTAGGCAGTACCTTCCTTTGGTCGTCCAAAGTCGAGTTTGAGGCAAAAAGAGTGCCCAAGAGATCGGCTTTCTCTTTTGCCTTGTGGGCCAGAGAGCCATTCCCAGTAGCGGTAGGGACGGAAAAATTTTCCCAGTGTGACTTTTGAAAGCACTAAGAACTAGGGCGGGCCAGGCAGGTTCCTTGCCAGCTGATCCCCAATTTTGACGATATGCTTAAAACTGCTGTTTGAAGAATCTGCAGGTACGGTTAAATTTCTTCTTCAGAACTCTAGAGTTCGGATCCTTAGTAACTAAAGCATTAGCCCAAGCAGCTGCGGTCCTGACAATTGCATCATACCAAGGCCGCGATCTACCACAGAGTTTAATACAAATAATTCCATTCTCCTGTATCACATCAGCTACAGCTGCATCATAGTCATTCAAACCGGTTCTCATGGGTATGATGCAAAAAAAAAATACCTCGATCGACAGGGTCGATCGTGTTAGGTAGATTGCCGTCGGTCGTATCGACAAAGAAAAACTAGCCAGCAGTATTCTACTGGTCATTACGAGTCTTATGACGGGTCATACTGCATATATTGGGTGAGCGGGGAACCACCCCCCACCCTTATCTCCTAAACGGGGGGTCGCATCAAAAAACTTTTCGGACAAAAAAGTTTTCTCTTTTAATTTGTTAATTTTCTAAGATTTTTCCGACGGCAAAATTTTGCCTCCTTCTGTGAGTTTTTTCGGTTTTTATCTTTCAACCCCTCTAGCCCCCCAACCCCCCGACCGATTTTCCCCTTTCAAGAACTTAACCTTCATTTTGTCCTTAACAATGTGTATACCGAGTTTGAAAATCCTCCGTTAATATTTGCGACCTGTAGCGTGTCCCAAATGTTTGCACTTTCAGCCCCCCTCCAGCCCCCCCTTTCACTTTTTACAAAAAAACTAGATGTTACGTATGTCCTACTAATTTATCCTATCGACCTGTGAAGTCAGATTTCGCCTACGATGAATTTGGACTGATGGATCATATATACATATATATATAGAGGGATATATATTTTTTTTTTTCGACGGATTCTCAATCTCCAGTTCATAAACGGCGTAGCGCTCCTACTCTGGGGTCTGGGTCCCGTCATCGATTGCAATAGGTAGATTCATTTATGGAATCTACCTAACTGCATACTATCCCAATTTGCTGACTTGTAGTGCCAAACCGAGTGATCTGTTACTTTCCGCTATTTTTAGCCAGCAGAAGATTAAACAAAGCTGATCACGTCCGGTGGACGAGTGTGTTTCTTAACGAACTGCGTTAGACCATTTGCCATAGCAATGTTAAACACAGATCTTTCTGCGTAGTCGGTGGCACGTGATCAAACGGTATTTTGTGCATTACCACTATGAGAACTGTAGAGACACGCGTAGACTCTGACGTGATCGTCCATGTCCACGTATGGCCAGAGTACAGATAGGTCCTGACCTTAAAAAATCTGAAGGTGACGGTAATAGACATCTGCCCTTACAAACACAGATACCTCGACGTTTGGTATAAAATAACGTTCGAGTTTATACCTTGGGTATAGATACGTTGTGTCGTTTTGTTGAAATATCTGCGTCTCCATCAAAAATAACAAGGTCAGCTGCGCCGTCTCTAGGTGGGAGTAAACGGCCTTTAGGTTGGATTGAAATCCTCGGACGTTGCATATTTTCATATTTTGATTGAAGCGAGGTGCCGTTGTGTTAGCTTGTCGTTTGCCCTCCAGTAAACAAAAAACGTGATACTTTACCCAAACCAGATACTCCCCATGCGTGCTAACCCAATAGAAGCTGCAGTCAAATGACTATAGCTTCGCTCTACTCAGTTTTCATACACAAATCAGAAAAATAATAACATTTCTTAAGAGGCTATAACTTTGAACGGACTATGATGTTTTGTTCTGTTAAGATTTCCGCTGTCTTTATATTGGTAATATAGCTTAAATGTTTTTTAAAGTTAATTCATTTTTATCAGAAGAAGTTGTGATGTATTATATTAAAAAGTAAGTATTATTATTACGTAATATTTAAAGACAAAAAAAACTACCTTTTATTTTGACGAAATTAAAAGGTTGCTTCTTTTCATTTCTTGTAGAATAGCTTTCGTAATTTATCAACATTCCACAATTTCAACCCTTGTCGTCGTTAACTCTTTGGAAATACAATGAATATAATTTATGTTAGAAATAAAACTCTTAAAGCTGTTTTGCCTTTTAAATAGCTTACGTTATAATTGATTTATGATTGTCCTTATTTAGCTTTAAAATAAATATGCAAATCCAGGACTAGAATAAAGTGTCTAGGATAATCAAATGGTATTTGGATTAAATGTTAGATATAGTCGAGAAAGATGAACTTAGATAACACTCAGTTTAAAAATGAACTAGTGCTTGGTAAAATATAAACAAAATTGAAATTGAATTCGTTACTAAGTGTTTTTTCGTGAATATTTTTTGTGTGGATGGTAATATCTTCGACAATCATATATCATTGAAACGGGCTTACCATTAATTGTAGTTTTAAATTAATAGTATTAGTTCATAGTTTTTAAAATGAAACATCTTACGAAATGAATATTATATGATAACTTACAAAATACAGTAAAATAATCAACAACTTTTTTCGAGCTGAAATTTTCCTAAGTAGCACTCAAGGTAAATCCTTTGTTTTCACAGGAAGATAAATAGAGAGACGGAGTTTTTTTTTTGCATGAATGTCAATCTGTTTGAGTATTTTTTTTATAGCAATTGAGCAAAATTTGGAGGACATTGCATTATTATAAATTATTATAAAACAAAATTAAGAGTAGGGATTTATAGAATATAGGGATTTATAGAATAGGAATAAAATCAAATAAACTTGTTTTGACCACCATACAAATATCTAATGAAAATACAAAATGTGCATTCTTCGATTATATTATAAAATTTAAGTGTTATATGCAATAATGATCAATTTAAATTGATTGATAAAAATACAAGTTTTATTTTAAGTTTTCGTCTCCGTTCCGATAAAGATTAAAGTATAAGAGATAGCTCAATTCTCGGAGCGACGGGACGGTATTTCAGTGGTTCGAGGTTCGACTCGTGCCTTTGTCGATAATTATTTTCATTCTTTATTTCATTTAAATTAAAATAACTTAAACATGACTAAACATGTTGATAAACAGTTTCAAAGCTATAATGAAGTAAATTTGTATATTGTATTACGTTGTAAATAGAAAACCTTATTTATTGGATAATATTGTTATTTCTATTTCAAATTTCAATTATCTCTTGAAATATGTTATTCTTATTGTATTAAATAGATACAAAAAGATTTATCACAAGGAGAATGTCATATTAATTATCTGCTCTAATCTATTTGAAACCGGAAGTTCCTAAATAATTTATTTTTTTTATTTTTGAATGAGGATTTTTATATAACTATTAAGATACTTTCTTCTTTTTACTCTCCATACTTTAAATAAAACGAAAGATTTTAAGTTATTTTTAAAATTAAATTCTTAAAACATACCGTCATAAGATAGCGTAATACTACATTGGTTCCTATTTATTTTACAATATTATAATATTTACAATTTATTTTACATAATATAACCTAAATACCTAATTGATACTTCCATTTACTTTTGAAATGTTAGACCAATAATTTACCAATTGCATTAAATACAACACAAAGTTGAACACAATATTTGAAAGTTTAAGTTTTATGGTAAAAAGTTTAAATTGGCACATTAATTTCTGTACATTGTATGGTCAAGTCATTAAAAGTATTTGGTACAAATAACTTGAATTAAGTTTTCAGTTACTAGATAATCAAACTCTCTATTTTATATTACATTATAACCATAACATTTAAAGGGAGATAACAAGATCACGGTAGGTATTAAAAATATATTAGGTAACCTACTTAAATATGTATGTAGATATCAAAACATATTACCATATATCGTGAAGGTGAAATATAATATAAATGGGAACATCTAAATCTATTTACTAAACGTAAATATGATACTTACGAGTGTCTCTTTGATTTTCTTTATTGATCAAGTAACCGTAGTTCCACAAAATCTTAACCCGTGGGATGTTAATTAAATTTACCATCGAGTCTTTTTCCTGGAAATATTGTAAACATTATAGTGACATTAAGTTCCAGTAATAAAAAGTTTAATTAAAGACATATATATTTATATACGTTATAAAACCATATTGGAATTATAATAATAGCTGGCTTATTGAAACAATTTACTGGAGGTCGATAAGCTTATGAAATTTATTAATATAATAATGTTAATAGGTAGGTCGGGTCAATTTACGCAGATCAACTTCTGACAAACGAATTTGAAAACTCAATTTACATCTAAAATTATAAAGAAGTTGAACAGAGGAACAAAGTTAATTCTATTCATATCAGTATTTACCGTCTAAATCTGTATCTAATTTTGACAGTGAAACTGTCTGAATAACATAAAAAATGTTTCGAATACCTGGATGTCTAATTTAACTAACGATAATTTAATAAAGATCGGTTTTACCGTAGGTAGAGGCATTATAATTATTAATATATTTTGCGAGGGATTAATGGATTGTAATTTTTTAAACATTCAAAATGTTAATTATGATTATAATTAAAAATAAACATATTTTTTAACTAAGAATTCTAAAAGACATCACAATACAATTGTTTGCTATGAAATAAAAATATATCAGTTAATTAATTAATTCGGTTATAAGTTTTAAATAATATTTCACTGGTTTGTCAGAAAACAATTATCCAACGGTTACTTGGCGGCTTGTCAAAGTTTTATAACAAAAATTTATCTTTGAACGTTGTTTGAAAGTTCCTCCTGCTCGTATTCAATCATTTTAATCAAATGTACTTTTTTAGCTTTAAGCTTATAATAAATCCCTGTAGTATTATTTTATGCTGTTCTGGTCTGTTGTAACATTTTATTTTATACATCTGATTAGTCAATATTTTATTGTAAATATTAATTTTGTAATTTATTATTTTAAATAAAAATTAATTATCTTACACCAGTTTTTGTTATTTTTGTTTATTTATTTAACAATAACTCTCAAATCACGAGTTTTATTTAATGAAAACTATTTTGTTTCCAAGTAAAAAGTAAGCTTCCATTGTAGTAATGACCACATTATTAGGTAAAATACTGTCTAAGGCGTAGAAGTGAAGTATGTATTATATTTGGTGGTTCAGGTGCGTTTTGGTATTAGGTGATTGTCCCGACTCAAGAGACAGTTATGACACTGTGATTCACAGCGTTACAATATTATATACTCAGTATTTCGTGTCCCTTTGTTTTCTTAGAAAGGACTTTATTGTATTGATTAGATATTCCTTATATTAAGGTATAATATTCAACAATCATATACAATATATATACTTAGTCTTACCATAAATATTGTTATAATGAAAAACATTCCTTTTTTGTACGCACATGTTACTGTGTGTTAGTTTAATACATTAAGAGATTGCATTTTCTATTATAAATACAAGTAAATAAAATCATTAATAATAAAAGTCGGGACTGAATTCAGTTCAATCCAATAACTTTAAGAATATTGGTACATGATACATGGTACATTACGTGATCGAAGTGATAAGAAAAATATATGTAGAATTATATTCGTAATATTCAAAAAGTAAAGAATATTTTTTATTGCATATCATGTTTATCCTATTAAGTAATTTACGAGTATAAATACACCTACCTATTGCATAGCACAAGTAACTCAATTGTATTCAAGCTGAGCAAAAGGAATGAACAGACCTCGATTTGTTTTTATTACTTTGACAAGGCAAGGCTTTTAAATATATTTATTGTACAACATACATACTTAGTTTGGCCAAAAATATTGGTACAAAAAAAAACAATTTCTATTTATTGTACGTAACATTTATTATTGTTACAGTGTATTAGTTTAATACATTAATATAAAACCTTTAACAATATATAAAGCTAATTCGAAATGGTGTTGTTGGCTGTTGGCTGTAATACAATCTTTTAAACGTTGATGTACTGCAATTAATAAAAGATAAATAAATATTTTAGTAAAGTAAATACATTTATGTCTCCGAATGTATTATATTCAGTTTATCAAAGAACAAATATATAAATCACTCTCATATGAACATTTAACTTTGTAGTTTAATGTTTATTTTAAAATGTGACTTTTGGTATGACTGTGATGATGTAAATAACATTACAACCTCATTTATGTCTAAATGAGATCATTTTACGTAATTTATATAAATAATAAATAAAATATAACATTTCAGTTTATTTAAGATGATTAGGAAATTGTAATTCTGATTCAGCGATGAAGTGTTTGTTGATCTTTAATGCATTAAAAATATAATTACATTGATATTATTTATATAATTCATATATTGTTTTAGGATAACATTTACGACGAAGTTGTTGTTAAAATTTTAAACTTTTTGTTCGGGGCTTTGTACACACACAAATTTAACAAAAGAGGAATTAATATTCCATTGTACCGTAACACCCGTTCCATGAATAATTATATTTATGATGTTATTGAAATCATAATTTATGATATTGAAGATACACAAAATATTCATCCACTTATTAGTAGTTATAATTTATTTATAATACGAGTATATCCTTCTGACTCTACTAGCTTCTATACAAACTCCTTCATTTTTATTATCAATTTTAATTATTTACCCGTCAATCTTTAATTAATATAATCATAAATATATATAATCCAATCCAAAGTCAGTGACTTTCATCGAATACTATAAATATATATAATCCAATCCAAAGCCAGTGACTTTCATCGAATACTATATATAATATATATACAAAAGTTAATGTCTACTAAAATAATAGAATCTATTTAAAAAAGGTTGTTGACCTTCTCTCAACAATGAACCCTAAAGTTCGGCAAGTCAATACGATAATCATTTATATCCCAGACTCACCTTTACATACCATGGTGTGTAAGGGATTAATTGGTACAATATAGTATTTTATTTACAAATATAATAACCATTTGAAGCTATTTTTATGTAGCAACTTTTTGTATATTTAATGGAACATTCTTTATATAATTTAAGATATTTAAGATTTGTCTCAAAAACTAGGTGGTTTTATTAGGGAATGGAAAATTGTTTTACAAATACATCATTAATGAAGTTTGGGATTTAAATTAACATATTCTTTAATTTTGCAGAGATAAGGACTGATATCTCAAGATTGTAAATTAGAGGATGAATTCTTCATGTGTCAATTTAAGTGTAATATTAAAATTTATAACTTATTGAACAAAATTATCTATTGTATATGAAACTATAAAAATACAAAATCTTTTGTAACCATGTTTATATCGATATGCATATATTATAATATCCATAATGAAAGGTATTAAAGTCTGCTTTCAAAAACCATGTATTAATTGTTTTTAAACGAGTAAAATCCAATATGGCTGCCAAATCCAAGTGACTAGTGTTGACTTTTAAAAAAGCAACATTATGGATTTTCAAGTTCACTGATTTGAATGATTTCGATCTTTGAAAAAAATATACTCAGTCAACTTGTTCCACATCTGAATAAAAATAATCTTTTCCCTACAAAATAATTTGGTTTCACTCCTGGTTGCTCAACAACAGATCCTGGTGTTGAGTTATTACTGAATATTTTCGAAACATGGGAGGAATCACAAGTTGCGCTTTTCATTTCCTTTTATTTAGCGAAGATACTTGATTATGAACGGTATGAAAATCTAATTAGAAAATTATATTACTATATAATTAGAAATAAGGCCTTTGATTTGATTACTTCATATCGCAGTAAATGTATTCAAAAGTAATGTGATCAATAACAGTATGTATTTACACTTTAAGATGAAATCATAAAATTTATTTCCATTCCGATATTCGAGCACTATTCGAGAATTTCGTAAGCTTTTCAAAATCAAAATCAAAATCAAAAATCTTTATTGAAAATAAGTTTCATACAAAACATTTTTTCATTGTCAAAGCTACCACCAGCTCGGAAAATTATTTCCACAGACCTGAGAAGAGCTGGCGACAGAAACTCAGCGGGATTGTCATTTGTTTTTTTTTTTTTTTTTCCTTAAATTCAAAATAACATAAATACATTACACAATATTAAATAAATAATCTTGAAGCAGCCTGGCAGCGATCGCTTCATACCCACGGTGCATTATCCTCTAAGTATTCAGATACATTGTAATATCCTTTTGCACACAAACGTTCCTTAGCTATTCTCTTAAATTTGTTAAATGGTAATACTTGAACGTTTGCTGGGACTTTGTTGTAAAACTGTATACATTGCCCCATGAAAGATTTACTCACTTTTTTAAGTCGAGTAACAGGTAGCGCGAGCTTGTGTTTGTTCCTGGTATTTATAGTGTGTATATCACTATGCTTAATAAAATTGTCAGTATTTTTATGTACATATTTAAGATTTTCAAAAATATACTGACTGGCGACCGTAAGTACATTAATTTGCTTAAACTTATTTCTTAAAGAATCTCTAGGGCCCAGATTGTAAATTGCACGGACAGCTCTTTTTTGTATAACGAAAATGGTATTTATATCAGTAGCACTACCCCACAGTAGGATACCATAAGACATTATGCTATGAAAATAACTATAATACACTAACTTAGCAGTAGTCTCGTCAGTTAGGGATCTAATTTTTTTAACAGCGTACGCGGCAGAGCTAAGTTTACTAGCCAATCCAGCTATATGAGGGCCCCATTGTAGCTTAGCATCAACAGTGATTCCTAGAAAAACTGTGGATTCCACCACTTCCATCGCTTCCTCATTTAAAAGTACATTAGTTTGCACCTGTTTAATATTAGAAGTTGAAAATCTAAGAAGTTTAGTCTTCTTATTATTAAGCAACAGGTTGTTAACACTAAACCAATGCACTATTCGAGAGAGAGCCTTGTTTACATCGTCATACATTACCTGATGCCGTTTTACTTTAAATATTAAAGAAGTGTCATCAGCAAACAATACTATCTCATTATGTTTGTCTACAAAAGTAGGCAGGTCATTTATATAAACCAGGAAGAGAAATGGACCTAAAATTGAACCTTGAGGGACCCCCATATCAATCGGAGCCCCAGCCGATTTTTTTCCATTCACCTCTACCCTCTGAATTCTATTAGACAAGTAAGAAATCAAGAGTTTGAGATCAATGTTCTTAATGCCATAGTGGTACAATTTCCTGACCAATGTTTCATGCTGAACACAATCGAAAGCCTTAGATAAATCACAGAATACTCCAAGAGCATCCTGTGACTGATCCCAGGCCTCATATATATGTTTTATAAGAAAGACGCCGGCGTCCGTAGTAGAGCGACCTCTAGTAAAACCGAACTGTTTATTGTGAAGCAATTTATATTTGTTAAAATGGTCTATCAGCTGATTAAGCATGATTTTTTCAAATATTTTACTAAACGAAGGCAATACTGATATTGGTCTGTAATTAGACGGATCTGAATTATTGCCTGATTTTAAGAGTGGTATTACTTTGCTGTGTTTCATAAGGTCAGGAAATACTCCACAAGAAATACAGTCATTAAAAATGGTCGCTAAGTAAGGCGCAACGAGGTCCACTATTGAGCCAATCACCTTAACAGATATTCCCCATAAGTCAGGAGTATTCTTAATATTTAAGGTCCTAAAACATTTAATTATATCATTGGATTCAATTTTCTTAAATTTAAAAGGAATGTTACATTTTTTTACATTTTTTTGTAGTAATGACTCGGCGACTACAGGAGAAGAAATTAAAGAAGAAGTGGTAGAAGCTGGAATTTTTTTAAAATAATTTTCAAAAGCAGAGGCAACTTCCTTATCTGATTTTATTACTTGATTATCCATTTGAAGAGAAAATTTGGAGTTGCGAGCTTTGCTTTTACCAGCTTCGCACTTTATAATATTCCAGGTCATTTTAATTTTATTTAAAGAATTACTAATTAAGTTTCTAATATGTAATGACCTGGCTTGTGAACAAACTTTATTAAATAATTTAGAATATTTTCTAATATGTTGAGCAAACGAGTCACTGCGATTGAGCTCTCTCTCATTGTAGAGTTCAAACAGTTTTTGTCTACTCTTATGAATTCCTGGGGTCGCCCACTCATTAAAAGAAAGGTGATTTCTCAAAGTGCAAGTTTTAGAGGAGAATGTCGATTTGAATTCATTATTAATAATTTTGAAAAATTTATCAAACAGTTGTGAAGGATTTTTATTATATTCCAGATATGAACATTTGGCCAAAATATTATTTTTAAACTTATCCATGCGCCTTACAGTTATAGGAACAAACACAATTTTTTGTTTTTCTTTGCTGAATTTGTAATTAAAAGATATTAATTGCCCACAGTGATCAGAATTTAATCTATCAATTATTTTCTTATTCTTCGGTATAAAGTCTGTGAAAATATTATCAATACAAGTGGAAGTAGACTCAGTTATTCTAGTGGGCTCTAAGAATAAGTTAATAAGGTTATATGATTTTAACAATGATCTGAATCTAATAGTGGTAGCGGAGTTATCTAATAAGTTTATGTTAAAATCACCACATACAATAATATTTTTATTAGACGCAGACAGTTTTAATAAAACATTTTCAAAAACAGGTTCAAAAGAATCATATAACGAACTTGGGGGTCTGTAAACACTAACAACAATGAAACGTTCAAGCTCTGCACAGGCTATTTCAATAGTCCGCTCTACAGAGAGGCTCACAATATCTTTACGTTCCTTAAATTTTAAATAATTGTTTACAAGAACTAAAGAGCCACCGCGTATAGCATTCACCCTGCAGAACGAACTAGCCACCTGGTGATCCTCAAAGTTAAACAACATTTCATGGCTTTTAAGCCAATGCTCTGTAACACACATTATATTAATTTCATTACTTTTCAAGAATAGCTCAATTTCAATTTCCTTATTCATAATTCCTTGAATATTCTGATGCACCAGGTGTATTAGATTACTAACATTATTATGGGCAATGCACTGATTAAAAGATTTAATGTTTTTCTGTAAAACATTTTTTTTATTGCCAGAGAGTATCTCCTTTGTCTTATTTTCTAATTTAAATTATTTGATTCCAAATTTAATGTCAAATTATTAAATGTCAAATTATTAAATGTCAAATTATTAAATGTCATATTATTATTCTGCTCAATAAAAGCAGTAGTTTTATTAGCCAAATATTTGGCTGAATTAAAATGTAAATAATAAGATAGCGCATTAGCTACCAGTTTAAAATTATAATATGATAAGTAAAACCTATCAGATGTCATAATACAAAAGTTATTGTATCTATTTTTTGTTATACAATTAATATCTATTACATGACTTTTCATAGAAAATTGATTACTAATATAATTGTCATGTGTCAATGTGTATAACAATTCATTTAATGAAAATCTTATGTTATTTTCATGAGGCAAACCCTTTATATAAGGAAATGTAAAGAAAATAACTTCTTTAATGTTTAGTTGTGCTATTCTATTGAATAATTTAATTAAGTTATTTCTATTAACACTTCCCCTTCTCCCAATAATAAAAACTAAGGTTGTGTAGGGACTATGTTCAATATTTATGGCTTTACTTACAATTTGAAGAAATGAAGCTCCGGGCATGCAATAGTTAGTTATTGACTGTCCATAACACTCCCTGTAAAGTACAGTGCCCATATCCTTGCCTATTTCATCACTAAATACAGTTACATTTGCAGTCAAGGATGAAGGCAAAGTATTATTTTTATTTGTGCTACTGACATGGATATTCTTATTTAAACTATATAGGTCCTTGGGCACAGAATTACTTGGTAAGGAATTATTAAAAGAATATGTATTATAATTTCTGGTTAGTGAGTCAAAACGCTCTGAGTTCTCATTACAAATTTTTACCAAGTCATTCATGGCTAGGATATGTTCTGAGATTTCCTTTTGGGCTAATTGATATTTATTACTTATGTAATTTAATGATTTGCCTAAATTTAATATTTCAGATTGAAGAGTATCAATGTCAGCTTTATATTTTATTTCCATGTTTTGAGCTTCAGCACACATAATATTATATTGGTTGTTCAGCTCATGTTTCTCTGTAGACAATTTGGAATACTTTAAATTAAGGTTATTTATCTTTTTAAGGTGTTGTGTTTTTCTTATGAATTTATTTAATTTAACATAATTCTAGAGCTTTCTCTTAGATAGAATTGGCTGGGAGGTCACACAATCATCACCAGTCAAGTCAATAGTGCTAATATTTGTTTTACTGGTGGTACATGGTGAAACTAATGTAGAATCATTCCCAACCAATTCGTCAAATAGGCTCTGGGTTTGATTTGTAGTTAGGTCTGATATAGTACTTTGAAGGCTGGCAATTTGATCTTGGGCCTCTTGGAGGTTTAGCTTCAGTACATCAGTAACCCTAAGTGCTTCTTCATATTCAGCACTACATTGATCAAACCCGTTGACTACAGATTGAAGCTCACAATTCTTTTCATAAACAATATTATATTCTGAATACAATGTACCCATTTCATTTTTTAATTGAGTATTTTTATTAATTAATTCTATGAGTTCCTTTTCATTGTCATCCCTTTCTTTTAAAAGTTGATCACACTGTTGTTTGGAGGCCTTAAGTTCCAGAAGAGCCATTTGGAGTTGGTTCTCCGCCTGGCGCGACTTAGTACCACGGGTCATCATATTTATAGATTAAATTTATTAAATTAAAGAAAAGTCACGAATATGTGACAGAGTTGTATTATTATATTTATTGTAATAAAGGAATAACAATGAAAATAATTCAAATATGAGTTCGTTACCTGGTCTGACAGTTGGCGAAAACAAATTTTATACACAACACCCGTTACTCACTGAATTTAGAACTATATTACAAATTTTATATTACTATTATATTATATATAAAAAAAAAAAAAAACATACATAGCTGTTAAAAGTTCTTAATTCCAAACTTTTAAAATTTATGAGGTAACTTTGGAAATGAGTTTCAGATTATGTTTGAAATGCTGATCGCATTTAATGTAATGATGTTTTTTTATATGTAGTGGTTATTTGACAAATAAAATCTATCAATCAAATAAATAAAAATTAAGTGTATATTTGTAATTATAAATTAAAAGCTTAACACATAATACATATATATGGTACTTACATAAAAAGTTAGTATTCTCAATTTTTACCTGTCTGTCTGTTCCGGGATTTTTAAGACTTTTTATATTTATTACACATAATAAATACAATAATAAACCGAGAATACTTTTTAATTATGCTAGAGAATTTAATTTTAATGTATGTGTATTTAATGGACACTAGCTCACTCGATCCCATTTTGTTTTTGATTTCCGTCTTGCTCTTAAATCGTAGATAAAGACTACATTATGAAATATGAATTTTAAAATTTTGACTATTTGTGTGTGCGTTAATAGTTGACTGTTATTACTCAAGAATCTTTTATGTGTACTCATTGATAAAATAATAAAAAATAAATGGCAAATATACATTTGTAGTTATCATTAAGCCATATTATGTTTTCGTTTAGCCATACTATTGTACTTAAAAATCATAATATATTAAAGTTAATTGTGTCAATGTCGAATTAACATGATTTAGTCTATTTGATTACCAAAATAAGCACCAACTTTTAGAGAGATTAGGTTTTATAAAAATATCTAGTGTTATTAATACCAAATCATATTTTTTTGTATAAATAATGTTTAAAATATAAACGTGAAATGTTGTAAGCAGTAACATATTTAATGATTATTTCCTTTCTTAGATTATTTTTAATGGCATTTAATGAGTGACATGTTTTAACATGACATCCCTAAATCCACTAAGACAGTCTCCGTCACAACAGCAGGTTATAAATACTTATTACGGTATCACATATTAATCCAACACTCACACGTCTATATTTTTTTACAGCAAATGTTCCAATGTAGTGTTTAATGTAAAGTAAATTTTATATATTTTTTTGCATGTTTAGTTTATTTACACCGAGCATATGAAGGTGGTACGAGTTATCCTTGTATGAATAAACAAAGTTGCTTTTGTTATTATACCCTGTTATTCTGTCTTATAATATTTTAAACATACTAAACCACACAGAACGAATAAATGTTCTAGATGTTTAAAAGCAAATGTTTTACAAACAGAACAAGTTATACTAGTGATATGCTAAGTTACGATTATATTTGTCATGGTCGGGTGCGAAAGCGTTTTCATTACGTTCCACTAAGACATGAAGGGTGATAGTGAATAGCATTGGTAGGTGAGGGTAGTCTTTATATAGAGATAATAACTTTGTACAGGGAACCAACGTGTGCAGAAATGTCAATAAATTAATCATTGCTAGAGTACCCTATCGTCAAATAGCTTTTAATATTTTGAAGAATTCGATGTATAGTTCCATTAAATTATATTATACCAATACGGTCCAATATCCTAATCGAAGTGAATGTACCTTGTACTAAATCAATATATTATTGATAAAGAATCTGTCTATTTAATTACACACTATTGAATTGAAATATTTCTTTTTAAGTTTAAAATATTATATGTATAATCAAATGTTAATAAATTTTAAAGCTGTTTTTTGTTTCGAATGTAGGATATATAAAAACCTTATTCCTCTTCTGTTTTATTATTCTAACGTAAACTTATTTTTAAGGCTTTTTAAAAGTTGTGACCAACAGGAAGTTTGATTAGGCTTTGCTTGTAATTTTCTTCAGAAAACGAAAAAACTTATGCTTTACGTTAAATCTCTTTGACCCAACAAGTTTTTTAATACCATGTAAAAATTGTAAAAAATAACCTTTAAAAAAACTTTCAATTACATTCACATTATAATCGGAGTTGTAATTCGAGTGTCCGGTGTAGGAATGTTTGGCAACAATTTTACTATCAATTATGTTTATGTGACTTCATGTATAACCGTGGATCTCTAAAGTACCGTTCTGATCTCGAAATTATATATATATATATATATATTTTAATTTAATGTTATAATAATTAAGGCATCCTACTGCCCTATATTTTGTTAACGATGTAATTCAGTTTGATTGATTTGTGCCATAGTTCGTTCATTAATTCATTTATTACGTTATTTATTAATTGTTTATTGTATATTATCCTACAAAATGCTAACAGTTTGTAGGGTAATATACAATAACATTTATATGCTAACATTTATATCAATTAACTTTATATAAAATATTTTATATAAAATAATCTTTTGATTTGTAGCTCCGTCCTCCACCTTCCGCCGTTCGGAACATGGCGTGTTGGTTGGTGGTTCCCAACGCCGTAAGGATAAAAGTATGAGAGAGATAAGAAAAAGAGCGTACAAGCTGCAAAAGCACAAAACGAAAGCATTTATAAAGATGAAGCGTGAAAATTCTGAGAGAGAAAGGGATGAAAGTTTGACGAACAATTTCCGGGAAAACACGAAGCTTTTCTGGCGAGAAGATAGTGGTTACCGGGGTTGTTCGATAACCTGTAGAATGAAAGGAGTGCTTTCGAAGAGCGGTGAAATTTTAACTGAGCAAGCACACGTTTTGCGGCGGTGGACGGAATTCTACAAGAAGATGTATGAACGTGAGGACGCCTCGGTCTTGACTACCAGCGTAATGCTGAGTCCAACCGATGGTGAAATCAGTTTAGAAGAAGTAGAGAGCGTGATTCGAAGTCTGAAATGTTATAAGGCTGCGGGAGCAGATGAAGTTACTGCCGAGATGATTAAATATTGTGGGCCACGCGTCTTGGACTTTTTCTGGTTTTTGTGCAATTTATGCTGGAAATCGAGGGAGGTCCCAGACGATTGGCGAAGTGCAGTCATCATACCTTTGTATAAAGGCAAAGGTTCACAGATAGACTGTGCAAGCTATAGCGCTATCAGTTTGATTAGCTTGGGCGGAAGCCAGAAGAATGCAAGAGAGTTGAAATTATATATACATTTTTAATTTACAGTTATAATAATTAAAGCATCTTACTGTCCCATATTATGTTAACGAAATAATTCAGTTTGATTGATTTGTGCCCTAGTTCGTTCATTCATTCATTTATTACGTTATTTATTAATTCTTTATTGTATATTACCCTACAAACTGTTAGCATTTATATCATTTAACTTAGTATAAAATATTTTATATAAAACAATCTTTTGATAAAGCTCCTTGTGGTAGTTCTTCTGATGTTTGCAGTCTCTCAGAGAAATTTTATTAATGTTGATTTTTCAATAACAAAACTTTATATATATATACATATAATAAAATTTATCTTCCGGTTGGGATGGCCGTTTTTAATAATTTTAAGCCTCAATTATTTGTACGCGAAACAACGTTTTGAAAACATTTCTTTTACTAATAAATACGTATATTTTTATAATAAGTATTATTAATTCTATAAGTGAGATGGTAGTACCTCTATTATCTTACTTATAAAATCTTTATCTATATAAAGATACCTCTATAGGTATAGTTATTATTAGGTAGCAACTATAGGCACGACAAGAAATTGTTCACTGACATTTTAAACGTGCTCAGTGCTTATTAATTCTTCAAGACTAGACATAGCTAAAAAAGTAAAAAATAACCGCTCCTATTATTAACCTATAACAATTTAAATAATACACATCAGAAAACCTAATGTTGACTTTATAAAATAAATCTATATTCCCAAATTAAGCTTTCTACACTCAGACTCATAAAAACGATAAGAAATATTTTAAGTCATAATATTATATATTAAAACTACAATCTATCATCATCATCCACTAAATCATTTTCCACAGGAACTTGGTTGAAGCCATTTATTTCATTCCTTGATAATCTAACAGCTTGTCAGGTCAAGTAAATTCATTTGCATAAAGGAGAGACCTACACTCGGTTACGTTATGAATATTATTAGTTGATAAATATAATACAATGAAAATATCTTAGGATATTTTGAGTTGGTGGTAAGAGAACGTTAAAATATAAATGTTGATATTTTTTCTATTCACTTCACTCTTTAGGAAACTTCATTTGTAAAAAAAATATTTCGAGAATACATTAAAATGACAAGTAACAGTAAAAAAAGGAAAACCGTATTTAGTATGAAGCAAAAAATAAAAAATAAACGGTTTTAAAAGTGAACATGTTTTTGATATCCACTAAGGATGAATTATATTTCATTTCTAAAGATATTATTATTATAATTTATTAAAAATACATTATATTATTACGGTATACAGTATATAGTTTTTTGTCCGTGCCTATATTTATACCAAGCTCCGTAGGTCCAATCGATGTCAGATCGCATCCTTGGTTCGATGGGCTTGTTAAAGTAGCTAGTTGCAAATAGCAGTTGTATCGTCCCTGAGCGGAGAATATTTTTTGTATAAAGTAGTTACAAGTCATACTTGATGTTTAAAAGTTTATAGAGGCTTAGGTTAAGTTCTAAAATAGTAATATTGCAGTTTTAAAAAATTTCAATATCACATTCCATTTTGTTAAAACGTATTACTTATTGCTGATTTTATCTTTTTCATATGTAAATAGTAGAACATTATATATATATATATATATATATATATATATATATATATATACACTACTACTCAATATGTTTTATTACATACATTTATTTTTATTATCTCTTGTATCGTCCCTAATACCCGTAAAATAAAATGAAATAAATGTAGACATACAGAGTCTACATTTAACCAGCTTAAGATATTTGTAAATTAACCAAAATCTCTTAGAATTAGGCTAACCATTTACAGCGCGGTACATACAGTTCAACATCGTCATAATATAAATTGTGTAAGTCTTAACAATTTGTTGAACGTGCGGGCGAACTGCCAAGTCTTGTCTTTTATATTCAATTGTCTAATTTGCTTATTTTACACTATGTTACAATCTACTTTACCTGCTCTTTACAGAGACCTAAATAATCATTTATTAGATAAAATGTATACAAATCCATTCTATTTAGTTCAATTGTAATTACACTACAAAATATTTTTGTGTGCGGAAAACGTATACACATTTTAAATGACTGAAATACACTTACAGTATGTTTTCCTCCTTAGAATTTTATAAAATTTACGACTCTTTGATATAACGATGACAAATAATTTAATTTTCATGACTTGATTCAATTGGTTTAACTACTTACATTGTGGTTTATATATATTTCTGGTAGTAATATTTAAGCATCACGATAATAATTGAACTGACTGTTAATACTATTACAGTTTACAACGATGTTTCTTTCTTTTCAGAACACAGATTTGGAAACATTTATATTAAATATCCGATCGCCGCCGACAAAAAGTTACTTTAATTAAACAGGCACACAAAAAAAAATCATGAACCAGTGGGGAGCCCCCATTACTCTTAGGCTTTTGGGATCGCTGAAACCGAATATGACAATAAAAACTAGTTTTAATTGCCCGTTTTCCCGCTAGCACCCCCTTACTACCTCTTAAGGGGTGAAAATTTAAATTTTTGTAAAAAATCAATATAGATGTGTATTTCTAAGTTTTTTGGGATGCTGAAACCGAAAATGATAACTAAAAAATTAATTCAAGACTGCCATAACCCATTAACAGTTTATTACTACCCCTTATGGGGAGTGAAGTTTTCCATTTTGGTATAAAATAAAGATGAATGTGTATTTCTATGTTTTTTGGTATGATGAAACCGAAAATGACAACCAAAAGTGAATTTGATACCTCTTTTACTCAATACCCCCCCCCCCCTCCTAACCACCCCTTACTGGGGGGTGGGGGTGGTTTCAATTTTGTATAAAATCAAGATGTATGAAGAAATTTTAACGATTACATAACGATAACAGTAAATGATATGTTTATCAAACTAGTTTCAGGTTACTCTTAGCTCTTATTTTAGAAATTCAAATGCTTTATCAATCAGAAGTATCTGATATATATTCATGATTTAATTCTACTCTTAGCGTAACCCAGGAACAACGGTGTGGACGTAGTAGATTAATAATTTTGATTAAGTGTGGATAAGCTAAAGCATAGCGGCTTAGGTCTACTCTAATCACATCATAAAAACAAAAATTATAAATTCATTCTACAAGTAATAAATTGCATATCTTAAATATAATGGACTGAAATTAACAAATGCAAATTATTAATATAACATTGCCATATTCCTTTTAATTACACTCTCGCCAGAAGACTAAGTTGTTGCAGCAAAGTTTATGAATATCCGACACTGCAGTTGCAATTACTTCGATTACTCGACTTCATCTCTCTTGGAATTATATTGATTTTTTTATTAATTAATTAAAAAATAACTTCTATATTATCCGCATTATTAATTAATAGTATGCTTCTTTATGTTTGTTTTTGTTTTAAATATTTATTCTTTTGATTTATCCTCATAAGTTTTTTTGGTAATTGGCATTGATGTGATATTGTTTTGTTGTGGGATCTTTAAATATAACTTCCTAAATTACGTTTTCATACTATTCGAGATACATCTCAACACATATACATTATTCTAACAGTATAAACATTTATTAAATATACCTTAAAAATTTCCTTCAAATAGATTGTATGAAATACAGTTAAATTATTTGTATATTTATTGTTTAATGTCTGGGCATTGATTTATTATGTGGCAACATACATTCCGATGCACTGCCATTACCCACAACACTATAGACGTTACATTTGTCATAAACAAAAAGAATATGAGATGAATAAATAACACAAGCCATAATTTCAATATTTTTATTTATTTAATCTATTTATATGGGATGTGAGACAATGCAAACATTAGAAAAATACTGAGACGGGGTGGCAATTGATAACGGAACAAAATATCTCGGAGAGAACACTTGTTTAATAAATAAAGATTTATTAAAAGACCAAAAATCTATTTATTTCTTTACGGGGAAATGAAAATAAGAAAGGATAAAATGTTGTAAGATGGAGTTGTAATATAATAAAAATACATTTTAGTAAATCCTTGGACTAAATAGTTGCAAAAAAGAATAAATGTTATGTTGCTATATTGTTTGTACGCCTAGGTATCGTAAACTCATAGACAGTGAGACAAGACGACAGTGGATAATTATTTAATAACAATAACAATTTAGAAATATACGAGAAGTAATGTACTTAATTTTATTATATGTATCTATATGTGTTTGTTTGGGAAAAAATATATATTTTTTTATATTTACACGTGTATATTCACTGTCTTTAATATACGGGTATTATTATGTTTTACATACAAGGCATATCACAACAAATAACAAAAAACCGTGATAGCTTTGACCGGGCAAAACACGAAGTAGACTTTGATAAAAATCCTTTTAAGTACTCTAAAAACATTTTCAAAGACGAAAAAGGTAAACTCCTCTTGACCAACGAGCAAATTTTTGATTATTATAAAAGCACATACGAAGTGCCTAAAAATCAAAGGCTGTATGGGGATCCCAACGATCGAAAACCTGAGAGTCCATCCATAGATTTTCATGCCAACCCACCAACTTTGGAGGAAATCAATAAAATAATTAAAAAGAAACCATCTAAGTCAGCACCAGGTCCGGATGGTATCCCTTATATAGTTTATAAAAAATGTCCGTCGATTCATAAACATCTATTGAATATATTCGATAAAATCTGGTCAAGAGGACAAACACCGGTAACATTCGGAAATGCTCGTTTTGTCCTCATTCCCAAAAGCGACAATGTCTCGGATCCTAGGGACACTAGACCGATAGCTCTAACAAATACAATATCAAAAATATTTTTTTCTTTTTTACAAACAAAAATGACGCAATTCATGATAAATAATAAATATTTCGGGCCTTATCACCAGAAAGGGTTTTTGCCTGGCATTTCTGGATGCCTCGAACATAATACGTTACTATCGGAAAGCCTTAAAGATGCCAGAAATATTGAAAGACAAATAACGGTATGTTGGATAGACTTAGAGAACGCTTTCGGGTCGGTACAACATGAACTGATGATGTTCGCGCTAAGGTGGTATAACTTTCCTACGTTAGTAAGTGACATGATTGCATCATATTATTCAAAATTAAAATTTTCCATAATCACAAATGAAAATCATTCCAAACCGTTAAATTACAACATAAGTTTATTTCAAGGTTGTTGTATTTCTCCAATTATATTTAACATAGTGATCAATATTTTAATAGATAAATTAATTAAACACGAAAAGAAATGGGGTTATCGGTTTAAGTTTAACAATAAATACACAGAATCCATACTAGCATTTGCAGACGATCTCGCGATACTGACACGTAATCCAAAACAATGTCAGCTACTTTTAAATGTTGTGGAGGATTTCTGTGCTTGGACGGACGGATTGAGGACAAAACCCAATAAATGCTACAGTCTGTGTCTGGGTAGGCGGAACACCAGATATACCTCTTACGATCCGGGCCTTATAATAGGCGGTAAGTGCGTTACTACTATTACCGACGCAGCTCCGTTCAAATTCTTAGGCAAAAAAATCGATTACCAAGGGCGTACTCCATCTTTAGATATAATAGTCGATAGCTTTTTGAATGATCTTAAAAAGGTAGACAATCAGCCAATAAGTAACATCAAAAAGGCTTGGATATACGATAATTATTTAACATCACGTTTAAATTGGCCTTTCCTCGTTTACGATATTAATAAGACCCTTTTGTTAAAGTTAGATGCAAGCGTCATAAGGACATTGAAGTCATGGATCGGGTTAGCGCATCCAGCGGACTCTTCTACCTTATTTAGAGACCGACATAATTTTGGGTTAAAATTAAAGAAACCATCGGAACTCTATAAACACCTAAGAGTGACCAAGAGACATATCATCTCAAAGTCGAATGATGATACTGTAACATCTCTCCCAAAAGATAAAATTGCCGCAGAGCTGGAGTCACGACTTCAATTCCATAAACAATTTATGATAGGCGCTCAAACAAATAAAGCAGGGCTAGGATCAAGTAGGAAAGAACCAGACATAGAAATAATAAAATCCTTTATTCGGCACGATGAAAATGATAATTACCGATTGCACGCGATGAGCTTAGAATTGCAAAACGAATGGGTGACCATAGGAGATTTTTGTATTCCATTAGCTTTACGATGGCGCACCCTGCTTCATGATTGGTCCCCAGCATTATTAAAATTTTATCTTAATGCATTCCAAATGACTCTCCCAGATCAAAGTAATTTAGTAAGATGGGGCAAAGCCACCGACAAATCTTGCAACATCTGCGGGGAGGCAGTAGGAACCGCGAAACACTTGCTAGTAGGGTGTAGGGTACTATTAAATAGAGGTAAATACTCGCGTCGCCACGATAAAGTATTAGAAATCATACGAGAAGCGGTTAGTCTTTCTGTAGCAAGAGCTCAGAGGGGTATAACAACCACCAAAAAATCAGTAGAGTTCGTAAAGGCAGCTTCGTCCAAAAAATCTAAATTAAAACCTTATTCCATCTTGGACGCGTCTCCTGATTGGACTCTCATGATGGACACGTATGAAAGGCAATACAAGGTCCCCGGGGATGTTTGTGTTTCGTCATCTAGGCCGGACTTATTCCTGTATTCAAAACAACTAAGGCGCGTTATACTTGTGGAGCTTACTGTACCCTGGGAAACAAACATACCCAAAGATCATACATTTAAGCTTAACAAGTATTACGAACTGTGTAACGAACTGATCAGGAATAGATTTATAGTTAATTTGTACGCTGTAGAAGTAGGAGCGAGAGGTATAACAGCAAAATCTCTCTACAACTTATTTAAGGATCTCGGCCTTTCTAGAACGATCATCAGTTCATTTCTGGAACGTATTTCAAAGGCGGCTTTAGTAGGTTCTTACGATATTTGGTTAGGTAGGGAGAGGAGCGTAAACAGTGAAGGTGAGCGTGTATGCGCATAGTAAAGGGGCCCCTTAAATCTACATCTGGGTCGCAAGTCCCAGGCATTGTTTGCGCTCCTCTTCTTGCAACGCGATGGGCCCGGCACCCGCACGGTGAATCCATGGAATGCTAAGAAGCTTCGTCTCTATTTACTATCTCTTTATTTTTTAATATCATGAGATAAAAATTAAAAAAAGGATAAAACAATTATGTCGTCTATTCAAAAACACTTAACATTAATTATTAAATACAATTTATATAAGAATACTAGGATCCGCCATGCGCGGCGGGTGTTGAGCTGTGCCCTCTTTTGAATGGTTAAACATTTTTGGGTAGACCTCGAAGAATTCGGTCTGCCCATTCATTTGTACCCGACTTTCGAATTTTTGAAAAATTTCTTCACAGGAGGTCTTCTTATGATCCCCTGAGTCCGAAATGACCATTGGTCAAAAAGTTTATATGTATATATATATATATATATATATGCGTGCGTGCGTCGATTCGACTTTTGTCAGCACGATAGCGGCCGCAGTTTCGCTTGGATCGCTTTCAAACTTTGCACAAAAATCAAACATCCAAAAATGAAGGTCAAGTTCGTTAACCAGAGAAATCCGGCCACAGCTGGCGCTAGGGCCTCACTTATTCTGATTTCAGTTTTTCGACCATAACTTTTTCCCTATACAAAGAAGATCAATCGCGTTCATACCATATGATATCTTTGATAAATACCTATAACTAATGTCAATAAATCGAAAACCTAACTTCAATAACTTAGGGGTGGGGTTAAAAAAACCGAAAATTTTTGGAAAAAAATCATAACTTTTTTCTGGTAAACATTCTTACATCACAAGTATTTTTAATAGAAAGGTTATTTTTTACTCTATATTTAGGTACCAAAAGTTTTTCCGTAAAAGGTACCGTTTCCGAAAAAAAAAATAAAAACCACTTTTAGCTTGAAAATTTAAGGTAGGTAAAACCACGGCAACTTTTTTCTGGTAAACATTCCCTCCTCGAAAATATTTTTAATAGAAAGTTTATTTTTTACTCTAAATTTAAGTACCAAAAGTATTTCCAAAAAAAATACTTTTTCCGAGAAAAAAAATAAAAACCGCTTTTTGCTTGAAAATTTTTGATGTAAACAACGGCATCATGTGTTATTCTTAGGTAGTGAGTTATATTTTAAACGAGTTACACACGAGGTCTACCCACGCGTGTCCCCCTGCGGGCACGGATTTTTTCAATCTGTTTTCGTTATAACGTTCGCGTTCGGTTCAAACATATATGAGAACGGTTAAGAGCTTCGTTTACTCTCAGCTCAATAAAAAATATATTTAGCAGGATATTATTAGCATTTTATGTACCTAACAGAAATATTAAATCTCAAATTGGCGTACCGCCTGCAAATTCAGTAGGTCAAGAAAAGACAATTTATATCACGATACTGACCTGTTACGCTCCGTTAATGGCTTGGATAATGGTAAGGGATTTTGGCTAAACTACTTGCTTTGGCATAATATAAAGTTGTTAGGTTAGAGTTAAAGTATATTTATTGGTAAGTTTGTGTTATAGTTAATATTATTTCTTTGGAACAAGCTTTCTTTGCTATCGTAATACTATAACTGAAAGAGGACATTCCGTGCTGTGTGAAAGAAAATAAGTAATATATTTAATTAGGTAAAAGTTTTTATACCTGATTTTACCTCAAAATTATTTATGGAATTCGAGATGGATTACTTAAATCAAATAATACGTCTTCATAAAAATAAAAAAAAAACTATTAAATGTAGTTACGAAATAACATTGTAGCAAGATCCCACTTTTGTTAATGTCGGCCATCTTGAAATTTTAACATTTTAGGTTAGTAACCTACATCCATGTTGACCCTAATTATGTTATTTTTTTCTATTCGATTATTTTTTAGATTTATTTGTTTGAGAGTTTTACTTATTCTATTTGAGTGTAGGAAATTTACTTATAGGATTAATTACGATTTATTGTTATATTTCAAACCATACTAATTGACCCAGTATATTGAGATAATGTAATACAATTATATAACAGTTGGAAACTAAGTAAGTGTTAATAAAATTTATTGACTTACTCTGTTCGTAATTTGCATCGAACTTCGTTACTCGAGCTATATTTAATTAATGTCTTAAACTTAAACTAGAGCATTGTCAACAGAACCTACTGGTACATACGTAGATATAACTTCTAATTACAAACAGTTATCGACGATAGCTGTGGGACTATATCGATAAATTACGATTTTTATTCAAAAGTTATGTAATATTTGATTATCAAAATAGATACATGGGTATGCTATATAATAATTTTTATTTATAATTCCTTTTCGAAAATTCTAATTATAGTGTGACGGAAGGAGCATATCGGGAGCATTTTATCCCAGATTTTGTTAAGAAGCATACAGTGTCTGTACATGTAGAAACTTTCATGGAAAGCTGTGATGATGGCATCACCATCTTTCAAAAATCCTAACATCTAATGAAATTAGAGGTCACTAACGGAAATCCGTATTTTTAACTGCGGTTATATATACACGGGAGCTCAGTTGGCAAATAAACGGAACGACATCTTAGAGGTAGCAGGTTCAAGTACCCTTGATATATTCTTCTGTATTTCTTTAAAATTAGTACGTACACACCTACACAATACACCTACTTTACATTTTTACATATACAAAAAGGTAAAAATGTAAAGTAGGTGTATTATACGTTACGGTATTATTTGCAGAAATATACATCAGTCCATGTATATTTTAATTAATACATTTTGAATTGTTAATTAATAAATTGTTTAAATATCTAAAAAGAATGGAATTTGGTCACTGATAAGGTATCGCTGTGGCACACTAAGAGGACAATCTGAAACAATAATCTTTTTACTTACTTAGCTTCACGCCATATCCTTGAGGTAGACAGAGACGACGGAGCGCCAAACGCTACGGACCCTGTCCCTATCTACTGAGACATCCGGCGGTAAATAGTTTGCAGCTGAACTACGGGTCAGCTGCTAAGATCAGGGTACTACGGGACCCCGGTACCTAAGCCCTCCGGCAGCGACGCATGCGGTTGCGCGTGTAAACTGCCGGGTTACCGGTTTTGGTGTTGGATTCGTAGTGGTAATGTGGTTAGCTGTAGAGGTTCGGCGCTGTTCGTCTGGGTTCCCACAGTTGTCGGGGGCTCGTCGGATCTCGTGCGCAGCGAGAGGTAATTGACCAGCCTAAGGCGAAGGGCTGCTGCGGTCTTTTACTTCGGGGCTTGGAACGGTCCATAAGCAGAGATCCCTTCGGGGGTCAATGCAGTTCGGGTAGCCTCCTGCTCAGAGGTTAGATGGATGTGCTAGCATCTATCCGATCACCCGACTATACTGTAGGGTAGGCTTGCAGCCTGACTGCCTGTCAGGAAGTGAGCGTGCCTAACAGCTCCGGCACCAGCTGGAAACTGGTAGTTAGCCGCTCTGACGTTCTCAGCAAGTTATTGCTAGTGCGAGAAATCACACGGGAAGTGAGCGTGCCTTACAGCTCCGTAACCTTTCATGGAGAAAAGGTAGCTGGGTGGTCGCGATTGGACTTGTCTATGACCGATAGCCTTGCGAGCTTACTAGTCTTATAGTACCGTTGTCGGACGACTTCGGAGGTCAGATCTGCCGTACCAAGGATCCATGTGACTGGGGTAAACCTGGACCACATGTATAGCGGCTCAACCTTTATAACCGGAGGGTTGGTGGGGTTGAGATGCTATAAACATAATCATTGGGGCGGAAAGAGGTCCCTGCATACCTCTTTCGCCTCGACCACAGACATTAATCTCTTTATACATGCCCTCCGGGGGGTCCTCATGCTTTTTACGTGACCTTCCTCCAGTATCGTAGCTACTGAGTTTTCAAAGGTCACTCGAGGCCTCTCTCCGTCTCTCTTAGAGGACAATCTAAAGATTGCTATGAGTTTTTGTCTTAGTAAGACATGCATCGGACATCATAAAATCAACATGTACAACATCGATCCAGCTTTAAATATTGTAAAATATATTAAATATTTTAATTTTGTTTTATGTGCTCATGAGAAAAATATATAATTACGTCTATTTTATCCTTAACGGCATTTTTTTACTTTTAATGATAAATAAAAAAATATATAAAACAATAATCGTGGGTAGTGAATTCTCCATAGTAAACCGTGTGCGCTATTTAAGATCCTGAAATTATGTGGATATCCATTTCAAATACATTTATTGAAGAAATATTGGGAAAACATAATATTTTTTTTTTAGGAGAATGCTAAATTTATCAAGAAGGACATTTCAATATATCCCAAAGAGAATAAGTCATGTTGAATGAATTTTACAATAAAAATAGTCATGAAGTATATAAATGAAATATAAACTTTATATAATTGATTCTTATTATCGTTTAATTAAATTAATTATATCATTCAAATCGAGCCATACATTTTGTGTATGATAATAATGAATACTGATTATACTTCAACGATAAACATTTATAAATTTATTATCTAGAACGTTTTATGAAATAAAACGTTGTGGGTTTTATATATTTTGGTAACATATTTAATAAATACCTTAAAAATATATAATTACTCAATCCATGGATGGTAATGGTTAATAAGGTTGTTTTTAAAGTATTATATACAAACATTAAATTTGTTGAAATGTTATTATAATATAAACTTCAATATATTACATAAACATGAAATAATAGAAATATTTGGGTTTGTATAAGGGTTAGTTATTTGAGAAATAATAAAAATAGTCCAGGATCCATGGTTGATTTTTACGACTTAGGTACTATTAATATGTATAGAATATATTGATTTGAGAATTTTCGAGTAAAATATAGCGGACCAAATGCGAATGCCAGTTATATATGTGTTTCTCTGTGACAGAGCTTCAGCTTCAGCTTCAGGTGAATGCTTGTGAAAAAATTATCTATGTATATATGGTATCCTTTATTCATGTAATCTCCTAGTGTTAACAATATCTCAACCGCTACATAACCAAGACCATTCTTTTTTTTTCATCTTTTTCATCGTTTCACTTTGCACCTTGAGAACAAAAAATCCCAAACAATAATTTGAAATAGAATCACACATCATCCAAAACTTGATTCCCCATTTGTGATGTTTTTTGTTAGGAAGATACAGCTTTATAATAGGGCGACAATGAATATCAACTAAAAATCTGACAATGTGGCGTATATTGTTCTCGGAAGATTTTATTCGCGTAGTCCACTATGCAGTTGATTTTACCTTGGGTTATTAATAACTCTTAGAACGAATGATGATGTCTCTTCCACTATCACTTTCATTTACTATACTCTTCATTATCACTTCTCATAACATAGTCACTTTCAGATCAGAACTTTACATGGTATATTTCGTAATTATCAGTAAAACACTTGGTAAAAAAATGAAAACAGTTTCTAATTCCATTAAAACAACGAAAAGATTTTTCCCACTAATAAATAAACGAATAACACACAGTGGTAAGAAGTAATGTACTAGAGCCGTGGATTGTGGTGCGGTAGAAAAAATGAGCCAAATATTTTCATATAACTCTTTTTGGTATATAAATATTTTTTTTGTAAGAATTATGTGTTGTCCTTATAGATCTGGTGATGATTTTTAAAAATTTACAGTCAAAACATTATATATCCCTTTACATTTTTTCGACCGTACCACAATTCACAGGCGTTACTGCATTACTACTACATATTATTTTAATTCTTATATTGTTAAAAGCCACAACTGAGAAGATTGATGAAGAAAAACTGCTACTGATATTACTACAACTGCTCTTAACAAATGCGTAAAGTATACTACCAACAGCAGCGTCTTCGCATTCTCGATACAAAACAAGAGAAGTGCTGTCGCGCTGCGCCGTATTTTTGGCATACGATAGCGCTTCCCCGGACTCAAACGGATAATCACTATCAACCTTAGAATCGATAGGCTCACAAATATAGTGAAAAAAAATATGAGAAGGAAAAAGAGACCTCGTGAAGGTACTTCGTAGGGCTAAAGCAGTGGGCGGTAAACAACTTGACACCAACTGTCTATTGCATTAAGGTCAATTCTTAAATTAATACAAGGCTTATCAAAACTAATAACAAAAAACCGTGATAGCTTTGACCGGGCAAAACCTGTAGTAGACTTTTTACTATTAATTTTCATTTTTTGTTTTACATTATTTTTCATGACCTAGTTATCAACACATGATAATGACACATGAAGAATTTTTCTTAAAACCTTACATTTTGTGGAAGAAATATTTTCCAAATAATTTACATATCTATCTTGAAATTTAACAACAACAAAACACACTTAGTACAAAATTTTTGAGAAACTTCAACATATTTTATACTCCTGTTAGTAACCAGTAAGAAGCATCTTCATTAAAGGTTGATTGCGTTTTAATTGTAATTTACCATCGTATTCTGCCATTAATTAAATGTTCCTGAATAAATGAGTGTGTAGCTTATATACTCGTTTCTCCTTAATATAGTTTGATGTACTATCTAGTTAATTTTAAATACAACAGCATATACCACCATCCACCTGGTACATCTTTAATTTATTGTTAATGTGACCTAAATCAATTCTTGATTTCCTGAGTTAAAAAAAGTTAAAATTTTCTATAATATATATATATTTAGGGCAAATGAACTATCAACGTAGTACCTACTGACATAAGAATGTACAGTCAGTATTACTAAATTAAATAATCTTTGAACCCTCTTAGAAGTTTAATTAATGACAAGACGCATATAATCTAACTTCTACCTATTACTATATATATCCACTGTCAAGTTATATGACAGGGAAATGTGACGTAGGCATTTTGTATTAGGCCGTCTGCGATCAAGCTCATAAAAGGTTATATAGGAGAAGGGTTGGTCGTATCTCACATACTCTCTTGAATAATGAATGTTGACGCTCAGACAGATGTCTGCGAGCCCGACTATATATTTTATTTCTTTCAATCCTTCTTTAAGTTACAATTTTTCAAAAAAAGGTCTGTAAAATTATGGCTGTATGATATAGTAGTTCCGTGTGTATAAGGGTAAAATAGATTGATAAATTAATTATCGGAAATTTATTTGAATTTACCCTAACTTTTGTACGGGGTGTGATAATTTTTATCTACTTTTACAATTTAGTACGCAACAAGGTATTAGACTGAATTAATTTTGTTCAGATGTCACCATCATAATATTAACAAGCAAATTAAGGAACAAGTTCTAGTACACTAAATTTGCTGAGAATGTATGAAAGTTTCCAAATAAAAAACTATAGAAAAACAGCCTGCTACATAATAGTCAGTGTTATTTTTATAAATGTATGAGTTATAGATCAGATCTATTAATTAATTAATTATATCAAAGCTTAAATCTTAAGTTGCGATGAACTGAAAAACTGAAGTTTTTTAATAACGCATAAATGAGGTTATTGCTGATGAAAAGTAAAAGACGTCCGTCTTTTACTTTTCATCAGTACTTTTCAATTTTTAGATTAAAGAACGTAGTTATTATTTACATTTACAGTTTATATATTTTATACTATATTCATATTTTCATAAATTAAAACTGTTTCGTGGTGGTAGAGACGTGAGCTTACATATCTATAATAACAATTAAGGATAGGGAAATTCAATCACTGTTGTCTTAAATAAAGGTCGATCGGTTCAGGTGTATTTAAAAATGTGGGAGTATGCCGTAGTAGTAGAATTATGACTATAACACTTCTGGATGATTTGCAATTCACACCATTTTAAGACCACTCCCAAGGAGGCCTCTACAGAAAAAGTTTCTTTCGGCACTAATCGACGTTCTCCAGAGAGACCCCAGTATAGCCAAAATATATTGCATTCTCAGTTCTGTTATCCGCATATCATATCATTGATGTGCAGGAGGAACAGAGAAGCAGCCTTGGGGTATTTATTATTTTTTATTTATGATTTTAATTGTGCACCATATATCATAATAAAACCTTATAACAATATGTCTAGAAATTAATTGTACTGTACAAAGGCGGTCTTATCGCGTAATGATGATCTCTGCCAGACAAAATTAGGATTAGGAACTTTGCAATCACTGAGGTAATTGGTGATAGTGTTATTTTAATAAATATACTTACTAATACAATAATTATACATAAATACATTCTATAATACATCAATATACGATACAAAACTTATATACAAAACTAAATATTAGAGTATAAGTATAAAAAAGTTATTTTAAAAGTAACTAATTATTTACAGATAGGCAGTATTCTTTTACAGATTTTCTTAATATCGCTTAAGATTATGATCTTCGTATATATAAGGGAAACAAATTCCAAAGCTCGATAGCAAATTGTAAGGGAGCGTTTGATGGAGTTAATGAAAATTGCAAATACTAACGCCACTCTGTGGTACCCCGGTCGAGACGTTAAACCAGGATGATAACAAGTCACCTAGGGTCCCCTGCCGCCGAACTGACGACTGTGGGGGCGATCCGTCCTCACCTCGATCGTTGGATCAACCGGCGGCATGGAACGTTTACGTTCCGTCTTGTGCAGGTGCTCACTGGGCATGGGTGCTTCGGGGAGTATCTGCACAAGATCACACGAAGGGAGGCGACCCCATCCTGCCACGACTGTGACGAGGCCGTAGACACGGCTCGTCACACCTTGGCGTAGTGCGCAGCCTGGGACCACCAAGTAATAAAGATCAGAAATTATATTACTGTAAACCCTTAAAATATTAAGCGAAGGTTAACCACAACAAGATATGGATTGTCGCAGTTATGAAACTATGGTTAAACAGCGGTAGATATTGTAAAGGAAATTGAAAAATCTGTTTGTGACATTTTAGTTATTTGTAACGTATTTAAATATCATTGTTACATTTAACATATACCTCTCTTTAAACATTTATTCCCGAGTCCAAATCGAAAAAAGTTACTTTTTTTCTTGTTAATTCCCTTATTGTTTTTTTTTTTATTTTTTGTATTTTATATTTTCATTCAGTATGAATAATGTGTATCTATAGTATATATATAACTTTATAATCATGCAATGTCCTTAAAAATTACTCAGTGTCATAAAACAATACTTTAGATTGATATTTATAGTTGCAAAAAATCTCTGCCTCTCAATTTATCTTTCCGCGGAAACAAAGGAAAGGAAACAAACCTTGAGTGCTACTTAGGAAATTATTTGCTTGAAAATAGTTGTTTATTTTTTTTCTTGCATTTAGCGTCTTAGGAAATTATTATCATATCACTTATTATATGACCCTAGGGTTTAAGAAATAATCAAATAATAGAATACAACTAGCAACTTAAAACTATGAACTAATAATACGCTCGCCTTTATGACATATGATTATTGAAGATGTTGCCATTCACAAAAGAAATACTCTATATAAGATAGTTTTAATTTAAAAAGAATAAATGAAATTTAAATAACTATCTTTATATTTTATTAAGGCATTAGTTTATTTTTAAAGTCATTGTTTTTGCATTTTCAAGATTTTTTTTACAAGCTGACCAAAAAATATATATTATCTCTATATTTTAGTTTTCAGTAGACTGAATTGTAAATATGGAAGTTATTAAGTTTGGAGAAATAAATCATAACATTATATTTTATTGACTTTAAATAACGCGATGCATTCTTTATTACAACATATTTAATTTTGAAGCTAAATAAGGACTGTCATAAACCATTTAAAATAAAAAAAAATTGTAAGGCTATAAAAATTTTATTTCTATCATAAATTATATTAATTATATTTCCAAAGGGTTTACGACAACAAGGGTTGGAATTGTGGCAGTCGTTAGGAATGTTGATAAATTACGTAAGCTATTCTACAAAAAATGAAAAGAAACAACCGTTTAATCTCGTCATAGTAAATGGTAGTATTTTTGATCCACTGTATCTTTAAACATTGAGAAATAATTAACTTTTGTTTTAAAATAATATATTACGACGATTTGACAATTGTATTAAATATTCCTTCTCTAATAAAAACATAACTATAAAAATATTTAAAATGTGCAATTAATATAAAGACAACGCAAACTCTAAATGGTATTTAAAACTAAAAAAAAAAAACTCATCTTTAGTTATTTAATGCCTAATGATATTTATTATTATTTATCTTCATGAATAGTTACAACATCTGCATCGTTATATAATATATCTTTAACTTATATTTAAATAAAGTTATAAATGATATTATTTTTTTCATTTGTGAATAAAAACTGTTCTTAAATGAGTTCTTGATGAAACTTATAACTTTTGTCTGTCTCCGTCCTTTTCTTGACTATTTATTATTAAAATGTTCAATTTTTGCTTCAAAATAACAATTTTTTATTTGGATGATGGATTTGGATGATGGATGATTTGGATGATGGAAAAAATACAACAAATGAAAAAGAGAGAAAAAAAACATTCAATTTACTGACGTATAGTTTAAAATTATTTGTAATTATTTTCAATTTACCCACAAACATTTTGTGATTTTTTGTGATTATTTTAAATTTACCCACATACAATTTGTGATTATTTGCCCAGCACATACGATAACATACATACGTAACATATGATATCGAGCAAGAAGATAACGAAGTAGATGATGAGGTTTATGAGGTAGAAGATCATCAAATATCCAGAAGATTTTACCTTGAAAATAAAAAATATAATTATATAAAAACTCAAAATCACTGCGATGTACAGATGCACAACGCCACGCCGCTATATCACAAATCTTTCAAACACGGATATACACCACGAACTTCTTCAATCGCTCGAAATCGGTAAATCTGCTACCTTAAGCACACGTTGATTTCTATATTGAAATCTTTAATAACCATTTTTTTTTTCAGAAAACATTGATAGCTTTAATAAAGAGCGTACTCTCAATATACTTTCATCTTTTCCGACTTCTGAGTTATTGCCGTTTTCTTTCAGTTCACTGAATGTGATGTTATGGACAACGTTCAGTTAATATCTTTTACGCTATTGGGTTTAATAGCATTAGCCGTTATGTGATCATCCTTGATATTATTTCCCCTATACTAACTGATATCCTAAATTATTCCATCACAACCAGCACATTTCCCGGGTCATGGAAATGTGCTCAAATTATTTATCTTCCTAAAAAGTAAAAACCATTAAATATTAATGATTTCCACCCTATTTCTTTTTTACATTTTCTCTCAAAAATCATTGAGAAATTAATTCTCAAACAGCCAAGCCTATTCCTAAATAAAACTCTCCTCCTGGCCATAGTTATTCCTGTCACACACACTTCTTCTCACACTTCTGACTTTAATAGATTTCAGCATTGCTTTTAATGCCGTTGACCATGATGTTCTGTCAGACCTGTTGCGTTCTATTAACGTGAGGTGGGCCATCAGCAGCGCATTCCGACTGATAACTTGTTATCATCCTTTTTTTTTCCGTTTGAAAAATCCGTTACGGATACCTGCCGACCAGGAAGGCGATGGCCGGAGGGTTATGTGGGACTACCCGACAGCATAGAGGACGCTGCCATTTTTAAGGTTACCCACTAAAAAACCAACGGTTGCCCGCAACGCCTTAATGGGACGCCACGGGATCGCTTGCGCACTCACCGTGACGCCCCGGCGGTAACCCCTTTAACGGTAACCCCTCGTGTAAGGGTGCTCCGAGCAACTAAGAGTACCCTCACGACGTAGGCCTGTAATAGGTGAGAGAGGTCACCCTCCCCTCCCACCAAGGCACTACAGCTGGGGAAGGAAGCGGCGGACGTACTCCCACCTCCTTCTTCCCAGCCTTCTCCTTCGGGGTGGGTCCGTGGTGGAGGCCTGCTCCCTGACCCGCTCCGCAGCCTCCTTCGCGGCGATGACCTGCTCGCAGAAGGATTCTATTGTGACCCAACACCTCTCGCTGCCGATTATTGTGCCTATAAAGCGCGGCAGCGAGAGGTCCCCGCCCACCACGGCCACCAGCTCAGCACGCTGGTGGTCCCAGGCTGCGCACTACGCCAAGGTGTGACGAGCCGTGTCTACGGCCTCGTCACAGTCGTGGCAGGATGGGGTCGCTTCCCTTCGTGTGATCTTGTGCAGATACTCCCCGAAGCACCCATGCCCAGTGAGCACCTGCACAAGACGGAACGTAAACGTTCCATGCCGCCGGTTGATCCAACGATCGAGGTGAGGACGGATCGCCCCCACAGTCGTCAGTTCGGCGGCAGGGGACCCTAGGTGACTTGTTATCATCCTGGTTTAACGTCTCGACCGGGGTACCACAGAGTGGCGTTAGTATTTGCAATTTTCATTAACTCCATCAAACGCTCCCTTACAATTTGCTATCGAGCTTTGGAATTTGTTTCCCTTATATATACGAAGATCATAATCTTAAGCGATATTAAGAAAATCTGTAAAAGAATACTGCCTATCTGTAAATAATTAGTTACTTTTAAAATAACTTTTTTATACTTATACTCTAATATTTAGTTTTGTATATAAGTTTTGTATCGTATATTGATGTATTATAGAATGTATTTATGTATAATTATTGTATTAGTAAGTATATTTATTAAAATAACACTATCACCAATTACCTCAGTGATTGCAAAGTTCCTAATCCTAATTTTGTCTGGCAGAGATCATCATTACGCGATAAGACCGCCTTTGTACAGTACAATTAATTTCTAGACATATTGTTATAAGGTTTTATTATGATATATGGTGCACAATTAAAATCATAAATAAAAAATAATAAATACCCCAAGGCTGCTTCTCTGTTCCTCCTGCACATCAATGATATGATATGCGGATAACAGAACTGAGAATGCAATATATTTTGGCTATACTGGGGTCTCTCTGGAGAACGTCGATTAGTGCCGAAAGAAACTTTTTCTGTAGAGGCCTCCTTGGGAGTGGTCTTAAAATGGTGTGAATTGCAAATCATCCAGAAGTGTTATAGTCATAATTCTACTACTACGGCATACTCCCACATTTTTAAATACACCTGAACCGATCGACCTTTATTTAAGACAACAGTGATTGAATTTCCCTATCCTTAATTGTTATTATAGATATGTAAGCTCACGTCTCTACCACCACGAAACAGTTTTAATTTATGAAAATATGAAAAAAGTAAAAGACGTCCGTCTTTTACTTTTCATCAGTACTTTTCAATTTTTAGATTAAAGAACGTAGTTATTATTTACATTTACAGTTTATATATTTTATACTATATTCATATTTTCATAAATTAAAACTGTTTCGTGGTGGTAGAGACGTGAGCTTACATATCTATAATAACAATTAAGGATAGGGAAATTCAATCACTGTTGTCTTAAATAAAGGTCGATCGGTTCAGGTGTATTTAAAAATGTGGGAGTATGCCGTAGTAGTAGAATTATGACTATAACACTTCTGGATGATTTGCAATTCACACCATTTTAAGACCACTCCCAAGGAGGCCTCTACAGAAAAAGTTTCTTTCGGCACTAATCGACGTTCTCCAGAGAGACCCCAGTATAGCCAAAATATATTGCATTCTCAGTTCTGTTATCCGCATATCATATCATTGATGTGCAGGAGGAACAGAGAAGCAGCCTTGGGGTATTTATTATTTTTTATTTATGATTTTAATTGTGCACCATATATCATAATAAAACCTTATAACAATATGTCTAGAAATTAATTGTACTGTACAAAGGCGGTCTTATCGCGTAATGATGATCTCTGCCAGACAAAATTAGGATTAGGAACTTTGCAATCACTGAGGTAATTGGTGATAGTGTTATTTTAATAAATATACTTACTAATACAATAATTATACATAAATACATTCTATAATACATCAATATACGATACAAAACTTATATACAAAACTAAATATTAGAGTATAAGTATAAAAAAGTTATTTTAAAAGTAACTAATTATTTACAGATAGGCAGTATTCTTTTACAGATTTTCTTAATATCGCTTAAGATTATGATCTTCGTATATATAAGGGAAACAAATTCCAAAGCTCGATAGCAAATTGTAAGGGAGCGTTTGATGGAGTTAATGAAAATTGCAAATACTAACGCCACTCTGTGGTACCCCGGTCGAGACGTTAAACCAGGATGATAACAAGTCACCTAGGGTCCCCTGCCGCCGAACTGACGACTGTGGGGGCGATCCGTCCTCACCTCGATCGTTGGATCAACCGGCGGCATGGAACGTTTACGTTCCGTCTTGTGCAGGTGCTCACTGGGCATGGGTGCTTCGGGGAGTATCTGCACAAGATCACACGAAGGGAGGCGACCCCATCCTGCCACGACTGTGACGAGGCCGTAGACACGGCTCGTCACACCTTGGCGTAGTGCGCAGCCTGGGACCACCAGCGTGCTGAGCTGGTGGCCGTGGTGGGCGGGGACCTCTCGCTGCCGCGCTTTATAGGCACAATAATCGGCAGCGAGAGGTGTTGGGTCACAATAGAATCCTTCTGCGAGCAGGTCATCGCCGCGAAGGAGGCTGCGGAGCGGGTCAGGGAGCAGGCCTCCACCACGGACCCACCCCGAAGGAGAAGGCTGGGAAGAAGGAGGTGGGAGTACGTCCGCCGCTTCCTTCCCCAGCTGTAGTGCCTTGGTGGGAGGGGAGGGTGACCTCTCTCACCTATTACAGGCCTACGTCGTGAGGGTACTCTTAGTTGCTCGGAGCACCCTTACACGAGGGGTTACCGTTAAAGGGGTTACCGCCGGGGCGTCACGGTGAGTGCGCAAGCGATCCCGTGGCGTCCCATTAAGGCGTTGCGGGCAACCGTTGGTTTTTTAGTGGGTAACCTTAAAAATGGCAGCGTCCTCTATGCTGTCGGGTAGTCCCACATAACCCTCCGGCCATCACCTTCCTGGTCGGCAGGTATCCGTAACGGATTTTTCAAACGGAAAAAAAAAGGATGATAACAAGTTATCAGTCGGAATGCGCTGCTGATGGCCCACCTCACGTTAATAGAACGCAACAGGTCTGACAGAACATCATGGTCAACGGCATTAAAAGCAATGCTGAAATCTATTAAAGTCAGAAGTGTGAGAAGAAGTGTGTGTGACAGGAATAACTATGGCCAGGAGGAGAGTTTTATTTAGGAATAGGCTTGGCTGTTTGAGAATAAATTTCTCAATGATTTTTGAGAGAAAATGTAAAAAAGAAATAGGGTGGAAATCATTAATATCACAGGCACACAAAAAAAAAAAAACGTCATGAACCAGAGGGGAGACCCCATTATTCCTAGGTTTTTGGGATCCCTGAAACCGAATATGACAATAAAAACTAATTTTAAATGCCAGTTTTCCCGCTAGCACCCCCTTACTACCTCTTAAGGGGTGAAAATTGAAATTGTTGTAAAAAATCAAGATAGATGTGTCTTTCTACGTTTTTTGGGATGCTGAAACCGAAAATGATAACTAAAAATAAATTCATGACCACTATCACCCCCTACCATCCCTTACAGGGGGTGAAAATTTCATTTTTTTCTATAAAATCAAGACAGATGTGTATTTCTACGTTTCTTGGGATGCTGAAACCGAAAATGATAACTAAAAATAAATTTATGACCACTATCACCCCCTAATATCCCTTACAGGGGGTGAAAATTTCAATTTTTCTATAAAATCAAGATATATGTATATTTCTACGTTTTTTGGGATGCTGGAACCGAAAATGATAACTAAAAATAAATTCATGACCTCTATCACCCCCTTACTACCCCTTAAAGGGGGTGAAAATTTCAATTTTTCTATAAAATCAAGATAGATGTGTATTTCTACGTTTTTTAGGATGCTGGAACCGAAAATATGTGAATTTCTATGTTTTTCAAGATGCTGAGAGAAAAAATGATTATAAAGTATATGGTAACCTTATTGTATGCATATATTTGTTATTATGATACTAAGACTGAATCATGATTTTTGTCCTATTCTTAACAAGTTGTTTCATTTTTTGTTTTTTTTTGCTTTCTATTTAATTCTGTTTATACTGTTATCCATCCGGCAGTCTTGTAAAACGCTTAAAAGATGCTGAACCTAATTCTATGCCTCCGAAATAGAAAGGTTACTATTTTTCGGCCAATTTAGGAGACTATAGTGAGGAGCAAGGTGAAAGGTTCCATCAGACAGGATCTAAAGACAATGGAACAGCGCTATCAGGGTAAATGGGATGTCAATATGTTAGCAGACTACTGTTGAAATTTAAAAAGAGATTTGCCAGAACAGAAAAGAACCAATAAAAGGCAACCACTTAGAAGAACTTTTGACAACAAGAGAGTTCGTTATCGTAGAAACAGGTAGACGCTGAATAGTGAGAGGCAAGGGGACTCACTTTAATTCAGCACCCCGGATAGTGAGAGGCAAGGGGACTCACTTTAATCCAGCACTCCAAAAGGGAACAGAAATCTACTACGTCCACGCCGTTGTTCCTGGGTTACGCTAAGAATAGAATTAAATCATGAATATATATCAGATACTTCTGATCGATAAAGCATTTGAATTTCTAATATAAGAGCTAAGAGTAACTTCAAACTAGTTTGATAAACATGTCATTTACTGTAAATCGTCAAAATTTCTTCATACATCTTGATTTTATACAAAATTGAAACTACCCCCCCCCCCCCGTTAGGGGTAGTTAGGGGGTGGTATTGAGTAAAAGAGCTATCAAATTCACTTTTGGTTGTCATTTTCGGTTTCATTATACCAAAAAACGTAGAAATACACATCTGTCTTGATTTTATAGAAAAAAATGAAATTTTCACCCCCTGTAAGGGATGGTAGGGGGTGATAGTGGTCATGAATTTATTTTTAGTTATCATTTTCGGTTTCAGCATCCCAAAAAACGTAGAAAGACACATCTATCTTGATTTTTTACAACAATTTCAATTTTCACCCCTTAAGAGGTAGTAAGGGGGTGCTAGCGGGAAAACTGGCATTTAAAATTAGTTTTTATTGTCATATTCGGTTTTAGCGATCCCAAAAACCTAGGAATAATGGGGTCTCCCCTCTGGTTCATGACGTTTTTTTTTTTTTGTGTGCCTGTGTATTTAATGGTTTTTACTTTTTAGGAAGATAAATAATTTGAGCACATTTCCATGACCCGGGAAATGTGCTGGTTGTGATGGAATAATTTAGGATATCAGTTAGTATAGGGGAAATAATATCAAGGATGATCACATAACGGCTAATGCTATTAAACCCAATAGCGTAAAAGATATTAACTGAACGTTGTCCATAACATCACATTCAGTGAACTGAAAGAAAACGGCAATAACTCAGAAGTCGGAAAAGATGAAAGTATATTGAGAGTACGCTCTTTATTAAAGCTATCAATGTTTTCTGAAAAAAAAAATGGTTATTAAAGATTTCAATATAGAAATCAACGTGTGCTTAAGGTAGCAGATTTACCGATTTCGAGCGATTGAAGAAGTTCGTGGTGTATATCCGTGTTTGAAAGATTTGTGATATAGCGGCGTGGCGTTGTGCATCTGTACATCGCAGTGATTTTGAGTTTTTATATAATTATATTTTTTATTTTCAAGGTAAAATCTTCTGGATATTTGATGATCTTCTACCTCATAAACCTCATCATCTACTTCGTTATCTTCTTGCTCGATATCATATGTTACGTATGTATGTTATCGTATGTGCTGGGCAAATAATCACAAATTGTATGTGGGTAAATTTAAAATAATCACAAAAAATCACAAAATGTTTGTGGGTAAATTGAAAATAATTACAAATAATTTTAAACTATACGTCAGTAAATTGAATGTTTTTTTTCTCTCTTTTTCATTTGTTGTATTTTTTCCATCATCCAAATCATCCATCATCCAAATCCATCATCCAAATAAAAAATTGTTATTTTGAAGCAAAAATTGAACATTTTAATAATAAATAGTCAAGAAAAGGACGGAGACAGACAAAAGTTATAAGTTTCATCAAGAACTCATTTAAGAACAGTTTTTATTCACAAATGAAAAAAATAATATCATTTATAACTTTATTTAAATATAAGTTAAAGATATATTATATAACGATGCAGATGTTGTAACTATTCATGAAGATAAATAATAATAAATATCATTAGGCATTAAATAACTAAAGATGAGTTTTTTTTTTTTAGTTTTAAATACCATTTAGAGTTTGCGTTGTCTTTATATTAATTGCACATTTTAAATATTTTCATAGTTATGTTTTTATTAGAGAAGGAATATTTAATACAATTGTCAAATCGTCGTAATATATTATTTTAAAACAAAAGTTAATTATTTCTCAATGTTTAAAGATACAGTGGATCAAAAATACTACCATTTACTATGACGAGATTAAACGGTTGTTTCTTTTCATTTTTTGTAGAATAGCTTACGTAATTTATCAACATTCCTAACGACTGCCACAATTCCAACCCTTGTTGTCGTAAACCCTTTGGAAATATAATTAATATAATTTATGATAGAAATAAAATTTTTATAGCCTTACAATTTTTTTTTATTTTAAATGGTTTATGACAGTCCTTATTTAGCTTCAAAATTAAATATGTTGTAATAAAGAATGCATCGCGTTATTTAAAGTCAATAAAATATAATGTTATGATTTAGTCTACTGAAAACTAAAATATAGAGATAATATATATTTTTTGGTCAGCTTGTAAAAAAAATCTTGAAAATGCAAAAACAATGACTTTAAAAATAAACTAATGCCTTAATAAAATATAAAGATAGTTATTTAAATTTCATTTATTCTTTTTAAATTAAAACTATCTTATATAGAGTATTTCTTTTGTGAATGGCAACATCTTCAATAATCATATGTCATAAAGGCGAGCGTATTATTAGTTCATAGTTTTAAGTTGCTAGTTGTATTCTATTATTTGATTATTTCTTAAACCCTAGGGTCATATAATAAGTGATATGATAATAATTTCCTAAGACGCTAAATGCAAGAAAAAAAATAAACAACTATTTTCAAGCAAATAATTTCCTAAGTAGCACTCAAGGTTTGTTTCCTTTCCTTTGTTTCCGCGGAAAGATAAATTGAGAGGCAGAGATTTTTTGCAACTATAAATATCAATCTAAAGTATTGTTTTATGACACTGAGTAATTTTTAAGGACATTGCATGATTATAAAGTTATATATATACTATAGATACACATTATTCATACTGAATGAAAATATAAAATACAAAAAATAAAAAAAAAAAACAATAAGGGAATTAACAAGAAAAAAAGTAACTTTTTTCGATTTGGACTCGGGAATAAATGTTTAAAGAGAGGTATATGTTAAATGTAACAATGATATTTAAATACGTTACAAATAACTAAAATGTCACAAACAGATTTTTCAATTTCCTTTACAATATCTACCGCTGTTTAACCATAGTTTCATAACTGCGACAATCCATATCTTGTTGTGGTTAACCTTCGCTTAATATTTTAAGGGTTTACAGTAATATAATTTCTGATCTTTATTACTTAATCGACAATTTGATTTGTTGAATCTCAACCAAATTCTAGTAATAACAAGTTTAATATTATTTATTTATACAATGAAACCATCTTGCAATTATTATAATACTAGCTTACTGAAATGATTTACTTTGTTATATGTTAAATTTATTAATATAATAATGCTAATAGGTGGCGCAGGTTGAAACTCAATTTTCCGGCAAAAATTATAAAGAAAATGTAAGCGAGCTACGAACGGAGAGAATTCTATTTATACCAATATTTATCATCAAAAATTTTGTTGTTAAAACTGTCTGTATAACATGTACAATGTTTCGAACACCTAAATGTCTAATTTAGTTCAAAAGATATTAGTTGCTTTTAGTTTTCGTGCGATCGTTTGTCGGTAAATGTTATGGGACTGTGCCCGCATGATAAACTTAAGACTTAATTATCATACGAGTAATTCTGTTTTCGTATAACTTTGTTAAATTATTCAATATAATAATAAATTAAATCTGATAACAATAGACGTGAAATAAGAAATATTTATCGAACTGATACATATTCATATTAGTATGTAGAAGTTTAGTGTCATTGATATTATTTTTATTCGTAGATAGAGGCATTGTAATGGTCAATAATTTATTACAGAAACAGAAAAGTCAAAGTCGAAATTAAAGTTTTTATTTCCTGTAGGTATACGTTGCACTTATTACGTAAAGTCAGGCTCTAGTTGCAGAGAGCTCCAAAGGTTATCCTTGGACCTAGGAGTCGTGGAGACGAACCTTCAAGCAAACGCAGGAATACTCTTTTAAGTTACCATTATTATTTTTTTTCAATTGATTATTAGTTAATATTTAGGAGGTAGCTATTCCAACTACATCAATATCATTTAAATTATATTAATATTATCTTTTCTTTTATACTTACTTATAACTGTTTCACTAACAATAATAATTAATAAATGTTTTGTATAAAAGTTCCCGTTTATATATATTAAGAAAAGTGTAGTGTATTTACTATTGCTATTTCTTTTACATTATTTTAATAGGATTGAACCAACGATCACTTAAATAGAATAATCAACTAGTAAGACAATGATGTCCATTGCCAAAAATCCTGACTTACTGAATGTGTACGTCCTAAAGTAAACCTTTTTTGAGCATTTTAAGTTGCTATCATTTTTGCAATTTACTATTTTATTTAAGATTTCATTATAATGCCTAAATATAGTGATTATTAAATATTATAACTAGAATGAAAAATAAATTATTTACTGAAAATATTTTTTACCAATACGTGAAATTTGACAGAAATATAAAAATGTGCTATCACTTTCCATATATATTACATATATATTATATATATATTACATATATTATATATATATTACATATATATTATTTTACTGAAAAACTTTTACTGAAAAACTTTTGGTACCTAAATTTAGAGTAAAAAATAACCTTTCTATTAAAAATACTTGTGATGCAAGAATGTTTACCAGAAAAAAGTTATGATTTTTTTTCCAAAAATTTTCGGTTTTTTTACCCCCACCCCTAAGTTATTGAAGTTAGGTTTTCGGTTTATCTACATTAGTTATAGGTATTTATCAAAGACATCATATAATATGAACGCGATTGATCTCCTTTGTATAGGGACAAAGTTATGGTCGAAAAACTGAAATCAGAAAAAGTGAGGCCCTAGCGCCCCCTGTGACCGGATTTCTCTGGTTAACGAACTTGACCTTCATTTTTGGATGGTTGATTTTTATGCAAAGTTTGAAAGCGATCCGAGCGAAACTGCGGCCGCTATCGTGCTGACAAAAGCCGAATCTGGACGCACGCACGCATATATATATATATATATATATATATATATATATATATATATATATATAAACTTTTTGACCAATGGTCATTTCGGACTCAGACGGTCATAAGAAGACCTCCTGTGAAGAAATTTTTCCAAAATTCGAAAGTAGGGGACAAATGAATGGGCAGACCGAATTCTTCGAGGTCTACCCAAAATTACTTGAGTATTTAATGTGGAACCACAGCACATAGCCAAAGTATTTAAAACATAGAGAAGCGGAAAAGCATTTTCTTGAGTAGCAAAAAATATAATAATATAATGACGTGTAGCTTATAGATACTTAGTGAATACATCTCATCATTTTTAAACATTGTAATAAAAATATTTTTTGATTATTATAAAACTTGAAACAACTGGCTTACTTATGACTACTGGGTAATGTTTGTTTATGATCAAAATATTAAAACTTCTAAGAAAAGCTCACGGAGATAGAGAGTTTGCTCAGAGGAAGCCTGCAGCTGAAGCGCAAGGTGCGAATACGAGGGCCAAACTGAAAGTTTTTAGAACTGGCCACTTAAAAGCATTATATTAAAAAAAATAGTTTAAATTTTGAAAATAGAACTCTTTACCAATATTATTGAGTGTACATTTCATTCATTTATCATTTGTTTTACGATTTGGCGGCAACTCTTGCAACATCCGAGGATTTACAAGAGTGTTGCCGGCCTTGTAGGTAGAAGTAGACGCCTTTTTTGAAGGTACCCATGTCGTACCGATCTGGAAATACCGCCGAAGGGAGTTCGTTCCACAAGCGAGTGGAACGTGGAAAAAAAGTCCTTGAGAACCGCACAGTGGAAGATCGCCACGCATCCAGGTGGTAGGGATGGTAAAGAAGTCGATGGCGCGCTGTGCGGTGATGAAATTCGGCGGCAGGCATCAGATCGAATAGTTCTTCGGAACACTCCCCGTTGTAAATGCGGTAGAAGACGCACAAAGAAGCCACGTCTCTACGCAATGCCAAAGAGTCCAGCCGTTCGCAGAGCACCGGGTCCCCGACAATCCGAGCGGCTCTCCGTTGTACGCGGTCAAATGGTAGAAGCTGATATTGGGGTGATCCGGACCAGAGATGAGAACAGTACTCCATGTGTGGCCGGACCTGCGCCTTATAGAGCGCAAGTCTTTGGCCAGGTTTGAAATACTGCCTCGCTCTATTAATCACTCCCAATTTCTTCGAGGCCAACTTGGCCTTGCTCTCCAGATGACCACGAAACTGATAATCGCTCGAAATGTCGAGACCCAGTATTCTGATACTTGGCGAGGCAATGAGGGGGGTGCTCTCGAAGAGCGGTGATACGACAAATGGGGTTTTCTTAGTGGTAAACGCGCAAACTTGTGTCTTTAGGGGATTGAACTGAACGTGGTTCAGTTCACCCCACTCAGAGACCATCCCCAAGGAAGTCTCTATAGAAGACACAAGTTTCTTTCGGCACTCGTCGACGTTTTCCCGAGAGAGACCTGCACGGCCGGAATACACCGCATCCCCAGTGCTGTCATCCGCATAACAATGTATGTTGGAGATATCCAACATATCATTGATGTGCAGGAGGAACAGAGTTGGGGATAGCACGCAGCCTTGGGGTACACCAGCGTTCACGGGCTTGGGGTCCGAGCAAAAACCGTCGAGAACGACCTGTATGCTCCGCCCAGTGAGGAAGCTGGTGATCCACTTGCATAAACTCTCGGGAAGCCCATAGGAAGGTAGCTTCGAAAGAAGCCCCTTGTGCCATACACGATCGAAGGCTTTCGCCATATCCAAACTAACTGCCAGACCCTCTCCCTTGCTTTCAATAACAGCTGCCCAACGGTGTGTGAGATACAACAGAAGATCACCAGCCGATCGACCATGGCGAAAGCCATATTGCCGGTCATTGACCAACTGGTGATCCTCGAGGTAGGTTAGGAGCTGTTTATTGATAATGCTCTCCATTATTTTGGAGAGCAATGAGGTAATGGCGATAGGTCTGTAGTTAGCTGGTTCCGAGCTATCACCTTTTTTAGGGATCGGATGGACAAGGGCACGCTTCCATGTGACCGGGACTACGCCTTTAAGGTAGGAGTACCGAAATAGACGCGTTAGCACTGGAGTCAACTCAGGGGCACACGTTCGTAGCACCAATGGAGAAATGCCATCCGGCCCACTCGACTTATGAACGTCCAAGGAAAATAGAGACTGCCTAATAGTTTTCTGCCGAAAAACTATTTCCGGCATTGAGCTCTGACACCGCGGGATGATAGGCGGTGTCTTCCCCTGGTCGTCCAAAGTCGAGTTGGAGGCGAAAAGAGTGCCCAAGAGATCGGCTTTCTCTTTTGCCGTGTGGGCCAGAGAGTCATTCCCCATGTGCAACGGCGGTAGGGACGGCTGGTTAAAGTTTCCCAGAGTGGCCTTTGAAAGCGCCCAAAATTTGCGCGTGCCAGGCGGGTACTTTGCCAGCTGATCCCCAATTTTGACGACATGCTTGAACTTTGCTCTAGCGATTTGCCGTTTGAAGAATCTGGAGGCACGATTATATTTCCTCTTCAGAGCTCTAGAGTTCGGATCCTTAGTGACTAACGCATTGACCCAAGCTTGATAAGCCTGCCGTTTGCCAGCTGCTGCAGCCCTGACAGACGCATCAAACCAAGGCCGCGATCTGCCACCAAGTGGTACCACAGAGCTTGGTACGAATAGTTCCATGCCCTGTAGTATCACATCAGCTACAGCCGCAGCGCAGTCACTAGGATCATCGGAAGGGAAACAAATCGGCCCCCATGGGTAGGATGCAAAAAAGGACCGCATTCCATCCCAATCCGCTGACTTGTAGTGCCAAACGCGTCGAGTCGCAGGTGTTGTGCGAGCCGACCGTTGAATGGGCACTACACTCCGTACCAGACAGTGATCAGAGGAACCTAAGGGAGCCTCGACAGTGATCTGGTACTTTTCTGGATGTGTAGTCAGCAGAAGATCCAACAAAGAGGGCGTGTGGCTGTCCACGTCCGGTAGACGAGTGTGCGTCTTTACCAGCTGGGACAGACCATTTGCCAGAGCAAAGTCAAACACAGATCTCCCCGCGTAGTCGGTGGCACGTGACCCTAACCAATCGGCATGGTGCGCATTAAAGTCCCCTAGGACTACGACTTCCGGATTCTCTCACTCACCGACGAAACATAACCAAATTAATTGGTTACTACACGTCGGTCTTCTGTGAGAGGGTGGTCCTTCCCCGGTCGAGCCAGCCCAATACGAGCTGCAGTCAGATAACTACAGCTAGGCTCTACCACCTAGCAAAAAGAAAAAAGTCTGTGCACGTCAGAATGAATTTAAGCCGAGAAAATTTTCGTTCAATGATTTTTTATGGCTTTCGATGTCATTTAAGTCAACAAGAAAGTTATGATAGACTTCGATTGGCTTTTCACGATGAAGCCCCATCTCGTGCCACAGTTTACAACTGGTTTAATGAATTCAAACGTGGTCGAACTAATCTCACCGATGATTTGCGTGAGGGACGGCCTTCTACAGCGACGACTGAAGATAACATCAGTGTTGTGCGGCGTATGATAGAGACTGACAAAAGAGTGACCTATCAGCAGATTCGGACAAGTCTAGGCATAGGTATGAGTCAAGTGCACAAAATCCTCCATGAACATTTAGCGGTCAGGAAGCTTTGTGCCCGCTGGATACCGCATAATTTGACCGAGGCTCAAAAACTCCGCCGTGTTGATTGGTGCCGAGAAATGATCCAAAAATTTAACGGAGGTGACTCAAATGCTGTGTTCGACATACTAACGGGTGACGAAAGCTGGATTTACTGTTATGATCCGGAAACCAAAAGACAGTCTGCTCAGTGGGTGTTTCCTTCCGAAGAGTTGCCAACTAAAGTGAAGAGAGGTCGAAGTGTTGGAAAAAAGATGGTGGCCTCGTTCTTCGTAAAGACAGGTCATTACGCGACAGTAGTCTTAGAGGATCAGAAAACGGTTAATGCAGAGTGGTATACTAACAATTGTTTGCCACTTGTCTTGGAAAAAGTTCGAGAGAAACGACCTCGCAGCAGGATCCTCCTTCATCACGACAATGCCTCGTCGCACACCGCCAGGTAAACGATCGACTATTTGGTGACCTCAGACGTGGAATTACTGGGTCACCCGCCGTATAGCCCCGACCTCGCACCCTGCGATTTTTATTTATTTCCGAAAATAAAAGAAAAACTTCGAGGAAAACGTTTTATAGACGCCGAAGAAGCAGTGGCTGCGTTTCAAAACGCCGTCGAAGAGACCCCTAAGGCCGAGTGGGCAAGGTGCTTTTCTCAATGGTTCCATCGAATGCAGCGATGTATTGATGTAAATGGACGCTATTTTGAAAAGTTACAATAAAACTAATAACTTGCTAGAATGCTTAGTTTTTGATTTTCTAAGAACTTTCAGTTTGACCCTCGTATGACTACAGAAACTAAAAAAAAGGAGTACCAACAACAAAAAGAAATGAGATCCCATCAAAAACATCTCGTTCATCAAGTCTCGCAAATCGAAATCCAATCTAAACTAAGTCGGTTTATTCAATATCTATGTGAGCAGATATCGAACCACTTTGTCATAATTGATACCTCGTTTTAACTCGTAATATTACCTTTTTTAATGTCTTAATTTATAAGAAATATATCTAATAAAGTCGTTTCAAAAAAACAAAGGTACATAATACACCGAGTATATAATATTCTAACATTATAAATCATTGTCATAATTGTATCTCTTGAGTCGAGACAATCACCTAGTACCAAAACGCACCTGAAACACTAAAATAGACATAAAATTTTATTGCCCATATTGGTCGTTAAGTAAATATAAAAAAGTATTAAGGCAACACTTGGGATATCCTCTTTCTGAAGAAATCCCTTCATTATAGATAGATACATGTTTTTTAAAAACTGTACCATCTTTGTGTTTGGATCGAGATAACCACTCTGACCAAACATAATATTCGTATAACTCCAACTCGGGGTTGGCAGATTTTCCACCTAACTGGATTTAATATTCCCATAAAAGATAGCCTATTATAGAAATTGTTATTACTTAATATTGATAACGTATATTACAATTTTTACCCGTAAATATTATTTTTCTTTTACCTAAAAAGATTAAACTACATTTATGTTTTTTGGTGTGAAAGAGTATTCATATTAATAAAAAAATTGTGACCAGTTCGACAAACTTTCCGGTTTCAAGAGTTGTAGGCTTTTTATCTTACTTCGTAGATAGGATATTTATTTAAACATGCAGTAAAATAGTTAAGAAGCAATACCTGTACAGACATTTTTTCATGAACTTTGCTTTTATTATTATCTTATTATTGGTTTATCTGTTTGCCTTATCGTTGCCTAAAACAATAATAAAATTGTGTGATTTTGGCTTATTATGTAGTTTAACTTATAAAGTGATGATAGATGGTTTATGACATGAGTCTGAGGGAAAAGGAGACTTGGAGGGGAAGCAGGCAAAAGAAATCAGCTGATCAACATATAGTCATTAGTACCAAAATTTATGTGTTTTTTTATTTGAGATTAACAATCCTTATTACCAATGTACTCCTTAAAGTTATCGATAATTTTATAACTCTTAATAATAAGCGCTTCAAATATATATATATTTTGTAGAATCTTCGATCTAGGAAATTTATGGATCTTTTTCTATTTCGATGGTTTTGTTTATTGTATTATAGACCTGTAAACCTGTACACACACCGTATTCTCTTGTCTTGGTGACTATAGATCAACTGAGATGGATTTAAATCGAATCAAATTAGGTAATTATTTTTTCGTAAGAAATATCATATTCTACGTATGTACTGATAATGATAATGAGGATGATGATGGTGACTACAAATTTAGTATACACGCATTAGCAAAGATTTAATTTATGAATACATGGGTTTTTATTTAAATATTATGAATAGCATAAAACAGCAAGTACTGCGATTTGGTATATACGGTTACATGCAACTAATTTATAACAATTATATAACGGATTGAAACCGGAGGGGAAATAGAAACAGCAGCAAGCACAAAAAAAGGATAAAATAAGCAAAATATATATTTGAATACCAAATCTCCACATGAGTTAGTGACGAAACTGCATTGTAAATATTACGAAACTTAACCTATAACAGCCACCTAAAACTTTTAAACATAAAATATGACTTCTAACTATTTTATGCAAAAAACTTTCCCAGGACCCTTATAAAACTAAGCACATAGCTGTTAAAACTTTCCAAGTCACGTTAAACTTCACACAATATGTATCAAATTCTCTAAGTTATAGGTGTGCTAAGGTTAATTGAGAAGATAAAGTGTGTGTAATATAATATAATACAAAGGGAAATATACAGTATGTAAGAGGAGGAAGTCGATTTAGTTACTTATCCGATGAGGTTACGCTGTTGGCCTGAGGCTTAAGGTATTAATATGGAATAAAGAAACGTTATATAATTTTGCAGAGAACATTAATATTTTAAAATAAAATTTAGCAGTATCAATCTAAAATATCATAAAGCTTCGTGAGATGGATATATTTTTAGAAACAATATGTTTATAGTGTTTTTTTTATGTAATTTATTTTTAATATACTCAATAGTATAAATAAATACTAGTGCAAGGTTTCTTGAATAAATTACAAACTATGTGTATATTAAATACCTTATAAGAGTGGTTATTATAACTATTTGCCATAACTAAACAGATCATTAGTCGATATTTATTAAAATAAAACATTTGTTAAGCCTATGTCATTATCCACCTTGCCTAATTTTTTCATAACTCTTCTGACAGATATATATCATCTGAGCAAAGACATGTTTGTCTTTGATATATCATTTTTAACGCACTTTTTCAAATATTTCTTCGCTAGCCCTCTTGCCAAATTAACATTGATATTTAAGAAGAGAAGAATAACTTCCGACACCGAAACTTCAGCCCATCTTTAATTTTGAAACATACTGCTATTTATCTTGTTTTATTAATATCATTGCTATGTCATTTGACGTTTTCATGTGGACAGAAATAGTAGATATTTTTTTCCTTTTTTTATAATAGTAAGGTATTTTTATGAAGTTTGTGTATTTTAAGATGTTAAAAAATTACAGAATGGATTTAAATATTCCAATTAGTCATAGCTTTAACAACAATTATGTATAGATAAAAAATATATTAATTAACCATCAATTATAAATTATGATCAAATAACAGTTTTATTTTATGCAAAACATAAAAACGCTGTAAATATTTGTTCCTTTAACTAAGGTACATATCAGAATGGCAACCGTAACCAATTCTTGTTTTTTAGGTAAATTAACATTCTTCAGCCCACAGCGCAGCGATCTGCTTAAAATAGTTTGATTACATTTTCAAAAGCATTATAATTGTCCCATATTGCTTTAACTACTTTGGATATTAGTGGATTAACTTCTTCATACAGCTTAAGATCTTTCAACAGTTCAATCGTTCCCAGATGTTAATGGTGCACTGTACTTAAGATTAATAAGACTCCTGTGATAGACTGAAAAGAATAGAAAAAAAACTACAAGCTTCTCTCTCAAAAAGCTTGGTTTGAAACACATTTCAATGGGTTATTATTATAGGTTATATGTTATATATTAGTATTTTATAATATTAAAAGTATATAACACGTAATATGTTTGCATGTAGTTATTATTTGTTGTGGGTATTTAGTAATAAAAGCTGAAGTTTTTTAAATTATCTCTATATTAATTTCAGTATCATTCTTACAAGGCTTATAATAATTGCTCACCATCCAATAACATTTAATAATAGAGAATGCTACCAATTATTTATTAGAAGACTTATTCCCGCGGTATAATCTATTAACCACTATAGTCGCTATTCACTAATCACTAGCGACTTCACTTCTTGATACTAGCAGTTCCACGATACGAATGAGCTTAACTGACCAGCGAGTGACTTATATACCATCTAGAGGCAAGTTTCGTAATAGCGGTGCTACCCTCTTTAACAATTAATCATGGCAAACTTCACGCATCAAGTATCGAGAATGTTACAAATACCCTCCGAAAGTACTGGCGATAACATCCGGCCTTCCTGCAACGTATTCGCCCTCGAATTACGTCTTAGTCTGATGTTATTGCTGAGAACTGTAATAATTAATAATAACATTTAGTAAATAATTCACGATTATATAACAATTATTCTTTTCCGATTGTTAAAATTGGATTCAGAGAGAATGTATAAAAATAATATGTGTCATAAGATGTCTCTATATGTCTGTGCGGTAATTAAGATCATTAAACCTTGGAAGGTCTTAAGTCACTTCTGCAGCACCATATTGACATCCTATGTTCGAAGCAAATACATTAGACATTCACCACATTACCAATATAGTAGTGTTCACAACGGATATCTACTGCAGAACCATGGTTTAGAATAGAGATGCCTGATGCCACTCTAAACGTTTATCACCACATTACCGGTACAGTAGTGTTCACAACGGATATCTACTGCAGAACCATGGTTTAGAATAGAGATGCCTGAGGCCACTCTAAACGTGTATCACCACATTACCGGTACAGTAGTGTTCACAACGGATATCTACTGCACCACCATATTGACGTCCTTTAATCAATCTTTGATAACATCTGGATTACAAATCATTATTTCCTAGTTGTATCCATGGTTTCATGTTTTCAATACATGTTGTGCTATTATATGGCCTGGTACTTTGTTCTGCTCCTTGCATATCATATACATTGTCTAGACACGAGCCAGCGTCTACCATATTCTGTTCGTCTGTAAATTTTATTTCCCAAAAGTTTGCCTCGGCCTCTCCTGATTGTAAGATATCTCGAATACTACAAATGCTTGGATCTTGTAGTTGTACGGAAAGTAACCAATCAGCCTGTGAGGTGATTTATGACGTATTTATTTCGTTTGTGACACTCATCAGAGCTGCTACTTGTCGAGGTACTGAATCGGTATTTGAACTTCATGTTGATGCTCTTCGAGATTGTCTATGGGTTTTCCTTTTTCGCTGAGGCATGGCGGTGGGCAATGTTTCACAACCACTTCTGATATTAGAAGACTTATCCCCGCGGTATAATCTATTAACCACTATAGTCGCTATTCACTAATCACTAGCGACTTCACTTCTTGATACTAGCAGTTCCACGATACGAATGAGCTCAACTGACCAGCGAGTGACTTATATACCATCTAGAGGCAAGTTTCGTAATAGCGGTGCTACCCTCTTTAACAATTAATCATGGCAAACTTCACGCATCAAGTATCGAGAATGTTACAAATACCCTCCGAAAGTACTGGCGATAACATATTATAGTAGCACTTTTGGTGGAGTAACATACAATAAAGCATCATTATATAAATGAATGAATGAACGAACGAGTTGATGCATAAATCAAACAATTAATTTGTTAATAAAATATGGGTTAGTAAGATGCTCTAATTATTATAACTTTAAATTCAATAATTTATGGAATTCCGAGATCACAACCTCATTACCTTAGATATTACTGGTTATATGAGAAGAAATATACATAATTAATAGTAAAATTATTGCCAAACATTCCTACAGTGAACACACTCCAATCACAACCTCAATTACAATCTAATTAAAACAATATTTTAAGGCTATTTTAAACAATTTGTACATAGTATTTAAAAATCAGTTGGGACAAAGAAATTTAAATTAATGCTTAATTTTTTTTCTATTTAAACAAAATTACAGGCGAAGCGTAATCTAACTTTTTGTTTGTCAAAACCTTTAAAGGGTCTTAAGAAGAAGCTTTTGTAAGAATTATAAGAGAGAAAAGAAAAAGGTTTTTATAAAATTATATCGTAAGCTTGAAAGAAAAAAAAACTTTCAATTGGCATTAAATTTTGTTTGTGTCTGTAATAGTTATAAATATTTATTTCAAAGGTGTGTAATTCAATAGATACTCGTATATTCTTTGAAAAGTATGTATGTATGTACTAGTACTTACTACGTACATTTAAAATGATATTACACGGTTTGGGTATTTTTGTTTTAAGTTATTTACGTTACCCTAGCCTAGCCTACATTTTCGCCCCCCTCCTCCCCCTCCCTAGGGAGGGGTATGTCGTGTATCTTTAAAAGATTCCAGGTGAAAAGAGTTTAAAAAGTATATCTTGTTTTCAATTTCAAATTAGTTTCTCTATTGTTAGCATTAAATAAGGCTGAAAGTGATAATTATTTTCAATGTTTGGTTTTGTTTAGAATATTTGTCTTTTGATTTATTATTCGTACCTGGTATTGTTGTGTCATTGATAATTTCAAATGGCATTAATTTGTAAATTTATTATTCGTACATTATGTTGTTCAGTTTCACGTTATACTGTTTGAATAATATATAAATATATATGTATATCTTTAGATATATCATGTAAATTAATAAACAGATTGTATGAAATATAGTTAAATCATTTCTATGTTTATTGTTTAATGTCTAGGCACTGATTTATTACGTGACAACACAAACTCCGGTGCAATACCATTATTCATAATAACAGAGATGTTACATTTACCATAACTAAAGATAATATAAGATAAATAAATAATAAAACTATCATTCCAATGTTTTTATTTTAATTAATATATTTATCTGGGATTAAAGGCAATGCACATAATTAAAAAAATTGAGATACGTATATAATAAATAATTTCACTGAATACCTCAGAGAGAGAGTAAGTATTTCTTAACGTGAACAAGGAAAAAAGAGAGGATAAAATGTTGTAAGATGAAGTTTTAATATAAAAAATGTATTACATTGGAATAAATTCTAGTACTAAAGTTGTAAAAGGCTTATTAATTAATATTGTAACTTTGTAAGCCTAAGTATCATTAACTTATAGACAGTAAGACGAGCCGGGAGACGGGACCATTACTTAATATCAGATCGCACCGTATCCAGTACAACTTAATAATTTGGAAATATGTGATTTTTTTATATTTATTTATGTAAATATTTACACGGCGACACAGGTATTGCTTGTCTTTTATATTCTAATCTCTTTTTTAATATCGCATTATCAATTGTATTAAAAATAAATAAAATAACTAAAATGAATTTTGTTCAATAAATATGAAGAATAGCGAATTACTAAATAAAATGTATATAAAAATATTAAAAAATAATGTGTAGCAGGATATATACTATAATTGGTGCTATATTATGAACCTAACTTAAATCTAGCATTACATAATTTGGTATTCGCCCGCAAATTCAACAGGTCAAGAGGAATCACAATTTATATCACGATACTGATCGGCTGTGCTTTGTTAATGGTTTAGTTAATAGTAAGGAACTTCGGTCACACCACTTGCTTTAGAATAATTTGAAGCTGTTAGGTTAGAGCTCATTATATTCTCTCATACATTTCCAGTCGGTAGTTTTACACAATAAATATTTTATGGTTATTGTTTTAATCTTAAATATACTAAACACGTCTCAACATGTTTATAGAAAAATACTTATGATGTTTCTTGGTTCTTTAAAAGATTTTCATATATAATAAAAAGTACAGAATGATATAAGTACTGACTATTATTAATAGGGTGTATACAATAAAGGTTTAACATTCAAAGTTTATATGTAAAAATAAAAAGGTCTAATAAATAATAACTAGAAGGAGATGTCGATCAGCAAATTAGTCGAAAATAAGCTCTCTCTCAGTATCAGAATTAATTTGATAGTTGTTAATGCTGGCATATCGTTCTGTATAATGAGTTCAACAAGTAGGATGAACTTATGTTAATATTGATATGCACTTTATAAAATTCAGACTGATTGCTTTACTCGATTTTATAGAAGAAATAAATAGTTAAGTTTTTTATTTCAAAATAAAACAATTTGAGATAACATCATATATATTATATATTGTTATATATTATAGGTAACAAATATATATAAGATTGTTAAACGTGACATGGCATCAATTTGCCTGTGTTTATGCTGCAAGTCATATGTAGTCTGCATCTGACTTTAGTAAGCGAATCATAGTGTATTTATTACATTGTAGGAAGAAGTTTCAAGATATAGGTATTTATATTTTACGATCTATCTATTAACTTATAATGAAATATAAGCTAAACGGCAACAGTCACGTGAAATACAAATTGGAAATCAGAAATTATAGATTTTTTTTTTAGAAAGTAGAGATAAACATTTTGCAAGTCGAATCAAGTCTAACGAATCATTGTGGCATAAAAATTAAAACAAGGTCTAAGATTTTACTAAAACCTACACGAACTGTGAATCTGTTGATACAGTCGGATTAAAATACCCTTAAACCCTAAAGGCAAATTTAATCCCAGTTGGCATTCTCTACCAGCTTACTAGATCTTTGTGGCTAAGGAGAAAATAAATAGTAAACAAATTTAATGCTAAGTGAAAAAAAAAGAAAAAAATTTAAAACAACACGTAATTCATAATTAACTATTTTATTTCAACATAACATATACAACTAAATATACTTATATTACACTATATTTACAATATATATGTATTAGGATGATTCTGGAAAGTGCTTGGAAAATTTTTAAAAGAACTTTTGATTGGTGCTCTCAAAATCTTTTTAGACAAGGGTTTTCGGAATTAATAACTATGAAAGATTTGTGAAATAAATTCCTTTTATGCAGTAGAATGTTCGTTTTAAGATTGGCCTCTGTCAAATAGTGAGCCATTTCAATTAAGTCCGAAAATGAAGAATTTGAACGATCATATTCTTAATTTTTGGACTCAATTACGTACGAACTTACGTTAACCGAAGATGTAGTTGAAACAATTACTGAGAAGGCACTTTAACTTATTGAGATAATTTCTCAGATCTCGGTAGCAGTTATTTAATCCAAATAACAGTGTTAACTAGAACTATCTTCGTCTCAAAAGGGAGGTAATTTTTAGTCCTATATTAGGACTATAATGCTGCAGTTACTTTTTGGGATATTTCTTTAATCTGCTAATTAGTATCTAACGAATTATTATGAGATAAAGTGTATTGCATAAAAAAACAATAAAGAAGAATAACAATAAACAAAAATAAATAAACACTTTTATTATTTAAGTATTATATTTATTGCAAATCGAACAGTTTACGGTTCACACGATAACAATTTTTTTATAAACAGGCCTTTAAAACAATTGTTGTAGCCGAAGCACCGTTGACTCTGTTACCGGCAGCAATACGCCTTTCCACATCCATGTAAATAGTATTTTTGAAAAAAAAAAACAATATATCACTATAATATATGAAAGTTAACAAAAATATCAAACATTAAGAATTAATTTAGTCCATTGTGAATTTATATATTTTGTCCTCAGATTCTCTTTCTATCTAACAATCATTATTTCTCAATTACAAACCCTTAGGATTATTCTCCAAAAACATCAAAACAGTTGCTTATTCTTTATAAAAAATGTAAACTTATTTTTTACGTTAGTCACTTTAAAATCTCGTTTTTATACTAGGTACTACTACTCCACTATGCGTACATATTTAAAAAACCTCAAAACAAGGGGCCAAGTAATTGACAGTTGTGCAAATCTTGTGAATTACATTGTACATTTTAAAGGAATATAATTTCTTTTGTAGTAATTTCTTACTTCCTTATTAATAAGAACCACAATTTATACATATTAATATTTGGTGCAATCTCATGATTTTGTAGAAAAAAGGGATCATAATAATTCTATTTCTATTTTGTTATTCAATCGATGCAGATATTTTTTCATATATATGAAACATGAAAATATGTTCAACGTATTACTTGGACTACTAATTAAAAGTTATTACGTTTCGGCCTATTCATAAGAGTATACAGATGAGTAGACAATACAAGTTAAACTTTATCAAGTTAGTGGGTAAATAGATTCAGATATAAATATACTTAGTATACTGCAGTTTATATAAGAGAATATACTAAGATATATTATGAAACCTATAAGATTGGTGTATAAACATCCTATATCTTTATTTTATATACAAATCATTGTTAATGTATTTGTTTTTGTGTGTTTTTCGGTAGATCACTGGATTAATAACTAAACCCGTCAGCAGATGTTCTAACAGTTTTTTGTTTTTTAACAAATCACCCACACCTCCCTTTTCTCAGTATTTATATTGAAATGATTAGTCACATGTAAAAAAAACTCCTAGAATATCTTGCAACGTATTTAATAACACTTCACTTTTCACTTTTAAACAAAGGTTGTAAAATACTACACTCACTTAACTTTGCCTTATAATTTAACTTAGAAGTTAAACATTTTAGGACTGTTAGAGTTCGAAGCTCAAATTACATTTCTTACTTCATACAGTGACAACAAGGTAATAATACTTTTATATGAACTACCGAAATGAACTGCCATACATTAAAAATAGTCCACTTAATAATAAACAAAATGAAATAATATTAGTCCGACATTGTTTTTTCTAATTTAACGTATAAATGAATTAGTTCGACAATAATGATTTCTATTTAATTCGTTTTCGAAAGCCAACTTTATGTTGATTAGGGCAGTATACAGGGAGCATGTTGTCTCGGCTTACGTGTTTGACACGTACCGTGCAAATAAAATTTGTAAAAAAAAATCAACAGCCTCGATACCTTTCGTTGTACAAATTTAAGAATTTACATCCTTTAAATATATTATTAAAAATAACAGTTCTATTATGCTCTCATCTTCATATAGGTTTAATGGATCGGAACTTTAAACGTAGTTATAATTAAATAGTCCCATTTTTAAACTAATAAGGCATCTTCTTTGAAGTGGTTAAGGAAGTACCATGTACAGAGAGTGTGATCATTGGAAGCTTCAAAACCTCCCTTAATTTGCGTATGTCGCAGTATCGTCCATTCTATTGCACCACTTACCACCATCAGTTTGTCTTCTCGTTTGTCACCCGATCCCATAAAAAAGAACAAAGCGTGATTCAATACAAAATGTACAAGGGTTAGAAACTTTTAGAAGGTTTTTATACTTACTTACTCCCTTAGAAACTCTGTGCAAATAGAATACATAGTAAATAGATTAAAGGGAAGGTAATATCATAAAATAAGAAACATGACATTTAACATATCTCAATAAGTAAAAAAAAACTTTCATTTAGAAATTAAAATTAAAAAAAAAAAAAAAAGTTTTTTCTAATTTAACGTATAAATGAATTAGTTCGACAATAATGATTTCTATTTAATTCGTTTTCGAAAGCCAACTTTATGTTGATTAGGGCAGTATACAGGGAGCATGTTGTCTCGGCTTACGTGTTTGACACGTACCGTGCAAATTAAATTTGACTACCGAAAGACCGTCTTTTGTACTACGATTATACGAATATATACACGGTAAATCAATTGGCAGATTGACGTGTCGATATTCCATAGGTGGGTCCGAAGGCCCTTGTGTTTTTTGTTATTTATTTATTTAAAATTTGTATCAATTCAAACTTACTTTTATAAATAGAAATTAAAAAATGCTAAATATTTGTATTATAATAACACATTATAACAATGCTATCAGCACGTACATACTCGTAAGTATATCTTTCAAAACCCCTGTCGAAGTTGTATCTACATTTGAATTAATTAATTAATTAATTATTTAAAGTGATTTACCTATTAAAAAAGGGATTTGTTCAGTAGAGATGGTATTGGATATGTTACCCATTAATGTGAGTACCAATAAGGCATCTTTATAACACACTGACAGGACAATAACATTGCAATGACTAAAGATTGTTATGACATTTACAGTAAAGCACACTTCAGAAGCGTCGACAATGCCACAGGAATATAACATAAGAATGAACAATATCAATCCAGCTTTGTATATTGATTGCAAAATGTGTAATATATTACAACGTTTCTTTTATTAAAAAAATACAATACATTATCGCGATTACTAAATTATCCATAGAAAACTTTTTTTTTTTAATTTCAAGTTCTTAAATACGCACTCATCTTTAAGAGTTTGAAATTCAGTCTATAATAACAAAAATATTTTTTTTAATGAATAAAATGCTAAATTTATGATTTTTACAACAAAAACAATCTCCAACTAAATGAAATATCAATTTTGTATAATTGATACTTATTATCGTTTAATTAAATCAATTAAATTATTTAAATCCAACCATACATTTCGAGTATGATAATAATGAATATTGATTATATTTCAATGTGAAACATTTATAATCACGAGGCAGAAGAACAATTCTGTGGGTTTTAAATATTTTGTAAAGTTTTTTTTAAATACGTCTAAAAATATAACAAGCTAAACCGTGGGGAAGCTGAATCATGGGTAACGCTTAACAATCTTTTTATAATATTATAAACTTATTTATTATAACATTAATTTTCATATATTACATAAACTTCAATTACTAGAAATATTTCGATATATGTGTATACACAAGGGTCAATGATTTGTTATCAGATTTTATTCAAACTACTCAAACTATTATGGAAATGAAGTTACTTGAACGTTACATGGATGGAACGTTACGAAATGGATTGTCCAGGAGATAATGTAGAAGGAAACAAAGTTACCGCCTTTGTTATTGTGTATTTCGGTGCTAAGCGACACTGATATTGGTCGGATATAATACAATTAGTTTAATAGGATTTCATTTGTTACATGTAATGTGCTATAAATATACTTTTGGTTTATTATATTATCTTGAAATAATTTTATTAAATAAATTAATTTATAACCTAACTAATTACAATCTATGGTTTCTATATTTTTAATAATAATCATGTGTTATTTGTTTTTTGTAAATTTTTAATAATAATAAGAAGAATAATCTAGGATCCACCGTCCATTTCTACAATTTACTACTAAGCTATTTGTCCGGGAAAATTTCCTTTCCCTTGAAATAAAAAATTTACTTTATTTGATAGACTTAACTTAATCCTTTACATTGCTACATCTCGTGCAAAAGAAGATGAGATGCAGAACTCTGTTAGTAAATAAACAAATATGTCATTTACCACGAAAGGTTTTTCAGTTGCGGGTTTTTACTAGGCCACATTATGTACTTATGAGATTTTTCATCAGTGTATTGTGTTCATAGCTTCATTTTAAGTATATTATTTTATTTACTTAATATTGTGTTGCATACTTACCATACCTTACTTCTAGTAATGCTCCCGTTTGTTTCACCAAAGTTTCTCATTACATCCAACTCGTGATTGGCCCGAGACGGCACCACTTCATTCTTTATCAACAGCCTCGATACCTTTCGTTGTACAAATTTAAGAATTTACATCCTTTAAATATATTATTAAAAATAACAGTTCTATTATGCTCTCATCTTCATATAGGTTTAATGGATCGGAACTTTAAACGTAGTTATAATTAAATAGTCCCATTTTTAAACTAATAAGGCATCTTCTTTGAAGTGGTTAAGGAAGTACCATGTACAGAGAGTGTGATCATTGGAAGCTTCAAAACCTCCCTTAATTTGCGTATGTCGCAGTATCGTCCATTCTATTGCACCACTTACCACCATCAGTTTGTCTTCTCGTTTGTCACCCGATCCCATAAAAAAGAACAAGGCGTGATTCAATACAAAATGTACAAGGGTTAGAAACTTTTAGAAGGTTTTTATACTTACTTACTCCCTTAGAAACTCTGTGCAAATAGAATACATAGTAAATAGATTAAAGGGAAGGTAATATCATAAAATAAGAAACATGACATTTAACATATCTCAATAAGTAAAAAAAAACTTTCATTTAGAAATTAAAATTAAAAAAAAAAAAAAAACTAAAAATATCCGGAAATATTGTGTGGTTGTTGTTTTTAAAATACTCAAGAATCCTACCCCAATAAATTTGGTACTCAACACCGAAGTTACTACACTGAAAAGTATCTAAATGTCGAATATCAACTTAATTTAACTTTACTTATACTCTATACTTTAAAAATAATATACAATAAATAATTCAATAAGGCAGGGCTGAAAGCTGCGATCGCTGGGATACTATGCCTATGTTACATGTTTACAAAAAGTTTTGATTAAGGTGAGCTAAGCTTAAGCGTAGCGGTTTAAGGGTAGCTTAAGTTAATCATATCAAAATTATAAATGATAAATATAGGCTAAAATTAAAAAATTGCATATCAAAATTTATGGAAATAAACAAATACAAATTATTAATATAACTTTGCCATACACCTTTTTAATTACACTCTCGCCCGAAGAATAAGTTGTTGCAGCAAAGTTTATGAATATCCGACACTGCAGTTGCAATTACTCGTCTCAACTTCGTCTCTGTTGGAATTAAATTGATTTGTTTTTATTAAAACTTATTTAACCATTATTACATTTTAAAATATTTGCATTGTTAGTTAATAGTATGCTTTTGTGTTTGGTTTTGTTTTGAATATTTATTATTTTCCTTTATCCTTATAAATGTTATTGGTAGTTGGCACTGAATTAATGTTGATTTTTTATAAGACTTTTTTCATAAGTTCCTAAATTACGTTTTAAACATTACTTTATACTGTTTATAATATATATAGTATGAAAATTAATAAATAATTTCCTATAAATAGATGGTATGAAATACAGTTATATTACACCTAAGTCTGTTTTTACACGGTAGATTGGTTCCAGAAAATATGGTAAAAAAGAACCGTGTAATAAAAGACATTGATCGTATGCAAAAATAGGTGATTGGTTCCTAATCTCTAAAACCTATTAAAATTAGTGAAAAACAAGGTCTTTTTAAGAACAAGTATTTATGTTTATTTAATTAAATCACATATATAATGTTTAATTTTTTAAGCATAGTTATTAAAGATAAAAAAGATCATTCACAAAATATTAACAACACATTTCAATTTTTCTGATCAGTAAGTAAATTTGCTTGTATGCACAAATAAGAAATTCCCCTAAATTTGTCATATGAACATACTTTGACAAAAATTTAATTTGACAAAAAAAATTAAGCTCAAAAAAATTTAAATCGTGTTAATGGAATAAAATCGTGTAAAAAAAAATAAAAATATTTTATTTTCAAACCGTGTTATATCAAAACCGTGTAAAAAAGACCGTGTAAAAACAGACTTAGGTGTATTTCTATAGTGAATGTTTAATATCTAGCCACTGATTTATTACGTGACCCTGAAAAGTTGTATCCAGAATAAATATTTCTTAAACTTTAAAAATATTTCTGTCCAGTTCGGGTACTATCGTGATGTTTGTTATTTTCCTATGTAATGTGTTATTTATTATTAATCAAATATTTCTTATAACCTTATTTATTACAAAATTGTTAAATTGGTATTTATTACATATGTTCTCACGAACCGTGGAAACGCTGATTACACGCAGGTGCATAGAGTATCACATTATAATCCAAGAATATAATATCTGATACCTTTGTTTCTGTATTCTTTTAATTATAATTATAATTTATTAAATTCATTCTTGATTCCAACTTTGAGCCAAGCACACGTCGTTTGTATATTAAACATAATTATTAAATTTGTAGTTCATATATTTGTAATTATATTGAGATTCCATGAAACTAATGAAACACATTGTAATTGTATTATATTAGTCAATAAAACTTAGGATACGTATTATTCAAAAAAGCGGTCTGTTCTTTAACTACAATGTAACTAAATACAGTGGATTTGTATAATCTTATGGGTATTATTTAGATATAATAAAAGTCTCTGCGATGATCATACCAACTAGATGATAACAGATGATATAAAATAAGCAAATTAGGCATTTGAATAGAAAATCTCGAGACTCGATTTGGCAGTTCGCCCGCACGATCAACAAGTTGTCAAGACTTACACAATTTATAGTATGATGATGCTGTACTGTTACAGTCTGTAAATGGTGAACTTAATTCTAAGAGATTTTGTTAAATCACAAATAGTTTTATTTAATATTATAATTTTCTAATAAAGAGGAAACACAAGAAAAGCAAAGTTATGTAATAAAATATATTTTTTACCATTCCAGATGGTATTTATGTATATCATTAACTTAACATAATTGAATATAATATTGAAATCTATTAATAACTATTAATCTATAATACTTGCAGTGTGGACTTAACCTAAGAAAGCCTCCTAAAACTTTTACATATCATATATGCTTTGTAACTATGTTAAGCAAAAAAACTTTCCTACGAAACTTTTAAAACTGAGCTTATGGCTCTTAAAACTTTGCAAGTCACGCTTAATTTCACATAATATGTATCAGATTCTTGAAGTTCCTTCTAAGCGTGTGAAGGTCAATTGGGAGAATAAAGTGTGTAATATAATACAAAGCGAAATATAAAGTATGTTAGATCAGGAAGTCGATTTACCCGTAGCTATTGATCCGACAATGTTAGATCGGCGACCTGAGGCTTAAGGATCATAATATGGAATAAAGAATCGTATATCTTTTTAACAATATGTTTTCATAAACCAGTGCTTTTATGAATGACGTTATTTTAGGTAACTTATGGTTTGCTTCGGCAATTACAGATCGGCCCAACATGTCAATTCAATCAAAACTTTTCTGCTAGAAGACTAATTTCAGTAAATACACTTTCCTTTGCCACATCATTTTACACGCACTCTATAAATTTTTCCTTCGGTGGTCTTCTTGTCAATTTTACGTTCATATTAAGGAAGGGAAGACTAACATAGGACACTGAAACTAACTTCAGCGTTCCACTTCGAAACGTGTTCTAATTTTTTGCTATTATAATGCATTCTTATGTTTTTTTTGCTATTTTACTTTTTTTTTCTCTTTACCTTCTAGGCTAGCTAGCGCGAAAAATATATATAAACTGTTACGTATATTCATCTTAGTGACTATTTCTTTAATTCAAATCTAGCAATCAAATTCACTGACAAAGACAAAACGTCATCTTAATAATCATTGTCATCGTCATATTTATTTTATTTATTTATTTATTTATATCTTATCCACTTTGAATCATTATCAGTGATCACTTATGTACGTCAAAAAGGAAGTGTCAGGAGGGCTAAATAAAAAAGTAATAAGAAATTAATAAGACATTGCATATTTATTATGTTGTCAACATAAATTTCGTGTAGATTCCTTGGAGTCAGGATTTTTTTACAGAATTTAAACTTAAATAAAATTTAAGATATTAATAAGTATTATTTTTGTTCTTCAACCGTGGTGTGTAATATGTTATGCTTCTGCATAAATGCTACATCTCGAACTGCAATATCATTCATAACTTGCATATAAGCTATTTCTTTTATAACTTTTGTCATTATCTCCAGTTTCAAAACCGTTCTTGGGAAACGTAGGCATCGTATCGGTAACACTTGTTTATGCTGCCATCACGTTGTGAATATGCTTTGCTTTCCTCCGTAACAAAAGAATTACCTATGCTATAACCAAATTGGACATTAGTGTAAAAGGTAAAGAACACAACTATTGCTCAGTTTATCTATAGTGTCTTTAATTCAGTTCTTATGTGTATGCAGTGAACTAGATGCTTATAATTTGTGTTCATTTACCTACATTATTTACTGTATTATTGATTGCGTCCGTGTCAGCAATAAATTAGTTAATATCAGAGATAATTCTGAATATGTAAAATTTGTATGTTGTTGTCGTCAAGTAAAAAAAAGGAGGCGATAATGAGTACGATATGTAATTTGGACTGGGTATTTAGAATTAAGTCCTGGAAACTTTTTAATAAACCAGATAACTCACGTTAAAAGCATGACGACCCCCCGGAGAGCATGTATGAAGAGGTTGATGTCTGTGACCGAGGCGAAAGAGGTGTGCAGGGACCGTAGCGTTTGGCGCTCCGTCGTCTCTGGCTACCCCACAAGGGATATGGCGTGAAGCTAGAAAAAAAAAGATAACTCAATGACAGACGATACTTCTGTCGATAGGACCTCTGCGATTGTTGCTGCATCTGCTCTTAATACCCGGTTGTGTGTACGTTTACACAGACGAGATGTGGAGGAAAAAATATAAAATTTAGCAAAAAAAAAAAAAACAGCTGCGATTTCAATTATTATACGACTCAATCAATCAATTACGTGTCTAGCATTTTTTTTTTCATATGTTTATAATACCCCTCGGGATTGGATATTATACTTTTAAAATCACCGTTCAGTGTCCCCAAGTAATTTATCATGACATGATTTACTAAATCTCTACTTGTATATTCTAAGTGCAAAACATTTCGGAAAATTAATTATTATCATAGTAAATTTATAAAATATAACTCTAGTTATGTTTCTGCAATGCACGATTAATGATGGTATACTGAAAAATATTGATAATAATTGTTAAAAAAGAGATTTATCATTTTAACACTTTCCTAATAACCTTATACAATTGTAAAATGATGTCGGACGCCTGCATATATGAAATGTTGTAAATGCGATCCCATCCTTAAGAATAAGAGGAATAGAGAGGGAAAAGGATTTTAATTGTCCAAAAGTATACATGTCGATATTCGGTGAAAGAGTACCTATACATCCCTGGTTGCGTCAAACTTTTTATGAGTTAAGCAATAAGCCTGTACAAAAAATATTCATATGCAAGAAATAACAAACATACATTCCAATTATATTAATCAGAATAAATATTATTATAAACAAAATATGATAATATATGATAAAAACTTACATTATACCTAAGTAAAGTTACTAAACTAAAGTCATAAAGTCGGTGCACTAATCTAATTTGCATTTCATGCTTATATTTAAAACAAAGTGAATATTTATTTTGGACCTCATTACAATTCAGAAGTTAAAAACGAATTTCGGTAAATTTATGTTCCTGCTTTCTGAATAATATTATTATTTAAATTCAAACTACCTATTGTTTAACGAAGCGTCGTATCATCCTGCATTTTATTTTTTACTAAAATATGTTTAAAATATATTAAATGAAAATTTATACAGCCAGTGCTTTACAAACCTGTTATTGTGGGTTTCAATAAGTTATACAAACTACTTATTTATTAATTTGTTATTGTATCATTATTCAAAAGCGTAGTAAGTATGTAATAATTCCTAGAAACATCAGTACAGAATCATTCGATTTATTGAATTGGACTTAATATTTATTTTCAAACAATCTAGGCTCTATTTTTTAAGAAGCTTGATGTAATTGAGAAAAATTGTCTATACTTTCTTCTTAATCATTTAGAATAAGATTACATCACCACTTTAATATGTGGAACGAATTGGAGTCAATTCTGGGGCACATGCTTGTAGCAACAATGGAGAAATGTCATCCGGCCCACCCAAAATATGAACGTTCAAGGAAAATAAAAACTTTCGGATGGTTTTTATGATGCAACTATTTTCAATATTGAGATCTGACACCGCGGGATAATAGGCAGTACCTTCCTTTTGTCGTCCAAAGTCGAGTTTGAGGCAAAAAGAGTGCCCAAGAGATCGGCTTTCTCTTTTGCCTTATGGGCCAGAGAGCCATTCCCAGTGGCGGTAGGGACGGAAAACGTTTCCCAGTGTGACTTTTGAAAGCACCAAGAACTTGGGCGTGCCAGGCAGGTTCCTTGCCAGCTGATCCCTAATTTTGACGATATGCTTAAAACTGCTGTTTGAAGAATCTGAAGGTACAGTTAAATTTCCTCTTCAGAACTCTAGAGTTCGGATCCTTAGTCACTAAAGCATTAGCCCAAGCACCTGCGGTCCTGACAATTGCATCATATCAAGGCCGCGATCTACCACAGAGTTTGATACAAATAATTCCATCCTTCTGTATCACATTAGCTACAGCTGCATCACAGTCATTCAGTTCATTGGAAAGGAAACCGGTTCTCATGGGTATGATGCAAAAAAAACTGCATACTGTCCCAATTCGCTGACTTGTAGCGTAGTGGACAAGTGTGCTTCTTAACGAACTGCGTTAGACCATTTGCCATAGCAATGTTAAACACATCTTTCTGGGTAGTTGGTGGCACGTGACCAATCGGTATTTTGTGCATTACCACTATGAGAACTGTACTTTACCCAAACCAGATACTCCCCATGCGTGCTAACTCAATAAAAGCTGCAATCAAATGACTATAGCTTCGCTCTACTCAGTTTTCATACACAAATCAGAAAAATAATAACATTTCTTAAGAGGCTATAACTTTGAACGGACTATGACGTTTTGTTCTGTTAAGATTTCCGCTGTCTTTATATTGGTTATATAGCTTAAATGTTTCTTAAAGTTAATTCATATGTTTTTATAACAAGAAGTTGTGATATATTACTCGTATATTAAAAAGTAAGTATTATTATTACTTAATATTTAAAGACAAAAAAACTACCTTTTATTTTGACGAGATTAAACGGTTGCTTCTTTTAATTTCTTGTAGAATAGCTTTCGTAATTTATCAACATTCCACAATTTCAACCCTTGTCGTCGTTAATCCTTTGAAAATACAATTAATATAATTTATGATAGAAATAAAACTCTTAAAGCTGTTTTGCTTTTTAAATTGCTTACGTTATAATTGATTTATGATAGTCCTTATTTAGCTTTAAAGTAAATATGCAAATCAAGGAATAGAATAAAGTGTCTAGGAAAATCAAATGGTATTTGGATTAAATGTTAGATATAGTCGAGAAAGATGAACTTAGCTAACACTCAGTTTAAAAATGAACTAGTGCTTAGTAAAATATAAACAACATTTCAGTTGAATTCGTTACTAAGTGTTTTTTCGTGAATATTTTTCGTGTGGATGGTAACATCTTCGACAATCATATCGACGTCATTGAAACGGGCTTACCATTAATTGATAGTTTTAAATTAATAGTATTAGTTCAAAGTTTTTTAAAACCATAGCGTCCTACAAAATGAATAATATATAATAACTTACAAAATATAGTGAAATAATCAACAACTTTTTGCAAGCTAAAATTTTCCTAAGTAGCACTCAAGGTAAGTCCTTTGTTTCCACAGGAAGATAAATTGAGAGACGGAATTTTTTTTTGGTATGAATGTCAATCTTTTTGGGTTTTTTTATAGCAGTTGTGCAAATATGGAGGACATTGCATTATTATAAATTACTATAACACAAATTTAGAATAGGGATTTAAATAAAATCAAAAAAACTTTTTTTGACCACCGTACAAATATCTAACGAAAATACAAAATGTGCATTCTTCGATTCGATTATAAAATTTGAGTGTTATATGTAACAATGATCAATTTGAATTGATTGATAAATATACAAGTTTTATTTTAAGTTTTCGTTTCCGTTCCGATAAAGATTAAAGTATAAGAGATAGCTCAATTCTCGGAGCAACAGGACGGTCTTTCAGTGGTTGCAGGTATGACTCGTGACTGTGTTGATAATTATTTTCATTCTTTATTTCATTTAAATTAAAATAACGTAAACATGACTAAAAATGTTGATAAACAGTTTCAAAGCTATAAAGAAGTAAATTTGTATATTGTATTATATTACGTTATAAATAGAAAACCTTATTTATTGGATAATATTGTTATTTCTATTTCAAATTTCAATTATATCTTGAAATATGTTATTCTTATTGTATTAAATAGATACAACAAGATTTATCATAATGAGAATGTCATATTAATTATCTGCTCTATGCTATTCGAAACCGGAAGTTCCTAAATAATTTAATTTTTTTATTTTTGAATGGGGATTTTTATATAACTATTAAGATACTTTCTTCTTTTTACTCTCCATACTTTAAATAAAACGACAGATTTTTAGTTATTTTTTAAATTAAATTCTTAAAACATACCGTCATAAGATAGCGTTATACTCCGTTGGTTCCTATTTATTTTAAAAATATCGAATGTGTTTAAAAACTTCGACATATTTGTTCACAATTTTCAAGATTACCTTCAAAAATTGAACTTGTTGTTTCACAGAGAAAGTTGAAATAATATATATAAAATATAAAATTTCAACAGCTAAACGAAAGCCTCTATATTATATATTATTAATAAAATAAAAGGTGCTCAGAAACGTACAAATTATATAAAACCCATACATTCAATTACAAAGTTAATCAACTATTATTTTATTTTATTAAAGGTGCAGTGAAATTCATCTTAAATTTAAATTAATGTTTTCTTTTTATACTTAGACAAAATATCACTCCATATATAATATTACCTAAATACGCAAATTGTACTTCCATTTACTTTGGGAATGTTAGAACCAATTCCATTAAATACAACATAAAGTTGAACACATTATTTGGTAGTTTTATGTTTTATGTTATAAAAAAGTTTATATTTGCACATTAATTTCTGTTAATTGTATCGTCAATTCAATAACAATATTTGGTACAAATAACTTGAATTAAGTTTTCAGTTCCTAGATAATCAAACTCTCTATTTTATATTACATTATAATCATAACATTTAAAGGGAGATACTAACAAGCTCACGGTAGGTATTCAAAATATATATTAGGTAACCTACTTAAATATATATGTAAATATCAAAACATATTACCATATATAGTGAAGGTAAAATATAATAGAAATTTGAACATCTAAATCTATTTATTAAAGATAAATATGGTACTTACGAGTGTGTCTTTGATTTTTTTTATTGATCAAGTAACCGCAGTTCCACAAAATCTCAACCCGTGGGATGACAATTAAATGTACCTTCGAGTCTCTTTTTCCTGGAAATAGTGTTAACATTATAGTGACATTAAGTTCCAGTAATAAAAAGTTTAATTAAAGACATATATTATTTTTATACGTTATAAAACCATATTGGAATTATAATAATGAAACAATTTACTGGAAGTCGATAAGCTTATGAAATTTATTATTATAATAATGTTAATAGGTAGGTCGGTTCAATCTACGCAGCTCAACTTCTGACAAACGAATTTGAAAACTCAATTTACATCTAAAATTATAAAGAAGTTGAACAGAGGAACAGAGTTAATTCTATTCATATAAGTATTTACCGTCTAAAATTTTGACGTGAAACTGTCTGAATAACATAAAAAATGTTACGAATACCTGAATTTAGTTCTAAAGTTATTAGTTACTTTTAGTTTTCATGCGATCGTCTGTCGATTCATGTTATTGGACCGTTCCCGGATTATAAACTTAAGACTTAATTATCATATAAGTAATTCTGTATTCATAATAGTTTATTAAGATATTACAATATAAGAATAAATTAGTTGGGACAGTAATAGCCGTGAAATAAGAAATATTTATTTGACAAATAAATTTTAATAATGATAATTTTATAGTGATCGCTTTTACCGTAGATAGAGGCATTATAATTATTAATATATTTTGCGAGGGATTAATGGATTGTAATTTTTTAAACATTCAAAATGTTAATTATGATTATAATTTAAAAAAAAAACATATTTTTTAACTAAGAATTCTAAAAGACATCACAATACAATTGTTTGCTATGAAATAAAAATATATCAATTAATTAATTAATTCGGTTATAAGGTTCAAGTAATATTTCACTGGTTTGTCAGAAGACAATTATCCAACGGTTACTTGGCGGCTTGTCAAAGCTTTATAACAAAAAATTATCTTTGAACGTTGTTTGAAAGTTCCTCCTGCTCGTATTCAATCATTTTAATCAAATGTATTTTTTTAGCTTTAAGCTTATAATAAATCGGTATAATATTATTCTACGCTGTTCTGATCTGTTGTAACATTTTAGATTATACATCCGATTAGCCAATATTTGATTGTAAATAATATTTTTTTAATTTATTATTTTAAATGAAAATTAATTATCTTATACCAGTTTTCGTAATTTTTTTATTTATTTAATAATAAAACTCAGACCACCAGTTTTAAATAAATCAAAACTATTTTGTTTCCAAGTAAAAAGTAAGCTTCCATTGTAGTAATGACCACATTATTAGGTAAAATACTGTCTAAGGCGTAGAAGTGAAATATGTATTATATTTGGTGTTTCAGGTGCGTTTTGGTATTAGGTGATTGTCTCGACTCAAGAGAGACAGTTATGACACTGTGATTCACAGCGTTACAATATTATATACTCAGTATTTCGTGTCCCTTTGTTTTCTTAGAAAGGACTTTATTGTATTGATTAGATGTTCCTTATATTAAGGTTTAATATTCAACAATAATATACAATATATATACTTAGTCTTGCCATAAATATTGTTATAATGAAAAACATTCCTTTTTTGTACCATGTGTTAGTTTAATACATTAAGAGATTGCATTTTCTATTATAAATACAAGTAAATAAAATCATTAATAATAAAAGTCGGGACTGAATTCAGTTCAATCCAATAACTTTAAGAATATTGGTACATGATACATGGTACATTACGTGATCGAAGTGATAAGAAAAATATATGTAGAATTATATTCGTAATATTCAAAAAGTAAAGAATATTTTTTATTGCATATCATGTTTATCCTATTAAGTAATTTACGAGTATAAATACACCTACCTATTGCATAGCACAAGTAACTCAATTGTATTCAAGCTGAGCAAAAGGAATGAACAGACCTCGATTTGTTTTTATTACTTTGACAAGGCAAGGCTTTTAAATATATTTATTGTACAACATACATACTTAGTTTGGCCAAAAATATTGGTACAAAAAAAAACAATTTCTATTTATTGTACGTAACATTTATTATTGTTACAGTGTATTAGTTTAATACATTAATATAAAACCTTTAACAATATATAAAGCTAATTCGAAATGGTGTTGTTGGCTGTTGGCTGTAATACAATCTTTTAAACGTTGATGTACTGCAATTAATAAAAGATAAATAAATATTTTAGTAAAGTAAATACATTTATGTCTCCGAATGTATTATATTCAGTTTATCAAAGAACAAATATATAAATCACTCTCATATGAACATTTAACTTTGTAGTTTAATGTTTATTTTAAAATGTGACTTTTGGTATGACTGTGATGATGTAAATAACATTACAACCTCATTTATGTCTAAATGAGATCATTTTACGTAATTTATATAAATAATAAATAAAATATAACATTTCAGTTTATTTAAGATGATTAGGAAATTGTAATTCTGATTCAGCGATGAAGTGTTTGTTGATCTTTAATGCATTAAAAATATAATTACATTGATATTATTTATATAATTCATATATTGTTTTAGGATAACATTTACGACGAAGTTGTTGTTAAAATTTTAAACTTTTTGTTCGGGGCTTTGTACACACACAAATTTAACAAAAGAGGAATTAATATTCCATTGTACCGTAACACCCGTTCCATGAATAATTATATTTATGATGTTATTGAAATCATAATTTATGATATTGAAGATACACAAAATATTCATCCACTTATTAGTAGTTATAATTTATTTATAATACGAGTATATCCTTCTGACTCTACTAGCTTCTATACAAACTCCTTCATTTTTATTATCAATTTTAATTATTTACCCGTCAATCTTTAATTAATATAATCATAAATATATATAATCCAATCCAAAGTCAGTGACTTTCATCGAATACTATAAATATATATAATCCAATCCAAAGCCAGTGACTTTCATCGAATACTATATATAATATATATATAATATATATACAAAAGTTAATGTCTACTAAAATAATAGAATCTATTTAAAAAAGGTTGTTGACCTTCTCTCAACAATGAACCCTAAAGTTCGGCAAGTCAATACGATAATCATTTATATCCCAGACTCACCTTTACATACCATGGTGTGTAAGGGATTAATTGGTACAATATAGTATTTTATTTACAAATATAATAACCATTTGAAGCTATTTTTATGTAGCAACTTTTTGTATATTTAATGGAACATTCTTTATATAATTTAAGATATTTAAGATTTGTCTCAAAAACTAGGTGGTTTTATTAGGGAATGGAAAATTGTTTTACAAATACATCATTAATGAAGTTTGGGATTTAAATTAACATATTCTTTAATTTTGCAGAGATAAGGACTGATATCTCAAGATTGTAAATTAGAGGATGAATTCTTCATGTGTCAATTTAAGTGTAATATTAAAATTTATAACTTATTGAACAAAATTATCTATTGTATATGAAACTATAAAAATACAAAATCTTTTGTAACCATGTTTATATCGATATGCATATATTATAATATCCATAATGAAAGGTATTAAAGTCTGCTTTCAAAAACCATGTATTAATTGTTTTTAAACGAGTAAAATCCAATATGGCTGCCAAATCCAAGTGACTAGTGTTGACTTTTAAAAAAGCAACATTATGGATTTTCAAGTTCACTGATTTGAATGATTTCGATCTTTGAAAAAAATATACTCAGTCAACTTGTTCCACATCTGAATAAAAATAATCTTTTCCCTACAAAATAATTTGGTTTCACTCCTGGTTGCTCAACAACAGATCCTGGTGTTGAGTTATTACTGAATATTTTCGAAACATGGGAGGAATCACAAGTTGCGCTTTTCATTTCCTTTTATTTAGCGAAGATACTTGATTATGAAAGGTATGAAAATCTAATTAGAAAATTATATTACTATATAATTAGAAATAAGGCCTTTGATTTGATTACTTCATATCGCAGTAAATGTATTCAAAAGTAATGTGATCAATAACAGTATGTATTTACACTTTAAGATGAAATCATAAAATTTATTTCCATTCCGATATTCGAGCACTATTCGAGAATTTCGTAAGCTTTTAACATACATAGCTGTTAAAAGTTCTTAATTCCAAACTTTTAAAATTTATGAGGTAACTTTGGAAATGAGTTTCAGATTATGTTTGAAATGCTGATCGCATTTAATGTAATGATGTTTTTTTATATGTAGTGGTTATTTGACAAATAAAATCTATCAATCAAATAAATAAAAATTAAGTGTATATTTGTAATTATAAATTAAAAGCTTAACACATAATACATATATATGGTACTTACATAAAAAGTTAGTATTCTCAATTTTTACCTGTCTGTCTGTTCCGGGATTTTTAAGACTTTTTATATTTATTACACATAATAAATACAATAATAAACCGAGAATACTTTTTAATTATGCTAGAGAATTTAATTTTAATGTATGTGTATTTAATGGACACTAGCTCACTCGATCCCATTTTGTTTTTGATTTCCGTCTTGCTCTTAAATCGTAGATAAAGACTACATTATGAAATATGAATTTTAAAATTTTGACTATTTGTGTGTGCGTTAATAGTTGACTGTTATTACTCAAGAATCTTTTATGTGTACTTATTGATAAAATAATAAAAAATAAATGGCAAATATACATTTGTAGTTATCATTAAGCCATATTATGTTTTCGTTTAGCCATACTATTGTACTTAAAAATCATAATATATTAAAGTTAATTGTGTCAATGTCGAATTAACATGATTTAGTCTATTTGATTACCAAAATAAGCACCAACTTTTAGAGAGATTAGGTTTTATAAAAATATCTAGTGTTATTAATACCAAATCATATTTTTTTGTATAAATAATGTTTAAAATATAAACGTGAAATGTTGTAAGCAGTAACATATTTAATGATTATTTCCTTTCTTAGATTATTTTTAATGGCATTTAATGAGTGACATGTTTTAACATGACATCCCTAAATCCACTAAGACAGTCTCCGTCACAACAGCAGGTTATAAATACTTATTACGGTATCACATATTAATCCAACACTCACACGTCTATATTTTTTTACAGCAAATGTTCCAATGTAGTGTTTAATGTAAAGTAAATTTTATATATTTTTTTGCATGTTTAGTTTATTTACACCGAGCATATGAAGGTGGTACGAGTTATCGTTGTATGAATAAAGAAAGTTGCTTTTGTGTTTATGTAAATGTTGTTCAATCTTATAATATCTTAAATATGCGAGTACTAAACCACACAGAATGAATAAATGTTCTAGATGTTTAAAACAAATGTTTTACGAACAGAACAAGTTATACTAGTGATATGCTAAGTTACGATTATATTTGTCATGGTCGAGTGCGAAAGCGTTTTCATTACGTTCCACTAAGACATGAAGGGTGATAGTGAATAGCATTGGTAGGTGAGGGTAGTCTTTATATAGAGATAATAACTTTGTACAGGGAACCAACGTGTGCAGAAATGTCAATAAATTAATCATTGCTAGAGTACCCTATCGTCAAATAGCTTTTAATATTTTGAAGAATTCGATGTTGTATAGTTCCATTAAATTATATTATACCAATACGTCCTAGTCGAAGTTAATGTACGTTGTACTAAATCAATATGTTTTTGACAAAGAATCTGTCTATTTAATTACACACCATTGAAATGAAATATTTCTTTTTTAGTTTAAAATATTATATGTATAATCAAATGTTAATACATTTTAAAGCTGTTTTTTGTTTTAAGTGTAGGATGTTTAAAAACCTTATTCCTCTTCTGTCTTATTATTATAATGTAAACTTATTTTTAAGGCCTTTTAAAAGTTGTGACCAAAAGAAAGTTTGAATAAGCTTTGCTTGTAATTTTCTTCAGAAAACGAAAAAACTTATGCTTTAAGTCTTTGTCCCAACAGATTTTCAATACCATGTAAAAATAGTATAAAAATAACCTTGTAATAAAATGTTTCAATTACATTCACATTATAATCGGAGTTGTAATTCGAGTGTCCGGTGTAGGAATGTTTGGCAACAATTTTACTATCAATTATGTTTATGTGACTTCATGTTCGTGGATCTCTAGAGTACCGTTCTGATCTCGAAATTATATATATATATATATATATATATTTAAAGTTATTATAATTAAGGCTTCCTCCTACTGCCCTATATTTTGTTAACGATATAATTCAGTTTGATTGATTTGTGCCATAGGTCGTTAATTCACTTATAACGTTATTTATTAATTCTTTATTATATATTACCCTACAAACTGTTATTACTTATATCATTTAACTTAATATAAAATATTTTATATAAAACAATATTTTGATAAAGCTCCTTGTGGTAGTTTTTCTGATGTTTGCAGTCTCCCAGAGAAATCTCATTAATGTTTATTTTTCAATAACAAAACATAAAAAAAACAAAATAGATATATATATATATATATATATATATATATATATACCAACCCAACCAGAAGATAAATTTAATTATATGTACATATATAATAACATATATATATAATATGATGACCGTTTTTAATAATTTTAAGCCTTAATTATTTGTACGCGAAACATTCTTTTTGAAAACATTTCTATTACTAATAAATACGTATATTTTTATTATAAGTATTATTAATTCTATAACTGAGATGGTAGTACCTCTGTTATCTTACTTATAAAATATTTATCTATATAAAGACACCTCTATATGTATAGTTATTATTAGGTAGCAACTATAGGCTCGACAAGAAATTGTTCAGTGACATTTTAAACGTGCTCAGTGCTTATTAATTCTTCAAGACTAGACATAGCTAAAAACGTATCTATACTTATTTTTATATTCATTTTTCAATGTTGATATTTTTTTTGCTCTACGCCCCGTGTAAAACATTATTATTGAATATTGATTTTGTTTCTTTAACTTTAAATACTTAGAAAATAACCTCTCCTATACTAATTTAAATATTACACGTCAGAAAACTTAATGTTCATTTTATAAAATAAACCTATATTCCCAAATTAAGCTTTCTACACTCAGACTCATATAAACGATAATAAATATTTTAAGTCATACTATTATATATTAAAACTACCATCTATCATCATCATGTACTACGAGTAAATCATTATGCACAGGAACTTGGTTGAAGCCATTTATTTCATTCCTTGATAATCTAATAGCTTGTCAGGTCAAGTAACTTCATTTGCATAAAGGAGAGACCAACACTCAGTTACGTAATAAATATTATTAGTTGTTAGAACAATTATATAGATAATACTGTGAAAACATCTCAGGACAATTTGAATTGGTGGTAAGAAAAGGTTAAAATATAAATGTTGATAGTTTGTCTATTCACTTCACTCTTTAAAAAACTTCGTTTCTAAAAACTATTTCGAGAATACATTAAATTGACAAATAACAGTAAAAAATAAAAAAACCGTGTTTATTACGAAGAAAAAAATAAAAAATAAGCGGGGTTTTAAAAGTGATCATGTTTTTAATATCAACTAAGGAAGAATTATATTTCACTTCTAAAGATATATATATTATTATTATTATTATTATAATTTATTAAAAATACATTATATTATTACGGTATACAGTAGATAGTTTTATGTCCGTGCCTATATTTATACCAAGCTCCGTAGTTCCGATCGATGTCAGATCGCATCCTTGGTTTTATGAGCTTGTTAAAGTAGCCAGTTGCAAATAGCAGTTGTATCGTCCCCGAGCGGAAAATATTTTTTGTATAAAGTAGTTACAAGTCATACTTGGTGTTTAAAAGTTTTTAGAATCTTAGGTTAAGTTCTAAAATACTAATAATGCAGTTTAACGTATTACTTATTGCTGATTTTATCTTTTACATATGTAAATAGTAGAACATTAAATATATATATATATTATCTCTCTTGTATCATCCCTAATACCTGTAAAATAAAATGAAATAAATGTAGACATACAGAATCTACACTAAATCAGCTTAATATAATTGTAATTTAACCAAAATCTCTTATAGGTAATTAGGCTAACCATTTACAGCGCGGTACATACAGTTCAACATCATCATAATATAAATTGTGTAAGTCTTAACAACTTGTTGAACGTGCGGGCGAACTGCCAAGTCTTGTCTTTTATATTCAATTGTCTAATTTGCTTATTTCACACTGTTACAATCTACTTTATCTGCGCTTTACAGAGACCTTAATAATCATTTATTAGATAAAATGTATACAAATCCATTCTATTTAGTTTAATTGTAATTACAGTACAAAACATTTTTGTTTGCGGAAAAAGTATACACATTTTTAATGACTTAAATACACTTACAGCATGTTTTCTTCTTCAGAGTTTTATACATTTTACAATACTTTAATATAACGGATGACAAATAATTTAATTTTAATAACTTGATTCAATTGGTTTAACTACTTACATTGTGTTTTATATATATTTTTAGGTATGCGTATAATTTTATTGACAAAATAATAATATTTAATTTAATATTTAAGCATTACGATAATAACTGCACTGACTGTAAATATTATTACAGTTTACAACGATGTTTCTTTCTTTTCAGAACACAGATTTGGATACAGATTTACATAAAATTTTCGATCGCCGCCGACAATAAGTTGCTTTAATTATTATATCTTTAAATTAAAAAAAGTACAAATACAAAAATATAATTTCGATATCACAACGATATGCTAGAGATTCATGGTTATACATGCAGTCACTTAAACACAATTGGTAGAAAAATTGTTTCAATTATAATATATCTGAAACATTGTTTTAGGGTTATTTTTATAAAATTTATACATGGTATTTTAAAATCAGTTGGGACAAAGAGATTTAATTAAATGCATAGGTTTTTTCTGTTGGTCACTTTTAAAAAGACTTAAAAATAGGCTTACATTAGAATTATAAGACAGAAGAGGAATAAGGTTTTTATATATCGTACATTACATACAAAAACAGCTTTTAAATTTAATCAAATTTGATTGTATATATAATCTACTCGTATTAAACTAAAAAAGAAATATTTATTTCAAAGGAGTGTAATTAAATAGATACACTCTTTGTCAAGAATATATGGATTTAGTACAACATACAATTCAAATGAAATCACATAATTTGTATATTTTTATTTGAAACTTCGTAATTTATTCAATTTGACCTTTAACTTATATTACGACCCCAATTCACTAAATAGACTAGTTAAGATTATGGAACATACATAAAACTTATACTTTGTAGATTTAATATCACAAAAAAATCGATTAACGGACGCTGTTTGCGACCATTTCTAAAACATTAAGTTATATATGTATATTAATATATATTCGGAATCAGCTACTTTTTTGGTTTGCTAAATTTCAATTTCATACATTTTGCTTTTCTGTACTATATACTGTAATGTCGATTCAACCAGATAACTATAAGTCGATAAAACATGTGAAACTCTTTCTGTTACAACTATTTACAACTCTTTTTGGTTTTATGTTTTGTTTCAATCCTATCTCTAACCTTTAAAAATTTAAGGATTTTTAAGTTACAGATTTTATTTGGGAATAACAGGGAATATAATGTTAAACAGGATTTTGTAATGCTTCGATCATCTTCCAACCGCATAAAACTGATTTAACAAAAAGTCTTTTAAAAATCTTATTCGCAAGTACTTCCTAGAATCTTCCTAATACATATTTCATTCAGATATATATGCTATTAATTATATATAAGTATATTTAATTAGATGTAATATGTGTTTATAATATGTATATATATTTTATATATATATAATTTTTTAATTATTATTATTATTATATACCCTTGCGGGGTAGCCAGAGACGACGGAGCGCCAAACGCTACGGTCCCTGCATACCTCTTTCGCCTCGACCACAGACATTAACCTTTTTATACATGCCCTTACTTAATGCTAGTTTTATTTTGAATTTTGAATTTTGCTTTTGTTACGCCTACGCCAAATTCTCACCATCCACGAAGGTTAGCTGTTAGAGAATGCCAACAGACGAACAAGGCGAACTTAATCGCCTTTTGTAATTTATAATAAAGGGTAAATAAATAAATAATTCAATACAAATATAAAGTTATTTTTGCAATTATAAGTTTTAGCTGTTTATTTAATATACAGTTTATATGGTTATTTGATGAAATAAGAATTGTAGGCGACGCATTAAATTTAGCAGTTTTTATTCCATTTATTAAAATGCGTAAAAAGTAAATAAAAGGTGTCGCCTACAAAAAGTATGTTGGAAATAATTACCTTCCGATATAGAAGATTACTGTTCTGGAATTTAAAAGAGGGCACCTTCATCTATCCGGTGTACTCGCATTTAGGGCAAATGAGTGTTTCCAATTTCATAAGAGTATGCTAGAAGTCTAGAGTCTGGTATCTTAAATCTTTTAATTGGAAGCTTAACATTCTATATTTCATTATATCTGTCTTATATTAATCAACGCTTTAATGGTATCTGAGTTAATAATATTGTAATATTAAATAAATAAATAAATTGATGAAATTATTTTGTTATATTGGAACTATAAGATTCAACGACAAAATTAATAAAAAATAAATAAAAAAAAATAAAAAAAATAAAGTACATGTAATATCAATATAATACAATAACAAATGAATTTTAACAATAAAGCCGTATGGCTTCTTGGATTTTTGATTTTTGAAAAATCTTTTTACTGGAGCGTCACCGGAAGAGCGAAAACGATGTTACTCTTACCAACTCCTTGGAAACCCTGTTTTTAGCTACTTTTAGACCTTGGTTAGATAATAGTAAAATATTAACATTTATTATTTGAATATGACATTTTAAATTCCTAGATTAAGCCAAGTAGTGAAAGAAAGAGGAATCTTTATTAATATTGTCACGTTACTGTATTATTTTGTAATAAACAAAAATAAAAGAAATAATGTAACATAATTTTGTTTAATTTTGTTTAAACATTAATAAAAGCGGCTTGTAAATTGAGCAAAAAGTTTTTCTTACCTGTTGAAGGATACTGACACGGCCCGGTCAGTATAATCCGAATCACTTTCAAACTACATAATTTCGACAACGCGTGACAGATCACGTTCCACTTTTTACCTGATCGATTTCACCTCTTTGGTTGGCTAAAATATTCGTACAAAATGAAATGATTTATGGTCCTATTAATTTTAGAATGGAATGAATTTTTTTTTTCAGTATGAAAACTCACTGTTATACACATATAATATATTACCATATATTATATATAAAATAAGAAACATTTATCTCAAAGAAACTTACAACATTTGTTGTAATTTCTATCATTCTTTATTCAGTCTCTTATAATGTTACAAGTTACATCGTAAGAGGTTTTAAGTCATTTTATTAAATGCTTCTATTTATTGTCGTTCCTAATAGTAAGAAGTTTAGTTTAAAATAATCTTAAAGAAGATTCTTTTAAACTAAGCTTTTTACTGTGTAGGGTTGGCAAGTTTTTAATTTACTTACGTATAAATTAGAAACTTGACTTCGTAAAACAATAGATTTGGGCTTCATAAGTTATCATCAGTAAGTTTTCACTAACACACATATTATATACTACATGTTAAAATGTTGTTAACTGTAAGTAATGGTTGCACCTATTTTTTAGATTATGTGAAACTAAATGACCTCAGTAGACATACACAATAATATGTGATTATTATCCAACATTTAATAGCTACTTTATCACCCAGCTTGTTCTCTCAATTAGTTTTAGTAGATTATTGTTGTGGTTCTGTAAATAATTATTTTTGCAAGGATTTTGTAGTTTTTTATAAAAAGCTTATCTGTGTCACATTCTTTATATCAATAACCTACCGAAATAATTAAGGAAACTGTCCTTTGTTTCTGTTTTGATTAAGTTTTCGCTTAATATATTTTAATAAAGGTTAAAAATTCAGTTAGGCGGGGCAGGAAGCGTTGTGAATTTTGTGTCGCGCTATCTTCACAATTCTTATGTAATAGAATGAGTGACACTTTTTAATCGTAATTGATTAAGGCTTCCTTGGTATTGTTCTTCCTTGAATAAAGATATCTAAAATTACATAGCTGTCACTAATGTATCCCATATTTTTAGTTAGTTTGGCTATTATTATCGTTAATGTTAAGTATCTATTAAAATAAAGTATAAAAGATTGTGGTAAGCTGTCACAGTAAGGAAGATCTAAACTTGGTGCAAGCAAGGGTTAAAAACCAGCAGGATCTAAAAGTTGAGATAGCCCGCACTACCAACCCCCTGATAATTATCAGGAGTGTGCTGGCCTACCACACGGACGCCGAAATGGTGGAGCACATTATAGCTCAAAATAAACATATAATAGGAGCTCTGAAGTCGGATCCCAAGCTTAGAGTACGTTACAGGAAAAGGGCACGAAATCCTTTAGAATGCCATCCGGTGATAGAATTATCCCCTGAGACCCACAAAGCTCTAATAGAAGTGGGACATGTTTTTATAGGTCTGCAACGAAGACCGGTCGCAGACCAATCCCCTCTTTTGCAGTGCATCAAATGTCTAGGTTTTGGACATACCAAGACGCTCTGCCAAGAGAAGGAACATCTTTGCAGTCACTGTGGAGGACCTCACACATGGGATAAATGTAAAAACAGAGTGGAGGGTAAATCACCTACCTGTATAAACTGTATCGAGAGCAACAGGGGCGATGGTGAACACAACCACAATGCTTTCAAAGCCGAGTGTAAAGAAAGACTCAAATGGGACGCCATAGCCAGATCCAGAATCACCTACTGCCTTAAGGTGCTCTCGGCCAGAAAAAGGGACCGAATAACATAAAAATAATACAAGCAAATCTCCAGAGATCGAAACTTGCAACGGCTGAACTCCATCTAGCGGCCAAGGAGAAAAACATCTCAATAGCCTTAGTGCAAGAGCCTTACGTGGGAAGCACCGAGGTACTCATGCAATATCCAGGCACTCAAGTTATCCAGTGCACCCTTGGCCGTATCAAACCAGTGAAAGCAGCAATTATAGTCTTCGGCGACCGCTGGGAAGTCATACATGACCCTCAGCTTGTAACCGAAACGGAAGCAGCTGTTTTGTTAAGAGGTGACGGCATACAGTTGGGTTTAATCTCAATATATCTGGAAGGAGATAAAGACATCATGTCATACCTCGACAGGGTCAAGACAACATATAAAAAGCTCACAGACAACACAAGAGATATAATCATCGCTGGGGATATCAATCTTCTGTTCGCTTTTTGAAACGCTACTTACAGATAAAAACATCAACCCTGACAATATCGAAAGGCTGGAAAATCCGACCGCGCTAGAAAAGACCGGCAACACCTACATGGAAACCATCCACGAGGCTTGTGAAAGCAGCATTCCCAAGCTCGGTGTGAAAATAAAAGAGTCATTGCCACCTTGGTGGTCCAAGACCCTCGACGAACAATGGAAGAAAGTGCTCCGACACAAAAGAAGGATAAGGAACGCAGCTCCCTCCAGGAAAGAGTACGTTATAGATGAGTACCTGAAAGTTAAAGAGGAGTACAAGAACGAAGCAGATAAAGCCCAAATAGAGAGCTGGAGAGAATTTTGTACCAATCAGGAGAGGGAAAGGATGTGGGATAAGATCTACAGGGTTATCAGGAAGACAAATGGCCGTCAAGAAGACACACTCTTAAGAGAGCTCAATACGGGCCACACTCTTACCCCACAGGGCTCAGCAGACCTTTTGGCTCAGACTTTCTATCCAGAAGACTCCGAGACCACTGATCACCCGTGTCATCGGCATACTCGGAGTAGGGCTTCAAGCTTTGATCCAGAAGATCTCCCGGAGGATGACTCTCCTTTCACCCTCACGGAACTGGAAACGGTGCTTCAAACACTGAATCCAAAGAAGGCACCTGGCCCGGACGGACTGACCGCAGACATCTGCACAGCAGCTATCCGCAGTGGAAAGGATACTTTCCTAGCAATAGCTAACAAGTGTTTGTCCCTCAATCACTTTCCTAAATCATGGAAGGTAGCCCACGTGGTCATTATAAGAAAACCAGGAAAGGAAGATTATACACATCCCAAGTTTTACAGACCGATCGGCCTTCTCTCCGTGCTAGGTAAGATCATAGAGAAACTCCTGGTAGGTCGCCTCCAATGGCACATACTCCCAAAACTAAGCGACAAGCAATATGGCTTTATACCTCAGCGCAGTACGGAAGACGCTCTCACCGACCTTGTCGACCACCTTAAAGTACAAATGAGTGAGAAAAAATCAGTGTTGGTGGTCTCCTTAGATATCGAGGGTGCGTTTGACAACGCCTGGTGGCCGGCACTTAAACAACAACTTGTCAAAAAGAAGTGCCCAAAGAACCTCTTCAAATTAGTTGGTAACTATTTAAACGACTGCAAGATAATGGTCAACTACGCGAGACAAACGAGCGAAAAGAAAACTACCAAGGGATGCGTTCAGGGATCAATCGGTGGACCAACCTTCTGGAACGTGATAATTGACTCGCTATTACACCAACTAACAGAAGAAGGAGTGTACTGCCAAGCTTTTGCTGACGACGTGATACTCGTCTTTTCGAATAAGCAAATCGACATATTAGAACTTGAAGGTAATAAGACTCTGGAACACGTAATGCTATGGGGGAACCAAAATAAGCTCAGTTTCGCACCGCACAAGACCAACGCGATGCTCCTCACTAAGAAACTTAAGTACACTCCCCCGATCCTACATATGGCAGGAACAAAATTGAAACTAGTCACCGAGGTAAAACTCCTAGGGGTAATAATAGATAGGCAACTGACTTTCAAATCACACGTTGCGGCACATTGTCGGAAAGCTATGGGCATTTATAAGCAACTGGCGCGTACGGCAAAGGTCACTTGGGGGCTTAACTCGGAGATAATAAGAACCATCTACATTGCGGTTATTGAGCCCATAATAACATACGGCTCCAGCGCATGGTCCCATGCTACAGACCTGAACATGGTGCAGCATCAATTATCCATGCTCCAAAGGGGATTCGCGCAAAAAATATGTAGATCTTACCGCACGGTCTCATGTACCTCAGCACTCATCTTATCCGGACTGCTACCATTGGATATCAAAATCCAAGAGCAGGCTAACCTTCATAGAACCAAAAGGGGTAAATTAACAGCCTATCTCCCTCCCAATATGCGTCTCGAAACAGACACGAGCTTTAAAGAGTTCCGACACCCATCCCTGTCGGAAGCCATAGACTACGACCTTCTAGAAGACAGTAGCTTGGAGCTACAAGACTCCCGCCACATTTCCGGCCCTCAAATCTACACGGACGGCAGCAAGACAGAAGGGAAAGTAGGAGCAGCCTTCACCTGGTGGGAGAAAGGAAAAGAGAAGAAATGTTCAGTCTTTAGTCTGCATCCCTCCTGTACGGTGTTTCAGCTGTACGCCCTATACAGGGATACCCAAGAGATCAAAAACAACAATGATCCTCAAGCCACTGTATTGAGTGACTCAAGATCGTCACTCGATTTGTTAAGGAACCCTAAAACAACAAATCCCTTAGCAAGGGCGATACAGCAGAACATCAAGGACATTAGGACCCAAGGACGAGAGGTTAAACTGACATGGCTTCGAGCACAAATAGGTACGGTTGGCAACGAAAGAGCTGAAGAACTCGCCAAAAGCGCTACGCTAATTACAATACAAACTACTGGACGCTAATTACCCAGAGTCCCCTTACACAAATGCATGTAAGATGCTCGATCACCTGAGCACACTAGGAGCTGAAAATATTAACACTAGTCCAAAAACAATAAGCGTTGACGCTATGCGAGTTGGCTATGACAAAGGAACTGTAGCAAATCTCATAGGATCTATAAATGCTTCAAGGTACCACGACGTGATTGTATATGAAGACCGCGGAGAAGACCTAACGTTCCTTAAAATAAGAAAAACACCAAATAGGACTACGAACCCCGAAAACACCTGGGGCGAACCAAGCAACCAGATCCTACAAAGCAGCGCCGCACGCCTTCAAGAGAAAATTGCCATCGAAATTCCATCCAACAAAATAACACAGGACAAATCAAAAACTAAGAAAGGATTTAATAAGATGATTACAATGCTTAAACCGAAGCAAAAATATCATAAAAAGAACAGAACTAGAGCCGACATGGGACAAACAAGTGCACCCGATTTACCATCCTCCAGTGGTGCCAACGAACATATGCGAAACGCGTTTCTTGAGTACACAGCATCTATAAGGAAACAATCAAAACTAACCTTGCGATCTGTGAAAAGATCAGGCGGACCTTCGAACTTGAAAACGAAGGTCTTCTTAAAGTATTACTCAAGGAAGAAAAAGCTGCCATTTTCAACAACACTACATCTGAATATGTACGGGGTAAAACACCTAAAATTCCCCACATGGCGGCTCACAGCGTTAAAAATGGATTCGTTAAAATAGCTGAAACCCCCAAAGGAGTAACTGGACCGCCCAAGTATTTAACACCCGCTGAAGACTCAATACTTGTAGTAGCCCGCTGCACAGAGGTCTCGCTGGAAGATAACATCCTCCAAATGGCTACAGCCGTAGAGGATTCAGCAAGACCCTGGGAAGACTGGGAAGCACCAATTTTCCACTGGGTCAACGGCGTTCCTGGATGTGGAAAATCGACTTGGGTAGTAAACAACTTCGTATTTGAAAGTGACTTGATAGCAACAACGACGACTGAGGCAGCATTAGAGCTCAGGAATAAACTCGCCCTCAGTTGTCCAAAGGACGGGAAGACCAAAGTCCGAACGATCGCTTCAATATTAATAAATGGCGTCAAAGAAAAGCCTGAACGACTTATCGTTGACGAGGCCTTGATGAACCATTTCGGAGCGATCGTTATGGCGGCCCGACTAACAGAGGCCAAAGCAGTCACACTAATCGGAGACACAAACCAGATTCCTTATATAGACCGGCTAAATCTGTTCCATATGAAATATAATAGCCCACACCTCGTGACGTCTATCAGTCAAGAGCTCTTAAGAACCTACCGATGTCCCCTGGACGTAAGCTATGCTCTAAACGAGGTATACAACGGCATATACTCAGCCCATTCATTGACTCGCTCTCTGAGAACAGTCAGGTTTACGGGTGCTACCATCGAAGCTGACTTTCCTAATACCCTGTACCTGGTCCACACACAGACTGAAAAAGCGGACCTTACAAACCTAGGGTACGGAAAAGGGGAAAACTCGCGCATCCTCACCATCAATGAAGCTCAGGGATTAACATACGAGTCGGTAATAATCATCCAAACGAAATCCAAACCAAAATCGTACCTGACAAGTGTCCCACACGCAGTGGTGGCTTTATCTAGACACACAAGAAGTTCTACGTACTACACGGATATCGACGAAGACGCCACTGTGAGATTCATTAGGCGGGCCGGCGATACCTCCGATAGAACTCTTGTAGAGTACAACCTCAAGATGGCAATTTCTCACCGTGACTCCGAGGCTATGAAAAAGCTAGTGAACTTAATAAACTAGCTTACTACTACTACTATTTACTTTATTTATTATTATTATCAATTTCTAATAGCTATCTTGTTATTTTTGGGTCAAGCGGTGCCTTGAAAAATTTGGTATAAAAATAATATAGATTACAATGCTACCTGGAGATGTAGCTTCATAATAATGACAAGTGGTCATCATCACCACTCTGTTTTGGACATGTTGTACTAAACTTAACAAAACATTCTCGCTATATAATTATATTATTGACCTGTTGACCTTACTACCTGACTGCAAAGTTCCCAGAAACTATAGGGTAAAATGACTTCACGACGTTTTTATTTTAAATGATGATATGTATTCTAATAACTTAGTAATAGCAGTGTAGTATAGTGGAGACTATCAGTTCACTGTGTTACAGACTAAACTGCTAACGTAGCAGTTTACTATACTATATGGGTAAATAAAATATTTTATTTGGATTTTCTTCTGCTTTGCACACATTTAAAAAATAATAATAATAAATTGCATTTTATTATTTACATATTTGACGCATAGTTATAACTTAACTTACAAGATAACAAAGCAAACGATATTGTTCGTCACATTTCTTTAATGATATCCTCATACAAAAAACCATCCACATTTCCGATTAATATAATATTATCAATCATCTTAATTATACGTTTTATTCAAACTTATAATACAATATAGTATAAATTTACCCTTTTTTAACATCCGGGCAACTTTTGCAAATGTTGTTTTCAAGATACGCAAAAAGACTATCCTAATTTGGTACTCTTATCTAAATCGTATCTAAATGTCTAATGGCAACTTGAAGATTTATTTTTAAATAATAGAGAATAAAAAATTCAACAAGGCCGTGCTGAAAGCTGTAATCTTTGGGATAGTATGCTATATTACATGTTTATTAATAATTTTGATTAAGTGTGGATAAGCTAAAGCATAGCGGCTTAGGTCTACTCTAATCACATCATAAAAACAAAAATTATAAATTCATTCTACAAGTAATAAATTGCATATCTTAAATATAAAGGACTGAAATAAACAAATGCAAATTATTAATATAACTTTGCCATATTCATTTATAATTACACTCTCGCCAGAAGACTAAGTTGTTGCAGCAAAGTTTATGAATATCCGACACTGCAGTTGCAATTACTCGTCTCAACTTCATCTCTCTTGGAATTATAATGATTTTTTTATTACTTAATTAAAAAGTAACTTCAATATTATTCGCATTATTAATTAATAGTATGCTTTTTATGTTTGGTTTTGTTTTAAATATTTATTCTTTTGATTTATCCTCATAAGTTTTATTGGTAATTGGCATTGATGTGATATTGTTTTGTTGTCGGATCTTTAAACATAACTTCCTAAATTACGTTTTCATACTATTCGAGATATATCTCAACACATATACATTATTCTAACAGTATAAACATTTATTAAATATACCTTAAAAATTTCCTTCAAATAGATTGTATGAAATACAGTTAAATTATTTCTATGTTTATTGTTTGATGTCTGGGCATTGATTTATTATGTGGCAACATACATTCCGATGCACAGCCATTACCCACAACACTATAGACGTTACATTTGTCATAATCAAAAAGAATATTAGATGATTTAATAACACAAACCATAAATGCAATATTTTTATTTCTTTAATCTATTTATATGAGATGTAAGACAATGCAAACATTAGAAAAATCTAAACAGGGAAGCAAGTGATAACGGCACAGGATATCTCGGAGAGAATACTTGTTTAATAAATAAAGATTTGTTAAAAGACCAAAAATCTACTTACTTCTTTACGGGGAAATGAAATTAAGAGAGGATAAAATGTTGTAAAATGTAATTTGTAACATAATAAAAATACATTTTAGTAAATCCTTGGACTAAATAGTTGCAAAAAAGAATAAATGTTATGTTGCTATATTGTTTGTACGCCTAGGTATCGTAAACTCATAGACAGTGAGACAAGACGACAGTGGATTTAATACCAATAATAATTTAGAAATATATGAGAAGTAACAAATGTACTTAATTTTATTATATGTATCTATAGGTGTTTGTTTGTGAAAAAATATATCAATTTTTATATTTACACGTGTATATTGATTGTCTTTAATATACGAGTATTATTAGTTCAGTGAAAGAAGGAAGGCTATAATATATAATTACGCTTTTACTAATTTTAAGATACTCTCATATTTATAAGGGATTTATGCATCCATATTCTTAAAAATTCAAAATATTAATAATTATAATAATGTCCCACTTTAAATTAAGAATGCTAATACACCTTAGAATTGATTACGATGAAACAAAAATATTCCAGATTATTAATTAATTTAACAGGTTTGGCTGAAAAGAATTATCCCACGGTTACTTATCGGCTTCTCCTGGCTTTATAACAAAAAGTAATCTTTAAACTTTGTTTGATTGTTCCTCCTGCCCGGATAATTTTTTTTTAATCCAAATTTACTTTTTCTGGTTTGAGTTTATAATCAATCCGTATCATAATATTGTATAATGTTCTGATCTTACACATCATTTTTTATTCTAGATCTGATTAGCCGATACTTGAATAACAAAAGTAACTTAAATATTTAATTGTACTTTAATATTACAAATTAATAATGTTTAACTTATACAATTTTTTTATTTAGTTGTAAATCTCCAACTACTTTTGTGGACACTATTTTGTGTCCAAGTAAAATGTAGTAAAGATCATATGGTCTTATACCATATTAATATTAATATGTAAAATACTGTCTAAGGCTTAGAAGTGAAATATGTATTATATTTGGTGGTTCAGGTGCGTTTTGGTATTAGGTGATTGTCCCGACTCAAGAGACAGTTATGACACTGTGATTTAGAATGTTACAACGTTATATACTAGATATATTATGTTCCTTTGTTTGCTTAGAAACTACTGTATTAGGGGATTGGATATTCCTTGTAACTAAGATATAATAATCAATACATTTCAATAAGTTTACCATTAATAAACATGTTTATAGACAATTAATTTCGGTGGTGCTCTTTTCGACATTATTTTATATTACTAAGGAAGTTCAAAATACAGGTTTAGTTAAACATTCAGTTCATCAGATCTATAAAAATATGAATAGTACAAGATTTATTTAAATTTAAATTATTAATGTATTTTAATTATTAATTCCTCTTAAAAAGGTATTAGTATTTTTAAGGGGGAAAAAATATACACAACAAACGTACAAAAGTTGGACTGAATGCTAATGAATTTGCCAACAGCGAATCGAAAACGTGCAAAGTATTACCTGTGAAGATGGACTGCATAAAAGAGCCTAGCTCATTTAACAGCAGCTCGTATTGATCTGTCTCGACTGGGGAAGGAGAATCCTCTCAGGAAGATCGACATGTAGTAACCCAATTCATTTGCTAATGTTCCGTCGGTGAGTGAGAGATTTCGGAAATCCAACCCCCCTCCCCCGCCAAACATGAAAGCAACACCTCTAATAATATACCCCAGGAGGAAACTGGCTTTGACTAAACCAGAGAACCCCGAGCACATCGAGGGAATGTTTCTCTGATTTTGCTCGGGATGCCCGTAGTATCTGGGGTGGACAAAGTACAGCGTTTTGTGTTTACTGAGGGCAAACGACGAGTCAACGCAGCGGTACCCCGCTTCACTCTAAATGTGGACTTTTGTTATGTTATGTGGATGACAGTACTGGGGATGCGGTATATTTCGGGCGTGCAGGGTTCTCTCGGGAAAACCGAATATGGAGTACTCTTTTCGTCTCTGGTCCGTATTCCAAAGTCAATCTCCTCTACCTTTTGACCGCGCACAAAGGAGAGCAGTTCAGATTGTTGGGGACCAGGTGCTCTGTGACCGGCTGGACTCTCTGGCATTGCGTAGAGACGTGATCTCTTTGTGCGTCTTCGATCGCATCTAAAAAGGGAAGTGTTTCAAAGAGCTATTTGATCTGATGCCCGCCGCCAAATTTTATTACGGTTGCGTGGCGATCCTCTGCTGTGCCGACCTTTCAAAGACCTTTCTTCCACATACCCCTCAAAATGTGGAACGAACTTCCTTCGGCGGTATTTCTGGATGGATACCACATGGGTGCCTTCAAGAAAGGCGTGCTCTCCCACCTATATGGCCGGAAATGCTCTTGCAATGCCCTGGATATTACAAGAGCTTATGGGCGGCGGTGGAAACCTGTTATCCGTGGCCAGCACGCTCGTTTGCTCTAACATAAAAAAAGGATATAAACAATATACCTTTCAGTATATAAATGATATCGATAATGCATATATACATAAAAGTCAACAAATGCTTACCTGCATTCATACATATAAAACTGAACAAATTCAAATAAATATATTATTTCTATAACATTAATAAAAACTAAATAAACGTATTTACAATATAGTTATGTATGCACCTTCTCCCTCAGTCTTACATTAAGTGCAGGAACAGCAAAATGCTGCCTTAGAATTCAATTCAGTATTTTATTATTTTGGATAAATTGCCCACATGTAGTTGATTTTTTAGTATCTAACAGTTTTAATTCAAGTTTAAAAGACTTTACGCCGAACCCTAGACTATATTGAAACTTCATATTAATCAAGGACAGTTGTTATTCATAAATATTTTGTGAATGTGTGATCATAATATTAAATTAAGTTAAATCAAAATGGGCCATAACTTAACCTTTTTTAAAAACCTTCAGGATTTTAAATTACATTCTTGTTCAATCAAGTTTACGGTACTCTTATCATCACATGACTGTCTCAAGCCAATCGTCATACGAGTTAAGCTGTAGGCTTAGACAAAGAAATAGTCATATACAACGAATAAAAAATACATTTCCGTTATTAATCATCTGTTTAAATATAAACGTATGTGATATTAAATAGTTTTTAATTAATTAGTATAAATATTAGTAATTATAATTTTGCTGAGTTTATTGTGTGGTTCTTCTTAGACCAGGGCGCGTTTGGAATCCTCATAGCTTTATTTTCAGGTGGAGAGCGTCTTTACAGAAGGGTTTATTTCGATAAGTATAGTATCAAAATAGGTCCTCCTGTCACTCCCATTGACGTACACAAATGATCGACGGCATTGATTCAAAGTGGACAAGCTACAAATAAATATAATAAATAAAAATAACATTAAACCATGTAAAAGTACCTAAGTGAAATTACTAATCAAGAGTCGGTGCACAAATCTAATTTGCATTTCATGCTCGTTCTTAACACAAAGTGAATAATTACTTTAGACCTTATTACAATTCAGAAGTTAAAGTAAATTTCGGTAAATTATGATGTTCCTGCTTTCAGAATAATATTATTTTTAAAATCCAAACTACCTACTGTTGTATGAAGCGTTGTCTATAAAATACATTTAAAATTTATCGATTTAATAATTCAAAAAGCCCTGCCAATTATATTTATTTATATATATACTATCGTATCATTATTCATAAGCTTAGTATGTAATAATTTGTACAAAATTCTAACTGTACCATACGAATTATTAAATCGGATTGAAGTTTTGTTCTCAAATAATCAGGATCAATATTTTAAAAACTTTGATGTAAATGACTGAAATATCTAAACGGCTATCACATTATAAAATCGATAAGGCGTTTTAGATCTATAAGTACTTTTGTCTTACCGACAAAATCATTAATTAATTATAAAGAATAGTGTTTACAATCTACATTACTAACTGCTAATGTTAGTTTATATTAAAAAAATAATAACAATAAAGAATTGTTATTTTAAAGCAAAAATGGAACATTTTAATAATAAATAGTCAAGAAAAGGACGGAGACAGACAAAAGTTATAAGTTTCATCAAGAACTCATTTAAGAACAGTTTTTATACACAAATGAGAAAAATAATAACATTTATAACTTTATTAAAATATAAGTTAAAGATATATTATATAACGATGCAGATGTTGTAACTATTCATGAAGATAAATAATAATAAATATCATTAGGCATTAAATAACTAAAGATGAGTTTTTTTTGGTTTTAGATACCGTTTAGAGTCTGCGTTGTCTTTATATTAGTTACATATTTTCAATATTTTTATAGTTATGTTTTTATTAGACAAGGAATATTTAATACAATTGTCAAATCTTTATAGTATATTATATTAAAACGTAAGTATTATTATTTCTCAATGTTTAAAGATTAAAAGGTTGTTTCTTTTAATTTTTTGTAGAATAGCTTTTGTAATTTATCAACATTCCTAACGACTGCCACAATTCTAACCCTTGTCGTCGTAAACCCTTTGGAAATATAATTAATATAATTTATGATAGAAATAAAACTCTTACAGCCTTACAAACTTTTTTTTATTTTAAATGGTTTATGACAGTCCTTATTTAGCTTCAAAATTAAATATGTTGTAATAAAGAAAGCATCGCCTAATTTAAAGTCAATAAAATATAATGTTATGATTTATTTCTCCAAACTCAAAAACTTATTATTACCATATTTACAATTAAGTTCACTGAAAACTAAAATATAGAGATAATACATATTTTGGGGTCTATCTGTAAAAAAAATCTTGAAAATGCAAAAACAATGACTTTAAAAATTAACTAATGCCTTAATAAAATATAAAGTTAATTATTTAAATCTCATTTATTCTCAAGTTTTTTTTAATTAAAATATCTTATATGGAGTATTTCTTTTGTGAATGGCAACATTTTCAATAATCATACGAGTATGTCATAAAGGCGGGCGTATTATTAGTTCATAGTTTTAAGTTGTTAGTTGTATTCTATTAGTTGATTATTTCTTAAACCCTAGCGTCATATAATATAGTGATATGATAATAATTTCCTAAGACGCTAAATGCAAGAAAAAAAATAAACAACTATTTTCAAGCAAATAATTTCCTAAGTAGCACTCAAGGTTTGTTTCCTTTCCTTTGTTTCCGCGGAAAGATAAATTGAGAGGCAGAGATTTTTTGCAACTATAAATATCAATCTCTTTAAGTATTTTTTTATGACACTGAGTAATTTTTAAGGACATTGCATGATTATAAACTTATATATATACTATAGATACACATTATTCATAATTAATGAAAATGTAAAATACAAAAAATAAAAAAAAAACAATAAGGGAATTAACAAGAAAAAAATAACTTTTTTCGATTTGGACTCGGGAATAAATGTTTAAAGAGAGGTATATGTTAAATGTAACAATGATATTTGAATACGTAACAAATAACTAAATGGTCACAAACAGATTTTTCAATTTCCTTTACAATATCTACCGCTGTTTAACCATAGTTTAATAACTGCGACAATCCATATCTTGTTGTGGTTAACCTCCGCTAAATGTTTTAAGAGTTTACAGTAGTATAATTTGTGATCGTTATTATTTAATCGACAATCTGAGTTGTTGAATCTCAACCAAATTCTAGTAATAACAAGTTTAATTAAGGTTATGTATTATTTATTTATACAATAAAACCATCTTGCAATTATTATAATACTAGCTATTATTTCTCAAATGATTTACTTTGTTATGTGTAAAATTTATTAATATAATAATGTTAATAGGTGGCGCAGGTTGAAACTCAATTTCCGGCAAAAATTATAAAGAAAATGTAAGCGAGCTACGAACGGAGAGAATCCTATTTATACCAATATTTATCGTCAAAAACTTTGACGTTAAAACTGTCTGAATAGCATATAAAATGTTTCGAACATCTAAATGTCTAATTTAGTTCAAAAGATATTAGTTGCTTTTAGTTTTCGTGCCATCGTCTGTCGGTACATGTTATGGGACTGTGCCCGCATGATAAACTTAAGACTTAATTACCATATGAGTAATTCTTTTATAATAATACTTTATTAAGTTATTCAATATAATAATAAATGAAATCTGATAACAATAAACGTGAAATAAGAAATATTTATCGAATTGATACATATTCATACTAATATGTAGAAGTTTAGTGTCATTGATATTATTTTTATTCGTAGATAGAAGCATTGTAATGGCCAATAATTTATTACACAAACAAGAAAGTCAAAATCGAAATCAAAGTTTTTATTTCCTGTAGGTATACGTTGCACTTATTACGTAAAGTCAGGCTCTAGTTGCAGAGATATCCAAAGGTTATCCTTGGACCTGGGGGTCGTGGAGACGAACCTTCAAGAAAATTCAGGAATACCCTTTTAAGTTACCATTATTATTTTTTTCAATTGATTATTAGTTAATATTTAGGAGGTAGCTATTCCAACTACATCAATATCATTTAAATTATATTAATATTATCTTTTCTTTTATACTTACTTATAACTCTTTCACTAATGATAATTAATAAATGTTATGTATAAAAGTTTCCGTTTATATATAATAAAAAAAGTTTAGTGTATATAGTATTATTATTTCATTTACATTATTTGAATAGGATTCAACCAACGATCATTTAAATAGAATAATCAATGCTGAAAAGGCTCTCTTTTAAGTACACGATGCAAGCAATTAAGTATTATTCATAATGCTAAATATATATATATATATATATATATATTTAAAGAAAATAACATAACATATGTTTAAAACCCACATGACGTTATAAAAAATAGGCCCAACATGAGGAAATTGAAAAAATATTTCATATTAAATTCTTTCTCAGGAATATTGTTTTCGAGGTATTGAAGAATTGATTCGTCAAAATGAAATTCTGTGTTCGAGTTTTGCTTAAAATGGATGGATTTGAATATTTTTTTCTCTTAATATTATATTCTGAATATAAAAGGTTAAGTAAATATAAAAAAGTATTAAGACAACACTTGGGATATCCTCTTTCTGGAGAAATCCCTTCATTATAGACAGATAGATATTTTTTAAAAACTGTACCTTTGTGTTTGGATCAAGAGAGCCACTCTGACCAAACATAATATTCGTATAACTCCAACAATTTGGGTAACGCAAGATATTCAACAGCTCGGGGTTGACAGATTTTCCATCTTACTGGATTTTATATTCCCATGAATAATAGCCTATTATAGAAATTGTTATTAATTAATACTGATAACGTATATTACAATTTTTACCCGTTAATATTATTTTCCTTTTACCTAAAAAGTTTAAACTACATATATGTTTTTTGGTGTGACAAACTTTCTGGTTTCCAGAGTTGTAGGCTTTTTATCTTATTTCGTAGATAGGATATTTATTTAAACATGCAGTAAAATAGTAAAGAAGCAAAACCTGTAGAGAATATTTTTTTGCTCTTATTATTATCTTATTATTGGTTTATCTGTTTGCCTTATCGTAGTATCGCGTATGTTGGTAAGACTACATGACGTTTTCATTAAATTTTATTGAAATTTATGGTTCTACTACTAGGTCAACCCGGGTCAATTGTTTAGGATGTTGATAAGCTCGGTACAATTATCTCTTTTTAATGGAAAACCACAAAAAATGATTTTTTTTGCTATTATTACGAGTACAATTGATTGAAGTGAAGTGAATTGAAGTGATTGAAGTGATTTTGGCTTATTATATAGTTTAACTTATAAAGTGATGATAGATGGTTTATGACTTGAGTCTGAGGGAAAAGGAGACTTGGAGAGGAAGCAGGCAAAAGAAGTCAGCTGATCAACATAGAGTCATTAATAACAAAGTTTATCTGTTTTTTTATTTGAGATTAACAATCCTTATTACCAATGTACTCCTTAAACTTATCGATAATTTTATAACTCTTAATAAAAAGCGCTTCAAATATATATATTTTTGTAGAATCTTCGATCTAGGAAATTTATGGATCTTTTTCTATTTCGATGGTTTTGTTTATAATATTATACACCTGTAAACCTGTACACATACCTGATTTCCTTGTCTCGGTGACTATAGATCAACTGAGATGGATTTAAATCCAATCAAATTAGTTAATTATTTTTTCGTAAGAAATATCATATTCTACGTATGTACTGATAATGATAATGAGGATGATGATGGTGATGATTACAAATATAGTATACACGCATTAACAAAGATTTAATTTATGAATACATGGGTTTTTATTTAAATATTATGAATAGCATAAGTATCAAGTACCGCGATTTGGTATATACGGTTATGTGCAACTAGTTTATAACAATTATATAACTGATTGAAACCGGAGAGAAAATAGAAACAGCAGCAAGCCTAAAATAGGATAAAATAAGTAAATTATATATTTGAATACCAAATTTCCAGATAAGTCAGTGAAGAAACTGCATTGTAAATATTACGAAACTTAACCCATAAAAGTCACCTAAAACTTAAACACAAAATATTACTTCTGTTTTATGCAAAAAACTTTCCCAGGACCCTTATAAAACTAAGCACATAGCTGTTAAAACTTTCCAAGTCACGTTAAACTTCACACAATATGTATCAAATTCTCGAAGTTATAAGTGTGCTAAGGTTAATTGAGAAGATAAAGTGTGTGTAATATAATATAATACAAAGGGAAATATACAGTATGTAAGAGGAGGAAGTCGATTTAGCTACTTATCCGATGAGGTTACGCTGTTGGCCCGAGGTATTCACTATGGAATAAAGAAACGTTATATAATTTTGCAGACAACATTAATATTTTAAAATAAAATTTACCAGTATGAATCTAAAATTTCATGAAGCTTCGTGAGAGGAATATTTTTTTTAAACAATATTATTATAGTGTTTTCTTTATGTAATTTAATTTTGTATATATTCAATAGTATAAATAAATACTAGTGCAAGGTTTCTTGAGTAAATTACAAACTATATTAATTAACCATCAATTATAAATTATGACCAGATAACAGTTGTTTATTATGCAAATCATAAAAACGCTGTAAATATTTGCTCCTCTAACCCAGGTTATCAGAATAGAATCCGTAATTAATTCTTATTTGTTAGGTTAATTAACACTCTTCAGGCCACTGCGCAGCGATCTGCTTAAAATATTTTGATTATATTTTCAAAAATATATAGATATTTATAAAATTATAGAATGGTGTTGTGATTGATTGTTTAATTATTAATTTAGATTTTTTCGGTATTGTGTGCTGTTTTTTTCTTACATTTTTTTATTCTTTATTTAAGTAGCACTAAATGTAAAATTTGGCATATAATTAATTAATTGATTACAGTTATATTTATAAAAAAAATCTTTTATTCAGAAAATCATTATAATTGTCCCATATTGCTTTACCTACTTTGGATATTAGTGGATTAACATCTTCATACAGCTTAAGATCTTTCAACAGTTCAATCGTTCCCAGGTGATAATGGTGTACTGTAAATAGGCAAATATCTTTTATATCACTTTGTTCTTTCTTCGATATCTTAAATTGATCACAGAATGAGAATATATTAAGCGGATATATCGTTTTTTTCATCCACCGAGCCGTATGTACGCGAGCGGGTGTTCTAAGGGGCAATACTTTTTCAAATGTACCTCCCAAGAATATATTAAATAATTCTATCTAATCATCCCTCAGCTGATACAAACTTAATAGTTATTTTTAAAAGTAACGACCCCATTTAAAATATGTTCACAATTTTCAAATGAAGGTGAAGTTATTTTGCTTAATTTTTTCCTCGTTATTTTTAAAATGTTTAAAAATTACAATTTCAGGTCAAGTGGAATTATCCAATGCCTGAAGTACAAGTATCACTGCTTCTAACTTTATTTCGAGAGAACCAGGACAAGTTCAACTGTAACTTTCTAAGGGGGTATATGATATTATATGTGGTTTTTGTGAGCGTTAGGTTAATAATAATGTGCATCAGGGTTATTAGACGTATTTAGAAAAAATATTAAAAAAAAATAACTTTTTCAAATTAGTAGCAAGCACTACACTTTTTTTAAAAATATATATAAAAATCATATGGGTATATTTTATGTTTAAGAAAATATTATAAGGTGTCACACTGTAATTATTATATGCTTAATACAATATTATAACGTGTCACAATTTAAAATTTCGGGTTCTAAGAATAACTTTAAAAAGGTCTACAAGAGTGTTTGTGTATCTGAGTTTATATTATGAAGTCAATTGATATATCAATAAAATTTGTTACATAATATTTTAACATATCGTATCGGTATATCGAAAACTTCGGTGTGCTGTGTACGGTGGCTAGGTACTAGCAGATTCAAGGAAAATAACGGCTCTGTAGTCACCGCGTAGAGAATATACCTGCTATTTGCAGTAAGCAGCTGAGCAGCTGCTCTAACAGGGCCATCGAACCAAGGACGTGTTCTGCCACCAATTGGAACTATGGAGCTTTTCCTAGAACACTGGCAATAAACACATTACATTAATAACTATCATGTATGTATTTTATCGAAAAATGGTCAATTGCTATTTATATATTTTATTATTTTACGTTTATATTTCTCTTTTATTTCGTACTAAACACGTTTTTTTTGTAACTGTTATTAGTTATTTTTATGTTTTACAAACATATTTTTTAGAAACAATGTTTTCTAAAGCCTGTAAGAAATGAATAACCAAATATTTTACAACATTTATGTTGTGATATTTTCTTCATTTCAAATTCCTAATAAGTTCAAGTTCAAATCCTAAGAAGTTTTCATCATATTATATGGACCAGACAATAATATTCATTACGTAACCGAGTGTCGGTCTATCCTTTATGCAAATAAATTTACATGTCCTAGCACGCAAATAGATTATAAATTAAATAAATTATTTCAACCAAGTTCCTCTGTAAAATAATGTAGGTAGATATAATAAATAATATTAAGACGTAAAAACATTAAGTTCTAGGTGTTCCTTATTATTAGAAATAGTTTCAAAAGTATTTTAATCAAAACACATATTTTATTTTTGTTCTGTTATAAGAAATCAACAATTCAAATCAGCATTAATAAGACTCCTGTGATAGACTGAAAAGAACAGAAAAACAACTACAAGCTTCTCTCTCAAAAAGCTTGTTTTGAAACACATTTCAATGGGTTATTATTATAGGTTATATGTTATATATTAGTATTTTATAATATTAAAAGTATATAACACGTAATATGTTTGCATGTAGTTATTATTTGTTGTGGGTACTTAGTAATAAAAGCTGAAGTTTTTTTAATTATCTCTATTATATTTCAGTATCATTCTTATAAAGTTTGTAATAATTGCTCACCATCCAATAACATTCAATGATAGAGAATGCTACCAATTATTATAGTAGCACTTTTGGTGGAGTAACAATTAAGCATCATTATATAAATGAATGAATGAACGAACGAACTGTGGCACAAAGCAAACAATTAATTTGTTAATAAAATATGGGTTAGTATAAGGCTTTAATTATTATAACTTTAAATTATATAATTTATGTAATTCCGAGATCACAACCTCATTACCTTAGATATTAATGGTTATATGAGAAGTAATATACATAATTAATGGTAAAATTATTGCCAAACATTCCTACAGTGAACACACTCCAATCACAATCTCAATTACAATCTAATTAAAACAATATTTTAAGGTTATTTTAAACAATTTGTACCTAGTATTTAAAAATCTGTTGGGATAAAGAAATTTAAATTAATGCATATTTTTTTGTTTAAAGAAAATTACAGGCGAAGCGTTATCTAACTTTCTGTTTGTCAAAACTTTTAAAGGGACTTAAGAAGAAGCTTTTGTAAGAATTATAAGACAGAAAAGAAAAAGGTTCTTATAAAATTATATCGTAAAATTGAAAGAAAAAAAAAATTGGCATTAAATTTTGTTTGTGTCTGTAATACTTATAAATATTTATTTCAAAGGTGTGTAATTCAATAGATACATTCTTTGAAAAGTATAATATGTATGTATGTATGTAATAGCACTTTCTATGTACATTTAAAATGATATTACATGGTTTGGGTATTTTTATTTTAAGTTATTTACGAGTACGTTAGGTTAGCTAGCCCACATTTTCGCCCACCCTCCCCAGGGAGGGGTGTGACGTGTATCTATAAAAGATCCCAGGTTAAAAAAAGAGTTTTAGAGGTATACCTTGTTTTCAATTTCAATTGACAACTAATTTTAATGTTAGATATTGTTTAGAATATTTATTCTTTTGATTTATTATTCATACTTGCTAATTATTCATTCATTCATTGATATTACTTATATCGTAATGGTAATATTTTTGGTTTATAAAGTTCTTAAAACTATTTTCAAAAAATGTGGTTGGCGCATTCCAAATTAAAAAAATAATTTTTATATTACATCATTAATTAGCATTCTCTGATAACGATAAATAACAATATCAATAAAAATATTCAAATCATTACAATTAAACTAAAATATTAAAAAAATAACAAATATAAATAAATAATAATAAATTTAAATAACACGTGTCATTAACTCATTAGTATGTCAATATTATTCAATATCCTTTGAATATTAGGCATAACTATAATAAAGTTTAAATGTCAACATTTGTTTAATCTTCTTATAAAAAATAATATCCTTTTTAATTTCTTTCATTTTATTTGGTTAGTTGTTATCATTTTTATAGCCATACAATAAGTACGTTTTTTTTACTAAAGCCATCATTTTGTCCCGAGGATAATCTGAATGTTGTTTTTATTGTCGTGACATTGATAGTTTCAAATGCAATTCATTTGTAAATTCTCAAAATGTTTTTAACATTACGTTATATTATTTGAATGTTATATATATATTTGTAAATTAATAAACATGTATGTGAAATACAGTTAAATCATTTCTATGTTTATTGTTTAATGTCTAGGCACTGATTTATTACGTGACAACACAAACTCCGGTGCAATACCATTACTCATAATAACAGAGATGTTACATTTACCATAACTAAAAATAATATAATATAAATAAATATTAAAAACTATCCAATATTTTTATTTTAATTAATCTGATTATAATTATAAGATTTAATGCAATGCTCACAATGAAAATACCTCGGAGAGAGAGTATTTTTTTAATGTAAAGATGAAGTTTTAATATAAAAATGCATTATCATTGGAATAAATTCTTGCATAAAAGTTGTTAAAAAGTGTCAATACCATATTGCATAATATTGTGGCTTGGTAAGCCTAAGTATCATAAACTTATAGACAGTGAGAGGAGTCGGGAGACGAGACAATTACTTAATATCAAAACGCACCTGATCCAGTACAACTTAACACTTTCGCTGCCACCAGATTTTCAGAAATTGAGCCCTGTGTGCCGTTTCAATTTTTCATATAAATGTTTGCATAAAGGCATTTAAATAAACGGAAAAATAGTAAAAAAAATGTTGAGCCAATTAAATACTATAAAAAATTGACTTTTAATTGCTCCGTACATGCTACGGCCCTGGGGTGAAACACGGGGTGAAACTTGCGTCTCCGTACACGCTACGGAGCTGGCAGTGAAAGTGTTAACCATTTATAAATATATAAAATGTACTATACTTCATTTTATTATTTATATGTGTATATATTTACACACCGACACACGTATTGCTTGTCTTTTATATTTTGATCTCTTTTTTTAATGTGGTCAGTTAACATTATCAATTGTATTAAAAATAAAAAAATAACTAAAATTAATTTTGTTCAATAAATATGAAGAATAGCGAATTACTAAATAAAATGTATATAAAAATATTTAAAAATAATGTGTCGCAGGATATATACTATAATTGCCACTATATAATAAACCTAACTTAAATATAAAATCTAGCATAACATAATTAAGCATTCGACCCGCAAATTCAACAGGTCAAGAGGAATCACAATTTATATCTCGATACTGATCGGCTGCGCTTCGTTAATGGTTTAGTTAATAGTAAGGGATTTCGGTCAAACCACTTTCTTTAGCATAATATGAAGCTGTTAGGTTAGAGTTCATTATATTCTCTCATACATTTCCAGTCGGTAGTTTTACACAATAAATATTTTATGGTTATTGTTTTAATCTTAAATATACTAAACACGTCTCAACATGTTTATAGAAAAATACTTATGATGTTTCTTGGTTCTTTAAAAGATTTTCATATATAATAAAAAGTACAGAATGATATAAGTACTGACTATTATTAATAGGGTGTATACAATAAAGGTTTAACATTCAAAGTTTATATGTAAAAATAAAAAGGTCTAATAAATAATAACTAGAAGGAGATGTCGATCAGCAAATTAGTCGAAAATAAGCTCTCTCTCAGTATCAGAATTAATTTGATAGTTGTTAATGCTGGCATATCGTTCTGTATAATGAGTTCAACAAGTAGGATGAACTTATGTTAATATTATTATGCAGCTTATAAAGTTCAGACTGATTCAGATTTCTTTACTCGATTTTATAGAAGAAATAAATAGTTAAGCTTTTTATTTGAAAATAAATTTGAGATAACATCATATATATTATAAGTAACAAATATATATATATAAGATTGTTAAACGTGACATGGCATCAATTCGCCTGTGTTTATGCTGCAAGTCATACGAAGTCTGCATCTGACTTTAGTAAGCGAATCATCGCGTATTTATTACATTGTAGGAAGAAGTTCCAAGATATAGGTATTTATATTTTACGATCTATCTATTAACTTTGATTGAAATATAAGCCAAAAGGCAACAGTCACGTGAAATACAAATTGTAAATCAGAAATTCTAGAAAAAATTTTTGAAAGTAGAGATAAACATTTTGCAAGTCTAATCAAGTCTAACGAATCATTGTGGCATAAAAAAATAAAACAAGGTCTAAATTTTTACTAAAACCTACACGTACTGTGAGTCTGTTGATACAGTCGGATCAAAATACCCTTAAACCCTCAAGTCGAATTTAATCCCTGTTGGCATTCTCTACCAGCTGATCTTTGTGGCTAGGGAGAAAATAAATTGTAAACAAATTTAATGCTAAGTGAAGAAAAAAAAATAAAACAACACGTAATTCACAATTAAGTATATGATTTAAACATAACATATATTATTAAATATAATTATATTACATCATATTTACAATATACATGTATTAGAATGATTCTGGGAAGTGCTTGGGAGATTTTTAAAAGAACTTTTGATGGGTGCTCTCAAAATCTTTTTAGACAAGAGTTTTCGGAATTAATAAGCTAGAATTATGAAAGATTTGTGAAATAAATTCCTTTTATGCAGTAGAATGTTCGTTTTAAGATTGGCCTCTGTCAAATACTGAGACATTTCAATTAAGTCCGAAAATGAAGAATTTGAACGATAATATTTTTGGACTAAATTACGTACGAACTTACATTAACCGAAGATGTAGTTGAAACAATTACTGAGAAGGCGTTTTAACTAATTGAGGTAATTACTCAGATCTCGGTAGCAATTATTTACGTATTCAATTATTTTATCCAAATAACAGTGTTAACTAGAACTATCTTCGTCTCAAAAGGGAGGTAATTTTTAGTCCTATATTAGGACTATAATGGGGCAATAACTTTAGGGGATATTTCTTTAATCTGCTTATCTATTAGTATCTAAAGACAAAAATAAAGAAACACTTTGCTATAAAAAAAGTATTATATTTATTACAAATCGAACAGTTTACTGTTCACACGATTACAATTTTTATAAACAGGTCTTTAAAACAATTGTTGTAAATAATTAAAAATAATTGACAAACAAAAAACGTGAATTGACATTTTATTTACATCACGTTACTATGTATACACATACTCAAGACGCCATTGCGTTTATTCGACATAGTAACCTTTAAAACCAGGATTGATTTTGTTTTTTATCTGAATGTCACAGTTCAGAGTCCAGAATGTGACTCTTATATATATTACATAATATGATAAATATATAAGTAAGTTTGGCACACACAAAGAAATATCACTATTTATATGAATAGGTATTGTATTTAATTTCAGTAAATAATTAAATTGTTACGGAAATATCAAATTAAGTTATAAGTTAAGGAAAAGTAGACAAAAAATATTGTTAAGAATATTATTAAATTATTATATAGAAAAATCATAATACATAATTAAAAACTATGATAGTATATCGCTGTTAGGTTACCGTAAAGCTTATCGCTTCATGTTTTTGTATACCATAAACAACCTGTCGTTTTGACTATTTCTTGAATCTGACGTCACCAACATCATATATGTTGGTTTCAATTGATTTTAACTAAAACATAAATTAGCATCACATTGACCGACAAAATAAGTAGTTGTCACTGTCAACTTGTCACTTGACACATTGTGACAATAGTATTACGTATGGTTAAATTAATTATACCCATATAAATTTATTATTGTTATGCTTTGTTACTATTTAGTATAAAGTATTAAATACTAGTTATTCATACATTTTTCATGATGATTTAAACTATTCATTTATATAATTATGTAAATAGTATTTTTGAAAAAAAAAAACAATATATTACCATAATATATGAAAGTTAACAAAAATATCAAACATTAAGAATTAATTTAGTCCATTGTGAATTTATATATTTTCTCCTCAGTTTCTCTTTCTATCTAACAATCACTATTTCTCAATTACAAACCCTTAGGATTATTCTCCAAAAACATCAAAACAGTTGCTTATTCTTTATAAAAAATGTAAACTTATTTTTTACGTTAGTAGTTTAAAATCTCGTTTTTATAATAGGTACTACTACTCCACTATGCGTACATATTTAATAAACCTCAAAACAAGGGGCCAAGTTATTGACAGTACAAGTCTTGTGCATTACATTCTACATTTTAAAGGAATATAATTTCTTTTGTATTCATTTCTTACTTCCTTATCAATAGAACCACAATTTATACATTGTTAATATTTGGTGCAATCCCAAGATTTTGTAGTAAAAAGAGATCATAATAATTCTATTTCTATTTTGTTATCCCATCGATGCAGATAATGTTTCATATATGTTCAACTTATTACTTGGACTACTAATTAAAAGTAATTACGTTTCGGCCTATTTATAAGAGTATACAGATGAGTAGACAATACAAGTTAAACTTTATCAAGTTAGTGGGTAAATAGATTCAGATATAAATATACTTAATATACTGCAGTTTATATTAGAAAATATACTAAGATATATTATAAGACCTATGAGATTGGTGTATAAACATCCTATATCTTTATTTTATATACAAATCATTGTTAATGTATTTGTCTTTGTCAGTGGGGTCATCTTAAAAACTTAACCAACTTTGATGATTTTGTGTGTTTTTTGGTAGATCACTGGATTAATAACTAAACCCGCAGCAGATGTTGCAATAGTTTTTTTTGTTTTTTAAGACATCCCACACCTACCTCCCTTTTCTCAGTATTTATATTGAAATGATTAGTCACAAGTAAAAAAAAACTTTAGAACATCTTACAACGTATTTAATAACACTTCACTCTTCACTTTTAAACAAAGATTGTAAAACACTACACTCTCTTAACTTTGCCTTATAATTTAACTTAGAAGTTAGACATTTTAGGACTGTTAGAGTTCGAAGCTCAAAGTACATTTCTTACTCCATACAGTGACAATATGGTAATAATACTTTATTTGAACTACCGAAATGTACTGCCATACATTAAAAATAGTCCACTTAAGAATAAACAAAATGAAATAAAATTAGTCCGACATTATTTGTTCTAATTTAACGTATAAATGAATTAGTTCGACAATAATGATTTCTATTTAATTCGTTTTCGAAAGCCAACTTTATGTTGATTAGGGCAGTATACAGGGAGCATGTTGTCTCGGCTTACGTGTTTGACACGTACCGTGCAAATTAAATGTGACTACCGAAGACCGTCTTTTGTACTACGATTATAAATACACGGTAAATCAGTTGGTAGATTGACGTGACGATATTCCAGAGGTGGGTTCCTTGTATTTTTTGTTCTTTATTTATTTAAAATTTGTATCAATTCAAACTTACTTTAATAAATAGAAATTAAAAAATGCTAAATATTTGTATTATAATAACACATTATAACAATGCTATCAGCACGTACATACTCGTAAGTATATCTTTCAAAACCCCTGTCGAAGTTGTATCTACATTTGAATTAATTAATTAATTAATTATTTAAAGTGATTTACCTATTAAAAAAGGGATTTGTTCAATAGAGATGGTATTGGATATGTTACCCATTAATGTGAGTACCAATAAGGCATCTTTATAACACACTGACAGGACAATAACATTGCAATGACTAAAGATTGTTATGACATTTACAGTAAAGCACACTTAAGAAGCGTCGACAATGGAACAGGAATATAACATAAGAATTAACAACATCAATCCAGATTTGTATATTGTAAAATGTATAACATATTACAACGTTTCTTTTATTAAAAAAATACAATACATTAACGCGATTACTATATTATCCATAGAAAACTTTTTTTTTTAATTTCAAGCTCTTAAATACGCACTCGTATTTAAGAGTCTGAAATTCAGTCTATAATAACAAATTTTTTTTTTAATAAATAAAATGCTAAATTTATGAATTTTACAACAAAAACAATCTCCAACTAAATGAAATATCAATTTTGTATAATTGATACTTATTATCGTTTAATTCAATCAATTAAATTATTTAAATCCAACCATACATTTCGAGTATGATAATAGTGAATATTGATTATATTTCAATGTGAAACATTTATAATCACGAGGCAGAAGAAAAATTCTGTGGGTTTTAAATATTTTGTAAAGTTTTTTTTAAATACTTCTAAAAATATAACAAGTTAATCCGTGGGAAAGCTGAATCATGGGTAACGCTTAAGAATATTTTTATAATATTTTATACCTATTTATTATAACATTAATTTTCATATATTACATAAACATCAATTACTAGAAATATTTTGCTATATGTATATACACAAGGGTTAGTGATTTGTTATCAGATTTAATTCAAACTAGTTAAACCATTATGGAAATGAAGTTACTTGAACGTTACAGGAAATGGATTGTCCAGGAGATAACGTAGGAGGAAACAAAGGCGGTAATAAAGTTATTGTGTATTTCGGTGCTAAGCGACATTGATCCTGGACGGATTTAATACAATTACTTTAATAGAATTGCATTTGCTACATGTAGTGTGCTATGAAAATCGGTTCGGCTTATTATATTACCTTGTAATAATTTTATTCTATAAATTAATACGAGGGTCAAACTGAAAGTTCTTAGAAAATCAAAATCTAAGCATTCTAGCAAGTTATTAGTTTTATTGTACCTTTTCAAAATAGCGTCCATTTACATCAATACATCGCTGCATTCGATGGAACCATTGAGAAAAGCACCTTGCCCACTCGGCCTTAGGGGTCTCTTCGACGGCGTTTTGAAACGCAGCCACTGCTTCTTCGGCGTCTATAAAACGTTTTCCTCGAAGTTTTTCTTTTATTTTCGGAAATAAATAAAAATCGCAGGGTGCGAGGTCGGGGCTATACGGCGGGTGACCCAGTAATTCCACGTCTGAGGTCACCAAATAGTCGATCGTTTGCCTGGCGGTGTGCGACGAGGCATTGTCGTGATGAAGGAGGATCCTGCTGCGAGGTCGTTTCTCTCGAACTTTTTCCAAGACAAGTGGCAAACAATTGTTAGTATACCACTTTGCATTAACCGTTTTCTGATCCTCTAAGACTACTGTCGCGTAATGACCTGTCTTTCCAAAGAACGAGGCCACCATCTTTTTTCCAACACTTCGACCTCTCTTCACTTTAGTTGGCAACTCTTCGGAAGGAAACACCCACTGAGCAGACTGTCTTTTGGTTTCCGGATCATAACAGTAAATCTAGCTTTCGTCACCCGTTAGTATGTCGAACACAGCATTTGAGTCACCTCCGTTAAATTTTTAGATCATTTCTCGGCACCAATCAACACGGCGGAGTTTTTGAGCCTCGGTCAAATTATGCGGTATCCAGCGGGCACAAAGCTTCCTGACCGCTAAATGTTCATGGAGGATTTTGTGCACTTGACTCATACCTATGCCTAGACTTGTCCGAATCTGCTGATAGGTCACTCCTTTGTCAGTCTTTATCATACGCCGCATAACACTGATGTTATCTTCAGTCGTCGCTGTAGAAGGCCGTCCCTCACGCAAATCATCGGTGAGATTAGTTCGACCACGTTTGAATTCATTAAACCAGTTGTAAACTGTGGCACGAGATGGGGCTGCATCGTGAAAAGCCAATCGAAGTCTATCATAACTTTCTTGTTGACTTAAACGACATCGAAAGTCATAAAAAATCATTGCACGAAAATTTTCTCGGCTTAAATTCATTCTTTCGACAATTTTCGATTTTCCGCCAAATCGTAAAACAAATGACAAATGAATGAAATGTACACTCAATAATATTGGTAAAGAGTTCTATTTTCAAAATTTAAACTATTTTTTTTAATATAATGCTTTTAAGTGGCCAGTTCTAAAAACTTTCAGTTTGGCCCTCGTATATAACCAACTAATTACAAAACTATGGTTCCTATATTTTTAATAATAATTATTTGTTATTTGTTTTTTGTCAAATTCTAATAATAATAATAAGAAGAATAGTCCAGGATCCACCGTCCATTTTTACAATTTACTACCAAGCCATTTGTCCGGGAATAAATCTTTTTCCTTGAAAAAAAAAATGTCCTTTATTTGACGAGACTCAACTTAAGCCTTTACTTTGCTACATCTCGTGTAAAAGAAGATGAGATTCAGAACTCTGTTAGTAAATAAATAAATATGTAATTTACCACAACAGGTTTTTCAGTTGCGGGTTATTATTAGGCCACATAATGTACTTATGAGATTTTTCATCAGTGTTATGTGTTCATAGGTTCATTTTAAGTGTTCAAAGTTTCATTTTAAGTATTATTTTATTTACTTATATTAATATTTTGTTGCATACCTACCATACCTTACTTCTAGTAATGCTTCCTTTTGTTTCACCAAAGTTTCTCATCCCATCCAACTCGTCGTTGGCCCAAAACGCCACCACTTCATTCTATATCAACAGCTTCGATACCTTTCGTTGTACAAATTTAAGAATTTATATCCTTTAAATATATTATTAAAAATAACCGTTCTATGATGCTCTCATCTTCATAAAGGTTTAATGGATCGGAACTTTAAACGTAGTTATAATTAAATAGTCTCATTTTTAAGCTAAGAAGACATATACAGAGATTGTGATCGCTGGAAGCTTCAAAACCTCCCTTAATTTGCGTATGTCGCAGTATCGTTCATTCTACTGCACCACACCACTTACCACCACCAGTTTGTTTTCTCGTTTGTCACCCGATCCCATAAAAAAGAACAAGGCGTTATTCAACATAAAATATACAAGGGTTACAAACGTTTAGAAGGTTTTTATTTCTTACTCCCTTAGAAACTCAATTTGCACAAATAGAATAGATAGTAGATGGATTAAAGGCAAGGTAACATGATAAAATAAGAACCATGACATTTAACATATATCAATTAGTTAAGAAAAAACTTTCATTTAGAAATTTGTTTTGAAAAAAAAATAAAAAAATAAAAAATATCCGGAAATGTTGTTTGATTGTTGTTTTTAAGATACTCAAGAATTAACTTAACTTTACTTTACTTATACTCAATACCTTTAAAATAATATACAATAAATAATTTAATAAGGTAGCCTAAAATAAAAAAATTGCATATCTAAAATTTATGGAAATAAACAAATACAAATTATTAATACAACTTTGCCATATACCTTTTTAATTACACTGTCGCCCGAAGACTAAGTTGTTGCAGCAAAGTCTATGAATATCCGATACTGCAGTTGCAATTACTCGTCTCAACTTAGTCTCTGTTGGAATTAAATTGATTTTTTTTATTAAAACTTATTTAACCATTATTACATTTTAAAATATATTGTTAGTTAATAGTATGCTTTTTTGTTTGGTTTTGTTTTGAATATTTATTCTTTTGATTTTTCCTTATAAATATTATTGATTATTCAGTTGGCACTGATATATATAGATTGTATGAAATACAGTTATATTATTTCTATATTAAATGTTTAATATCTAGCCACTGATTTATTACGTGACCCTGGCAAATTTGTATCCATAAAAAAATACTTCTTAAACTTTAATAATATTTCTGGCCAGTTCAGTTACTATCTTAATGTTTGTTATATTCCTATATAATGTGTTATTTATTATTAATCAAATATTTCTTATATTCTTATTCTTATATTACAAAATTGTTAAATTGGTATTTATTACATATATATTCTCACGAACCGTGAAAACGCTAATTAGACGCAGGTGCATAGTATCACATTATAATCTTAGATTATAATACCTTTGTTTCTGTATTCTTTTAATTATAATTATAATTAATTATATTCATTCTTGGTTCCAACTTTGAGCAAAGCACACGTCGTTTGTATATTAAACAAAATTATTAAATTTTAAGTTCATAAAATTGTAATTATATAGAGATTTCATGAAATTGATGTAATACATTGTAATTGTATTAAAGCGGTCTGTGCTATAACTACAATTTAACTAAATACAGTGGATTTGTATAAATTTTGTCTTATGGATATTATTTAGATATAATAAAGGTCTCTGCGAAGATCAGACCAACTAGATGACAACAGATGATATAAAATAAGCAAATTAGGCATTTGAATAGAAAATCTCTAGACACGATTTGGCAGTTCGCCCCAACGATCAACAAGTTGACAAGACTTACACAATTTATATTATGATGATGCTGTACTGTTACACTCTGAAAATGGTTAACTTAATTGTAAGAGATTTTGTTACATCAATAGTAATAGCTTTATTTAATATTACAATTTTATAATAAAGAGGAAAGACAAGAGAAGAAAAGTTATATATTTTTTACCACTCCATATGGTATTTATCATATAATTGACTATAGTACAAACAAAATTGAATATAGTATTGAAATCTATTAATAACGATTAATCTATAATACTTGCAGTGTGGACTTAACCTAAGAGAGCCTCCTAAAACTTTTACATATCATATATGCTTTGTAACTCTGTTAAGCAAAAAACTTTCCTATGTACCTTTTCAAACTGAGCATATGGCTCTTAAAACTTTCCAAATCACGCTTAATTTCACATAATATGTAACAGATTCTTGAAGTTCCTTCTAAGCGTGTTAAGGTCAATTGGCAGAATAAAGTGTTTAATATAATACAAAGCGAAATATAAGATATGTTAGATCAGGAAGTCGATTTACCCGTAGCTATTGATCCGTCAATGTTAAACGCACTCCATAGTATTTTCTTCTATAAGCTTTTTTAGGAAAATATGTTTAAGTGTATGTTAAAAGGTTACAGAATGGATTAAAATATTATATTTATATCAATAATTATGTATTAATAAAAATATATAAATAAACAATAAATTTTATATTATTATCAAATAATAGTTTTTTCCATAACGCATAATTAAGTCAGTGTAAATATTCATTCCTCCAAATCAGATCCAATTCAAAATGGATGGTTCATTATAAATTAAATCATTCATTATAAGTTCATCAATTATAAATTATTAGATAAATTAAAATTTTTTAGTCAGCGCAGCGCTCACGGTTATAAGTTTTGACTATATTTTTTTTTAAATATATATAGGTATTTATAATACTATAGTATGTCCTTGTGATTGATTGTTCATAATCAATTGGATATTCAATTTCATTAATAGTCATATTATTTTTTTGCTATTATAATGTAGTATTATGTTTTTTTTTGCTATTGTAGTTTTTTATTTTCTCTTTAACTTTTAGGGGTAGCTATGCTACAAGATAATCAGTTAATATCAGAGCAGATTTGGATTTGGCATTTAGAATTAAGTCATGAAAACCTTTGATTAAACTAGATAACTCACTGACAGATGATACTTCTTTAGATGGGACCTTTGCGAGTGTTGCTGCATCTACTCTTAAAACCTGATTGTGTGTACGTTTACGAGATATGAAGGAAAAAATATAAATATTTAGTAAAAACAAAAACAGCTGCGGTAGTGTAGTGTGTCGTTTTATTCTATATTACTGGGAATCATTTTTAATTGATATTTTTCCGATGTGTATGTAAAGAAGATTTTTAGGTATCTAGCAGTAAATATCAGACCATGACGCGTTGGAAACCCTCGTTTATTTCATTATTGACTTTATTTTAAGTTGGAGAGTGTCTTTATAGAAATAATTATTTCTATAAATATAGTATCCAAAATAGGCCTTTCTGCCACTTTTATTTGACGTACACTAAGAACGTGATAATTGGTATTGATTCAACGTGGAAAAGCCATAAATAAATAAAATAAGTAAAAGATAGGTAAGTATAATATCGTAATTTCAATATCGCCATATTGAATATGATTGTGCAATCATTAAACACAGGAAGTTAATGTGATGAGCTAATAAATACCGTTGCTATTATTATGCCGGATATAGTCACTATAACTAAAACTTGGCTAAGAGGGGAATCGAAATCTTTTAAATGTGTTATAAATGATTATACTTTTATTCCTATGCTGCGTTCCGAATTTCAAGAAGAAGGATTTTAATCATCCAAAAGTATACATGTCGATTTTCGGTGAAAGAGTATTACATCCCTGGTTGAGTCAAACTTCTTATGAGTTAAGCATTATTGCTTAAGCCTGAACAAAAAATATTCAAATGCAAGAAATAACAAATATAAATTTCAATTATAATATATTAATCAGGATAAATAAAATTATAAACAAAATATGATAATATATGATAAAAACTAACATTATACCTAAGTAAATTTACTAAACTAAAGTCATAAAGTCGGTGCACTAATCTAATTTGCATTTCATGCTAGTATTTAAAACAAACTGAATATTTACTTTGGACCTCATTACAATTCAGAAGTTTAAAGCGAATTTTGGTAAATTTATGTTCCTGCTTTCTGAATAATATTATTATTAAAATTCAAACTACCTATTGTTGTACGAAGCGTCGTATCATCCTGCATTTTATTTTTTACCAAAATATATTTAAAATATATTAAATGAAAATTTATACAGGCAGTGCTTTACAAACCTGTTTTTGTGGGTTTCAAAAAGCTATACAAACTACTTATTTATTAATTTGTTATTGTATCATTATTCAAAAGCGTAGTAAGTATATAATAATTCCTAGAAACATCAGTACAGAATCATTTGATTTATTGAATTGGACTTAATATTTATTTTCAAAAACTCTTCGCTCAATTTTTTAAAAAGCTTGATATAATTTAGAAAAATTGTCTATACGGCAATAGCCGTATAGACAAAACAAGAAGAATACTTCTTAATCATTTAGAATAAGATCACATCACCACTTTAATATGTGGAGCGAATTGGAGTCAATTCAGGGGCACATGCTTGTAGCAACAATGGAGAAATGTCATCCGGCCCACCCAAAATATGAACGTCCAAGGAAAATAAAGACTTTCGGATGGTTCTTATAACGCAAATACTTTCAAGATTGAGATCTGACACCGCGGGATAATAGGCAGTACCTTCCTTTTGTCGTCCAAAGTCGAGTTTGAGGCAAAAAGAGTGCCCAAGAGATCGGCTTTCTCTTTTGCCTTGTGGGCCAGAGAGCCGTTCCCAGTGGCGGTAGGGACGGAAAAAGTTTCCCAGTGAGACTTTTGAAAGCACCAAGCACTTGGGCGGGCCAGGCAGGTTCCTTGACAGCTGATCCCCAATTTTGACGATATGCTTAAAACTGCTGTTTGAAGAATATGAAGGTACGGTTAAATTTCCTCTTCAGAACTTTAGAGTTCGGATCACCTTAGTCACTAAAGTATTAGCCCAAGCAGCTGCGGTCCTGACAATCCCCTTACAAACACAGATACCTCGACGTTTGGTATAAAATAACGTTCGAGTTTATACCTTGGGTATAGATACGTTGTGTCGTTTTGTTGAAATATCTGCGTCTGCGTCAAAAACAACAAGGTCAGCTGCGCCGTCTCTAGGTGGGAGTAAACAACCTTTATGTTGGATTGAAATCCTCGGACGTTACACATTTTCATATTTTGATTGAAGCGAGGTGCCGTTATGTTAGCTCGTCGTTTGCCAGTCCGTCCTTCCAGTAAACAAAAAACGTGATACTTTACCCAAACCCGATACTCCCCAATCGTGCTAACAATAGAAGCCGCAGTCAAATGGCTTCGCTCTACTCAGTTTTCATACACAAATCAGAAAAATAATAACATTTCTAAGGAGGCTATAACTTTGAACGTACTATGATGTTTTGTTCTGTTAAGATTTCCGCTGTCTTTATATTGGTAATATAGCTTAAATGTTTTTTAAAGTTAAGTCATATGTTTTTATCAGAAGAAGTTGTGATGTATTATATTAAAAAGTAAGTATTATTATTACTTAATATTTAAAGACATTTGTTGGTTGTTTTTTTTCATTTCTTGTAGAATAACTTTCGTAATTTATCAACATTCCACAATTTCAACCCTTGTCGTCGTTTACCTTTTGGAAATACAATTAATATAATTTATGATACAAAATAAAACTCTTAAAGCCGTTTTTTTTGTTTTTAAATGGCTTACGTTATAATTTATTTATGATTGTCCTTATTTAGCTTTAAAATAAATATGCAAATCGAAGACTAGAATAAAGTGTCTAAGAAAATCAAATGGTATTTGAATTAAATGTTGGATATAGTCGAGAAAGATGAACTTAGATAACACTCAGTATAAAAATGAACTAGTGCTTAGTAAAATATAAACAAAATTTAAATTGAATTCGTTATTAAGTGTTTTTTCGTGAATATTTTTCATGTGGAAGGTAACATCTTCGACAATCATATGTCCTTGAAACGGGCTTACCATTAATTGATAGTTTTAAATTAATAGTATTAGTTCATAGTTTTTTAAAACCATAGCATCTTACAAAATGAATAATTTATAATAACTTACAAAATACAGTAAAATAATCAACAACTTTTTTCAAGCTAAAATTTTCCTAAGTAGCACTCAAGATAAGTCCTTTGTTTCCACAGGATGATACAATATATCTATAGAGAGACGGAGTTTTTTTTGTATGAATGTCAATCTTTTTGGTTATTTTTTTATAGCAGTTGAGCAAATATGGAGGACATTGCATTATTATAAATAATTATTAAACAAATTTAGAATATGGATTTAAATAAAATCAAATAAACTTTTTTTGGCCACCATACAAATATCTAATGAAAATACAAAATGTGCATTCTTTGATTCGATTATAAAATTTAAGTATTATATGTAACAATGATCAATTTAAATTGATTGATAAAAATACAAGTTTTATTTTTAGTTTTCGTCTCCGTTCCGATAAAGATTAAACTAGAAGAGATAGCTCAATTCTCGGAGCGACGGGACGGTCTTTCAGTGGTTGCAGGTTCGACTCGTACCCGTGTCGATAATTATTTTCATTCTTTATTTAATTAAAATTAAAATAACTTAAACATGACTAAACATGTTGATGAACAGTTTCAAAGCTATAAAGAAGTAAATTTGTATATTGTATTACGTTGTAAATAGAAAACCATATTTATTGCATAATATTGTTATTTCTATTTCAAATTTCAATTGTCTCTTAAAATATGTTTTTCTTATTGTATTAAATAGATACAATAAGATTTATCACAATAAGAATGTCATATTAACAGGCTGTTCTAATCTTGTCGAAACCGGAAGTTCCTAAATAATTTAAATTATTTATTTTTGTATGGGGATTTTTATGTAACTATTAAGATACTTTCTTCTTTTTACTCTCCATACTTTAAATAAAACGAAAGATTTTAGTAAGTATACAAATTAAATTCTTAAAATACAAATTTCGAATGTATTCAAAACTTCGACATATTTGTTCACAGTTTTCAAGATTACGGATCTTCAAAAATTTAACTTATTTCAGAGAGAAAGTTGAAATAATATTTAAATAATATATATAATATTCAACAACTATTTGTAAACCTATATGTAATATATTATTAATAAAATTAAAGGTGCCTAGAAACATACAAATTATATAAAACCTATACATTCAATTACAAATTAATCAATTATTATTTTATTTTATTTAAGGTGCAATGAAATTCATCTTAAATTAAAATTAATTATGTTTATTCTTGTTAAACTTAGACAAAATATCACTCCATATATAATATTACCTAAATACCTAAATTATACATCCATTTACTTTGGAAATGTTAGAATCAATTCCATTAAATACAACATAAAGTTGAACACATTATATGGTAGTTTCAGTTTTATGTTTTAAAAAAGTTTAAATTGGCACATTAATTTCTGTACATTGTATGGTCAAGTCATTAAAAGTATTTGGTATAAACAACTTGAATTAAAATTTCAGTTACTATATAATCAAACTCTCTATTTCATATTACATTATAATCATAACATTTAAAGGGAGATACTAACACGCTCACGGTAGGTATTAAAAATATATTTTAGGTAACCTACTTAAATATATATGTAAATATTTTGATATTTACATATATATTTAAGTAGGTTTATATTACCATATATCGTGAAGGTAAAATATAATATAAACGGGAACATCTAAATCTATTTACTACACGTAAATATGATACTTGCGAGTGTCTCTTTGATTTTGTTTATTGATAAAGTAACCGTAGTATCACAAAATCTCAACCCGTGGGATGATAATTAAATTTACCATCGAGTCACTTTTTACTGGAAATAGTGTAAACATTATAGTGACATTAAGTTCCAGTAATAAAAAGTTTAATTAAAGTCTTATATATTATATATATACCGTATAAAATCATATTGGAATTATAATAACAACTGGCTTACTAAAACAATTTACTGGAGGTCGATAAGCTTATGAAATTTATTATTATATTAATGTTAATAGGTTAGTCGCTTCAATCTACGCAGCTCAACTTCTGACAAACGAATTTGAAAACTCCATTTACATCTAAAATTATAAAGAAGTTGAACAGAGAAACAGAGTTAATTCTATTCATATCAGTATTTACCGTTTCAATTTATGACAGTGAAACTGTCTGAATAACATAAAAAATGTTTCGAATACCTGAATTTAGTTCTAAAGTTATTAGTTAATTTTAGTTTTCGTGCGATCGTCTGTCGATTCATGTTATTGGACCGTTCCCGGATTATAAACTTAAGACTTAATTATCATATAAGTAATTCTGTTTTCATATTATTTTATTTTATTTTTTATTATTAAGATATTACAATGTAAAATAAATTAGTTCGGACAGTAATAGACGTGAAATAAGGAATATTTATCTGATTAATAAATTTTAATAATGATAATTTAATGGTAATCGCCTTTACCGTAGATAGAGGCATTATAATTATTAATATATTTTGCGAGGGATTAATGGATTGTAATTTTTTAAACATTTAAAATGTTAATTATGATTAAAATTATAAAATAAAACCCTATTTTTTAACTAAGAATTCTAAAAGACAATATAATATAATTGTTTGCTATGAAATAAAACTATACCAGATAAGTAATTAATTCTTTTATAAGTTTTAAGTAATATTTCACTGGTTTGTCAGAAGACAATTATCCAACGGTTACTTGGCGGCTTGTCAAGGCTTTATAACAAAATTAATCTTTGAACGTTGTTTGAAAGTTCCTCCTCGTATTCAATCATTTTAATCAAATGTACTTTTTTAGCTTTAAGCTTATAATCAATCCGTATAATATTATTCTATGCTGTTCTGATCTGTTGTAACATTTTAAATTATATATCTGATAAGCCAATATTTGATTGTAAATATTATTTTTCTAATTTATAATTTTAAATGAAAATTTATTATTTTATACCATTTTTTGTTATTTTTTTTTATTTATTTAATAATAACTCAAATCACGAATTTTATTTAATGAAAACTATTTTGTTTCCAAGTAAAAAGTAAGCTTCCATAGTAGTAATGACCACATTATTAGGTAAAATACTGTCTAAGGCGTAGAAGTGCAGTATGTATTATATTTGGTGGTTCAGGTGCATTTTGGTATTAGGTGATTGTCCCGACTCAAGAGAGACAGTTATGACACTGTGATTCACAGCGTAACAATATTATATACTCAGTATTTCGTTTCCCTTTGTTTTCTTAGAAAGGACTTTATTGTATTGATTAGATATTCCTTATATTAAGGTATAATATTCAATAAAGATATACAATATATATACTTAGTCTTACCATAAATATTGTTATAATGAAAAACATTCCTTTTTTGTACGTAGCACTTGTTACTTGTTACTTGTTGTCACTTGTTGTGTGTTAGTTTAATACATTAAAAGATTGCATTTTCTATTATAGAATCTTTAATAATAAAAGTCGAGACTGAATTCAGTTCAATCCAATAACTTTAAGAATATTGGTATGGTACATTACAAGGTCGAAGTGATAAGAAAAAAATACGTAGAATTATATTCGTAATATTTAAAAAGTAAATAATATTATTATTGTATATTACGTATACCCTATTAAGTTATTTACGAGTAGAAATACACCTACCTATTGCATAACTCAAGTAACTCAATTGTATTCAAGCTGAGCAAAAGGAATGAACAGACCTCGATTTGTTTTTATTACATTGGCAAGGCAAGGTTTTTAATATATTTATTGTACAACATACCTACTTCGTTTAGCCAAAAATATTGGTACTAACAATTTCTATTATTATATTATAAAACCATTAACAATATATAAAGCTTATTCGAAGTGGTGTCTGTTGGCTGTAATACAATCTTTTAAACGTTGATGTACTGCAATTAATAAAAGATAAATAAATATTTTAGTAAAGTAAATACATTTATGTCTCCGAATGTATTATATTCAGTTTATCAAAGAACAAATATATAAATCACTCTCATATGAACATTTAACTTTGTAGTTTAATGTTTATTTTAAAATGTGACTTTTGGTATGACTGTGATGATGTAAATAACATTACAACCTCATTTATGTCTAAATGAGATTAATTTACGTAATATATATAAATAATAAATAAAATATATCATTTCAGTTTATCTAAGATGATTAGGAAATTGTAATTCTGATTCAGCGATGAACTGTTTGTTGAACATTAATGCATTAAAAATATAATTACATTGATATTATTTATATAATTCATATATTGTTTTAGGATAACATTTACGACAAAGTTGTTGTTAAAATATTAAACCTTTTGTTCGGGGCTTTGTACACACACAAATTAAACAAAAGAGGAATTAATATTCCATTTGTACCGTAACACCCGTTCCATGAATAATAATATTTATAATGTTATTGATATCATGATTTATGATATTAAAGATACACAAAACATTCATCCACTTATTAGTAGTTATAATTTATTTTAATGTGTACTAAAATAATAGAATCTATTTAAAAAAGGTTGTTGACATTCTCTCAACAATGAACCCTAAAGTTCGGCAAGTCAATACGATAATCATGTATATCCTAGACTCACCTTTACATACCATGGCGTGTAAGGGATTAATTGGTACAATATAGTATTTTATTTACAAAATATAATAACCATTTGAAAATATTTTTATGTAGCAACTTTTTGTATATTTAATGGAACATTCTTTATATAATTTAAGATATTTAAGATTTGTCTCAAAAACTAGGTGGTTTAATTAGGGAACTGAAAATTGTTTTACAAATCCATCATTAATGAAGTTAGCGATTTAAATTAACATATTCTTTAATTTTGCAGAGATAAGGACTCATATCTCAAGATTATAAATTAGAGGATGAATCTTCATGTGTCAATTTACGTGTAATATTAAAATTTATAATTTATTGAACAACATTATCTATTGTATATGAAACTATAAAAATACAAAATCTTATGTAACCATGTTTATATCGATATGTATATATTATAATATCCACAATGAAAGATATTAAAGTGTGCTTTCAAAAACCATGTGTTATTTGTTTTTAATCGAGTAAAATCCAATATGGCTGCCAAATCCACGTGACTAGTGTTGACTTTTAAAAAAGCAACATTATGGATTTTCGAGTTCACTGATTTGAATGATTTTGATCTTTGAAAAAAATATACTCAGTCAACTAGTTCCACATCTGAATAAAAATAATCTTTTCCCTACAAAATAATTTGGTTTCACTCCTGGTTGCTCAGCAACAGATCCTGGTGTTGAGTTATTGCTCAATATTTACAAAACAAAAACAATGATTATGAACGGTATGAAAATCTAATTAGAAAATTATATTACTATAGAATTAGAAATTTGGCCTTTGATTTGATTAGTTCATATCGCAATAAAATGTATTCAAAAGTAATGTGATCAATAACAGTATGTATTTACACTTTAAGATGAAATCATAAAATTTATTTCCATTCCGATATTCGAGCACTATTAGAGAATTTCGTAAGATTTTAACATACATAGCTGTTAAAAGTTCTTAATTCCAAAATTTATGAGGTAACTTTGAAATGAGTTTCAGATTATGTTTGAAATGCTGATCGCATTTAATATGTTATGATGTTTTTTTATATGTAGTGGTTATTTGACAAATAAAATCTATCAATCAAATAAATAAAAATTAAGTGGTTATTTGTAATTATAAATTAAAAGCTTGACACATAATACATATATATGGTACTTGCATAAAAAGTTAGTATTGTCAATTTTTGCCTGTCTGTCTGTTCCGGGATTTTTAAGACTTTTTATATTTATTACACATAATAATAAATACAATAATAAACCGAGAATACTTTTTAATTATGCTAGAGAATTTAATTTTAATGTATGTGTATTTAATGGACACTAGCTCACTCGATCCCATTTTGTTTCTGATTTCTGTCTTGCTCTTAAATCGTAGATAAAGACTACTTTTATCGTCAGAGGTGCAATTGTATTAAAAAAAAAAAGAACAAATGTCAGGATGAACATAAATTTACTTTAAATTACAACAATTCACTTACAATCTAATCGAAATTAACAATACTCCATTTTACAAATATAAAAAATAATCAGCACAAAAACAATTATTGTAAAAACCCCGCAGATTGCAACAGTGACAAACCACAACCTCTCACTACCGAGTCCAACGAGCAAAATGTGTTGCCCATACAAACTCGGCCGCTTTTATAGTCTATGGCGTGTGACGTTTGCAAAATGCAACTGAAACAACTAGGTTATTTTAACACTACATTATAAAATATGAATTTTAAAATTTTGACTATTTGTGTGTGCGTTCATAGTTGACTGTTATTACTCAAGAATCTTTTATGTGTACTCATTGTTAAAATAATAAAAAATAATTGGCAAATATACATTTGTAGTTATCATTAAGCCATATTATGTTTTCGTTTAGCCATACTATTGTACTTAAAAATCATAATATATTAAAGTTAATTGCGTCAATGTCGAAGTAACATGATTTAGTCTATTTGATTACCAAAATAAGCACCAACTTTTAGAGAGATTAGGATTTATAAAAATATCTAGTGTTACTAATACCAAATCATATTTTTTTGTATAAATAATGTTCAAAATATAAAAGTGAAATGTTGTAAGCAGTAACATATTTAATGATTATTTTCCTTTCTTAGATTATTTTGAATGACATTTAATGAGTGACATGTCTTAACATGACATCCCTATATCCACTAAGACAGTCTCCTTCACAAAGGCAGATTATTAATACTTATTACGGTATCACATATTAATCCGACACACACACACATCTATAAAATTTTACAGCAAATGTTCCAATGTAGTATTTACTGTAAAGTAAATATTATATATTTTATTCATGTTTAGTTTAATTGCACAGTGCTTATGAAGGTGGTACGAGTTATTGTTGTATGAATAAACTAAGTTACTTTTGTTATTATGCAAATAATGTGCAATCTTATAATACTTTAAACATACTAAACTACACAGAACGAATAAATGTTCTAGATGTTTAAAAGCAAATGTTTTACAAACAGAACAGTTATAGTAGTGATATGCTAAGTTACGATTATATTTGTCATGGTCGAGTGCGAAAGCGTTTTCATTACGTTCCACTAAGATATGAAAGGTGATAGTGAATAGCATTGGTAGGTGAGGGTAGTCTTTATATAGAGATAATAACTTTGTACAAGGAAGCAACGTGTGCAGAAATGTCAATATATTAATCATTGCTAGAGCACCCTATCGTCAAATAGCTTTTAATATTTTGAAGAATTCGATGTTGTATAATTCCATAAAATTATATTATACCAATACGTCCTAGTCGAAGTTAATGTACGTTGTACTAAATCAATATATTATTGACTAAGAATGTGTCTATTTAATTAGACACCATTAAAATGAAATATTTCATATAATGTTAATACATTTGAAAGCTGTTTTTTGTTTCGAGTGTAGGATATATACAAACCTTATTCCACTTTTGTTATTTTTAAGGCTTTTTAAAAGTTGTTACCAACAGAAAGTTTGTTTTACAAACAGAACAGTTATAGTAGTGATATGCTAAGTTACGATTATATTTGTCATGGTCGAGTGCGAAAGCGTTTTCATTACGTTCCACTAAGATATGAAAGGTGATAGTGAATAGCATTGGTAGGTGAGGGTAGTCTTTATATAGAGATAATAACTTTGTACAAGGAAGCAACGTGTGCAGAAATGTCAATATATTAATCATTGCTAGAGCACCCTATCGTCAAATAGCTTTTAATATTTTGAAGAATTCGATGTTGTATAATTCCATAAAATTATATTATACCAATACGTCCTAGTCGAAGTTAATGTACGTTGTACTAAATCAATATATTATTGACTAAGAATGTGTCTATTTAATTAGACACCATTAAAATGAAATATTTCATATAATGTTAATACATTTGAAAGCTGTTTTTTGTTTCGAGTGTAGGATATATACAAACCTTATTCCACTTTTGTTATTTTTAAGGCTTTTTAAAAGTTGTTACCAACAGAAAGTTTGTTTTACAAACAGAACAGTTATAGTAGTGATATGCTAAGTTACGATTATATTTGTCATGGTCGAGTGCGAAAGCGTTTTCATTACGTTCCACTAAGATATGAAAGGTGATAGTGAATAGCATTGGTAGGTGAGGGTAGTCTTTATATAGAGATAATAACTTTGTACAAGGAAGCAACGTGTGCAGAAATGTCAATATATTAATCATTGCTAGAGCACCCTATCGTCAAATAGCTTTTAATATTTTGAAGAATTCGATGTTGTATAATTCCATAAAATTATATTATACCAATACGTCCTAGTCGAAGTTAATGTACGTTGTACTAAATCAATATATTATTGACTAAGAATGTGTCTATTTAATTAGACACCATTAAAATGAAATATTTCATATAATGTTAATACATTTGAAAGCTGTTTTTTGTTTCGAGTGTAGGATATATACAAACCTTATTCCACTTTTGTTATTTTTAAGGCTTTTTAAAAGTTGTTACCAACAGAAAGTTTGATTAGGCTTTGCTTGTAATTTTCTTCAGAAAACGAAAAAACTTACGCAATAAGTTAAATCTCTTTGTCCCAACTGATTTTTAAACATCATTAAAAAAATTGTATACAAATAACCTTAAAAGAATGTTTCAATTCGATTATAATTGGAGTTGTAATTCGGTTGTGTCCGGTGTAGGAATGTTTATTTTTCTGAAGGTAATTTTTATGATGTTTGCAGTCTCTCAGAGAAATCTAATTAATGTTGATTTTTCAATAACAAAACATACAAAACATAATATATATATATACATATAATAAAATTTATCTTCTGGTTGGGATAACCGTTATTAATAATTTTAAGTCTTAATTATTTGTACGCGAAACAACTTTTTGAATACATTTCTATTACTAAGAAATACGTATATTTTTATTACTCGTATAAGTATTATTAATACTATACCTGAGATGGTAGTACCTCTATTTTCTCACTTATAAAATCTTTATATAGAGGTATAGTTATTATTAGGTAGCAACTATAGGCTCGACAAGAAATTGTTCACTGACATTTTAAACGTGCTCAGTGCTTATTAATTCTTCAAGACTAGACATAGCTAAAAAAAGTATATCTACTTATTTTCATATTCATTTTTCAATGTTTTTTTTTTTTTGCTCTACGCCCCGTGTAAAACATTATTATTGAATATTGGTTTTGTTTCTTTAACTTTAAAAAATAAATACTTAAAAAATAACCTCTCCCATACCAATTTAAATATTACACGTCAGAAAACCTAATGTTGACTTTATAAAATAAACCTATATTCCCAAATTAAGCTTTCTACACTCATGGTTGGCATGGTTGAAGCCATTTATTTCATTCCTTGATAATCTAATAGCTTGTCAGGTCAAGTAAATTCATTTGCATTGAGGAGAGACCAACACTCGGTTACGTAATGAATATTATTAGATGATCCATATAATACAATGAAAACACCTTAGGATAATTTGAATTGGTGGTAAGAAAAAGTTAAAATATAAATGTTGATATTTTTTCTATTCACTTCACTCCTTAGAAAACTTCGTTTGTAAAAAATATTTCGAGAATACATTAAAATGACAAAAACAGTAAAAAATAAGAAAACCGTATTTATTACGAAGAAAAAAAAAAAAAAAATAAACGGCTTTTTAAAAGTGAACATGTTTTAAATATCAACTAAGGAAGAATTATATTTCACTTCTAAAGATTATATTATTATTATAATTTATTAAAAATACATTATATTATTACGGTATACATTAGATAGTTTTTTTATCCAGTTCCAATCGATGTCAGATCGCATCCTTGGTTCGATGGGCTTGTTAAAGTAGCCAGTTGCAAATATCAGTTGTATCGTCCCCGAGCGGAGAATATTTATTTGTATAAAGTAGTTACAAGTTATACTTGATGTTTATTAAGTTTTTAGAGGCTTAAGTTAAGTTTTAAAATATTAATAATGGAGTTGTAATAAATTTCAATATTACATTCCATTTTGTTAAAACGTATTACTTGTTGCTGATTTTATCTTTTACATATGTAAATAGTAGAACATTATATATATATCATATACGACTACTCAATATGTTTAATTAAATACATTTAATCACTCTTGTATCATCCCTAATACCCATAAAATAAAATGAAATAAATGTAGACATACAGAGTCTACACTAAATCAGTTTAAGATATTTGTAATTTAACCAAAATGTGTTTTATATATATTTCTGGGTATGCGTATAATATTATTGACAAAATAATCATATTTAATTTAACATATAAGCATCACGATAATAACTGAACCGACCATAAATAACGATGTTTCTTTCTTTTCAGAACACACATTTGGAAACAGATTTCTATTAAATTTTCGATCGCTGCCGACGATAAGTTGCTTTAATTATTATATCTTTAATTTAAAAATATATAATTTCAGATCAGAACGATACACTAGAGATCCATGGTTATACATGAAGTCACTTAAACATAATTGATAGTAAATTTGTTTCAATTATAATATAACTGAAACATTGTTTTAGGGTTATTTTTATAAAATTTGTACATGGTATTTTAAAATCAGTTGGGACAAAGAGATTTAACTAAATGTGTAAGTTTTTTCTGTTGATCACTTTTAAAAAGACTTAAAAATAGGCTTACATTAGAATTATAAGACAGAAGAGGAAAAAGAGTTTTTATGTATTGTACATTACATACAAAAACAGCTTTTAAATTTAATCAAATTTGATTGTATATATAATCTATTAAACTAAAAAAGAAATATTCATTTATAGAAGGATTATTCATAGGAGTGTAATTAAATAGACACACTCTTTGTCAAGAATAAATGGATTTAGTCCAACATACATTTTAAATTAAATCACATGATTTGGATATTTTTATTTGAAACTTCGCAATTTATTCAATTTGAACTTTAACTTACGAGTTAAAGTTCAAATTGAATTATTAAATTATTACGATCCTAATTTAGTAAATAGACTAGTTAAGATTATGGAACACACATTAAACTTACACTTTGTAGATTTAATGTCACAAAAAACATTGATTAACGAACGAACGAAAACATTAAGTTATATACGAGTATGTATATTAATATATATTCGGAATCAGCAACTTTTTGGTTTGCTAAATTTGATGGAAAAACACTTCATACATTATGCTTTTCGGTACTATATATTGTAATGTCAATTCAACCAGATAGTTAGAAGTCGACAAAACTTATGAAATTCTTTCTGTTACAACTATTTACAACCCTTTTTGGCTTTATGTTTTGTTTCAATCCTATCTCTAACCCAATAAACTTTAAAAATTTAAGGATTTTTAAGTTATAGATTTTATTTGGGCATAACATGGAATATAATGTTAAACAGGATTTTGTAATGTTTCGATCATCTTTCAATCTTAAAATGGCCATTCTACCGCATAAAACTGATTTAACAAAAGGTCTTTTAAAAACCTTATTCGCAAATACTTCCTAGAATCTTCCTAATACATATTTCCTTCAGATATGTATGCTAATTATTATATTTAATTAGATGTTATACGTGTTTATAATATGTATATATGTTTTGTATATATATCATATTTTATTTATTATTATTATTATTATTATTATTATTATTATTATTATTATTATTATTATTATTAAAATAAATATATTACTTTCACTTAATACTAGTTTTATTTTGAATTTTGTTTTTGTTACGCCTACCGCAATTTCTCACCATCCACTAAGGTTAGCTGGTAGAGAATGCCAACAGGCATTAAGTTCGCCTTTTGTAATATACAATAAAGGGTAAATAAATAAATAATTCAATACAAATACAAAGTTATTTTTTCAATAATAAGTTTTAGCTGTTTATTTAATACACGAGTATCTATATGGTTATTTGATGGAATAAGAATTAAATTAAACAAAAATAAAAGGAATAATGTAACAAATTTCGTTTAAACATTAATAAAAGCGGCTTGTAAATTGAGCAAAAAGTTTTTCTAACCTGTTGAAGGATACTGACAGGGCCCGGTCAGTATAATCCGAACCACTTTCAAACTACATAATTTCGACAACGCGTGACAGATCACCTTCCACTTTTTACCTGATCGATTTTGAAATGATTTATGGCCGTTTTAATTTTAGAATGCGATGAAAAATTTATTTTAAGTATGAAAACTACTATTATACAAATATATTAAGATATTATATATAAAATAAGAAACATTTTTCTCAGAGATACTTACAACAGTTGTCGTAATTTCTATTTTTTTTTCTTCGGTCTCTTATAATGTCACAAGTTATATCGTAAGATGTTTTAAGTAATTTTATTAAATGCTTTTATTTATTGTTGTTCCTAATACAAAGAATCTTAGTTTAAAAGAATCTTAAAGAAGATTCTTTAAACTAATCTTCTTACTATATTGGGTTGGCAAATTTTTAAATTACTTACGTATAAATTAGAAACTTGACATCGTAAAAGATTAGATTTGGGCTTCATAAGTTATCAGTAAGCAAATGTTGTTAATTTTTACTGACATTTGTTATATACTACATGTTAAAATGTTGTTAACTGTAAGTAGTGGTTACACCTATTTTTTAGTTTATGTGGTGAAACTAAATGACCTCAGTAGATATACTCAATAATATGTGATTATTATCAAACATTCAGTAGCTACTTTATCACCCAGCTTGACCTCTCAATTAGTTTTAGTAGATTATTGTTGTGGTTCTGTAAACAATTATTTTTGCAAGGATTTCGTAGTTTTTATAAAAAGCTTATTTGTGTCACATTCTTTATATTAATAACCTACCAAAATAATAAAGGAAAGTGTTCTTTGTTTCTGTTTTGATTAAGTTTTCACTTAACATATTTTAATAAAGGTCTGATAACTGTGGTGCAATATTAATAATTCAGTTAAGGGGTGGGGAGCGTTGTCAATTTTGTGTCGCGCTATCTTCACACTTCTTAGGTAATAGAATGAGTGACACTTTTTAATCGTAATTGATTAACGCTTCCTTGGTATTCTTCTTTCTTGTATAAAGATATCTATAATATTACGTAGGTGTCACTAATGTATCCCATATGTTTCATTAGTTTAGCTATTACTATCGTTAATGTTAAGTATCTATGATATCTTTTCCTCATACTTTATCTAGAAACAGCAACTGGTGGTGAGGTATAAGATAAGTTTTATGCTTTTTTGAAGATTATGTTATGATGTCCTAATTAGTAAATAAATAACTTAACTTAAAGGTAAAATGGCAGTTATTCTATAAACAATGTAGTTTCGCACTGTCATTGTTTTTAGTTTGATTTAATGGAAAACCCGAAATCATGATTATATAAGAGCCTGTAACCATGTATATATGTTCGATGTTCCAATTCTATTTATATATAATAATAAAAATAATTATAATATTATCTTATATATCATAATTTATCTTATGTTAGTAATTTCCAAACTAAGTTTTAATCAGTTTCTTGGGTAATTAGATTTTACCTCAAAGAAATGTTATAACATACTCCTATTAAAATGTGAATGTAAAACTAAAACAAAACAATAGTATAATGTGTATTGAGCGATATGTTTTATAATATGATTTATATATTTTAAATCCAATATATTGTAGACAAATGTACGATTGTAGACAAAATTAAATAATTTATTATACAGAAAATTTAAGATTATCTGAGTAATAGCTATCTTGTTATTTTGGGTCAATCGGTGACTTGAAAAATTTGAAATTAAAATTATATAGATTACAATACAATTACAATGGTAACTGGAGATGTAGCTTCATAATAATAATAAGTGGTCATCATCACCACTCTGTTTTGGACATGTTGTACTAAACTTAACAAAACAATCTCGCTATATAACTATATTATTGACCTGTTGACCTTACGACCTGACTGCAAAGTTCCCAGAAACTATAGGGTTAAAATGACTTCACGACGTATTTATTTTAAATGATGGTATGTATTCTAATAACTTAGTAATAGCAGTGTAGTATAGTGGAGACTATCAGTTCACTGTGTTACAGACTAAACTGCTAAGGTAGAAGCCTACTATACTAAATGGGTAAATAAAATATTTTATTTGGATTTTCTTTTGCTTTGCACACATTTTAAAAATAAAAATAACAACTTGCATTTTATTATTTACATATTTGACTCCACATAGTTATAACTTAACTTACAAGATAACAAAGCAAACGATATTGTTCGTCACATTTCTTTAATGATATCTTCATACAAAAAACCATCCACATTTCCGATTAATATAATATTATCAATCATCTTAATTATACGTTTTATTCAAACTTATAATACAATATAGTATAAATTTACCCCGTTTTTAACATCCGGGAATCTTTTGCAGATGTTGTATTCAAGATACGCAAAAAGCCTATCCTAATTTGGTACTCTTGTATCTAAATGTCTAATTGCAAATATATATAAAATATAAATAAAGGCAACTTGAAGATTTCTTTTTAAATAATAGAGAATGAAAAATTCAACAAGGCAGCGCTGAAAGCTGTAATCTTTGGGATAGTATGCTATATTACATGTTTATTAATAATTTTGATTAAGTGTGGATAAGCTAAAGCATAGCGGCTTAGGTCTACTCTTACCATATCATAATAATAAATGATAAATTTATTCTACAAGTAATAAATTGCATATCTGAAATATAACGGACTGAAATAAACAAATGCAAATTATTAATATAACTTTGCCATATTCATTTATAATTACACTCTCGCCAGAAGACTAAGTTGTTGCAGCAAAGTTTATGAATATCCGATACTGCAGTTGCAATTACTCGTCTCAACTTCATCTCTCTTGGAATTATATTGATTTTTTTATTACTTAATTAAAAAGTAACCTCAATATTATCCGCATTATTAATTAATAGTATGCTTTTTATGTTTGGTTTTGTTTTAAATATTTATTCTTTTGATTTATCCTCATAAGTTTTATTGGTAATTGGCATTGATGTGATATTGTTTTGTTGTCGGATCTTTAAATATAACTTCCTAAATTACGTTTTCATAGTATTCGAGATACATCTCAACACATATACATTATTCTAACAGTATAAACATTTATTAAATATACCTTAAAAATTTCCTTCAAATAGATTGTATCAAATACAGTTAAATTATTTCTATGTTTATTGTTTAATGTCTGGGCATTGATTTATTATGTGGCAACATAAATTCCAATGCACTGCCATTACCCACAACACTATAGACGTTACATTTGTCATAAACAAAAAGAATATTAGATGATTTAATAACACAAACCATAAATGCAATATTTTTATTTATTTAATCTATTTATATGAGATGTAAGACAATGCAAACATTAGAAAAATCTAAACAGGGAAGCAAGTGATAACGGCACAGGATATCTCGGAGAGAATACTTGTTTAATAAATAAAGATTTGTTAAGAGACCAAAAATCTACTTACTTCTTTACGGGGAAATGAAATTAAAATGTTGTAAAATGTAATTTGTAACATAACAAAAATACATTTTAGTAAATCCTTGGACTAAATAGTTGCAAAAAGAATAAATGTTATGTTGCTATATTGTTTGTACGCCTAGGTGTCGTAAACTCATAGACAAGACGACAATGAATAATTATTTAATACCAATAATAATTTAGAAATATATGAGAAGTAAGAAATGTACTTAATTTTATTATATGTATCTATAGGTGTTTGTTTGTGAAAAAATATATCAATTTTTATATTTACACGTGTATATTGATTGTCTTTAATATACGAGTATTATTAGTTCAGTGAAAGAAGGAAGGCTATAATATATAATTACGCTTTTACTAATTTTAAGATACTCTCATATTTATAAGGGATTTATGCATCCATATTCTTAAAAATTCAAAATATTAATAATTATAATAATGTCCCACTTTAAATTAAGAATGCTAATACACCTTAGAATTGATTACGATGAAACAAAAATATTCCAGATTATTAATTAATTTAACAGGTTTGGCTGAAAAGAATTATCCCACGGTTACTTATCGGCTTCTCCTGGCTTTATAACAAAAAGTAATCTTTAAACTTTGTTTGATTGTTCCTCCTGCCCGGATAATTTTTTTTAAATCCAAATTTACTTTTTCTGGTTTGAGTTTATAATCAATCCGTATCATAATATTGTATAATGTTCTGATCTTACACATCGTTTTTTATTCTAGATCTGATTAGCCGATACTTGAATAACAAAAGTAACTTAAATATTTAATTGTACTTTAATATTACAAATTAATAATGTTTAACTTATACAATTTTTTTATTTAGTTGTAAATCTCCAACTACTTTTGTGGACACTATTTTGTGTCCAAGTAAAATGTAGTAAAGATCATATGGTCTTATACCATATTAATATTATTATGTAAAATACTGTCTAAGGCTTAGAAGTGAAATATGTATTATATTTGGTGGTTCAGGTGCGTTTTGGTATTAGGTGATTGTCCCGACTCAAGAGAGACAGTTATGACACTGTGATTTAGAATGTTACAATGTTATATACTAGATATATTATGTTCCTTTGTTTGCTTAGAAACTACTGTATTAGGGGATTGGATATTCCTTGTAACTAAGATATAATAATCAATAAATTTCAATAAGTTTACCATTAATAAACATGTTTATAGACAATTAATTTCGGTGGTGCTCTTTTCGACATTATTTTATATTACTAAGGAAGTTCAAAATACAGGTTTAGTTAAACATTCAGTTCATCAGATCTATAAAAATATGAATAGTACAAGATTTATTTCAATACTAATTTAAATTATTAATGGTTACATAATTACTCTTAAAAAGATATTAGGTTTTTTAGGGCTAAAAAAAGTTATACACAACAAACGTACAAAAGTTGGACTGAATGCTAAAGAATTTTAGAATTCCGAGTATTTTATTATTTTGGACAAATTGCCCACATGTAGTTGATTTTTTAATATCTAACAGTTTTAATTAATTTTTAAAAGCCTTTAGGCCGAACCTAAACCAAGACTATATTGAAACTTCAAATAAATCAAGGACAGTAGTTGTTCATAATTATTTTGTGAATATGTGATCATAATATTAAATTGAGTTAAATCAAAATGGGCCATAACTTAACCTTTTTTAAAATCCTTCAGGATTATAAATTACATTCTTGTTCAATCAAGCTTATGTTACTCTTATCATCACATGATTGTCTCAAGCCAATCGTCATACGAGTTAAGCTGTAAGCTTAGACAAAGAAATAATCATATACAACGAATAACAAAAACACATTTCATTTATTAATTATCTGTTTAAATATTAACGTATGTGATATTAAATAAATAGTTTTTAATTAATTAGTATAAATCCTATTATTATAATTTTGCTGAGTTTATTGTGTGGTTCTTCTCAGACCAGGGCGCGTTTGGAACCCTCCTAGCCTTATTTTCAGGTGGAGAGTGTCTTTACAGAAGGGTTTATTTCGATAAGTATAGTATCAAAATAGGTCCTCCTGCACTCCCATTGACGTACACAAATAATCACCGGCATTGATTCATAGTGGACAAGCTACAAATAAATATAATAAATAAAATAAATAAAAATAACATTAAACCATGTAAAAGTCAACGTTTAAGTACCGAAGTGAAATTACTAAGCAAAAGTCGGTGCACAAATCTAATTTGCATTTCATGTTCGTTCTTAACACAAAGTGAATATTTACTTTAGACCTTATTACAATTCAGAAGTTAAAGTAAATTTCGGTAAATTATGATGTTCCTGCTTTCAGAATAATGTTATTATTAAAATCCAAACTACCTATTGTTGTATGAAGCGTTGTCTATAAAATACATTTAAAATTTATCGATTTAATAATTCGAAAAGACCTGCCAATTATTTATTTATATATATACTATCGTATCATTATTCATAAGCTTAGCATGTAGAATTTGTACAAAATTCTAATACGAATTATTAAATCGGATTGAAGTTTTGTTCTCAAATAATCAGGATCAATATTTTAAAAACTTTGATTTAAGTGACTAAAAATATCTAAACGGCTATCACATTATAAACTCGATAAGGCATTTTAGGTCTATAACTACTCTTACCGACAAAATCATTAATTAATTATAAAGAATAATATTAATAATTTAAATTATAAACTGCTCATGTTAGTATATATTTAAAAAATAATAAAAATATAAAATGGTTATTTTAAAGCAAAAATGGAACATTTTAATAATAAAGAGTTAAGAAAAGGACGGAGACAGACAAAAGTTATAAGTTTCATCAAGAACTCATTTAAGAACAGTTTTTATACACAAATGAGAAAAATAATAACGTTTATAACTTTATTTAAATATAAGCTAAAGATATATTATATAACGATGCAGAAGTTGTCACTATTCAAGAAGATAAATAATAATAAATATCATTAGGCATTAAATAACTACAGATGAGTTTTTTTTTTGGTTTTAAATACCGTTTAGAGTTTGCGTTGTCTTTATATTAGTTGCATATTTTCAATATTTGTATAGTTATGTTTTTATTAGACAAGGAATATTTAATACAATTGTCAAATCTTTGTAGTATATTATATTAAAACGTAAGTATTATTATTTCTCAATGTTTAAAGATACTGTGGATTAAAAAATACTACCATTTACTATGATGAGATTAAAAGGTTGTTTCTTTTCATTTTTTGTAGAATAGCTTACGAAATTTATCAACATTCCTAACGACTGCCACAATTCCAACCCTTGTCGTCGTAAAGCCTTTGAAAAAATAAGTAATATAATTTATGATAGAAATAAAACTCTTACAGCCTTACAAACTTTTTTTATTTTAAATGGTTTATGACAGTCCTTATTTAGCTTCAAAATTAAATATGTTGTAATAAAGAAAGCATCGCCCAATTTAAAGTCAATAAAGTATAATGTTATGATTTATTTCTCCAAACTTAAAAACTTCCGTATTTACAATTAAGTCTACTGAAAACTAAAATAGAGATAATATATATTTTTGGTCAATTTGTGAAAAAAAAAATCTTGAAAATGCAAAAACAATGAGTTTAAAAATAAACTAATGCCTTAATAAAATATAAAGATAATTATTTAAATTTCATTTATTCAAGTTTTTTTTTAATTAAATTTATCTTATATGGAGTATTTCTTTTGTGAATGGCAACATCTTCAATAATCATATGTCATACAGGCGGGCGTATTATTAGTTCATAGTTTTAAGTTGCTAGTTGTATTCTATTAGTTGGTTATTTCTTAAACCCATAGCGTCATGTAATAAGTGATATGTTAATAATTTCCTAAGACGCTAAACGCAAGAAAAAAAATAAACAACTATTTTCAAGCCAATAATTTCCTAAGTAGCACTCAAGGTTTGTTTCCTTTCCTTTGTTTCCGCGGAAAGATAAATTGAGAGGCAGAGATTTTTTGCAACTATAAATATCAATCTCTTTAACTATTTATGTATGACGCTGAGAAATTTTTAAGGACATTGCATGATTACAAAGTTATATATATACTATAGATACACATTATTTATACTTAATGAAAATATAAAATACAAAAAATAAAAAAAACACAATACGGGAATTAACAAGAAAAAAAAGTAACTTTTTTCGATTTGGACTCTGGAATAAATGTTTAAAGAGAGGTATATGTTAAATGTAACCATGATATTTGAATACGTAACAAATAACTAAATGGTCACAAAAAGATTTTTGTATTTCCTTTATAATATCTACCGCTGTTTAACCATAGTTTAATAACTGCGGCAATCCTGATCTTGTTGTGGTTAACCCCCGCTTAATGTTTTAAGGGTTTACAGTAATATGATTTCTGATCGTTATTACTTAATCGACAATCTGAGTTGTTGAATCTCAACCGAATTCTAGTAATAACAAGTTTAATTAAAGGTTATGTATTATTTATTTATACAATGAAACCTTCTTGCAATTATTATAATACTAGGTAACTGGTTATATGTAAAATTTATTAATATAATAATGTTAATAGGTGGCTCAGTTTGAAAACTAATTTAAAAAAAGGAGTACCAACAACAAAAAGAAATGAGATCCCATCAAAAACATAATATGTGAAAAAATGTACAAGTCGCGCAAATCGAAATCCAATCTAAACTAAGTCGGTTTATTCAATATCTATGGGAGCAGGTATCGAACCACTTTGTCATAATTGATACATTGTTTTAACTCGTAATTATATCAATATTACCTTTTTTAATGTCTTAATTTATAAGAAATATATCTAATACAGTCGTTTCTAAAAAACAAAGGTACATAATACACCGAGTATATAATATTCTAACATTTTAAACCATTGTCATAATTGTATCTCTTGAGTCGAGACAATCACCTAATACCAAAACGCACCTGAAACACTAAAATAGACATAAAATTTTATTGCCCATATTGGTCGTTAAGTAAATATAAAAAAGTATTAAGGCAACACTTGGCATATCCTCTTTCTGAAGAATTCCCTTCATTATAGATAGATAGATATTTTTTAAAAACTGTACCATCTATGTGTTTGGATCGAGAGAACCACTCTGACCAAACATTATATTCGTATAACTCCAACAATTTGGGTAATGCAATATGTTCAACAGCTCGGGGTTGACAGATTTTCCATCTTACAGGATTTAATATTCCCATAAATGATAGCCTATTGTAGAAATTGTTATTACTTAATACTGATAAGGTATATTATAATTTTTACTCATTTATATTATTTTCCTTTTACCTAAAAAGTTTAAACTACATATTTGTTTTTTGGTGTGAAATAGTATTCATATTAATAAAAAAATATTGACCAGTTGGACAAACTTTCAGGTTTCAAGAGTTGTAGGCTTTTTATTTTATTTCGTAGATAGGATATTTATTTAAACATGCAGTAAAATAATAAAGAAGCAAAACCTGTAGAGACATTTTTTTATGAACTTTGCTTTTATTATTATCTTATAATTGGTTTATCTGTTTGCCTTATCGTTGTCTCGCGTATGATGGTAAGCCTACATGACGTTTTTATTATATTTTATTGAAATTTATGATTCTACCCGTTAAGGACGCCAACCGTTTAGGACGCTTTTTCTCTGTACAATTATATCTTTTTAATGGAAAACCACAAAAATTGTTTTTTTGCTATCAATACAATAAAATAATAATAAAATTGTGTGATTTTGGCTTATTATATAGTTTAACTTATAAAGTGATTATAGATGGTTTATGACTTGAATCTGAGGAAAAAGGAGACTTGGAGAGGAAGCAGGCAAAAGAAGTCAGCTGATCAACATATAGTCATTAATACCAAAATGTATGTATGTTTTTTTATTTGAAATTAACAATCCTTAATACCAATGTACTCCTTAAAGTTATCGATAATTTTATAACTCTTAATAATAAGCGCTTCAAATATGTATATTTTTGTAGAATCTTCGATATAGGAAATTTATGGCTCTTTTTCTATTTCGATGGTTTTGTTTATTATATTATAGTCCTGTAAACCTGTACACATACCGGATTCCCCTGGCTTGGTGACTATAGATCAACTGAGATGGATTTAAATCGAATCAAATTAGTTAATTATTTTTGTAAGAAATATCATATCCTACGTATGTACTGATAATGATAACGAGGACGATGATGATGACTACAAATTTTGTATACACGCGTTAACAAAGATTAAATTTATGAATACATGGGTTTTTATTTAAATATTATGAATAGCATAAAACAGCAAGTACCGCGATTTGGTATATACGGTTACATGCAACTAATTTATAACAATTATATAACTGATTGAAACCGGAGAGGAAATAGAAACAGCAACAAGCATAAAAAAAAGGATTAAATAAGCAAATATATATATTTAAATACCAAATTACCAGATGAGTCTGTGAAGAAATTGCATTGTAAATATTACGAAACTTAACCCATAAAAGCCTAAAACTTAAACATAAAATATTACTTCTAACTATTTTATGCAAAAAACTTTCCCAGGACCCTTATAAAACTAAGCGCATAGCTATTAAAACTTTCCAAGTCACGTTAAACTTCACACAATATGTATCAAATTCTCGAAGTTCTAAGTGTGCTAAGGTTGATTGGGACGATAAAATGTGTGTAATATAATATAATACAAAGGAAAATATGAAGTATGTAAGAGGAGGAAGTCGATTTAGCTACTTATCCGATGAGGTTACGCTGTTGGCCTGACGCTTAAGGTATTCAATATGGAAAAAAGAAACGTTATATAATTTTGCAGAGAGCATTAATCTTTTAAAATAAAATTTACTAATATCAATATAAAGCTTCAAGCTTCGTGAGAGGGATATTTTTTTAAACAATATATTCATAGTGTTGTCTTTATGTAATTTCTTTATTTTTTTTTATATATTCAATAGTATAAATAAATACTAGTGCAAGGTTTCTTAAATAAATTACAAACTATGTCTATATTAAATACATTAAAAGAGGGGTTATTATAAATAATTGCCATAACTAAACAGATCATAAGTTGATGTTTATTAAAAAGAAAACGTTTGTGTAGCCTATGTCATTATCCACCTTGCCCCATTTTTTTCGGATTAGCCCATACGTAAATTTTTTTCATAGCTCTTCCGACAGAAGACTATGAAGTCATATCATCTGAGCAAAGACATGTTTGTTTTTGATATATAATTTTTAACGCACTTCTTTAATTTTTTCTTCGCTGGCGCTCTTGCCAAATTAACATTAATATTTAAGAAGAGAAGAATAACTTCGGACACCGAAACTTGCGCCAATCTTTAATTTTGAAACATTCTTCAATTATCTTGTTTTATCAATATCTGACTTTTATTTATCTTGTTTTATCAATATCATTGCTATGTCATTTGACGTTTTCATGTGGACAGAAATAGTAGAGTTTTTTTCCTTTTTTTATATTAGTAAGGTATTTTTATGATGTTTGTGTATTTAAAGATGTTAAAAAGTTACAGAATGGATAAAAATGTACCATTTAGTCATAGCTAGAACAAGTTACGTATGGATAACAAAATATATTAATTAACCATCAATTATAAATTATGACCAAATAATTAATTTATTCATAATAGTTATATTTAACTAAAAAATACATATTATTATAAGTAGTAGTACGCGAGCGGTTGTTCTAAAGGGCAATTCTCTTTCAAATGTACCCGCCAAATATATATTAAATATTTCTTTTTAATCATCCTTCAGCTGATACAGACTTAATAGTTACTTTTAAAAGTAACGACCCCATCTAAAATATGTTCACAATTTTCAAATGAAAACAGTCCTGAAGTTATTTTGCTTAATTTATTCCTCGTTATTTCTAAAATGTTCCAAAATTACAATTTCAGGTCAAGTGGAATTACCCAATGCCTGAAATATAAGTATCACTGCTTCTAACTTTATTTCGAGACAACCAGGACAAGTCCAATAGTAACTTTCTAAAGATTTATATGACATTATATGTGGTTTTTGTGACCGTTAGGTTAAGGAACTACAGACCTTTTCATAGAACACTGGGAATAAACACATTACATTAATAACTATCAATTTATTTTATGGAAAGATGGTCAATTGCTATTTATATATTTTATTATATAACGTATATATTTCTCTTTTATGTCGTACTAAACACATTTTTTTTTGTAACTGTAATAAGTTATTTTAATGTTTTACAAACATACTTTTTAGAAACAATGTTTTCTAAAGCCTGTAAGAAAGGAATAAACAAACATTTTACAACATTCACTCGTATGTTGTAATATTTTCTTCATTTCAAATTATCCTAAGAAGATTTCTTCGTATTCTATGGACCAGACAATAATATTCATCACGTAACCGAGTTTTGGTCTATCCTTTATGCAAATAAATTTACATGTCCTGGCACGCAAATATAAATGAAATAAATTATTTCAACCTAGTTCCTCTGTAAAACAATGTAGGTAGATATAATAAATAATATTAAGATTTAAAAACATTAAGTTCTAGGTGTTCCTTACTATTAGAAATAGTTTCAAAAGGTATTTTAATCAAAACATATATTTTATTTTTGTTTTGTTATAGAAAATCAACAATTCAAATCAACATTAATGAGACTCCTGTGATAGACTGAATAGAACAGAAAAACAACTACGAGCTTCTCTCTCAAAAAGCTTGTTTTGAAACACTTTTCTATGGGTTATTATTATAGGTTATATGTTATATATTAGTATTTTATAATATTAAAAGTATATAACACGTAATATGTTTGCATGTAGTTATTATTTGTTGTGGGTACTTAGTAATAAAAGCTGATTTTTTTTTAATTATCTCTATATTAATTTCAGTATCATTCTTACAAGGCTTATAATAATTGCTCACCATCCAATGACATTTAATAATAGAGAATGCTACCAATTATTATAGTAGCACTTTTGGTTGAGTAACATACAATAAAGCATCATTATATAAATGAATGAATGAACGAACGAATTGATGCACAAATCAATGCAACTTTAAATTAAATAATTTATGTTATTCCGTGATCACAACCTCATTACCTTAGAAATAAAGGGTTATATGAGACGTCATATATTCATAATTAATAGTAAAATTATTGCCAAACATTCCTAAAGTTAACACACTCCAATCACAACATCAATTACAATCTAATTAAAACAATATTTTAAGGTTATTTTAAACAGTTTGAACACAATATTTAAAAATCAGTTGGAATAAAGAAATATAAATTAATGCATAACTTTTTTTTATTTAAAGAAAATTACAGGCGAAGCGTAATCTAACTTTCTGTTTATCAAAACTTTTAAAGGGACTTAAGAAGAAGCTTTTGTAAGAATTATAAGAGAGAAAAGAAAAAGGTTCTTATAAAATAATATCGTAAAATTGAAAGAAAAAAAAACTTTCAATTGGTATTAAATTTTGTTTGTATCTGTAATAGTTACAAATATTTATTTCAAAGGTTTGTAATTCAATAGATACATTCTTTGAAAAGTATGTATGTATGTAGTAGTACTTACTACGTACATTTAAAATGATATTACATGGTTTGGGTATTTTTGTTTCAGGTTATTTACGTTAGGTTAGCTAGCCCACATTTGTGTCCCTCCCTCCCCAGGGAGAGGTGAGTCGTGTATCTATAAAATATTCCAGGTGTAAAAATGAGTTTTAAAGGTATACATACCTTGTTTTCAATTAAAAAATTCAAATTAGTTTATCTATTATTAGTGTTATCTAAAGCTGAAAATGATAACTAATTTTAATGTTTGATTTTGTTTAGAATATTTATTATTTTGATTTATTATTCATACTTGGTATTCATTCATATTACTTATTTGGTAATATTTTTGGTTTACAAAGTTCTTAAAACTATTTTCAAAAATATAAATGAGCCGGTTGGTGCATCCCAAATAAAAATAATAATTTTTGCATTACATCATTAATTAGCATTCTCTGATAACGGGTTAATAACAATATCAATTAAAATATTCAAATCATTATAATTAAACTAAAATATAAATAAATAATAATAAATTTAAATTACATGTGTCATTAATTCATTTATATGTCAATATTATTCAATATCCTTTGAATATTCGGCATAACTATAATAAACTTTTAATGTCAACATTTGTTTAATCTTATTATAAAAAATAATATCCTTTTTAATCTCTTTCATTTTATTTGGTTAGTTGTTATAATTTTTATAGCCATACAATAAGTACGTTTTTTTACTAAAGCCATCATTTTGATCCGAGGATAATCTGAATGTTGTTTTTATTGTCGTGACATTGACAGTTTGAAATGCAATTCATTTGTAAATTCTTAAAGTGTTTTTAACATTACATTTTTCGAATAATATATGTATATGTAAATTAATAAACAGATTGTATGTGAAATACAGTTAAATAATTTCTATGTTTATTGTTTAATGTCTAGGCACTGATTTATTACGTGACAACACAAACTCCGGTGCAACGCCATTACTCATAATAACAGAGATGTTAAATTTGCCATAAATAAAAATAATATAAGAAAAATAAATATTAAAGACTATCATTCCAATATTTTTATCTGTTTATATAAGATTTAATGCAATGCACACAATGAAAATACCTCGGAGAGAGAGTATTTCGTTAATGTTGTAAGATTAAGTTTTAATATAAAAAAAAGCATTACCATTGGCAGAAATTCTTGTATTAAAGTTGTTAAGAAGCGTCAATAGCATATTGTAACTTTGTAAGCCTAAGTATCATAAACATATAGAAAGTGAGAGGAGTCGGGAGATGAGACAATTACTTAATATCAAAACGCAGCTGATCCAGTACAACTTAACCATTTATAAATATATAAAATGTACTATGCTTCATTCTATTATTTATATGTGTATTTATTTACACACTTACACACTTATTGCTTGTCTTTTATATTTTGATCTCTTTTTTTTAATGTCTGCAGTTAACATTATCAATTGTATTAAAAATAAAAAAAATAACTAAAATAAATTTTGTTCAATAAAATATGAAGAATAGCGAATTACTAAATCAAATGTATATAAAAATATTAAAAAATAATGGGTAACAGGATATATACTATAATTGGCACTATATTATGAACTTAACTTAAATATAAAATCTAGCATAACATAATTTGGTATTCGACCCGCAAATTCAACAGGTCAAGAGGAGTCACAATTTATATTACGATACTGATCGGCTGTGCTTTGTATTGACAAACCATTAGGGTTTGTTAATAGTAAGGGACTTCGGTCATACCACTTGCTTTAGAATAATTTGAAGCTGTTAGGTTAGAGCTCATTATATTCTCTCATACATTTCCAGTCACTAGTTTTACACAAAAAAAAGAAATTGTGTAATACGTTTTATAGTTATTGTTTTAATATTAAATATGCTAAACAAGTCTCAATATGTTTATAGACAAACACTAATGATGTTTTGTGGTTTTTTAAAAGAAGAAGAAAAAGATTCATATATAATAAAAAGTACACAGTGATATAAGTACTGACTATTAGATATTTAACATTCAAAGTACTCGTATATATGTAAAAATAAAAAGGCCTAATAAATAATAACTAGAAGGTGATGTCGATCAGAAAATTAGTCGAGCTAAGCTAATAAGCTCTCTCTCAGTATCAGAATTAATTTGATAGTTGTTAATGCTGGCATATCGTTCTGTATAATGAGTTTAACAAGTAAGATGAACTTATGTTAATATTGTTATGCACTTTATAAAGTTCAGACTGATTTCTTTACTCGATTTTATAGGAGAAATAAATAGTTAAGCTTTTTATTTCAAAATAAAACAATTTGAGATAACATCATATATATTATAAGTAACAAATATATATAAGATTGTTAAACGAGACATGGCATCAATTCGTCTGTGTTTATGCTGCAAGTCATACGTAGTCTGCATCTGACTTTAGTAAGCGAATCATCGTGTATTTATTGCATTTTAGGAAGAAGTTTCAGGATATAGGTATTTATATTTTACGATCTATCTATTAACTTTAATTGAAATATGAGCTAAAAGGCAACAGTCACGTGAAATACAAATTGGAAATCAGAAATTCTAGATTTTTTTTTAGAAAGTGGAGATAAACATTTTGCAAGTCTAATCAAGTCTAACGAATCATTGTGGCATAAAAATTAAATCAAGGTCTAAGATTTTACTAAAACCTACACGTACTGTGAGTCTGTTGATACAGTCGGATCAAAATACCCTTAAACCCTAAAGGGAAATTTAATCCCTGTTGGCATTCTCTACCAGCTGATCTTTGTGGCTAGGGAGAAAATAAATTGTAAACAAATTTAATGCTAAGTGAAAAAAGAAAAAAAAATAAAACAACACGTAATTTATAACTAACTATATTATTTAAACATAACATATATAATTAAATATACTTATATTACATCATATTTACAATATATATGTATTAGGATGATTCTTTTTTTTATGGAATAGGAGGGCAAACGAGCTGGCGGGTTACAGATGATTTGTGATCACCGCCGCCCATGAACTCTTGCAACATCCGAGGATTTACAGGAGCGTTTCCGGCCTTGAACGCCTTTTTTGAAGGTACCCATGTCGTACCGATCTGGAAATACCGCCGAAGGGAGTTCGTTCCACATTCGAGTGGTACGAGAAAAAAATGTACTTGAGAACCGCACAGGGGTGCATCCAGGTGGTAGGGATGGTATTGGAGGCGATGGCGCGCTGTGCGGTGATGGAATTCGGCGGTAGGCATCAGATCAAATAGCTCTTCGGCACACTCCCCGTGGTAAATGCGGTAGAAGACGCACAGAAATGCAACGTCTCTACGCAATGCCAAAGAGTCCAGCCGTTCACAGAGCACCGGGTCCCCGACAATCCGAACGGCTCTCCGTTGTATGCGGTCAAATGGTAGAAGCTGATATTGGGGTGATCCGGACCAAAGATGAGAACAGTACTCCATGTGTGGCCGGACTTGCGCTCTGTAGAGCGCAAGTCTTTGGCCAGGATTGAAGTACTGCCTCGCTCTATTGATCACGCCCAATTTCATCGAGGCCAACTTGGCCTTGCTCTCCAGATGACCACGAAACCGACAGTCACTCGAAATGTCGAGACAATTCTGGGAAGTTTTTGGGAGATTTTTAAAAGAACTTTTAATGGGTGCTCTCAAAATCTTTTTAGACAAGGGTTTCCGGAATTAATAAGCTAGAAATATGAAAGATTTGTGAAATAAATTCCTTTTATGCAGTAGAATGTTCGTTTTAAGATTGGCCTCTGTCAAATAGTGAGTGAGTCAAATTTAGATTAAGTCCGAAAATGAAGAATTTGAACGATCATATTCATCATTTTTGGACTAAATTACGTACGAACTTACGTTAACCGAAGGTTTAGTTGAAACAATTACTGAGAAGGCGCTTTAACTTATTGAAGTAATTACTCAGATCTCGGTAGCAATCATTTACGTATTCAATTATTTTATCCAAATAACAGTGTTAACTAGAACTATCTTCGTCTCAAAAGGGAGGTCATTTTTAGTCCTATATTAGGACTATAATGGGGTAGTTACTTTTGGGGATATTTCTTTAATCTGCTTATGTATTAGTATCTAAAGACAATAAATAAATAAACACTTTGCTATAAATAAAATATTATATTTATTACAAATCGATAAGTTTACTGTTCACAGGATTATATTTTTTTTATAAACAAGTCTTTAAAACAATTGTTGTAAATAATTTAAGAAAAATCTTTTTATGAAAAACAAATGACAAATAAAAAAGGTGAATTGATATTTTATTTACATCACGTTGCTATGTATACACATACTCAAGTCGCCATTGCGTTTATTCAACATAGTAAGTAACCTTTAGAACCAGGATTGATTTTGTTTTTTATCTGAATACCACAGTTCACCCAGAATGCGACTTTTACATATATTACATAATATGGTAAATATATAAGTAAGTTTAGCACACACAAAGAAATATCACTATTTATATGAATAGGTATTGTATTTAATTTCAGTAAATAATTAAATTGTTACGGAAATATCAAATTAAGTTACAAGTTAAGGAAAAGTAGACAAAAAATATTGTTAAGAACATTATTAAATAATTATATAGAAAAATCCTAATACATGATTAAAAACTATGATAGTATATCGCTGTTGGGTTACCGTAAAACTTATCGCTTCATGATTTTGTATACTATAAACAACCTGTCGTTTTGACTATTTCCTGAATGTGACGTCACCAACATCATGTATGTTGGTTTCAATTGATTTTAATTAAAACATAAACTAGCATCACATTGACGGACAAAATAAGTAGTTGTCACTGTCAACTTGTCACTTGACACATTGTGACAATAGTATTACGTACTGTTAAATTAATTATACCCATATAAATTTAATATTATTATGCTTTGTACAAATCATTGTTAATGTTTTGTTTTTGTCAGTGGGATCATCTGAAAAACTGAACCAACTTTGATGATTTTGTGTGTTTTTTGGTAGATCACTGGATTAATAACTAAATCCGGCAGCAGATGTTGTAACAGTTTTTTGTTTTTTAATACATCACCCACACCTATCTTTTCTCAGTCAAAAAACTCCTAGAATATCTTACAACGTATTTAACAACACTTCACTTTTAAACAAAGATTGTAAAATACTACACTCACTTAACTTTGACTTATAATTTAACTGTTAGAGTTCGACGATCAAATTAAATTTCTTACTCCAAACAGTGACAACAAGGTAATAATACTTTTATTTGAACTACCGAAATGTACTGCCATACATGAAAAATAGTCCTATTAAGAATAGACAAAATGAAATAATATTAGTTCGACATTATTTGTTCTAATTTAACGTATAAATGAATTAGTTCGACAATAATGATTTCTATTTAATTCGTTTTCGAAAGCCAACTTTATGTTGATTAGGGCAGTATACAGGGAGGGCATTTTGCCTTGGCTTACGTGTTTTACACGTACCGTGCAAATTAAATGTGACTACCGAAGACCGTCTTTTGTACTACGATTATATGTACACGGTAAATCAGTTGGTAGATTGACGTGACGATATTCCATAGGTGGGTCCGAATCCCCTTATGTTTTTTGTTCATTATTTATTTAAAATTTGTATTAATTCAAACTTACTTTAATAAATAGAAATGAAAAATACTAAATATTTGTATTATAATAACACATTATAACAATGCTATCAGCACGTACATAAGTATATCTTCCAAAACCCCTGTCGAAGTTGCATCTACATTTTAATTAATTAATTAATTAATTAATGTTTTACCTACTAAAAAAAGGAACTTGGTCAATAGAAATGGTATTGGATATGTTACCCATTAATGTGAGTACCAATAAGGCATCTCTATAACACACTGACAGGACAATGACATTGCAATGACTAAAGATTGTTATGACATTTACAGTAAAGCACACTTCAGAAGCATCAATGCCACAGGAATATAACATAAGAATGAACAACATCAATCCAGCTTTGTATATTGTAAAATATATAAAATATTACAACGTGTCTTTTATTAAAAAAATACAATACATTATCGCGATTACTATATTATCCATAGAAAACTTTTTTTTATTTCAAGCTCTTAAATACGCGCTCGTATTTAAGAGTTTGAAATTCAGTCTATAATAACAAAAATGTTTTTTAATAAATAAATAAAATGCTAAATTTATGAATTTTACAACAAAACCAATCTCCAACTAAATGAAATATCAATTTTGTATAATTGATACTTATTATCGTTTAATTCAATCAATTAAATTATTTAACTCCAACCATACATTTTGAGTATGATAATAATGAATATTGATTATATTTTAATGTGAAACATTTATAATCACGAGGCAGAAGAAAAATTCTGTGGGTTTTATATATTTTGTAAAGTTTTTTTTAATACTTTTAAAAATGTAATAAGCTAATCCGTGGGGAAGCTGGATCATGGTTAATGCTCAACAATCTTTTTATAATATTATATACCTATTTATTATAACATTAGTTTTCATATATTACATAAACATCAATTACTAGAAATATTTCGATATATGTATATAAACAAGGGTCAGTGATTTGTTATCAGATTTAATTCAAACTAGTCAAACCATTATGGAAATGAAGTTACTTGATCGTCACAGGAAATGGATTGTCCAGGAGATAATGTTATTGGTAACAAAGTTATTTTGTATTTCGGTGCCATGAGACATGATCCAGGACGGATTTAATACAATTAGTTTTGTAGGATTTTATTTGTTACATGTATAAATATACTTTTGGCTTATTATATTATCTTGAAATAATTTTATTTAATAAAATAATATATAACCAAACTAATAACAAAACTATAGCTTCTATATTTTTAATAATAATCATGTGTTATTTGTTTTTTGACAATTTCTTATAATAATAAGAAGAATAGTCTAGGATCCACCGTCCATTTCTACAATTTACTACCAAGCTATTTGTCCGGGAAAATTTCCTTTTCCTTGAAAAAAAAAAGTACTTTATTTGAAAAAACTTAACTTAATCCTTTACATTGCTACATCTCGTGCAAAAGAAGATGAGATGCAGAAATCTGTTAGTAAATAAATAAATGTGTCATTTACTACAAAAGGTTTTTCAGTTGCGGGTTACTTATGAGATTTTTCATCAGTGTTTTGTGTTCATAGCTTCATTTTAAGAGTTCATAGTTTCATTTTTAGTATTTTTTTTAAGTGTTCATAGTTTCATTTTAGGTATATTATTTTATTTACTTAATATTGTGTTGCATAATCTTACTTTTAGTAATGCTTCCTTTTGTTTCACCAAAATTTCTCATTCCATCCAATTCGTGGTTGGCCCGAGACGGCCCGAGACGGCCCATCTTATTCTTTATCAACAGCCTCGATACCTTTCGTTGTACCAATTTTAGAATTTATATCCTTTAAATATATGATTAAAAATAACCGTTCTATGATGCTATCATCCTTATAAATGCTTAATGGATTGGAATTTTAAACGTAGTTATAATTAAATAGTCTCATTTTTAAACTTTTAGAAGGTTTTTATATCTTACTCCCTTAGAAACTCACTTTGCACAAATAGAATAGATAGTAGATGGATTAAAGGGAAGGTAACATGATAAAATAACATAACAACAAACATGACATTTAACATATACGAGTATCAATTAGTTAAGAAAAAACTTTAATTTAGAAATTTGTTTAAAAAAAAAAAATAATAAAATAAATATCCGGAAATGTTGTGTGATTGTTGTTTTTAAGATACTCAAGAATCCTACCCCAATAAATTTGGTACTCAACACCGAAGTTACTACACTGAAAAGTATCTAAATGTCGAATATCAACTTAACTTAACTTTACTTATACTCTATACTTTAAAAATAATATACAATAAATAATTCAATAAGGCAGGGCTGAAAGCTGCGATCGCTGGAATACTATGTTACATGTTTATAAAAAGTTTTGATTAAGGTGAGCTAAACTTAAGCATAGCGGCTTAAGAGTAGCTTAAATTAATCATATAAAAATTATAAATGATAAATCTAGGCTAAAATAAAAAAATTGCATGTCTAAAATTTATGGAAATAAACAAATACAAATTATTAATATAACTTTGCCATATACCTTTTTAATTACACTCTCGCCGGAAGACTAAGTTGTTGCAGCAAAGTTTATGAATATCCGACACTGCAGTTGCAATTACTCGTCTCAACTTAGTCTCTGTTGGAATTAAATTGATTTTTTTTTTATTAAAACTCATTTAACCATTATTACATTTTAAAATATTTTCATTGTTAGTTCATAGTATGCTTTTTTGTTTGGTTTTGTTTTGAATATTTATTCTTTTGCGTTATCCTTATAAATGTTATTGGTAATTGGCACTGAATTGATGTTGATTTTTAATCAGACTTTTCTTCATAAGTTCCTAAATTACGTTTTAAACATTACTTTATACTGTTTATATTATATATATTATGAAAATTAATAAACAATTTCTTATAAATAGATTGTATGTATCTAGCCACTGATTTGTTACGTGACCCTGAAAAATTTGTATCCAGAAAAAATACTGCTTAAACTTTAATAATATTTCTGGCCAGTTTGGTACTATCGTGATGTTTGCTATATTCCTATATAATGTGTTATTTATTATTAATCAAATATTTCTTATAACCTTATTTATTACAAAATTGTTAAATTGGTATTTATTACATATGTTCTCACGAACCGTGGAAACGCTGATTACACGCAGGTGCATAGTATCACATTATAATCCCAGATATAATATCTGATACCTTTGTTTCTGTATTCTTTTAATTATAATTATAATTTATTAAATTCATTCTTGTTTCCAACTTTGAGCAAAGCACACGTCGTTTGTATATTAAACATAATTATGAAATTTAAATTCATAAATTTGTAATTAGATTTCATGAAACTTATGAAATACATTGTAATTGTATTATCTTAGTCAATAAAACTTAGGATACCTATTATTAAAAAAAGCGGTCTGTGCTATAACTACAATATAACTAAATACAGTGGATTTGTATAAATTTTGTCTTATGGATATTATTTAGATATAATAAAGGTCTCTGCGAAGATCAGACCAAATAGATGACAACAGATGACATAAAATAAGCAAATTAGGCGTTTGAATAGAAAATCTCTAGACACGATTTGGCAGTTCGCCCGCACGTTGAACAATTTGACAAGACTTACACAATTTATATGATGATGATGCTGTACTGTTACACTCTGTAAATGGTTAACTTAATTCTAAGAGATTTTGTTAAATCACAAATAGTTTTATTTAATATTATAATTTTATAATAAAGAGGAAACACAAGAAAAGCAAAGTTATGTAATAAAACATATTTTTGACCACTCCATGTGGTATTTATGTATATCATTAACTTAACAAAATTAAATTGTATTGAAATCTATTAATGACTATTAATCTATAATACTTGAAGTGTGGACTTAACCTAAGAAAGCCTCCTAAAACTTTTGCATATCATATATGCTTTGTAACTATGTTAAGCAAAAAAACTTTCCTACGAACCTTTTAAAACTGAGCTTATGGCTCTTAAAACTTTCCAAATCACGCTTAATTTCACATAATATGTATCAGATTCCTGAAGTTCCTTTTAAGCGTGTTAAGGTCAATTGGCAGAATAAAGTGTGTAATATAATACAAAGCGAAATATAAAGTATGTTAGATCAGGAAGTCGGTTTACCTGTAGCTATTGATCCGACAATGTTAAATTGGTGACCTGAGGCTTAAGGATCATAATATTTAATAAAGAAACGTTAAGTAATTTTCAGTAAAGTATCAACTAGACAACAAGATGTAATAAAGCTTTGTGTTATCTTTTTAAGGTTTAAAGAACTTTATTTCTCATAAGAACATTCAGTTCACTTAAAATGAGTTATATACATTTTTATTAATTGTAACATTTAAATAGCCTCTGGGCTAGTCTGGACGCTTAAACTATTTGTAAGACGTGTGCTTTCAATTTTTTTCTGAATACAGCCATACTGCTACACTCCTTGACATCTTTTGGGATTTTATTGTACAGCTGTGCCCCCTCGAACAATATCGTCTTCTTCCCGTAGTTGGTACGCGAACGTGTCAATTCGAGGTCTTTTTTGTGTCTAAAGTTTCGTGTATATAGTTTTTTTGGTAAATTAATGTTTGTGACAATGTTATGTGATGTAATATTTCTAATTAGTAAACAAGTTCTATATGTGTAAAGTTGTTTTAAATTTAATAATTCAGTTTTTTTATATAGTGTATTTGTTGGTGTTAGGTAGTGATAGTGAAATAATGTTTTAATAATTTTGTTTTGTACTCTTTGGAGTGGATCTAAATAGGTTTTAGCCGCTGAACCCCATACTTCAATCAAATATTCAAAGTGTGATTTTACCAAAGAGTTATAGATTATAGTACTAATTTTTTTCGGTATGCACTTTGATATTTTTCGTACTGCTCCTAGTGTTGAGGTTAATTTTGTTTTCAAATATTCGATATGTGCCTTCCAGGTAAGTTTGTCGTCTATTATCAGCCCCAGATATTTTTCTTGCGTGACGCGATTTATTATAGTGTTATCGATGGTAAGAGGAGAAAATTCAGGTATACATTTGTTTTTCGCAACAAAAATCATAAATGATGTTTTATTAGTATTTATAGTCAGTAAATTATATTTGAACCATTCGTTTAGGATATTTAAGTCTCTTTGAGCGTCATTTATAATGTCGTGTATACTATTACCAAAATAAAAAAGGCAAGTGTCGTCGGCGTAAAGTGTTAGTTGTCCTGTGAGCCCCAATGTGTCTATGTTGTTTATATAAATTAGGAACATCAAGGGGCCAATTATGGAACCCTGAGCTATACCAAAAGAAAGGTTACGGGTGGTACTGGAATAATTTTCCAACTTGACGACTTGACATCTATTACGTAAGTATGACTCGAACATGGAATAAGCGATTCCCGTGATGCCTATGTTCCTCAGTTTCTGTAGTAGTTTTTGATGACTTATTGTATCGAACGCTTTTTTTATGTCAATAAATACTCCTAGGGCAATTTTTTTCTGGTCTATATAAGTTTTAATGTTTGTAACTATATCTAATGCAGCTATAAGAGTGCTTGATTTTGCGCGGAACCCATACTGATGCTTGTTAAAGAAATTTATACTAAGTAAGTAAGTGTTTAGTCTGTCATATAAAATCCGCTCGAATATCTTTGACATAACGGGTAGTACCGATACAGGTCTGTAGTTCCCCGGGGATGATTTAGAACCGGATTTGTATATGGGTGTAACTTTTGCTATTTTTAACGTATCGGGGAACACACCACTCAGCAAGCATTTGTTAATACATGCTGTTAGTCGGTCAAGGATTATGTTTTTTAGGCATTTAATAGCTTTAGTACTAACTCCATCCAATCCAGTACTAATATTGTTGTCTAGGGCATCGATAATTTTTGAAATTTCGTTTGTGTCACACGGTGAGAGTTCAGTTAGGGTTAAGGTCTGTGGGGAAGTGTTCTCGTAGACTAAAGTGTTACCGGTATTTATGTGATATGTGTTTGGTATGTGGTTCGCTAAGTCGGGGCCTATTGAAGTGAAGAAGTCGTTAAACAAATCACAAATTGCATTACCTTCTGTGATGAGACCGGATTCTGACATTAGTTTCGGTGGGGCACTGCTGTTTTTTAATTTATTTAGAGCCAGGTTATTTATCACTTCCCATAGCTTTCTCGGGTTATTATAATTATTCTGAAATAGAGTGTAATAGTATTTTTTTTGTGTTGCCTGATCATTGTTTTCACATTGCTTCGTTGAGTATAAAAAGTGCTTCGTATATTTATATTATCGGGGTTTGATTTGGTTTGACTCCATAACTCGTTTCTTAAATTGATTGCATCGATTATATCTTTTGTTATCCAGTCTGTTTGTGGGGGGTTGTTTATCTTTGTCTTGTTTATTTTATTGTTTTGCACCTGTTCTTGAATAAAATTTTCTAAGTAGCTAAAGTCACAGTTTTCATTATCGTATTCTGCGTTGAGCGTGCTGTTATATAATTTTTCATAGTCTAGTGCTCTGTATTCGGTTTTTTTGTTTACCACCGGTTCCAATTTGCCAACTTCCACGAATATTTGCTTGTGGTCAGACATGGACGAGTCAATAATCGATAAGTTAAATGAATGATTTTCAATATTTGTACATACATGGTCTAATAATGTATTTGTTTCACTAGTTTGTCGAGTGCTATACTTCTTATCGATTTTATTTAATATTTTGTATCCGCATTGATACATATCGGATATATATTGCTTAACCGTGGCGTCTTTACTAAGGAGGTCGATATTAAAGTCACCAAAAACTATCGATCTTTTTCTCTGCTCGAGTTGCGAGGTGTATATATCCATAAAGTTACTTATATTAGTGCCACCGGGTTTGTATACAGCTCCTATATTCAGTGATAGTTTGTCTATATTTATCCATAGGTAATGGTTTCCATTTTCTGATAATTCCTCTGTAACTTCGTAGTTTATACTCTTGTGTACGAACATGGACACACCACCGCCCTTGTTGTAATCCCCCTTCCTTCGCTTTCTTCTCTTTCCATTTTTCGCACTGTCTTTTCGATAGATATAGATATGATTATAGTTAGGTAATTGATACAGAAGAGCATCATCCGCTGACTTGATCCATGTTTCGGTAAAAATTAATAAGTGAACAGTCGATCCCAACGCTTGTAATATACATTTAATCTCGTCAAACTTGTCACTCGTACGAATACTGCGTAAATTACCGTATAAAAATCGTAACGATGACGGGTGTAGTGGTATGTTTTCGTATGTTTCCGCTGGTATGTGATTAACTTTACTTAATTTATCTGTTTGTATTACACTTTGTACCTGAGAGATTACTGGTTTTTTTGGACTGATTTTATTTGTGACGATGGTGGGTAAACCTTTAATATATTTAATAACAATGTCTCTTTCACCACTTTCGATACGCCTGCTTAGTTCCTCTTTTAAAGATTGCAGATATAGCTTTTGGGTAGGTGTTTGATCAGCATATATTTTAAAATTTTCGTCAAGTTTTGTTTTGTTTCGTAAAAGCTGTTTGGAGGTCTCTGTGTCACTAAAACAAACTTTGATGGGGCGACTCTTTCCGGGAATATATTTACCCAATCTGATAACTTTAATTGGCTTGGGGCATGGTTCATACAGAGAGGTTGTTATCTTCATTACTTGCTCTTCATCGTGGAGTCGCCTTTTATTGTAATATTTATCATTTATTTCCTCTATACCCACAAGAACTATATTTCTTTCGCGGTCGCAGCGATCTTTTAGTTCAAGGAAGAGGTTTTCTTGAGTGAAGTCGTTCGATTTATACGTGGGAGTTTCTACTGAGCGATTTCGTATCTGTGTTATCTCTAATTCTATATTTCTGATCTTATCTTGTATTGCATTATTATTGGTTTTCAATACTTGCATTTCACTGTCTATTTGTTCAAATCTTTGTGTAAGATTTTCGGTGGTTGATTTTATGGTTTTAATTTCATTTTTTATTTCAATAATTTCCTGACGAATATAGTTCAATTGTTCTGTTTGTGTTCTACCAAAACCCTCCAGGCATTTCATTATATCAGCGCGGAAGCTGGCAAATTCTTTTCTGTAGTCATAATCTTCGGTGCGTTCCTTTCTCTTCCTTAGATTTACATTAACATAGGAGTCTTCATCGCTATATGTTGGTAAGTTCGGCACAGACCCGCTACCGCTTCCGCTAGCGCTTGTTAGTGTGCACTGTGGCGGTGTTCTTTGCATACTCATTTCTAAGGTATTTGAGTTGGCCGTGCAGGTGCGAGCGAGTCGAAAAATCGCAGCGGTACCGCTCACTCTTGAGGTATGCGGGGGGTGGGGCGCGTGCGCACGCGCCGCCGGGGCCAGCTTCTTAGGTTAATAACGAATTAACTAATGTCACTTGCTATAATCCGTATAAAGCTTTAACACTATAGTTATAACGCTCACTTTCTGGTTTTTAACTTTTATTATAATTTATATTTATTCTTACAACTTTACTAACAGTTAACACGTCTGTTCTCCGCGAGCACAGAGGCACACAGAGGCACAGGCAGCACAGAGGCAGGCAGGCAGGCATTTTAGTAGTATGTTTTCAAAAACCAGTGCTTTTATGAACGACGTTATTTTAGGTAACTTATAGTTTGCTTCGGATACTACAGATCGGCCCAACATGTCAATTCAATCAAAACTTTTCTGCTAGAAGACTAATTTGAGTAAATACACGTTCCTTTGCCACATCATTTTACACGCACTCCAAAAATTTTTTCTTCGGAAGTCTTCTTGTCAAATTTACGTTCATATTAAGGAAGGGAAGACTAACATCGGACACTGAAACCAACTTCAACGTTCACATTCGAAACGTGTTTTTATTTATTATATTTTATTAACATCATAGCTTTGTCATTTAATGTTTTTTTATGTACTGAATTACTACAGTTTTTATTATGGTTTTATATTAATAAGTTTTTTTACGAAAATTATATTTAAGTGTATGTTAAAAGGTTACAGAATGGATTAAAATATTAAATTTAGATCAACAATTATGTATTAAAAAATATATAAATAAACAATAAATTATAAATTATTATCATATAACAGTTGTTTTTTCCATAACGCATAATTAAGTCAGTGTAAATTTTCATTCATCCAACCCAATTCAGAATGGATGGTAATCAATTATAAATTATTAGGTAAATTAAAATTTTTAGTCAGCGCTGCGCTCTGGTTTAAAAATTTTTACTACATTTTTTAAAATATATATATAAAACTATGGTATGTCATTGTGATTGATAGTTCATAATCAATTGGATATTCAATTTCATTAATATTCATTAAATTTTTTTGCTATTATATTTTAGTTTTTTATTTTCTCTTTACCTTCTAGGGTTAGCTAGCGCGAAAAATATATAAAAACTATTACGTATATTCACCTTAGTGACTATTTCTTTAATTCAAATCTAACAATCAAATTCACTGACAAAGACAAAACGTCATCTTAATAATCATCGTCATCGTCATATTTATTTTATTTATTTATTTATATCTTTTCCACTTCGAATAATTACCAGTGATGCACGTCAAAAAGGAAGTATCAGGAGGGCTAAATAAAAAATTAATAAGACTAAACTTTTAAGCTTCGTGTAGATTCCCTGGAGTCAGGATTTTTTTACAGACTTTAATTTTAAATTAAATATAAGATATTAATAAGTATTATTTTTGTTCTTCATCCGTGGTGTGTAATATGTTCTTCTGCATAAATGCATCTAGAATTGCAATATCATTCATAACTTGCATATTATAAGCTATTTCTTTCATAACTTTTGTCATTATCTACAGTTTCAACACCGTTCTTGGGAAACGTAGGCATCGTACCGGTAATACTTTTAACTTGTTTATGCTGCCATCGCGTTGTAAATATGCTTTGCTTTCCTCCGTAACAAAAGAATTACCTATACTATAACCAAATTGGACATTAGTGTAAAAGGTAAAGAACACAACTATTGCTCAGCTTATCTATAGTATCTTTAAGTTAAGTTTAGTTCTCATGTGTATGCAGTGAACTAGATGCTTATAATTTGTGTTCATTTACCTACATTATTTATTGTATTATTGATTGCGTCCGTTTCAGCAATAAATTAGTTAATATCAGAGATAATTCTGGATATGTAAAATTTGAATGTTGTTGTCGTCAAGTAAAAAAAAAAGGAGGCGATAATGAGTACGATATGTAATTTGAACTGGGTATTTAGAATTAAGCACTGGAAACTTTTTAATAAACCAGATAACTCACGTTAAAAGCACGACGACCTCCCGGAGTGCATGTATGAAGAGGTTAATGTCTGTGGCCGAGGCGAAAGAGGTATGCAGGGACCGTAGCGTTTGGTGCTCCGTCGCCTCTGGCTACCCCGCTAGGGATATGGCGTGAAGCTAGAAAAAAAAAGATAACTCAATGGCAGACAATACTTCTGTCGATAGGATCTCTGCGATTGTTGCTGCATCTGCTCTTAATACCCGGTTGTGTGTACGTTTACACAGACGAGATGTGGAGGAAAAAATATAAAATTTAGCAAAAAAAAAAAACAGCTGCGATTTCAATTATTATACGACTCAATCAATAAATTACGTGTCTAGCATTTTTTTTTCATATATTTATAATACCCCTCGGGATTGGATATTATACCTTTAAAATCACCGTTCAGTGTCCCCAAGTAATTTATCATGACATGATTTACTAAATCTCTACTTGTATATTCTAAGTGCAAAACATTTCGGAAAATTAATTATTATCATAGTAAATTTATAAAACATAACTCTAGTTATGTTGCTGCAATGCACGATTAATGATGGTATACTGAAAAATATTGATAATAATTGTTAAAAAAGAGATTTATCATTTTAACACATTCCTAATAACCTTATACAATTGTAAAATGATGTCGGACGCCTGCATATATGAAATGTTGTAAATGCGATCCCATCCTTAAGAATAAGAGGAATAGAGAGGAAAAAGGATTTTAATTGTCCAAAAGTATACATGTCGATATTCGGTGAAAGAGTACCTATACATCCCTGGTTGCGTCAAACTTTTTATGAGTTAAGCAATAAGCCTGTACAAAAAATATTCATATGCAAGAAATAACAAACATACATTCCAATTATATTCATCAGAATAAATATTATTATAAACAAAATATGATAATATATGATAAAAACTAACATTATACCTAAGTAAAGTTACTAAACTAAAGTCATAAAGTCGGTGCACTAATCTAATTTGCATTTCATGCTTGTATTTAAAACAAAGTGAATATTTATTTTGGACCTCATTACAATTCAGAAGTTAAAAACGAATTTCGGTAAATTTATGTTCCTGCTTTCTGAATAATATTATTATTAAAATTCAAACTACCTATTGTTGTACGAAGCGTCGTATCATCCTGCATTTTATTTTTTACCAAAATATATTTAAAATATATTAAATGAAAATTTATACAGCCAGTGCTTTACAAACCTGTTATTGTGGGTTTCAATAAGTTATACAAACTACTTATTTATTAATTTGTTATTGTATCATTATTCAAAAGCGTAGTAAGTATGTAATAATTCCTAGAAACATCAGTACAGAACCATTCGATTTATTGAATTGGACTTAATATTTATTTTCAAACAATCTAGGCTCTATTTTTTAAGAAACTTGATGTAATTGAGAAAAATTGTCTATACGGCTATTCTTCTTGATCATTTAAAAGAAGATCGCATCACCACTTTAGTATGTGGAACGAATTGGAGTCAATTCAGGGGCACATGCTTGTAACAGCAATGGAGAAATGTCATCCGGCCCACCCAAAATATGAACGTCCAAGGAAAATAAAGACTTTCGGGTGGTTTTTATGACGTAACTATTTTCAATATTGAGCTCTGACACCACGGGATATTAGGCAGTACCTTCCTTTGGTCGTCCAAAGTCGAGTTGGAGGCAAAAAGAGTGCCCAAGAGATCGGCTTTCTCTTTTGCCTTGTGGGCCAGAGAGCCATTCCCAGTAGCGGTAGGGACGGAAAAATTTTCCCAGTGTGACTTTTGAAAGCACTAAGAACTAGGGCGGGCCAGGCAGGTTCCTTGCCAGCTGATCCCCAATTTTGACGATATGCTTAAAACTGCTGTTTGAAGAATCTGCAGGTACGGTTAAATTTCTTCTTCAGAACTCTAGAGTTCGGATCCTTAGTAACTAAAGCATTAGCCCAAGCAGCTGCGGTCCTGACAATTGCATCATACCAAGGCCGCGATCTACCACAGAGTTTAATACAAATAATTCCATTCTCCTGTATCACATCAGCTACAGCTGCATCATAGTCATTCAAACCGGTTCTCATGGGTATGATGCAAAAAAAAAATACCTCGATCGACAGGGTCGATCGTGTTAGGTAGATTCCCGTCGGTCGTATCGACAAAGAAAAACTAGCCAGCAGTATTCTACTGGTCATTACGAGTCTTATGACGGGTCATACTGCATATATTGGGTGAGCGGGGAACCACCCCCCACCCTTATCTCCTAAACGGGGGGTAGCATCAAAAAACTTTTCGGACAAAAAAGTTTTCTCTTTTAATTTGTTAATTTTCTAAGATTTTTCCGACAACAAAATTTTGCCTCCTTCTGTGACTTTTTTCGGTTTTTATCTTTCAACCCCCCTAGCCCCCCAACCCCCCGACCGATTTTCCCCTTTCAAGAACTTAACCTTCATTTTGTCCTTAACAATGTGTATACCGAGTTTGAAAATCCTCCGTTAATATTTGCGACCTGTAGCGTGTCCCAAATGTTTGCACTTTCAGCCCCCCTCCAGCCCCCCCTTTCACTTTTTGCAAAAAAACTAGATGTTACGTATGTCCTACTAATTTATCCTATCGACCTGTGAAGTCAGATTTCGCCTACGATGAATTTGGACTGATGGATCATATATACATATATATATAGAGGGATATATATATTTTTTTTTCGACGGATTCTCAATCTCCAGTTCATAAACGGCGTAGCGCTCCTACTCTGGGGTCTGGGTCCCGTCATCGATTGCAATAGGTAGATTCATTTATGGAATCTACCTAACTGCATACTATCCCAATTTGCTGACTTGTAGTGCCAAACCGAGTGATCTGTTACTTTCCGCTATTTTTAGCCAGCAGAAGATTAAACAAAGCTGATCACGTCCGGTGGACGAGTGTGTTTCTTAACGAACTGCGTTAGACCATTTGCCATAGCAATGTTAAACACAGATCTTTCTGCGTAGTCGGTGGCACGTGATCAAACGGTATTTTGTGCATTACCACTATGAGAACTGTAGAGACACGCGTAGACTCTGACGTGATCGTCCATGTCCACGTATGGCCAGAGTACAGATAGGTCCTGACCTTAAAAAATCTGAAGGTGACGGTAATAGACATCTGCCCTTACAAACACAGATACCTCGACGTTTGGTATAAAATAACGTTCGAGTTTATACCTTGGGTATAGATACGTTGTGTCGTTTTGTTGAAATATCTGCGTCTCCATCAAAAATAACAAGGTCAGCTGCGCCGTCTCTAGGTGGGAGTAAACGGCCTTTAGGTTGGATTGAAATCCTCGGACGTTGCATATTTTCATATTTTGATTGAAGCGAGGTGCCGTTGTGTTAGCTTGTCGTTTGCCCTCCAGTAAACAAAAAACGTGATACTTTACCCAAACCAGATACTCCCCATGCGTGCTAACCCAATAGAAGCTGCAGTCAAATGACTATAGCTTCGCTCTACTCAGTTTTCATACACAAATCAGAAAAATAATAACATTTCTTAAGAGGCTATAACTTTGAACGGACTATGATGTTTTGTTCTGTTAAGATTTCCGCTGTCTTTATATTGGTAATATAGCTTAAATGTTTTTTAAAGTTAATTCATTTTTATCAGAAGAAGTTGTGATGTATTATATTAAAAAGTAAGTATTATTATTACGTAATATTTAAAGACAAAAAAAACTACCTTTTATTTTGACGAAATTAAAAGGTTGCTTCTTTTCATTTCTTGTAGAATAGCTTTCGTAATTTATCAACATTCCACAATTTCAACCCTTGTCGTCGTTAACTCTTTGGAAATACAATGAATATAATTTATGTTAGAAATAAAACTCTTAAAGCTGTTTTGCCTTTTAAATAGCTTACGTTATAATTGATTTATGATTGTCCTTATTTAGCTTTAAAATAAATATGCAAATCCAGGACTAGAATAAAGTGTCTAGGATAATCAAATGGTATTTGGATTAAATGTTAGATATAGTCGAGAAAGATGAACTTAGATAACACTCAGTTTAAAAATGAACTAGTGCTTGGTAAAATATAAACAAAATTTAAATTGAATTCGTTACTAAGTGTTTTTTCGTGAATATTTTTTGTGTGGATGGTAATATCTTCGACAATCATATATCATTGAAACGGGCTTACCATTAATTGTAGTTTTAAATTAATAGTATTAGTTCATAGTTTTTAAAATGAAACATCTTACGAAATGAATATTATATGATAACTTACAAAATGCAGTAAAATAATCAACAACTTTTTTCGAGCTGATATTTTCCTAAGTAGCACTCAAGGTAAATCCTTTGTTTTCACAGGAAGATAAATTGAGAGACGGAGTTTTTTTTTTGCATGAATGTCAATCTGTTTGAGTATTTTTTTTATAGCAATTGAGCAAAATTTGGAGGACATTGCATTATTATAAATTATTATAAAACAAAATTTAGAATAGGGATTTATAGAATATAGGGATTTATAGAATAGGAATAAAATCAAATAAACTTTTTTTGACCACCATACAAATATCTAATGAAAATACAAAATGTGCATTCTTCGATTATATTATAAAATTTAAGTGTTATATGCAATAATGATCAATTTAAATTGATTGATAAAAATACAAGTTTTATTTTAAGTTTTCGTCTCCGTTCCGATAAAGATTAAAGTATAAGAGATAGCTCAATTCTCGGAGCGACGGGACGGTCTTTCAGTGGTTCGAGGTTCGACTCGTGCCTTTGTCGATAATTATTTTCATTCTTTATTTCATTTAAATTAAAATAACTTAAACATGACTAAACATGTTGATAAACAGTTTCAAAGCTATAATGAAGTAAATTTGTATATTGTATTACGTTGTAAATAGAAAACCTTATTTATTGGATAATATTGTTATTTCTATTTCAAATTTCAATTATCTCTTGAAATATGTTATTCTTATTGTATTAAATAGATACAACAAGATTTATCACAAGGAGAATGTCATATTAATTATCTGCTCTAATCTATTTGAAACCGGAAGTTCCTAAATAATTTATTTTTTTTATTTTTGAATGAGGATTTTTATATAACTATTAAGATACTTTCTTCATTTTACTCTCCATACTTTAAATAAAACGAAAGATTTTAAGTTACTTTTAAAATTAAATTCTTAAAACATACCGTCATAAGATAGCGTAATACTACATTGGTTCCTATTTATTTTACAATATTATAATATTTACAATTTATTTTACATAATATAACCTAAATACCTAATTGATACTTCCATTTACTTTTGAAATGTTAGACCAATAATTTACCAATTGCATTAAATACAACACAAAGTTGAACACAATATTTGAAAGTTTAAGTTTTATGGTAAAAAGTTTAAATTGGCACATTAATTTCTGTACATTGTATGGTCAAGTCATTAAAAGTATTTGGTACAAATAACTTGAATTAAGTTTTCAGTTACTAGATAATCAAACTCTCTATTTTATATTACATTATAACCATAACATTTAAAGGGAGATAACAAGATCACGGTAGGTATTAAAAATATATTAGGTAACCTACTTAAATATGTATGTAGATATCAAAACATATTACCATATATCGTGAAGGTAAAATATAATATAAATGGGAACATCTAAATCTATTTACTAAACGTAAATATGATACTTACGAGTGTCTCTTTGATTTTCTTTATTGATCAAGTAACCGTAGTTCCACAAAATCTTAACCCGTGGGATGTTAATTAAATTTACCATCGAGTCTTTTTCCTGGAAATATTGTAAACATTATAGTGACATTAAGTTCCAGTAATAAAAAGTTTAATTAAAGACATATATATTTATATACGTTATAAAACCATATTGGAATTATAATAATAGCTGGCTTATTGAAACAATTTACTGGAGGTCGATAAGCTTATGAAATTTATTAATATAATAATGTTAATAGGTAGGTCGGGTCAATTTACGCAGATCAACTTCTGACAAACGAATTTGAAAACTCAATTTACATCTAAAATTATAAAGAAGTTGAACAGAGGAACAAAGTTAATTCTATTCATATCAGTATTTACCGTCTAAATCTGTATCTAATTTTGACAGTGAAACTGTCTGAATAACATAAAAAATGTTTCGAATACCTGGATGTCTAATTTAACTAACGATAATTTAATAAAGATCGGTTTTACTGTAGGTAGAGGCATTATAATTATTAATATATTTTGCGAGGGATTAATGGATTGTAATTTTTTAAACATTCAAAATGTTAATTATGATTATAATTAAAAATAAACATATTTTTTAACTAAGAATTCTAAAAGACATCACAATACAATTGTTTGCTATGAAATAAAAATATATCAGTTAATTAATTAATTCGGTTATAAGTTTTAAATAATATTTCACTGGTTTGTCAGAAAACAATTATCCAACGGTTACTTGGCGGCTTGTCAAAGTTTTATAACAAAAATTTATCTTTGAACGTTGTTTGAAAGTTCCTCCTGCTCGTATTCAATCATTTTAATCAAATGTACTTTTTTAGCTTTAAGCTTATAATAAATCCCTGTAGTATTATTTTATGCTGTTCTGGTCTGTTGTAACATTTTATTTTATACATCTGATTAGCCAATATTTTATTGTAAATATTAATTTTGTAATTTATTATTTTAAATAAAAATTAATTATCTTACACCAGTTTTTGTTATTTTTGTTTATTTATTTAACAATAACTCTCAAATCACGAGTTTTATTTAATGAAAACTATTTTGTTTCCAAGTAAAAAGTAAGCTTCCATTGTAGTAATGACCACATTATTAGGTAAAATACTGTCTAAGGCGTAGAAGTGAAGTATGTATTATATTTGGTGGTTCAGGTGCGTTTTGGTATTAGGTGATTGTCCCGACTCAAGAGAGACAGTTATGACACTGTGATTCACAGCGTTACAATATTATATACTCAGTATTTCGTGTCCCTTTGTTTTCTTAGAAAGGACTATATTGTATTGATTAGATATTCCTTATATTAAGGTATAATATTCAACAATCATATACAATATATATACTTAGTCTTACCATAAATATTGTTATAATGAAAAACATTTCTGTTACTAATAAATACGTATATTTTTATAATAAGTATTATTAATTCTATAAGTGAGATGGTAGTACCTCTGTTATCTTACTTATAAAATCTTTATCTATATAAAGATACCTCTATAGGTATAGTTATTATTAGGTAGCAACTATAGGCACGACAAGAAATTGTTCAGTGACATTTTAAACGTGCTCAGTGCTTATTAATTCTTCAAGACTAGACATAGCTAAAAAAGTAAAAAATAACCGCTCCTATTATTAACCTATAACAATTTAAATAATACACATCAGAAAACCTAATGTTGACTTTATAAAATAAACCTATATTCCCAAATTAAGCTTTCTACACTCAGACTCATAAAAACGATAAGAAATATTTTAAGTCATAATATTATATATTAAAACTACCATCTATCATCATCATCCACTAAATCATTTTCCACAGGAACTTGGTTGAAGCCATTTATTTCATTCCTTGATAATCTAATAGCTTGTCAGGTCAAGTAAATTCATTTGCATAAAGGAGAGACCTACATTCGGTTACGTTATGAATATTATTAGTTGATAAATATAATACAATGAAAATATCTTAGGATATTTTGAGTTGGTGGTAAGAGAACGTTAAAATATAAATGTTGATATTTTTTCTATTCACTTCACTCTTTAGAAAACTTCATTTGTAAAAAAAATATTTCGAGAATACATTAAAATGACAAGTAACAGTAAAAAAAGGAAAACCGTATTTATTACGAAGCAAAAAATAAAAAATAAACGGTTTTAAAAGTGAACATGTTTTTGATATCCACTAAGGATGAATTATATTTCATTTCTAAAGATATTATTATTATAATTTATTAAAAATACATTATATTATTACGGTATACAGTATATAGTTTTTTGTCCGTGCCTATATTTATACCAAGCTCCGTAGGTCCAATCGATGTCAGATCGCATCCTTGGTTCGATGGGCTTGTTAAAGTAGCTAGTTGCAAATAGCAGTTGTATCTTCCCTGAGCGGAGAATATTTTTTGTATAAAGTAGTTACAAGTCATACTTGATGTTTAAAAGTTTATAGAGGCTTAGGTTAAGTTCTAAAATAGTAATATTGCAGTTTTAAAAAATTTCAATATCACATTCCATTTTGTTAAAACGTATTACTTATTGCTGATTTTATCTTTTTCATATGTAAATAGTAGAACATTATATATATATATATATACACTACTACTCAATATGTTTTATTACATACATTTATTTTTATTATCTCTTGTATCTTCCCTAATACCCGTAAAATAAAATGAAATAAATGTAGACATACAGAGTCTACATTTAACCAGCTTAAGATATTTGTAAATTAACCAAAATCTCTTAGAATTAGGCTAACCATTTACAGCGCGGTACATACAGTTCAACATCGTCATAATATAAATTGTGTAAGTCTTAACAATTTGTTGAACGTGCGGGCGAACTGCCAAGTCTTGTCTTTTATATTCAATTGTCTAATTTGCTTATTTCACACTGTGTTACAATCTACTTTATCTGCTCTTTACAGAGACCTAAATAATCATTTATTAGATAAAATGTATACAAATCCATTCTATTTAGTTCAATTGTAATTACACTACAAAATATTTTTGTGTGCGGAAAACGTATACACATTTTAAATGACTGAAATACACTTACAGTATGTTTTCCTCCTTAGAATTTTATAAAATTTACGACTCTTTGATATAACGATGACAAATAATTTAATTTTCATGACTTGATTCAATTGGTTTAACTACTTACATTGTGGTTTATATATATTTCTGGTAGTAATATTTAAGCATCACGATAATAATTGAACTGACTGTTAATACTATTACAGTTTACAACGATGTTTCTTTCTTTTCATAACACAGATTTGGAAACATTTATATTAAATATCCGATCGCCGCCGACAAAAAGTTACTTTAATTAAACAGGCACACAAAAAAAAATCATGAACCAGTGGGGAGCCCCCATTACTCTTAGGCTTTTGGGATCGCTGAAACCGAATATGACAATAAAAACTAGTTTTAATTGCCCGTTTTCCCGCTAGCACCCCCTTACTACCTCTTAAGGGGTGAAAATTTAAATTTTTGTAAAAAATCAATATAGATGTGTATTTCTAAGTTTTTTGGGATGCTGAAACCGAAAATGATAACTAAAAAATTAATTCAAGACTGCCATAACCCATTAACAGTTTATTACTACCCCTTATGGGGAGTGAAGTTTTCCATTTTGGTATAAAATAAAGATGAATGTGTATTTCTATGTTTTTTGGTATGATGAAACCGAAAATGACAACCAAAAGTGAATTTGATACCTCTTTTACTCAATACCCCCCCCCATCCTAACCACCCCTTACTGGGGGGTGGGGGTGGTTTCAATTTTGTATAAAATCAAGATGTATGAAGAAATTTTAACGATTACATAACGATAACAGTAAATGATATGTTTATCAAACTAGTTTCAGGTTACTCTTAGCTCTTATTTTAGAAATTCAAATGCTTTATCGATCAGAAGTATCTGATATATATTCATGATTTAATTCTACTCTTAGCGTAACCCGGGAACAACGGTGTGGACGTAGTAGATTAATAATTTTGATTAAGTGTGGATAAGCTAAAGCATAGCGGCTTAGGTCTACTCTAATCACATCATAAAAACAAAAATTATAAATTTATTCTACAAGTAATAAATTGCATATCTGAAATATAATGGACTGAAATTAACAAATGCAAATTATTAATATAACATTGCCATATTCCTTTTAATTACACTCTCGCCAGAAGACTAAGTTGTTGCAGCAAAGTTTATGAATATCCGACACTGCAGTTGCAATTACTTCGATTACTCGACTTCATCTCTCTTGGAATTATATTGATTTTTTTATTAATTAATTAAAAAATAACTTCTATATTATCCGCATTATTAATTAATAGTATGCTTCTTTATGTTTGTTTTTGTTTTAAATATTTATTCTTTTGATTTATCCTCATAAGTTTTTTTGGTAATTGGCATTGATGTGATATTGTTTTGTTGTGGGATCTTTAAATATAACTTCCTAAATTACGTTTTCATACTATTCGAGATACATCTCAACACATATACATTATTCTAACAGTATAAACATTTATTAAATATACCTTAAAAATTTCCTTCAAATAGATTGTATGAAATACAGTTAAATTATTTGTATATTTATTGTTTAATGTCTGGGCATTGATTTATTATGTGGCAACATACATTCCGATGCACTGCCATTACCCACAACACTATAGACGTTACATTTGTCATAAACAAAAAGAATATGAGATGAATAAATAACACAAGCCATAATTTCAATATTTTTATTTATTTAATCTATTTATATGGGATGTGAGACAATGCAAACATTAGAAAAATACTGAGACGGGGTGGCAATTGATAACGGCACAAAATATCTCGGAGAGAACACTTGTTTAATAAATAAAGATTTATTAAAAGACCAAAAATCTATTTATTTCTTTACGGGGAAATGAAAATAAGAAAGGATAAAATGTTGTAAGATGGAGTTGTAATATAATAAAAATACATTTTAGTAAATCCTTGGACTAAATAGTTGCAAAAAAGAATAAATGTTATGTTGCTATATTGTTTGTACGCCTAGGTATCGTAAACTCATAGACAGCGAGACAAGACGACAGTGGATAATTATTTAATAACAATAACAATTGAAATATACGAGAAGTAATGTACTTAATTTTATTATATGTATCTATATGTGTTTGTTTGGGAAAAAATATATATTTTTTTATATTTACACGTGTATATTCACTGTCTTTAATATACGGGTATTATTATGTTTTACATACAAGGCATATCACAACAAATAACAAAAAACCGTGATAGCTTTGACCGGGCAAAACACGAAGTAGACTTTGATAAAAATCCTTTTAAGTACTCTAAAAACATTTTCAAAGACGAAAAAGGTAAACTCCTCTTGACCAACGAGCAAATTTTTGATTATTATAAAAGCACATACGAAGTGCCTAAAAATCAAAGGCTGTATGGGGATCCCAACGATCGAAAACCTGAGAGTCCATCCATAGATTTTCATGCCAACCCACCAACTTTGGAGGAAATCAATAAAATAATTAAAAAGAAACCATCTAAGTCAGCACCAGGTCCGGATGGTATCCCTTATATAGTTTATAAAAAATGTCCGTCGATTCATAAACATCTATTGAATATATTCGATAAAATCTGGTCAAGAGGACAAACACCGGTAACATTCGGAAATGCTCTTTTTGTCCTCATTCCCAAAAGCGACAATGTCTCGGATCCTAGGGACACTAGACCGATAGCTCTAACAAATACAATATCAAAAATATTTTTTTCTTTTTTACAAACAAAAATGACGCAATTCATGATAAATAATAAATATTTCGGGCCTTATCACCAGAAAGGGTTTTTGCCTGGCATTTCTGGATGCCTCGAACATAATACGTTACTATCGGAAAGCCTTGAAGATGCCAGAAATAGTGAAAGACAAATAACGGTATGTTGGATAGACTTAGAGAACGCTTTCGGGTCGGTACAACATGAACTGATGATGTTCGCGCGAAGGTGGTATAACTTTCCTACGTTAGTAAGTGACATGATTGCATCATATTATTCAAAATTAAAATTTTCCATAATCACAAATGAAAATCATTCCAAACCATTAAATTACAACATAGGTTTATTTCAAGGTTGTTGTATTTCTCCAATTATATTTAACATAGTGATCAATATTTTAATAGATAAATTAATTAAACACGAAAAGAAATGGGGTTATCGGTTTAAGTTTAACCCTTTACCAGGCCTCGTACAAATACTGCAGTAATAGTGATCTTTTTGTAGATTTATATGAGTAGTAACCTGTAGTATGCGATTTTATCGATTATATTTAGAAATTTAGCTGAAAATTGAAAAAAACGCATGTGGGAATACATAATCCCATTGCCTGTCTAGACGTAACTTTTATATTTATATATATAAACAAGTATGTTTGTCATTTTCATGTTCTTATATAAAGTCGTTTACAATGCGGTCTAATAAATAAAAAAATAAACAATATGCTGTGGATTTTCCTCTGGATTTCCTGTGGATGTCCTCCGACGAAAACATCTCATGAAGCGCATTTTCAATTTGATGTCTTTTTAATACCTGTATAACAAAAATACACTAAAGTAGGTAAATGCTGACTGACAAATCGATGATGACAAATCACGTTTATCACTACCCACAAGTTATATTTCGATAAAACAAAACCTAATTTCCTCATAATTTGTAGAGTGAATAAATAAAAAAGAAAACCCGCGGCAAAAAGTTAGCACAAAATAAAGATTATAATTCACCAGGCAATGGGCATATAATTCCCACAATGTGCACCTCCTTCACAGGCTAAGGTTATATGGTTCCCCACATTTTTCATTTCGTTATATCATGATATTTTTCAAGTGCTTACGTATAATTTATGCACATATCACTAGAAAAACTCAAATTCTACAGCATATAAAAAAATTGTACGACTTACCTTTCTCCGATCCGCCATTACGATTAAAATTCACCGCACTTTCCACAGAAACAACAGTTGAGCGGACGACCAAAGAAAAAAATGGCCGTAAAAGTGACATTTGCGTTTCGATTCAAGCAAATTTTGTTATGTGACCATAGATAATATTTCTATTTTTCCGTTTTTGACAGATTGCGGTAAATAATTTACCAAAACCTGGGAAAAACATACTAAAATCGATGTGGGGGGACCTCAACCCATAGCCTGGTTAAGGGTTAACAATAAATACACAGAATCCATACTAGCATTCGCAGACGATCTCGCGATACTGACACGTAATCCAAAACAATGTCAGCTACTTTTAAATGTTGTGGAGGATTTCTGTGCTTGGACGGACGGATTGAGGACAAAACCCAATAAATGCTACAGTCTGTGTCTGGGTAGGCGGAACACCAGATATACCTCTTACGATCCGGGCCTTATAATAAGCGGTAAGTGCGTTACTACTATTACCGACGCAGCTCCGTTCAAATTCTTAGGCAAAAAAATCGATTACCAAGGGCGTACTCCATCTTTAGATATAATAGTCGATAGCTTTTTGAATGATCTTAAAAAGGTAGACAATCAGCCAATAAGTAACATCAAAAAGGCTTGGATATACGATAATTATTTAACATCACGTTTAAATTGGCCTTTCCTCGTTTACGATATTAATAAGACCCTTTTGTTAAAGTTAGATGCAAGCGTCATAAGGACATTGAAGTCATGGCTCGGGTTAGCGCATCCAGCGGACTCTTCTACCTTATTTAGAGACCGACATAATTTTGGGTTAAAATTAAAGAAACCATCGGAACTCTATAAACACCTAAGAGTGACCAAGAGACATATCATCTCAAAGTCGAATGATGATACTGTAACATCTCTCCCAAAAGATAAAATTGCCGCAGTGCTGGAGTCACGACTTCAATTCCATAAACAATTTATGATAGGCGCTCAAACAAATAAAGCAGGGCTAGGATCAAGTAGGAAAGAACCAGACATAGAAATAATAAAATCCTTTATTCGGCACGATGAAAATGATAATTACCGGTTGCACGCGATGAGCCTAGAATTGCAAAACGAATGGGTGACGAATAGGAGATTTTTGTATTCCATTAGCTTTACGATGGCGCACCCTGCTTCATGATTGGTCCCCAGCATTATTAATGCATTCCAAATGACTCTCCCAGATCAAAGTAATTTAGTAAGATGGGGCAAAGCCACCGACAAATCTTGCAACATCTACGGGGAGGCAGTAGGAACCGCGAAACACTTGCTAGTAGGGTGTAGGGTACTATTAAATAGAGGTAAATACTCGCGTCGCCACGATAAAGTATTAGAAATCATACGAGAAGCGGTTAGTCTTTCTGTAGCAAGAGCGCAGAGGGGTATAACAACCACCAAAAAATCAGTAGAGTTCGTAAAGGCAGGTTCGTCCAAAAAATCTAAATTAAAACCTTATTCCATCTTGGACGCGTCTCCTGATTGGACTCTCATGATGGACACGTATGAAAGGCAATACAAGGTCCCCGGGGATGTTTGTGTTTCGTCATCTAGGCCGGACTTATTCCTGTATTCAAAACAACTAAGGCGCGTTATACTTGTGGAGCTTACTGTACCCTGGGAAACAAACATACCCAAAGATCATACATTTAAGCTTAACAAGTATTACGAACTGTGTAACGAACTGATCAGGAATAGATTTATAGTTAATTTGTACGCTGTAGAAGTAGGAGCGAGAGGTATAACAGCAAAATCTCTCTACAACTTATTTAAGGATCTCGGCCTTTCTAGAACGATCATCAGTTCATTTCTGGAACGTATTTCAAAGGCGGCTTTAGTAGGTTCTTACGATATTTGGTTAGGTAGGGAGAGGAGCGTAAACAGTGAAGGTGAGCGTGTATGCGCATAGTAAAGGGGCCCCTTAAACCTACATCTGGGTCGCAAGTCCCAGGCATTGTTTGAGCTCCTCTTCTTGCAACGCGATGGGCCCGGCACCCGCACGGTGAATCCATGGAATGCTAAGAAGCTTCGTCTCATTTTAATTGACAGCCCGGAGAGACGGGATGACGCTGGAAAGACAGCTGACGCTGGAAAGACAGATGGCAGCTGGGAAGACAGATGACTGCTGGAAAGACAGCCGAGGGTGACGGCCTAGCAAGCCAAGCCCGGGAATTTCGTTTAAAGCTAAAAATCCGAAAAAGAAAAATTCCCCTGGGACAGTCCGAGAGGGGGGGCGGAAGAACTGTCCATCGGTTGATAATAACGGCGAAAACGGCGCGAAAACGGAATTGAAATGCCTTACGTGCGGGAAAATTTACAAAAGACGAGCCTGGTTTATTAAACATCTCAAAACACACGATGGTGCTGAAGCGCGGCAATCGCCGGTAATATCTTCAGTTTTCACTTCGGATAGAGTTTACCCTCATACATCCCATGGTGAACCATTGAATGCGAATCACCAGGAGTCCATAACCATCCGGACGCGTCTTAGCATTCCCACTATTAAACAATCGACATGGAAAATACACGATCAAAATATAGCGGACCTGTTAGAGCACCCGGGCTCAAACCAGGTACTCGACGCGCAAGTAGAGACTCTACAAAATACTATTTTTGACTACTTCAATGAGCACTATCCACCTTCGAATCGTTATGCTCACAAGTATAAAGAAAACGGTTTTAAATTGAAAATGAGAAGGAAAAAAAGGGACCTCATAAAGAAACTTCGTAGGGCCAAAGCCATGGGCGACAACCAACTTATATGTATGTAAATCCCCGTCCCGCATTCTTGTGCGGGGTGCTGCTTTCGGGGCCTTGCCCCATAGCAGAGTATCCCTCGCGGGTGGCTTAAGGTCCACCCGGTCATCGGTTTTCAGTGGTCCAGTCCTTAGTCTTAACGGTGTATTTACAAATTATTAAAATATTTACAACATAGAATAAGAGATTAAATTAACAAAACGAATTAAATTAACAAACAAAACAACAAAACATTAATATAAAATGACATAATAAAACATAATAATAAATTTATACACGCAAAATCACTTAATACTATTATTACATAATAAAATAATATTTACAATATATTTAATACAATTTCTTAGCCAATTAGTAAAATACAATACAATAAACAATAAACTAATGATTTTAAACAATACAATAAATACTTAAACATACTTAAACATACTGCTCCACAATATATAATTAATTATTACAATTAAAAACTCTTGTGGAGCCTCTGGTGGTTGGACGTGCACAATCAATAACTTAAACTTAAATACTATTTACATACACTAAATACAGATCAACTTAATACTATAATACTATACAATAAAACACTATAAAATAACAAAATAATATAACAATACCATAAACAAACTACAACTAAAATACACTAATACATATTATCTTAACTACTATTCTTTTTGTATTTTTTTAAATTTATTTTATATTGTTTTTGTATTTTTCTGGATTATTTTATGGTCTTTTTTTTTTTTTTTTTTTTTTTTTTTTTTCCCTTACAAACTACTTACAAACTACTAATAAACTACTTACAACTAGATATACTACATATATATAATACACTTAAAACTAGGACGACACTGACAGTAAGTCTTAAATTAGGTGTAGGGTAAATCTTAAGGGATAAAATAATAGTAAATAAATAAAATTGGGTTAAATGGGACGAAGAAGAGGGACGTGAGCTTTCGGCTGCCTGGGCGGTCTGTCCAGCCGGGTGAGACCCATGTGGGAGGCCCGGCTTAGACGACCAGCGACCGAGGCAGCAGCTCAGGACTCGGGAGGGATGAGGAGGTCACGAGGGACAACCAACTTAGTCACCAACTGTCTAGGGCATTAAGGTCAATTCTTAAATTAATACAAGGCATATCACAACAAATAACAAAAAACCGTGATAGCTTTGACCGGGCAAAACACGAAGTAGACTTTGATAAAAATCCTTTTAAGTACTCTAAAAACATTTTCAAAGACGAAAAAGGTAAACTCCTCTTGACCAACGAGCAAATTTTTGATTATTATAAAAGCACATACGAAGTGCCTAAAAATCAAAGGCTGTATGGGGATCCCAACGATCGAAAACCTGAGAGTCCATCCATAGATTTTCATGCCAACCCACCAACTTTGGAGGAAATCAATAAAATAATTAAAAAGAAACCATCTAAGTCAGCACCAGGTCCGGATGGTATCCCTTATATAGTTTATAAAAAATGTCCGTCGATTCATAAACATCTATTGAATATATTCGATAAAATCTGGTCAAGAGGACAAACACCGGTAACATTCGGAAATGCTCTTTTTGTCCTCATTCCCAAAAGCGACAATGTCTCGGATCCTAGGGACACTAGACCGATAGCTCTAACAAATACAATATCAAAAATATTTTTTTCTTTTTTACAAACAAAAATGACGCAATTCATGATAAATAATAAATATTTCGGGCCTTATCACCAGAAAGGGTTTTTGCCTGGCATTTCTGGATGCCTCGAACATAATACGTTACTATCGGAAAGCCTTGAAGATGCCAGAAATAGTGAAAGACAAATAACGGTATGTTGGATAGACTTAGAGAACGCTTTCGGGTCGGTACAACATGAACTGATGATGTTCGCGCGAAGGTGGTATAACTTTCCTACGTTAGTAAGTGACATGATTGCATCATATTATTCAAAATTAAAATTTTCCATAATCACAAATGAAAATCATTCCAAACCATTAAATTACAACATAGGTTTATTTCAAGGTTGTTGTATTTCTCCAATTATATTTAACATAGTGATCAATATTTTAATAGATAAATTAATTAAACACGAAAAGAAATGGGGTTATCGGTTTAAGTTTAACAATAAATACACAGAATCCATACTAGCATTCGCAGACGATCTCGCGATACTGACACGTAATCCAAAACAATGTCAGCTACTTTTAAATGTTGTGGAGGATTTCTGTGCTTGGACGGACGGATTGAGGACAAAACCCAATAAATGCTACAGTCTGTGTCTGGGTAGGCGGAACACCAGATATACCTCTTACGATCCGGGCCTTATAATAAGCGGTAAGTGCGTTACTACTATTACCGACGCAGCTCCGTTCAAATTCTTAGGCAAAAAAATCGATTACCAAGGGCGTACTCCATCTTTAGATATAATAGTCGATAGCTTTTTGAATGATCTTAAAAAGGTAGACAATCAGCCAATAAGTAACATCAAAAAGGCTTGGATATACGATAATTATTTAACATCACGTTTAAATTGGCCTTTCCTCGTTTACGATATTAATAAGACCCTTTTGTTAAAGTTAGATGCAAGCGTCATAAGGACATTAAAGTCATGGCTCGGGTTAGCGCATCCAGCGGACTCTTCTACCTTATTTAGAGACCGACATAATTTTGGGTTAAAATTAAAGAAACCATCGGAACTCTATAAACACCTAAGAGTAACCAAGAGACATATCATCTCAAAGTCGAATGATGATACTGTAACATCTCTCCCAAAAGATAAAATTGCCGCAGTGCTGGAGTCACGACTTCAATTCCATAAACAATTTATGATAGGCGCTCAAACAAATAAAGCAGGGCTAGGATCAAGTAGGAAAGAACCAGACATAGAAATAATAAAATCCTTTATTCGGCACGATGAAAATGATAATTACCGGTTGCACGCGATGAGCCTAGAATTGCAAAACGAATGGGTGACCATAGGAGATTTTTGTATTCCATTAGCTTTACGATGGCGCACCCTGCTTCATGATTGGTCCCCAGCATTATTAAAATTTTATCTTAATGCATTCCAAATGACTCTCCCAGATCAAAGTAATTTAGTAAGATGGGGCAAAGCCACCGACAAATCTTGCAACATCTGCGGGGAGGCAGTAGGAACCGCGAAACACTTGCTAGTAGGGTGTAGGGTACTATTAAATAGAGGTAAATACTCGCGTCGCCACGATAAAGTATTAGAAATCATACGAGAAGCCCTTGTGCCCTCTTTTGAATGGTTAAACATTTTTGGGTAGACCTCGAAGAATTCGGTCTGCCCATTCATTTGTACCCGACTTTCGAATTTTTGAAAAATTTCTTCACAGGAGGTCTTCTTATGATCCCCTGAGTCCGAAATGACCATTGGTCAAAAAGTTTATATATATATATATATATATATATGCGTGCGTGCGTCGATTCGACTTTTGTCAGCACGATAGCGGCCGCAGTTTCGCTTGGATCGCTTTCAAACTTTGCACAAAAATCAAACATCCAAAAATGAAGGTCAAGTTCGTTAACCAGAGAAATCCGGCCACAGGGGGCGCTAGGGCCTCACTTATTCTGATTTCAGTTTTTCGACCATAACTTTTTCCCTATACAAAGAAGATCAATCGCGTTCATACCATATGATATCTTTGATAAATACCTATAACTAATGTCAATAAATCGAAAACCTAACTTCAATAACTTAGGGGTGGGGTTAAAAAAACCGAAAATTTTTGGAAAAAAAATCATAACTTTTTTCTGGTAAACATTCTTACATCACAAGTATTTTTAATAGAAAGGTTATTTTTTACTCTATATTTAAGTACCAAAAGTTTTTCCGTAAAAGGTACCGTTTCCGAAAAAAAAAATAAAAACCACTTTTAGCTTGAAAATTTAAGGTAGGTAAAACCACGGCAACTTTTTTCTGGTAAACATTCCCTCCTCGAAAATATTTTTAATAGAAAGGTTATTTTTTACTCTAAATTTAAGTACCAAAAGTATTTCCAAAAAAAATACTTTTTCCGAGAAAAAAAATAAAAACCGCATCATTATTATTGTTATTCTTAGGTAGTGAGTTATATTTTAAACGAGTTACACACGAGGTCTACCCACGCGTGTCCCCCTGCGGGCACGGATTTTTTCAATCTGTTTTCGTTATAACGTTCGCGTTCGGTTCAAACATATATGAGAACGGTTAAGAGCTTCGTTTACGCTCAGCTCAATAAAAAATATATTTAGCAGGATATTATTAGCATTTTATGTACCTAACAGAAATATTAAATCTCAAATTGGCGTACCGCCTGCAAATTCAGTAGGTCAAGAAAAGACAATTTATATCACGATACTGACCTGTTACGCTCCGTTAATGGCTTGGATAATGGTAAGGGATTTTGGCTAAACTACTTGCTTTGGCATAATATAAAGTTGTTAGGTTAGAGTTAAAGTATATTTATTGGTAAGTTTGTGTTATAGTTAATATTATTTCTTTGGAACAAGCTTTCTTTGCTATCGTAATACTATAACTGAAAGAGGACATTCCGTGCTGTGTGAAAGAAAATAAGTAATATATTTAATTAGGTAAAAGTTTTTATACCTGATTTTACCTCAAAATTATTTATGGAATTCGAGATGGATTACTTAAATCAAATAATACGTCTTCATAAAAATAAAAAAAAAACTATTAAATGTAGTTACGAAATAACATTGTAGCAAGATCCCACTTTTGTTAATGTCGGCCATCTTGAAATTTTAACATTTTAGGTTAGTAACCTACATCCATGTTGACCCTAATTATGTTATTTTTTTCTATTCGATTATTTTTTAGATTTATTTGTTTGAGAGTTTTACTTATTCTATTTGAGTGTAGGAAATTTACTTATAGGATTAATTACGATTTATTGTTATATTTCAAACCATACTAATTGACCCAGTATATTGAGATAATGTAATACAATTATATAACAGTTGGAAACTAAGTAAGTGTTAATAAAATTTATTGACTTACTCTGTTCGTAATTTGCATCGAACTTCGTTACTCGAGCTATATTTAATTAATGTCTTAAACTTAAACTAGAGCATTGTCAACAGAACCTACTGGTACATACGTAGATATAACTTCTAATTACAAACAGTTATCGACGATAGCTGTGGGACTATATCGATAAATTACGATTTTTATTCAAAAGTTATGTAATATTTGATTATCAAAATAGATACATGGGTATGCTATATAATAATTTTTATTTATAATTCCTTTTCGAAAATTCTAATTATAGTGTGACGGAAGGAGCATATCGGGAGCATTTTATCCCAGATTTTGTTAAGAAGCATACGGTGTCTGTACATGTAGAAACTTTCATGGAAAGCTGTGATGATGGCATCACCATCTTTCAAAAATCCTAACATCTAATGAAATTAGAGGTCACTAACGGAAATCCGTATTTTTAACTGCGGTTATATATACACGGGAGCTCAGTTGGCAAATAAACGGAACGACATCTCAGAGGTAGCAGGTTCAAGTACCCTTGATATATTCTTCTGTATTTCTTTAAAATTAGTACGTACACACCTACACAATACACCTACTTTACATTTTTACATATACAAAAAGGTAAAAATGTAAAGTAGGTGTATTATACGTTACGGTATTATTTGCAGAAATATACATCAGTCCATGTATATTTTAATTAATACATTTTGAATTGTTAATTAATAAATTGTTTAAATATCTAAAAAGAATGGAATTTGGTCACTGATAAGGTATCGCTGTGGCACACTAAGAGGACAATCTGAAACAATAATCTTTTTACTTACTTAGCTTCACGCCATATCCTTGAGGTAGACAGAGACGACGGAGCGCCAAACGCTACGGTCAATGTCCCTATCTACTGAGACATCCGGCGGTAAATAGTTTGCAGCTGAACTACGGGTCAGCTGCTAAGATCAGGGTACTACGGGACCCCGGTACCTAAGCCCTCCGGCAGCGACGCATGCGGTTGCGCGTGTAAACTGCCGGGTTACCGGTTTTGGTGTTGGATTCGTAGTGGTAATGTGGTTAGCTGTAGAGGTTCGGCGCTGTTCGTCTGGGTTCCCACAGTTGTCGGGGGCTCGTCGGATCTCGTGCGCAGCGAGAGGTAATTGACCAGCCTAAGGCGAAGGGCTGCTGCGGTCTTTTACTTCGGGGCTTGGAACGGTCCATAAGCAGAGATCCCTTCGGGGGTCAATGCAGTTCGGGTAGCCTCCTGCTTAGAGGTTAGATGGATGTGCTAGCATCTATCCGGTCACCCGACTATACTGTAGGGTAGGCTTGCAGCCTGACTGCCTGTCAGGAAGTGAGCGTGCCTAACAGCTCCGGCACCAGCTGGAAACTGGTAGTTAGCCGCTCTGACGTTCTCAGCAAGTTATTGCTAGTGCGAGAAATCACACGGGAAGTGAGCGTGCCTTACAGCTCCGTAACCTTTCATGGAGAAAAGGTAGCTGGGTGGTCGCGATTGAACTTGTCTATGACCGATAGCCTTGCGAGCTTACTAGTCTTATAGTACCGTTGTCGGACGACTTCGGAGGTCAGATCTGCCGTACCAAGGATCCATGTGACTGGGGTAAACCTGGACCACATGTATAGCGGCTCAACCTTTATAACCGGAGGGTTGGTGGGGTTGAGATGCTATAAACATAATCATTGGGGCGGAAAGAGGTCCCTGCATACCTCTTTCGCCTCGACCACAGACATTAATCTCTTTATACATGCCCTCCGGGGGGTCCTCATGCTTTTTACGTGACCTTCCTCCAGTATCGTAGCTACTGAGTTTTCAAAGGTCACTCGAGGCCTCTCTCCGTCTCTCTTAGAGGACAATCTAAAGATTGCTATGAGTTTTTGTCTTAGTAAGACATGCATCGGACATCATAAAATCAACATGTACAACATCGATCCAGCTTTAAATATTGTAAAATATATTAAATATTTTAATTTTGTTTTATGTGCTCATGAGAAAAATATATAATTACGTCTATTTTATCCTTAACGGCATTTTTTTACTTTTAATGATAAATAAAAAAATATATAAAACAATAATCATGGGTAGTGAATTCTCCATAGTAAACCGTGTGCGCTATTTAAGATCCTGAAATTATGTGGATATCCATTTCAAATACATTTATTGAAGAAATATTGGGAAAACATAATATTTTTTTTTAGGAGAATGCAAAATTTATCAAGAAGGACATTTCAATATATCCCAAAGAGAATAAGTCATGTTGAATGAATTTTACAATAAAAATAGTCATGAAGTATATAAATGAAATATAAACTTTATATAATTGATTCTTATTATCGTTTAATTAAATTAATTATGTCATTCAAATCGAGCCATACATTTTGTGTATGATAATAATGAATACTGATTATACTTCAACGATAAACATTTAAAAATTTATTATCTAGAACGTTTTATGAAATAAAACGTTGTGGGTTTTATATATTTTGGTAACATATTTAATAAATACCTTAAAAATATATAATTACTCAATCCATGGATGGTAATGGTTAATAAGGTTGTTTTTAAAGTATTATATACAAACATTAAATTTGTTGAAATGTTATTATAATATAAACTTCAATATATTACATAAACATGAAATAATAGAAATATTTGGTTTTGTATAAGGGTTAGTTATTTGAGAAATAATAAAAATAGTCCAGGATCCATGGTTGATTTTTACGACTTAGGTACTATTAATATGTATAGAATATATTGATTTGAGAATTTTCGAGTAAAATATAGCGGACCAAATGCGAATGCCAGTTATATATGTGTTTCTCTGTGACAGAGCTTCAGCTTCAGCTTCAGGTGAATGCTTGTGAAAAAATTATCTATGTATATATGGTATCCTTTATTCATGTAATCTCCTAGTGTTAACAATATCTCAACCGCTACATAACCAAGACCATTCTTTTTTTTTCATCTTTTTCATCGTTTCACTTTGCACCTTGAGAACAAAAAATCCCAAAGAATAATTTGAAATAGAATCACACATCATCCAAAACTTGATTCCCCATTTGTGATGTTTTTTGTTAGGAAGATACAGCTTTATAATAGGGCGACAATGAATATCAACTAAAAATCTGACAATGTGGCGTATATTGTTCTCGGAAGATTTTATTCGCGTAGTCCACTATGCAGTTGATTTTACCTTGGGTTATTAATAACTCTTAGAACGAATGATGATGTCTCTTCCACTATCACTTTCATTTACTAACCTCTTCATTATCACTTCTCATAACATAGTCACTTTCAGATCAGAACTTTACATGGTATATTTCGTAATTATCGGTAAAACACTTGGTAAAAAAATGAAAACAGTTTCTAATTCCATTAAAACAACGAAAAGATTTTTCCCACTAATAAATAAACGAATAACACACAGTGGTAAGAAGTAATGTACTAGAGCCGTGGATTGTGGTGCGGTAGAAAAAATGAGCCAAATATTTTCATATAACTCTTTTTGGTATATAAATATTTTTTTTGTAAGAATTATGTGTTGTCCTTATAGATCTGGTGATGATTTTTAAAAATTTACAGTCAAAACATTATATATCCCTTTACATTTTTTCGACCGTACCACAATTCACAGGCGTTACTGCATTACTACTACATATTATTTTAATTCTTATATTGTTAAAAGCCACAACTGAGAAGATTGATGAAGAAAAACTGCTACTGATATTACTACAACTGCTCTTAACAAATGCGTAAAGTATACTACCAACAGCAGCGTCTTCGCATTCTCGATACAAAACAAGAGAAGTGCTGTCGCGCTGCGCCGTATTTTTGGCATACGATAGCGCTTCCCCGGACTCAAACGGATAATCACTATCAACCTTAGAATCGATAGGCTCACAAATATAGTGAAAAAAAATATGAGAAGGAAAAAGAGACCTCGTGAAGGTACTTCGTAGGGCTAAAGCAGTGGGCGGTAAACAACTTGACACCAACTGTCTATTGCATTAAGGTCAATTCTTAAATTAATACAAGGCTTATCAAAACTAATAACAAAAAACCGTGATAGCTTTGACCGGGCAAAACCTGTAGTAGACTTTTTACTATTAAATTTTCATTTTTTGTTTTACATTATTTTTCATGACCTAGTTATCAACACATGATAATGACACATGAAGAATTTTTCTTAAAACCTTACATTTTGTGGAAGAAATATTTTCCAAATAATTTACATATCTATCTTGAAATTTAACAACAACAAAACACACTTAGTACAAAATTTTTGAGAAACTTCAACATATTTTATACTCCTGTTAGTAACCAGTAAGAAGCATCTTCATTAAAGGTTGATTGCGTTTTAATTGTAATTTACCATCGTAACGACTTCTCTATTCTGCTATTAATTAAATGTTCCTGAATAAATGAGTATGTAGCTTATATACTCGTTTCTCCTTAATATAGTTTGATGTACTATCTAGTTAATTTTAAATACAACAGCATATACCACCATCCACCTGGTACATCTTTAATTTATTGTTAATGTGACCTAAATCAATTCTTGATTTCCTGAGTTAAAAAAAGTTAAAATTTTCTATAATATATATATATTTAGGGCAAATGAACTATCAACGTAGTACCTACTGACATAAGAATGTACAGTCAGTATTACTAAATTAAATAATCTTTGAACCCTCTTATAAGTTTAATTAATGACAAGACGCATATAATCTAACTTCTACCTATTACTATATATATCCACTGTCAAGTTATATGACAGGGAAATGTGACGTAGGCATTTTGTATTAGGCCGTCTGCGATCAAGCTCATAAAAGGTTATATAGGAGAAGGGTTGGTCGTATCTCACATACTCTCTTGAATAATGAATGTTGACGCTCAGACAGATGTCTGCGAGCCCGACTATATATTTTATTTCTTTCAATCCTTCTTTAAGTTACAATTATTCAAAAAAAGGTCTGTAAAATTATTGCTGTATGATATAGTAGTTCCGTGTGTATAAGGGTAAAATAGATTGATAAATTAATTATCGGAAATTTATTTGAATTTACCTTAACTTTTGTACGGGGTGTGATAATTTTTATCTACTTTTACAATTTAGTACGCAACAAGGTATTAGACTGAATTAATTTTGTTCAGATGTCACCATCATAATATTAACAAGCAAATTAAGGAACAAGTTCTAGTACACTAAATTTGCTGAGAATGTATGAAAGTTTCCAAATAAAAAAACTATAGAAAAACAGCCTGCTACATAATAGTCAGTGTTATTTTTATAAATGTATGAGTTATAGATCAGATCTATTAATTAATTAATTATATCAAAGCTTAAATCTTAAGTTGCGATGAACTGAAAAACTGAAGTTTTTTAATAACGCATAAATGAGGTTATTGCTGATGAAAAGTAAAAGACGTCCGTCTTTTACTTTTCATCAGTACTTTTCAATTTTTAGATTAAAGAACGTAGTTATTATTTACATTTACAGTTTATATATTTTATACTATATTCATATTTTCATAAATTAAAACTGTTTCGTGGTGGTAGAGACGTGAGCTTACATATCTATAATAACAATTAAGGATAGGGAAATTCAATCACTGTTGTCTTAAATAAAGGTCGATCGGTTCAGGTGTATTTAAAAATGTGGGAGTATGCCGTAGTAGTAGAATTATGACTATAACACTTCTGGATGATTTGCAATACCCAAATGCGAATCCACAATTTATTGAAGTTTGACATAAGGGCTAATGGAAACAAACATTTGTTATTTATTATATCTTTTAATATTTAAACAAGAACCTTTTTACCAACATTTTGAAAACATAAATGAAATGAAAACACATCGTTAAAAAATAATAGAAACAGAAGTTATTTAATTATTACTTAATTACTTTGAATATATAAAGAAATAATTATTCTTTTAACTTTGCTTTAAAGAGAAAAAGATAAACGTATTATGACATCAATTCAAAAAATAATAGATGCAAGATACAAACAATGGTATTTTAGTGGTAAGCGCGTAAACCTGTGTCTTTTAAGGATTAAAGTGAATGAGGTTGAATTCACACCATTTTAAGACCACTCCCAAGGAGGCCTCTACAGAAAAAGTTTCTTTCGGCACTAATCGACGTTCTCCAGAGAGACCCCAGTATAGCCAAAATATATTGCATTCTCAGTTCTGTTATCCGCATATCATATCATTGATGTGCAGGAGGAACAGAGAAGCAGCCTTGGGGTATTTATTATTTTTTATTTATGCTTTTAATTGTGCACCATATATCATAATAAAACCTTATAACAATATGTCTAGAAATTAATTGTACTGTACAAAGGCGGTCTTATCGCGTAATGATGATCTCTGCCAGACAAAATTAGGATTAGGAACTTTGCAATCACTGAGGTAATTGGTGATAGTGTTATTTTAATAAATATACTTACTAATACAATAATTATACATAAATACATTCTATAATACATCAATATACGATACAAAACTTATATACAAAACTAAATATTAGAGTATAAGTATAAAAAAGTTATTTTAAAAGTAACTAATTATTTACAGATAGGCAGTATTCTTTTACAGATTTTCTTAATATCGCTTAAGATTATGATCTTCGTATATATAAGGGAAACAAATTCCAAAGCTCGATAGCAAATTGTAAGGGAGCGTTTGATGGAGTTAATGAAAATTGCAAATACTAACGCCACTCTGTGGTACCCCGGTCGAGACGTTAAACCAGGATGATAACAAGTCACCTAGGGTCCCCTGCCGCCGAACTGACGATTGTGGGGGCGATCCGTCCTCACCTCGATCGTTGGATCAACCGGCGGCATGGAACGTTTACGTTCCGTCTTGTGCAGGTGCTCACTGGGCATGGGTGCTTCGGGGAGTATCTGCACAAGATCACACGAAGGGAGGCGACCCCATCCTGCCACGACTGTGACGAGGCCGTAGACACGGCTCGTCACACCTTGGCGTAGTGCGCAGCCTGGGACCACCAGCGTGCTGAGCTGGTGGCCGTGGTGGGCGGGGACCTCTCGCTGCCGCGCTTTATAGGCACAATAATCGGCAGCGAGAGGTGTTGGGTCACAATAGAATCTTTCTGCGAGCAGGTCATCGCCGCGAAGGAGGCTGCGGAGCGGGTCAGGGAGCAGGCCTCCACCACGGACCCACCCCGAAGGAGAAGGCTGGGAAGAAGGAGGTGGGAGTACGTCCGCCGCTTCCTTCCCCAGCTGTAGTGCCTTGGTGGGAGGGGAGGGTGACCTCTCTCACCTATTACAGGCCTACGTCGTGAGGGTACTCTTAGTTGCTCGGAGCACCCTTACACGAGGGGTTACCGTTAAAGGGGTTACCGCCGGGGCGTCACGGTGAGTGCGCAAGCGATCCCGTGGCGTCCCATTAAGGCGTTGCGGGCAACCGTTGGTTTTTTAGTGGGTAACCTTAAAAATGGCAGCGTCCTCTATGCTGTCGGGTAGTCCCACATAACCCTCCGGCCATCACCTTCCTGGTCGGCAGGTATCCGTAACGGATTTTTCAAACGGAAAAAAAAAGGATGATAACAAGTTATCAGTCGGAATGCGCTGCTGATGGCCCACCTCACGTTAATAGAACGCAACAGGTCTGACAGAACATCATGGTCAACGGCATTAAAAGCAATGCTGAAATCTATTAAAGTCAGAAGTGTGAGAAGAAGTGTGTGTGACAGGAATAACTATGGCCAGGAGGAGAGTTTTATTTAGGAAAAGGCTTGGCTGTTTGAGAATTAATTTCTCAATGATTTTTGAGAGAAAATGTAAAAAAGAAATAGGGTGGAAATCATTAATATTTAATGGTTTTTACTTTTTAGGAAGATAAATAATTTGAGCACATTTCCATGACCCGGGAAATGTGCTGGTTGTGATGGAATAATTTAGGATATCAGTTAGTATAGGGGAAATAATATCAAGGATGATCACACAACGGCTAATGCTATTAAACCCAATAGCGTAAAAGATATTAACTGAACGTTGTCCATAACATCACATTCAGTGAACTGAAAGAAAACGGCAATAACTCAGAAGTCAGAAAAGATGAAAGTATATTGAGAGTACGCTCTTTATTAAAGCTATCAATGTTTTCTGAAAAAAAAAAATGGTTATTAAAGATTTCAATATAGAAATCAACGTGTGCTTAAGGTAGCAGATTTACCGATTTCGAGCGATTGAAGAAGTTCGTGGTGTATATCCGTGTTTGAAAGATTTGTGATATAGCGGCGTGGCGTTGTGCATCTGTACATCGCAGTGATTTTGAGTTTTTATATAATTATATTTTTTATTTTCAAGGTAAAATCTTCTGGATATTTGATGATCTTCTACCTCATAAACCTCATCATCTACTTCGTTATCTTCTTGCTCGATATCATATGTTACGTATGTATGTTATCGTATGTGCTGGGCAAATAATCACAAATTGTATGTGTGTAAATTTAAAATAATCACAAAAAATCACAAAATGTTTGTGGGTAAATTGAAAATAATTACAAATAATTTTAAACTATACGTCAGTAAATTGAATGTTTTTTTTCTCTCTTTTTCATTTGTTGTATTTTTTCCATCATCCAAATCATCCATCATCCAAATCCATCATCCAAATAAAAAATTGTTATTTTGAAGCAAAAATTGAACATTTTAATAATAAATAGTCAAGAAAAGGACGGAGACAGACAAAAGTTATAAGTTTCATCAAGAACTCATTTAAGAACAGTTTTTATTCACAAATGAAAAAAATAATATCATTTATAACTTTATTTAAATATAAGTTAAAGATATATTATATAACGATGCAGATGTTGTAACTATTCATGAAGATAAATAATAATAAATATCATTAGGCATTAAATAACTAAAGATGAGTTTTTTTTTTTAGTTTTAAATACCATTTAGAGTTTGCGTTGTCTTTATATTAATTGCACATTTTAAATATTTTTATAGTTATGTTTTTATTAGAGAAGGAATATTTAATACAATTGTCAAATCGTCGTAATATATTATTTTAAAACAAAAGTTAATTATTTCTCAATGTTTAAAGATACAGTGGATCAAAAATACTACCATTTACTATGACGAGATTAAACGGTTGTTTCTTTTCATTTTTTGTAGAATAGCTTACGTAATTTATCAACATTCCTAACGACTGCCACAATTCCAACCCTTGTTGTCGTAAACCCTTTGGAAATATAATTAATATAATTTATGATAGAAATAAAACTTTTATAGCCTTACAATTTTTTTTTATTTTAAATGGTTTATGACAGTCCTTATTTAGCTTCAAAATTAAATATGTTGTAATAAAGAATGCATCGCGTTATTTAAAGTCAATAAAATATAATGTTATGATTTATTTTTCCAAACTTAATAACTTCCATATTTACAATTCAGTCTACTGAAAACTAAAATATAGAGATAATATATATTTTTTGGTCAGCTTGTAAAAAAAATCTTGAAAATGCAAAAACAATGACTTTAAAAATAAACTAATGCCTTAATAAAATATAAAGATAGTTATTTAAATTTCATTTATTCTTTTTAAATTAAAACTATCTTATATAGAGTATTTCTTTTGTGAATGGCAACATCTTCAATAATCATATGTCATAAAGGCGAGCGTATTATTAGTTCATAGTTTTAAGTTGCTAGTTGTATTCTATTATTTGATTATTTCTTAAACCCTAGGGTCATATAATAAGTGATATGATAATAATTTCCTAAGACGCTAAATGCAAGAAAAAAAATAAAAAACTATTTTCAAGCAAATAATTTCCTAAGTAGCACTCAAGGTTTGTTTCCTTTCCTTTGTTTCCGCGGAAAGATAAATTGAGAGGCAGAGATTTTTTGCAACTATAAATATCAATCTAAAGTATTGTTTTATGACACTGAGTAATTTTTAAGGACATTGCATGATTATAAAGTTATATATATACTATAGATACACATTATTCATACTGAATGAAAATATAAAATACAAAAAATAAAAAAAAAAACAATAAGGGAATTAACAAGAAAAAAAGTAAATTTTTTCGATTTGGACTCGGGAATAAATGTTTAAAGAGAGGTATATGTTAAATGTAACAATGATATTTAAATACGTTACAAATAACTAAAATGTCACAAACAGATTTTTCAATTTCCTTTACAATATCTACCGCTGTTTAACCATAGTTTAATAACTGCGACAATCCATATCTTGTTGTGGTTAACCTTCGCTTAATATTTTAAGGGTTTACAGTAATATAATTTCTGATCTTTATTACTTAATCGACAATTTGATTTGTTGAATCTCAACCAAATTCTAGTAATAACAAGTTTAATTAAGGTTATGTATTATTTATTTATACAATAAAACCATCTTGCAATTATTATAATACTAGCTTACTGAAATGATTTACTTTGTTATATGTAAAATTTATTAATATAATAATGCTAATAGGTGGCGCAGGTTGAAACTCAATTTTCCGGCAAAAATTATAAAGAAAATGTAAGCGAGCTACGAACGGAGAGAATTCTATTTATACCAATATTTATCATCAAAAATTTTGTTGTTAAAACTGTCTGTATAACATGTACAATGTTTCGAACACCTAAATGTCTAATTTAGTTCAAAAGATATTAGTTGCTTTTAGTTTTCGTGCGATCGTTTGTCGGTAAATGTTATGGGACTGTGCCCGTATGATAAACTTAAGACTTAATTATCATACGAGTAATTCTGTTTTCGTATAACTTTGTTAAATTATTCAATATAATAATAAATTAAATCTGATAACAATAGACGTGAAATAAGAAATATTTATCGAACTGATACATATTCATATTAGTATGTAGAAGTTTAGTGTCATTGATATTATTTTTATTCGTAGATAGAGGCATTGTAATGGTCAATAATTTATTACAGAAACAGAAAAGTCAAAGTCGAAATTAAAGTTTTTATTTCCTGTAGGTATACGTTGCACTTATTACGTAAAGTCAGGCTCTAGTTGCAGAGAGCTCCAAAGGTTATCCTTGGACCTAGGGGTCGTGGAGACGAACCTTAAAGCAAACGCAGGAATACTCTTTTAAGTTACCATTATTATTTTTTTTCAATTGATTATTAGTTAATATTTAGGAGGTAGCTATTCCAACTACATCAATATCATTTAAATTATATTAATATTATCTTTTCTTTTATACTTACTTATAACTGTTTCACTAACAATAATAATTAATAAATGTTTTGTATAAAAGTTCCCGTTTATATATATTAAGAAAAGTGTAGTGTATTTACTATTGTTATTTCTTTTACATTATTTTAATAGGATTGAACCAACGATCACTTAAATAGAATAATCAACTAGTAAGACAATGATGTCCATTGCCAAAAATCCTGACTTACTGAATGTGTACGTCCTAAAGTAAACCTTTTTTGAGCATTTTAAGTTGCTATCATTTTTGCAATTTACTATTTTATTTAAGATTTCATTATAATGCCTAAATACAGTGATTATTAAATATTATAACTAGAATGAAAAATAAATTATTTACTGAAAATATTTTTTACCAATACGTGAAATTTGACAGAAATATAAAAATGTGCTATCACTTTCCATATATATTACATATATATTATATATATATTACATATATATTATATATATATTACATATATATTATATATATATTACATATATTATATATATATTACATATATATTATTTTACTGAAAAACTTTTGGTACCTAAATTTAGAGTAAAAAATAACCTTTCTATTAAAAATACTTGTGATGCAAGAATGTTTACCAGAAAAAAGTTATGATTTTTTTTCCAAAAATTTTCGGTTTTTTTACCCCCACCCCTAAGTTATTGAAGTTAGGTTTTCGGTTTATCTACATTAGTTATAGGTATTTATCAAAGACATCATATAATATGAACGCGATTGATCTCCTTTGTATAGGGACAAAGTTATGGTCGAAAAACTGAAATCAGAAAAAGTGAGGCCCTAGCGCCCCCTGTGACCGGATTTCTCTGGTTAACGAACTTGACCTTCATTTTTGGATGGTTGATTTTTATGCAAAGTTTGAAAGCGATCCGAGCGAAACTGCGGCCGCTATCGTGCTGACAAAAGTCGAATCTGGACGCACGCACGCATATATATATATATATATATATATATATATATATAAACTTTTTGACCAATGGTCATTTCGGACTCAGACGGTCATAAGAAGACCTCCTGTGAAGAAATTTTTCCAAAATTCGAAAGTAGGGGACAAATGAATGGGCAGACCGAATTCCTCGAGGTCTACCCAAAATTACTTGAGTATTTAATGTGGAACCACAGCGCATAGCCAAAGTATTTAAAACATAGAGAAGCGGAAAAGCATTTTCTTGAGTAGCAAAAAATATAATAATATAATGACGTGTAGCTTATAGATACTTAGTGAATACATCTCATCATTTTTAAACATTGTAATAAAAATATTTTTTTATTATTATAAAACTTGAAACAACTGGCTTACTTATGACTACTGGGTAATGTTTGTTTATGATCAAAATATTAAAACTTCTAAGAAAAGCTCACGGAGATAGAGAGTTTGCTCAGAGGAAGCCTGCAGCTGAAGCGCAAGGTGCGAATACGAGGGCCAAACTGAAAGTTTTTAGAACTGGCCACTTAAAAGCATTATATTAAAAAAAATAGTTTAAATTTTGAAAATAGAACTCTTTACCAATATTATTGAGTGTACATTTCATTCATTTATCATTTGTTTTACGATTTGGCGGCAAATTGAAAATTGTCTGTGCACATCAGAATGAATTTAAGCCGAGAAAATTTTCGTTCAATGATTTTTTATGGCTTTCGATGTCATTTAAGTCAACAAGAAAGTTATGATAGACTTCGATTGGCTTTTCACGATGAAGCCCCATCTCGTGCCACAGTTTACAACTGGTTTAATGAATTCAAACGTGGTCGAACTAATCTCACCGATGATTTGCGTGAGGGACGGCCTTCTACAGCGACGACTGAAGATAACATCAGTGTTGTGCGGCGTATGATAGAGACTGACAAAAGAGTGACCTATCAGCAGATTCGGACAAGTCTAGGCATAGGTATGAGTCAAGTGCACAAAATCCTCCATGAACATTTAGCGGTCAGGAAGCTTTGTGCCCGCTGGATACCGCATAATTTGACCGAGGCTCAAAAACTCCGCCGTGTTGATTGGTGCCGAGAAATGATCCAAAAATTTAACGGAGGTGACTGAAATGCTGTGTTCGACATACTAACGGGTGACGAAAGCTGGATTTACTGTTATGATCCGGAAACCAAAAGACAGTCTGCTCAGTGGGTGTTTCCTTCCGAAGAGTTGCCAACTAAAGTGAAGAGAGGTCGAAGTGTTGGAAAAAAGATGGTGGCCTCGTTCTTTGGAAAGACAGGTCATTACGCGACAGTAGTCTTAGAGGATCAGAAAACGGTTAATGCAGAGTGGTATACTAACAATTGTTTGCCACTTGTCTTGGAAAAAGTTCGAGAGAAACGACCTCGCAGCAGGATCCTCCTTCATCACGACAATGCCTCGTCGCACACCGCCAGGTAAACGATCGACTATTTGGTGACCTCAGACGTGGAATTACTGGGTCACCCGCCGTATAGCCCCGACCTCGCACCCTGCGATTTTTATTTATTTCCGAAAATAAAAGAAAAACTTCGAGGAAAACGTTTTATAGACGCCGAAGAAGCAGTGGCTGCGTTTCAAAACGCCGTCGAAGAGACCCCTAAGGCCGAGTGGGCAAGGTGCTTTTCTCAATGGTTCCATCGAATGCAGCGATGTATTGATGTAAATGGACGCTATTTTGAAAAGTTACAATAAAACTAATAACTTGCTAGAATGCTTAGTTTTTGATTTTCTAAGAACTTTCAGTTTGACCCTCGTATGACTACAGAAACTAAAAAAAAGGAGTACCAACAACAAAAAGAAATGAGATCCCATCAAAAACATCTCGTTCATCAAGTCTCGCAAATCGAAATCCAATCTAAACTAAGTCGGTTTATTCAATATCTATGTGAGCAGGTATCGAACCACTTTGTCATAATTGATACCTTGTTTTAACTCGTAATATTACCTTTTTTAATGTCTTAATTTATAAGAAATATATCTAATAAAGTCGTTTCAAAAAAACAAAGGTACATAATACACCGAGTATATAATATTCTAACATTATAAACCATTGTCATAATTGTATCTCTTGAGTCGAGACAATCACCTAATACCAAAACGCACCTGAAACACTAAAATAGACATAAAATTTTATTGCCCATATTGGTCGTTAAGTAAATATAAAAAAGTATTAAAACAACACTTGGGATATCCTCTTTCTGAAGAAATCCCTTCATTATAGATAGATACATGTTTTTTAAAAACTGTACCATCTTTGTGTTTGGATCGAGATAACCACTCTGACCAAACATAATATTCGTATAACTCCAACAGTTTGGGTAACGCAAGATGTTCAACAGCTCGGGGTTGGCAGATTTTCCACCTAACTGGATTTAATATTCCCATAAAAGATAGCCTATTATAGAAATTGTTATTACTTAATATTGATAACGTATATTACAATTTTTACCCGTAAATATTATTTTTCTTTTACCTAAAAAGATTAAACTACATTTATGTTTTTTGGTGTGAAAGAGTATTCATATTAATAAAAAAATTGTGACCAGTTCGACAAACGTTCCGGTTTCAAGAGTTGTAGGCTTTTTATCTTACTTCGTAGATAGGATATTTATTTAAACATGCAGTAAAATAGTAAAGAAGCAATACCTGTACAGACATTTTTTCATGAACTTTGCTTTTATTATTATCTTATTATTGGTTTATCTGTTTGCCTTATCGTTGCCTAAAACAATAATAAAATTGTGTGATTTTGGCTTATTATGTAGTTTAACTTATAAAGTGATGATAGATGGTTTATGACATGAGTCTGAGGGAAAAGGAGACTTGGAGGGGAAGCAGGCAAAAGAAATCAGCTGATCAACATATAGTCATTAGTACCAAAATTTATGTTTTTTTTATTTGAGATTAACAATCCTTATTACCAATGTACTCCTTAAAGTTATCGATAATTTTATAACTCTTAATAATAAGCGCTTCAAATATATATATTTTTGTAGAATCTTCGATCTAGGAAATTTATGGATCTTTTTCTATTTCGATGGTTTTGTTTATTGTATTATAGACCTGTAAACCTGTACACATACCGTATTCTCTTGTCTTGGTGACTATAGATCAACTGAGATGGATTTAAATCGAATCAAATTAGGTAATTATTTTTTCGTAAGAAATATCATATTCTACGTATGTACTGATAATGATAATGAGGATGATGATGGTGACTACAAATTTAGTATACACGCATTAGCAAAGATTTAATTTATGAATACATGGGTTTTTATTTAAATATTATGAATAGCATAAAACAGCAAGTACTGCGATTTGGTATATACGGTTACATGCAACTAATTTATAACAATTATATAACGGATTGAAACCGGAGGGGAAATAGAAACAGCAGCAAGCACAAAAAAAGGATAAAATAAGCAAAATATATATTTGAATACCAAATCTCCACATGAGTTAGTGACGAAACTGCATTGTAAATATTACGAAACTTAACCTATAACAGCCACCTAAAACTTTTAAACATAAAATATGACTTCTAACTATTTTATGCAAAAAACTTTCCCAGGACCCTTATAAAACTAAGCACATAGCTGTTAAAACTTTCCAAGTCACGTTAAACTTCACACAATATGTATCAAATTCTCTAAGTTATAGGTGTGCTAAGGTTAATTGAGAAGATAAAGTGTGTGTAATATAATATAATACAAAGGGAAATATACAGTATGTAAGAGGAGGAAGTCGATTTAGTTACTTATCCGATGAGGTTACGCTGTTGGCCTGAGGCTTAAGGTATTAATATGGAATAAAGAAACGTTATATAATTTTGCAGAGAACATTAATATTTTAAAATAAAATTTAGCAGTATCAATCTAAAATATCATAAAGCTTCGTGAGATGGATATATTTTTAGAAACAATATGTTTATAGTGTTTTTTTTATGTAATTTATTTTTAATATACTCAATAGTATAAATAAATACTAGTGCAAGGTTTCTTGAATAAATTACAAACTATGTGTATATTAAATACCTTATAAGAGTGGTTATTATAACTATTTGCCATAACTAAACAGATCATTAGTCGATATTTATTAAAATAAAACATTTGTTAAGCCTATGTCATTATCCACCTTGCCTAATTTTTTCATAACTCTTCTGACAGATATATATCATCTGAGCAAAGACATGTTTGTCTTTGATATATCATTTTTAACGCACTTTTTCAAATATTTCTTCGCTAGCCCTCTTGCCAAATTAACATTGATATTTAAGAAGAGAAGAATAACTTCCGACACCGAAACTTCAGCCCATCTTTAATTTTGAAACATACTGCTATTTATCTTGTTTTATTAATATCATTGCTATGTCATTTGACGTTTTCATGTGGACAGAAATAGTAGATATTTTTTTCCTTTTTTTATAATAGTAAGGTATTTTTATGAAGTTTGTGTATTTTAAGATGTTAAAAAATTACAGAATGGATTTAAATATTCCAATTAGTCATAGCTTTAACAACAATTATGTATAGATAAAAAATATATTAATTAACCATCAATTATAAATTATGATCAAATAACAGTTTTATTTTATGCAAAACATAAAAACGCTGTAAATATTTGTTCCTTTAACTAAGGTACATATCAGAATGGCAACCGTAACCAATTCTTGTTTTTTAGGTAAATTAACATTCTTCAGCCCACAGCGCAGCGATCTGCTTAAAATAGTTTGATTACATTTTCAAAAGCATTATAATTGTCTCATATTGCTTTAACTACTTTGGATATTAGTGGATTAACTTCTTCATACAGCTTAAGATAATTCAACAGTTCAATCGTTCCCAGATGTTAATGGTGCACTGTACTTAAGATTAATAAGACTCCTGTGATAGACTGAAAAGAATAGAAAAAAAACTACAAGCTTCTCTCTCAAAAAGCTTGGTTTGAAACACATTTCAATGGGTTATTATTATAGGTTTATTTATTTATTTAATTCTTTATTGCACAATATAAAATAGTGTACAAAAGGCGGGCTTAATGCTAATAGGCATTCTCTACCAGCCAACCTTAGAATGTGAAAGAGAAGAAGTCCGTAGGCGTGCAAAAGAAACAAAAATAAAATACAAATAAAAAGTGTTGATAATATCAATATGGAAATATAATATAATAAATGATATAAGTTATATATAATTATGTATATTTTTAAAAGATTGGATGTGTTATTCTTTGGTAAAATAAAAATCTTTCACCTGACGTTTGAAGGTCTCTCGAGACCGGGCTTTTCTAAGAGACTCAGGTAATTCATTCCACAGTCGAACTGCAGTAACAGCAAACGAGTTGGACACAAAACCAGACCGATGAAGAGGAGTACTGAGCAATAAATTGCTAGAAGAGCGGAGTGATCTGTCATGTGAATCAGATAAGAAAGAGAATTTGCATTTAAGATACGAAGGAGTGGAAGGATTAAACAAAAGAGAATATAGTAGACACAGGATTCTGACATTCATGCGAGAGCGAATAGGCAACCAATTTAATTTGGATCTAAAATTCGAAACATGATCGAACTTACGCAGACCGAAAATGAAACGAATGCAGGTATTAAGTAAACGTTCAAGCTTATTAAGTAGATCTTCGTTGGCGTCCAAATAGCACACATCTGCATAATCGATAATAGGCAGTAACAATACGTTCACTGCCTGTAATTTCGCATTGAAAGGGAGAAATTTCTTAAGCCGTAACAAGGGGTGAAGTGTTTTATAAAACTTTCTTGATAGTTCTCTAACATGGACATTCCAACTAAGAGAATTATCTAAAAATATTCCTAAATTTTTGACGTTAGATGTGAACGGTATTATACTATTATTATAAATAACATTTGGTAAGGAATTAAAGTCAATCTTTGCCAGTTGGCGTGTGCTACCTATAGTGATTGCTTGACATTTACAAGGATTGACTTCAATACCATAATTTTTAGACCAAAGTGATAGGCTGTCCAGAGCGGTGTTAAGTGAGGATATTGCGGATGCGATTGAATTTACTCCAGTCTGTATATAAAGTTGTAAGTCATCAGCGTAGAGATGATATTTACAGTTAAAATTAGAAGTAATAGAGTTGATAAAAATAGAAAACAGTAAAGGAGACAAAATACCGCCTTGAGGGACGCCAGCAACCACCTCGCACCAATCGGAAAGGCCCTCATCAGTGCGAATTGCCTGCTTGCGTCCTCGAAGATAAGAGGAAAACCACTTGTCAACAGAGACCGAAGCATTACACTTGGACAGCAACGATAGTAGGAGGTCATAATCTACAGCATTAAATGCATTACTGAAATCAATCAGCACAAGAATGGTCACAAGTTGATTTTCCATGCCATGTCTAATGTCTTCAGTAACACTCAATAAAGCGGTAGTTGTACTATGCCCAATGCGGAAACCTGATTGCAACGGGTCAAAGAGATTGTATTTATTAAGAAATTGGGAAAGTTGGGAATGAACAACAGATTCAATGACTTTAGATAAAAATGGGAGTATTGAAATAGGACGATAGTGGGTTGGTAAAGAAGGGTTGGAGACCTTTGGAAGTGGGAGAATAAGAGCCTTACGCCATAGATCAGGGTAAGTAGCAGAGGATAAGGAGAAGTTTATGAGGTAGGTGATAGGATATATGATGGCGTCTATAATGAACATTATCATTATACGATTGATTCCGTCACAACCGGTAGCCTTAGATGTAATAGCTAATAAATATTTCCTTACTTCGGTCTCGTTGACAGGTGAGAAGTTAAAAATTGGAATGTCGGGTTTAGGCAAACAATGGATAACTGAAATTGTATCAGCTTTAATTTTGGGATCAAGTACAGCGACGGAAGAAAAATGTTGATTGAGATGATTCAAGTTAGGAAAAGAGCAATTTAAAAGATTTTGAGATTTACCAATACCCAGGCTTTTAAGAAATTTTAAAGTTTCTGACACAGATGCACAAGATTTTTCGTGGATATAGCGGCGTTTAAGGTTACGACATAATTGATTACACCGGTTCCTAGCAGCCTTATATACAGTCCAGTTTAATTCGGAGCGGTCAGCTTTGAATCTTCGAAACGCATGGTCCCTCTTTGCCATAGCTTTTTTAACATCGTTATTGAACCATGGTGCAGAACGATGGCTCAGTTTTACTTTTCGAAGAGGGGCGTGTTGATCAAAAAGAGCTAAAATTTGTTTGTTAAAAAATGTAACCTTTTCATCGATGGTTCCTAAATCTTCTATTGCTGCCCATTCAATTATAGAAGCGTCTGAAATAATAGCGGGTCTATCAATATTGTTAAAGTTTCTGAGCATCAAGTAATTAGTTTTGTTTTTAGGCACTTTTGCCCTGTAAGAAATAAATATTAAATCATGGTGCGAAAAACCTGGAGCTTGTAATTGGCCAAATTTACATATATGTTTAGTGTCCAAGCAGATAATAAGGTCTAAAAGACTTGATGACGTGGTAGTATGGTGTGTTGGACTAAGATTTAAAATTTCTAAGTTAAGGGAGTCCACTAGGTGACGCAAGCGATTTGATCTGGAGTTCTGTTTGAGCAAGCAGGTGTTAAAGTCGCCCATGATTACAAGATGTGTACTATAGGAAAGTAATTCTTCAAGGATAGACTCAATTGTCGAGAAGTAATTAATGTTCGGAGGAGAATAAACAACTCCAATGACTATTTTTATCCCAATATTAACTTCGAGAAATAAATATTCCGGACAGTCGTAAACAAGAGAAGGCGATTGACATACAATTCTGAAGGGTATGTGATTACGGAGATAAATGCAAACACCACCACCGCCTTTACCAATACGATCATTTCTGATCAGGGTAAAGTCGGGGAGAGAGAATGAAGTAGAAGTAAGAGAAGGTTTGAGCCAAGATTCGGACACAAGAACAGCGTGGACAGAATTGAGATTGAACGTATTAAGGAGATCAGAATGATGCGCAGGAATGCTTTGAGCGTTAATGTGACAGATATTGAAGTTATTTCGGAATGGTTCCAACTCGTTTGATAATAACTGATTTAAAGAGGCAGATTCGTTATCAAGACTCTCAAAGGAACTATTTTCATCAGCTGTGTGATATGAATTGGAGCTAGAATCCATGTAACTTTAATAAATATATATATGAAATGTAAAATAAATATATAAGTAAATACTTTTAATTAATAAATTATGTTAAAACTAAAGGTGTTGAAAATTTTATATATAAAAATAAGAACTTGCTTTCTTGCACACCCTGCTGGCGGCTATTACATTAAGAATAACAATTAAGTAAAATAACAATTTTAAAAATCACAACAAAAATAAAAGCAAAACAAACTGAATAAAATATCACAAAAAAAAAAAAAGTACAGAAAAAAACACAAAAACAAATTCAAAGATTACAATCCCGATAATAACAGTGAAAAAGAGGAAAAAAATAAAAAATAAAATAAAAACTAATTAAAGACTAATTCATTACGTATATCGTATACTGTCAAGTTCCGTTGACACATGTGCAGTGACAGTAACGTTACGGCTGTATGATTTTAAACCTTTGCCTCACTATTACTTCAATTTTATAATGACTGATCTTATGACAGTTGACAGAAAGCAAAAAGTTTAAAACTAAAAACATTGCATTATAAAATTATCAAAAACAATATGTTGTCAATAACAATGTGTAGTTAACAAAATGCTAATGAAATATTAACAAATTATTAGAACTTGACTCGGTTCGAATGTAAATGTGAATGTTTTTTAAAAGTGTTAAAGTGGTAAAGAACATAATGAACTATACGAAAATGAACATTTAAAAGTTATACCTATCTTATGATATTAAGGTTAAATGTTATATATTAGTATTTTATAATATTAAAAGTATATAACACGTAATATGTTTGCATGTAGTTATTATTTGTTGTGGGTACTTAGTAATAAAAGCTGAAGTTTTTTAAATTATCTCTATATTAATTTCAGTATCATTCTTACAAGGCTTATAATAATTGCTCAACATCCAATAACATTTAATAATAGAGAATGCTACCAATTATTATAGTAGCACTTTTGGTTGAGTAACATACAATAAAGCATCATTATATAAATGAATGAATGAACGATCGAGTTGATGCATAAATCAAACAATTAATTTGTTAATAAAATATGGGTTAGTAAGATGCTCTAATTATTATAACTTTAAATTCAATAATTTATGGAATTCCGAGATCACAACCTCATTACCTTAGATATTACTGGTTATATGAGAAGAAATATACATAATTAATAGTAAAATTATTGCCAAACATTCCTACAGTGAACACACTCCAATCACAACCTCAATTACAATTTAATTAAAACAATATTTTAAGGCTATTTTAAACAATTTGTACATAGTATTTAAAAATCAGTTGGGACAAAGAAATTTAAATTAATGCTTAATTTTTTTTCTATTTAAACAAAATTACAGGCGAAGCGTAATCTAACTTTTTGTTTGTCAAAACCTTTAAAGGGACTTAAGAAGAAGCTTTTGTAAGAATTATAAGAGAGAAAAGAAAAAGGTTTTTATAAAATTATATCGTAAGCTTGAAAGAAAAAAAAACTTTCAATTGGCATTAAATTTTGTTTGTGTCTGTAATACTTATAAATATTTATTTCAAAGGTGTGTAATTCAATATATACTCGTATATTCTTTGAAAAGTATGTATGTATGTACTAGTACTTACTACGTACATTTAAAATGATATTACACGGTTTGGGTATTTTTGTTTTAAGTTATTTACGTTAGCCTAGCCTAGCCTACATTTTCGCCCCCCTCCTCTCCCTCCCTAGGGAGGGGTATGTCGTGTATCTTTAAAAGATTCCAGGTGAAAAGAGTTTAAAAAGTATATCTTGTTTTCAATTTCAAATTAGTTTCTCTATTGTTAGCATTAAATAAGGCTGAAAGTGATAATTATTTTCAATGTTTGGTTTTGTTTAGAATATTTGTCTTTTGATTTATTATTCGTACCTGGTATTGTTGTGTCATTGATAATTTCAAATGGCATTAATTTGTAAATTTATTATTCGTACATTATGTTGTTCAGTTTCACGTTATACTGTTTGAATAATATATAAATATATATGTATATCTTTAGATATATCATGTAAATTAATAAACAGATTGTATGAAATATAGTTAAATCATTTCTATGTTTATTGTTTAATGTCTAGGCACTGATTTATTACGTGACAACACAAACTCCGGTGCAACGCCATTACTCATAATAACAGAGATGTTACATTTACCATAACTAAAGATAATATAAGATAAATAAATAATAAAACTATCATTCCAATGTTTTTATTTTAATTAATATATTTATCTGGGATTAAAGGCAATGCACATAATTAAAAAAATTGAGATACGTATATAATAAATAATTTCACTGAATACCTCAGAGAGAGAGTAAGTATTTCTTAACGTGAACAAGGAAAAAAGAGAGGATAAAATGTTGTAAGATGAAGTTTTAATATAAAAAATGTATTACATTGGAATAAATTCTAGTACTAAAGTTGTAAAAGGCTTATTAATTAATATTGTAACTTTGTAAGCCTAAGTATCATTAACTTATAGACAGTAAGACGAGCCGGGAGACGGGACCATTACTTAATATCAGATCGCACCGTATCCAGTACAACTTAATAATTTGGAAATATGTGATTTTTTTATATTTATTTATGTAAATATTTACACGGCGACACAGGTATTGCTTGTCTTTTATATTCTAATCTCTTTTTTAATATCGCATTATCAATTGTATTAAAAATAAATAAAATAACTAAAATGAATTTTGTTCAATAAATATGAAGAATAGCGAATTACTAAATAAAATGTATATAAAAATATTAAAAAATAATGTGTAGCAGGATATATACTATAATTGGTGCTATATTATGAACCTAACTTAAATCTAGCATTACATAATTTGGTATTCGCCCGCAAATTCAACAGGTCAAGAGGAATCACAATTTATATCACGATACTGATCGGCTGTGCTTTGTTAATGGTTTAGTTAATAGTAAGGAACTTCGGTCACACCACTTGCTTTAGAATAATTTGAAGCTGTTAGGTTAGAGCTCATTATATTCTCTCATACATTTCCAGTCGGTAGTTTTACACAATAAATATTTTATGGTTATTGTTTTAATCTTAAATATACTAAACACGTCTCAACATGTTTATAGAAAAATACTTATGATGTTTCTTGGTTCTTTAAAAGATTTTCATATATAATAAAAAGTACAGAATGATATAAGTACTGACTATTATTAATAGGGTGTATACAATAAAGGTTTAACATTCAAAGTTTATATGTAAAAATAAAAAGGTCTAATAAATAATAACTAGAAGGAGATGTCGATCAGCAAATTAGTCGAAAATAAGCTCTCTCTCAGTATCAGAATTAATTTGATAGTTGTTAATGCTGGCATATCGTTCTGTATAATGAGTTCAACAAGTAGGATGAACTTATGTTAATATTGATATGCACTTTATAAAATTCAGACTGATTGCTTTACTCGATTTTATAGAAGAAATAAATAGTTAAGTTTTTTATTTCAAAATAAAACAATTTGAGATAACATCATATATATTATATATTGTTATATATTATAGGTAACAAATATATATAAGATTGTTAAACGTGACATGGCATCAATTTGCCTGTGTTTATGCTGCAAGTCATATGTAGTCTGCATCTGACTTTAGTAAGCGAATCATAGTGTATTTATTACATTGTAGGAAGAAGTTTCAAGATATAGGTATTTATATTTTACGATCTATCTATTAACTTATAATGAAATATAAGCTAAACGGCAACAGTCACGTGAAATACAAATTGGAAATCAGAAATTATAGATTTTTTTTTTAGAAAGTAGAGATAAACATTTTGCAAGTCGAATCAAGTCTAACGAATCATTGTGGCATAAAAATTAAAACAAGGTCTAAGATTTTACTAAAACCTACACGAACTGTGAATCTGTTGATACAGTCGGATTAAAATACCCTTAAACCCTAAAGGCAAATTTAATCCCAGTTGGCATTCTCTACCAGCTTACTAGATCTTTGTGGCTAAGGAGAAAATAAATAGTAAACAAATTTAATGCTAAGTGAAAAAAAAAGAAAAAAATTTAAAACAACACGTAATTCATAATTAACTATTTTATTTCAACATAACATATACAACTAAATATACTTATATTACACTATATTTACAATATATATGTATTAGGATGATTCTGGAAAGTGCTTGGAAAATTTTTAAAAGAACTTTTGATTGGTGCTCTCAAAATCTTTTTAGACAAGGGTTTTCGGAATTAATAACTATGAAAGATTTGTGAAATAAATTCCTTTTATGCAGTAGAATGTTCGTTTTAAGATTGGCCTCTGTCAAATAGTGAGCCATTTCAATTAAGTCCGAAAATGAAGAATTTGAACGATCATATTCTTAATTTTTGGACTCAATTACGTACGAACTTACGTTAACCGAAGATGTAGTTGAAACAATTACTGAGAAGGCACTTTAACTTATTGAGATAATTTCTCAGATCTCGGTAGCAGTTATTTAATCCAAATAACAGTGTTAACTAGAACTATCTTCGTCTCAAAAGGGAGGTAATTTTTAGTCCTATATTAGGACTATAATGCTGCAGTTACTTTTTGGGATATTTCTTTAATCTGCTAATTAGTATCTAACGAATTATTATGAGATAAAGTGTATTGCATAAAAAAACAATAAAGAAGAATAACAATAAACAAAAATAAATAAACACTTTTATTATTTAAGTATTATATTTATTGCAAATCGAACAGTTTACGGTTCACACGATAACAATTTTTTTATAAACAGGCCTTTAAAACAATTGTTGTAGCCGAAGCACCGTTGACTCTGTTACCGGCAGCAATACGCCTTTCCACATCCATGTAAATAGTATTTTTGAAAAAAAAAAACAATATATCACTATAATATATGAAAGTTAACAAAAATATCAAACATTAAGAATTAATTTAGTCCATTGTGAATTTATATATTTTGTCCTCAGATTCTCTTTCTATCTAACAATCATTATTTCTCAATTACAAACCCTTAGGATTATTCTCCAAAAACATCAAAACAGTTGCTTATTCTTTATAAAAAATGTAAACTTATTTTTTACGTTAGTCACTTTAAAATCTCGTTTTTATACTAGGTACTACTACTCCACTATGCGTACATATTTAAAAAACCTCAAAACAAGGGGCCAAGTAATTGACAGTTGTGCAAATCTTGTGAATTACATTGTACATTTTAAAGGAATATAATTTCTTTTGTAGTAATTTCTTACTTCCTTATTAATAAGAACCACAATTTATACATATTAATATTTGGTGCAATCTCATGATTTTGTAGAAAAAAGGGATCATAATAATTAGGACTTATTATCATTAGGACTGTTAGAGTTCGAAGCTCAAATTACATTTCTTACTTCATACAGTGACAACAAGGTAATAATACTTTTATTTGAACTACCGAAATGAACTGCCATACATTAAAAATAGTCCACTTAATAATAAACAAAATGAAATAATATTAGTCCGACATTGTTTTTTCTAATTTAACGTATAAATGAATTAGTTCGACAATAATGATTTCTATTTAATTCGTTTTCGAAAGCCAACTTTATGTTGATTAGGGCAGTATACAGGGAGCATGTTGTCTCAGCTTACGTGATTGACACGTACCGTGCAAATTAAATGTGACTACCGAAGACCGTCTTTTGTACTACGATTATAAATACACGGTAAATCAGTTGGTAGATTGACGTGACGATATTCCATAGGTGGGGTCCTTGTATTTTTTGTTCTTTATTTATTTAAAATTTGTATCAATTCAAACTTACTTTAATAAATAGAAATTAAAAATTCTAAATATTTGTATTATAATAACACATTATAACAATGCTATCAGCACGTACATACTCGTAAGTATATCTTCCAAAACCCCTGTCGAAGTTGTATCTACATTTGAATTAATTAATTAATTAATTATTTAAAGTGATTTACCTATTAAAAAAGGGATTTGTTCAGTAAAGATGGTATTGGATATGTTACCCATTAATGTGAGTACCAATAAGGCATCTTTATAACACACTGACAGGACAATAACATTGCAATGACTAAAGATTGTTATGACATTTACAGTAAAGCACACTTCAGAAGCGTCGACAATGGAACAGGAATATAACATAAGAATTAACAACATCAATCCAGATTTGTATATTGATTGCAAAATGTGTAATATATTACAACGTTTCTTTTATTAAAAAAATACAATACATTAACGCGATTACTAAATTATCCATAAAAAAATTTTTTTTTTTAATTTCAAGTTCTTAAATACGCACTCATCTTTAAGAGTTTGAAATTCAGTCTATAATAACAAAAATATTTTTTTTAATGAATAAAATGCTAAATTTATGATTTTTACAACAAAAACAATCTCCAACTAAATGAAATATCAATTTTGTATAATTGATACTTATTATCGTTTAATTAAATCAATTAAATTATTTAACTCCAACCATACATTTCGAGTATGATAATAATGAATATTGATTATATTTCAATGTGAAACATTTATAATCACGAGGCAGAAGAACAATTCTGTGGGTTTTAAATATTTTGTAAAGTTTTTTTTAAATACGTCTAAAAATATAACAAGCTAAACCGTGGGGAAGCTGAATCATGGGTAACGCTTAACAATCTTTTTATAATATTATAAACTTATTTATTATAACATTAATTTTCATATATTACATAAACTTCAATTACTAGAAATATTTCGATATATGTGTATACACAAGGGTCAATGATTTGTTATCAGATTTTATTCAAACTACTCAAACTATTATGGAAATGAAGTTACTTGAACGTTACATGGATGGAACGTTACGAAATGGATTGTCCAGGAGATAATGTAGAAGGAAACAAAGTTACCGCCTTTGTTATTGTGTATTTCGGTGCTAAGCGACACTGATATTGGTCGGATATAATACAATTAGTTTAATAGGATTTCATTTGTTACATGTAATGTGCTATAAATATACTTTTGGTTTATTATATTATCTTGAAATAATTTTATTAAATAAATTAATTTATAACCTAACTAATTACAATCTATGGTTTCTATATTTTTAATAATAATCATGTGTTATTTGTTTTTTGTAAATTTTTAATAATAATAAGAAGAATAGTCTAGGATCCACCGTCCATTTCTACAATTTACTACTAAGCTATTTGTCCGGGAAAATTTCCTTTTCCTTGAAATAAAAAATTTACTTTATTTGATGAGACTTAACTTAATCCTTTACATTGCTACATCTCGTGCAAAAGAAGATGAGATGCAGAACTCTGTTAGTAAATAAACAAATATGTCATTTACCACAAAAGGTTTTTCAGTTGCGGGTTTTTACTAGGCCACATTATGTACTTATGAGATTTTTCATCAGTGTATTGTGTTCATAGCTTCATTTTAAGTATATTATTTTATTTACTTAATATTGTGTTGCATACTTACCATACCTTACTTCTAGTAATGCTCCCGTTTGTTTCACCAAAGTTTCTCATTACATCCAACTCGTGATTGGCCCGAGACGGCACCACTTCATTCTTTATCAACAGCCTCGATACCTTTCGTTGTACAAATTTAAGAATTTACATCCTTTAAATATATTATTAAAAATAACAGTTCTATTATGCTCTCATCTTCATATAGGTTTAATGGATCGGAACTTTAAACGTAGTTATAATTAAATAGTCCCATTTTTAAACTAATAAGGCATCTTCTTTGAAGTGGTTAAGGAAGTACCATGTACAGAGAGTGTGATCATTGGAAGCTTCAAAACCTCCCTTAATTTGCGTATGTCGCAGTATCGTCCATTCTATTGCACCACTTACCACCATCAGTTTGTCTTCTCGTTTGTCACCCGATCCCATAAAAAAGAACAAGGCGTGATTCAATACAAAATGTACAAGGGTTAGAAACTTTTAGAAGGTTTTTATACTTACTTACTCCCTTAGAAACTCTGTGCAAATAGAATACATAGTAAATAGATTAAAGGGAAGGTAATATCATAAAATAAGAAACATGACATTTAACATATCTCAATAAGTAAAAAAAAACTTTCATTTAGAAATTAAAATTAAAAAAAAAAAAAAAACTAAAAATATCCGGAAATATTGTGTGGTTGTTGTTTTTAAAATACTCAAGAATCCTACCCCAATAAATTTGGTACTCAACACCGAAGTTACTACACTGAAAAGTATCTAAATGTCGAATATCAACTTAACTTAACTTTACTTATACTCTATACTTTAAAAATAATATACAATAAATAATTCAATAAGGCAGGGCTGAAAGCTGCGATCGCTGGGATACTATGCCTATGTTACATGTTTACAAAAAGTTTTGATTAAGGTGAACTAAGCTTAAGCGTAGCGGTTTAAGGGTAGCTTAAGTTAATCATATCAAAATTATAAATGATAAATATAGGCTAAAATTAAAAAATTGCATATCAAAATTTATGGAAATAAACAAATACAAATTATTAATATAACTTTGCCATACACCTTTTTAATTACACTCTCGCCCGAAGAATAAGTTGTTGCAGCAAAGTTTATGAATATCCGACACTGCAGTTGCAATTACTCGTCTCAACTTCGTCTCTGTTGGAATTAAATTGATTTGTTTTTATTAAAACTTATTTAACCATTATTACATTTTAAAATATTTGCATTGTTAGTTAATAGTATGCTTTTGTGTTTGGTTTTGTTTTGAATATTTATTATTTTCCTTTATCCTTATAAATGTTATTGGTAGTTGGCACTGAATTAATGTTGATTTTTTATAAGACTTTTTTCATAAGTTCCTAAATTACGTTTTAAACATTACTTTATACTGTTTATAATATATATAGTATGAAAATTAATAAATAATTTCCTATAAATAGATGGTATGAAATACAGTTATATTACACCTAAGTCTGTTTTTACACGGTAGATTGGTTCCAGAAAACATGGTAAAAAAGAACCGTGTAATAAAAGACATTGATCGTATGCAAAAATAGGTGATTGGTTCCTAATCTCTAAAACCTATTAAAATTAGTGAAAAACAAGGTCTTTTTAAGAACAAGTATTTATGTTTATTTAATTAAATCACATATACAATGTTTAATTTTTTAAGCATAGTTATTAAAGATAAAAAAGATCATTCACAAAATATTAACAACACATTTCAATTTTTCTGACCAGTAAGTAAATTTGCTTGTATGCACAAAAAAGAAATTCCCCTAAATTTGTCATATGAACATACTTTGACAAAAATTTAATTTGACAAAAAAAATTAAGCTCAAAAAAATTTAAATCGTGTTAATGGAATAAAATCGTGTAAAAAAAATAAAAATATTTTATTTTCAAACCGTGTTATATCAAAACCGTGTAAAAAAGACCGTGTAAAAACAGACTTAGGTGTATTTCTATAGTGAATGTTTAATATCTAGCCACTGATTTATTACCTGACCCTGAAAAGTTGTATCCAGAATAAATATTTCTTTAACTTTAAAAATATTTCTGTCCAGTTCGGGTACTATCGTGATGTTTGTTATTTTCCTATGTAATGTGTTATTTATTATTAATCAAATATTTCTTATAACCTTATTTATTACAAAATTGTTAAATTGGTATTTATTACATATGTTCTCACGAACCGTGGAAACGCTGATTACACGCAGGTGCATAGAGTATCACATTATAATCCAAGAATATAATATCTGATACCTTTGTTTCTGTATTCTTTTAATTATAATTATAATTTATTAAATTCATTCTTGATTCCAACTTTGAGCCAAGCACACGTCGTTTGTATATTAAACATAATTATTAAATTTGTAGTTCATATATTTGTAATTATATTGAGATTCCATGAAACTAATGAAACACATTGTAATTGTATTATATTAGTCAATAAAACTTAGGATACGTATTATTCAAAAAAGCGGTCTGTTCTTTAACTACAATGTAACTAAATACAGTGGATTTGTATAATCTTATGGGTATTATTTAGATATAATAAAAGTCTCTGCGATGATCATACCAACTAGATGATAACAGATGATATAAAATAAGCAAATTAGGCATTTGAATAGAAAATCTCGAGACTCGATTTGGCAGTTCGCCCCAACGATCAACAAGTTGTCAAGACTTACACAATTTATAGTATGATGATGCTGTACTGTTACAGTCTGTAAATGGTGAACTTAATTCTAAGAGATTTTGTTAAATCACAAATAGTTTTATTTAATATTATAATTTTCTAATAAAGAGGAAACACAAGAAAAGCAAAGTTATGTAATAAAACATATTTTTTACCATTCCAGATGGTATTTATGTATATCATTAACTTAACATAATTGAATATAATATTAAAATCTATTAATAACTATTAATCTATAATACTTGCAGTGTGGACTTAACCTAAGAAAGCCTCCTAAAACTTTTACATATCATATATGCTTTGTAACTATGTTAAGCAAAAAAACTTTCCTACGAAACTTTTAAAACTGAGCTTATGGCTCTTAGAACTTTGCAAGTCACGCTTAATTTCACATAATATGTATCAGATTCTTGAAGTTCCTTCTAAGCGTGTGAAGGTCAATTGGGAGAATAAAGTGTGTAATATAATACAAAGCGAAATATAAAGTATGTTAGATCAGGAAGTCGATTTACCCGTAGCTATTGATCCGACAATGTTAGATCGGCGACCTGAGGCTTAAGGATCATAATATGGAATAAAGAATCGTATATCTTTTTAACAATATGTTTTCATAAACCAGTGCTTTTATGAATGACGTTATTTTAGGTAACTTATGGTTTGCTTCGGCAATTACAGATCGGCCCAACATGTCAATTCAATCAAAACTTTTCTGCTAGAAGACTAATTTCAGTAAATACACTTTCCTTTGCCACATCATTTTACACGCACTCTATAAATTTTTCCTTGGGTGGTCTTCTTGTCAATTTTACGTTCATATTAAGGAAGGGAAGACTAACATAGGACACTGAAACCAACTTCAGCGTTCCACTTCGAAACGTGTTCTAATTTTTTGCTATTATAATGCATTCTTATGTTTTTTTTGCTATTTTACTTTTTTTTTCTCTTTACCTTCTAGGCTAGCTAGCGCGAAAAATATATATAAACTGTTACGTATATTCATCTTAGTGACTATTTCTTTAATTCAAATCTAGCAATCAAATTCACTGACAAAGACAAAACGTCATCTTAATAATCATTGTCATCGTCATATTTATTTTATTTATTTATTTATTTATATCTTATCCACTTTGAATCATTATCAGTGATCACTTATGTACGTCAAAAAGGAAGTGTCAGGAGGGCTAAATAAAAAAGTAATAAGAAATTAATAAGACATTGCATATTTATTATGTTGTCAACATAAATTTCGTGTAGATTCCTTGGAGTCAGGATTTTTTTACAGAATTTAAACTTAAATAAAATTTAAGATATTAATAAGTATTATTTTTGTTCTTCAACCGTGGTGTGTAATATGTTATGCTTCTGCATAAATGCTACATCTCGAACTGCAATATCATTCATAACTTGCATATAAGCTATTTCTTTTATAACTTTTGTCATTATCTCCAGTTTCAAAACCGTTCTTGGGAAACGTAGGCATCGTATCGGTAACACTTGTTTATGCTGCCATCACGTTGTGAATATGCTTTGCTTTCCTCCGTAACAAAAGAATTACCTATGCTATAACCAAATTGGACATTAGTGTAAAAGGTAAAGAACACAACTATTGCTCACCTTATCTATAGTGTCTTTAATTCAGTTCTCATGTGTATGCAGTGAACTAGATGCTTATAATTTGTGTTCATTTACCTACATTATTTATTGTATTATTGATTGCGTCCGTGTCAGCAATAAATTATTTAATATCAGAGATAATTCTGAATATGTGAAATTTGTATGTTGTTGTCGTCAAGTAAAAAAAAGGAGGCGATAATGAGTACGATATGTAATTTGGACTGGGTATTTAGAATTAAGTCCTGGAAACTTTTTAATAAACCAGATAACTCACGTTAAAAGCATGACGACCCCCCGGAGAGCATGTATGAAGAGGTTGATGTCTGTGACCGAGGCGAAAGAGGTGTGCAGGGACCGTAGCGTTTGGCGCTCCGTCGTCTCTGGCTACCCCACAAGGGATATGGCGTGAAGCTAGAAAAAAAAAGATAACTCAATGACAGACGATACTTCTGTCGATAGGACCTCTGCGATTGTTGCTGCATCTGCTCTTAATACCCGGTTGTGTGTACGTTTACACAGACGAGATGTGGAGGAAAAAATATAAAATTTAGCAAAAAAAAAAAACAGCTGCGATTTCAATTATTATACGACTCAATCAATCAATTACGTGTCTAGCATTTTTTTTTTCATATGTTTATAATACCCCTCGGGATTGGATATTATACTTTTAAAATCACCGTTCAGTGTCCCCAAGTAATTTATCATGACATGATTTACTAAATCTCTACTTGTATATTCTAAGTGCAAAACATTTCGGAAAATTAATTATTATCATAGTAAATTTATAAAATATAACTCTAGTTATGTTTCTACAATAACATGATTAATGATGGTATATTGAAAAATATTGATAATCATTGTTAAAAAAGAGATTTATCATTTTAACACTTTCCTAATAACCTTATACAATTGTAAAATGATGTCCTCGCCGACGGACACCTGCATATATGAAATGTTGTAAATGCGATCCCATCCTGAATAAGAGGAATAGAGAGGAAAAAGGATTTTAATTATCCAAAAGTATACATGTCGATTTTCGGTGAAAGAGTTCCTATTACATCCCTGGTTGAGTCAAACTTTTTATGAGTTAAGCAATAAGCCTGTACAAAAAATATTCATATGCAAGCAATAACAAACATACATTCCAATTATATTAATCAGAATAAATATAATTATAAACAAAATATGATAATATATGATAAAAACTAACATTATACCTAAGTAAAGTTACTAAACTAAAGTCATAAAGTCGGTGCACTAATCTAATTTGCATTTCATGCTTGTATTTAAAACAAAGTGAATATTTATTTTGGACCTCATTACAATTCAGAAGTTAAAAACGAATTTCGGTAAATTTATGTTCCTGCTTTCTGAATAATATTATTATTAAAATTCAAACTACCTATTGTTGTACGAAGCGTCGTATCATCCTGCATTTTATTTTTTACCAAAATATATTTAAAATATATTAAATGAAAATTTATACAGCCAGTGCTTTACAAACCTGTTATTGTGGGTTTCAATAAGTTATACAAACTACTTATTTATTAATTTGTTATTGTATCATTATTCAAAAGCGTAGTAAGTATGTAATAATTCCTAGAAACATCAGTACAGAACCATTCGATTTATTGAATTGGACTTAATATTTATTTTCAAACAATCTAGGCTCTATTTTTTAAGAAGCTTGATGTAATTGAGAAAAATTGTCTATACTTTCTTCTTAATCATTTAGAATAAGATTACATCACCACTTTAATATGTGGAGCGAATTGGAGTCAATTCAGGGGCACATGCTTGTAGCAACAATGGAGAAATGTCATCCGGCCCACCCAAAATATGAACGTCCAAGGAAAATAAAGACTTTCGGATGGTTTTTATAACGCAAATACTTTCAAGATTGAGATCTGACACCGCGGGATAATAGGCAGTACCTTCCTTTTGTCGTCCAAAGTCGAGTTTGAGGCAAAAAGAGTGCCCAAGAGATCGGCTTTCTCTTTTGCCTTGTGGGCCAGAGAGCCGTTCCCAGTGGCGGTAGGGACGGAAAAAGTTTCCCAGTGAGACTTTTGAAAGCACCAAGCACTTGGGCGGGCCAGGCAGGTTCCTTGACAGCTGATCCCCAATTTTGACGATATGCTTAAAACTGCTGTTTGAAGAATATGAAGGTACGGTTAAATTTCCTCTTCAAAACTTTAGAGTTCGGATCACTTTAGTCACTAAAGTATTAGCCCAAGCAGCTGCGGTCCTGACAATCCCCTTACAAACACAGATACCTCGACGTTTGGTATAAAATAACGTTCGAGTTTATACCTTGGGTATAGATACGTTGTGTCGTTTTGTTGAAATATCTGCGTCTGCGTCAAAAACAACAAGGTCAGCTGCGCCGTCTCTAGGTGGGAGTAAACAACCTTTATGTTGGATTGAAATCCTCGGACGTTACACATTTTCATATTTTGATTGAAGCGAGGTGCCGTTATGTTAGCTCGTCGTTTGCCAGTCCGTCCTTCCAGTAAACAAAAAACGTGATACTTTACCCAAACCCGATACTCCCCAATCGTGCTAACAATAGAAGCCGCAGTCAAATGGCTTCGCTCTACTCAGTTTTCATACACAAATCAGAAAAATAATAACATTTCTAAGGAGGCTATAACTTTGAACGTACTATGGTGTTTTGTTCTGTTAAGATTTCCGCTGTCTTTATATTGGTAATATAGCTTAAATGTTTTTTAAAGTTAAGTCATATGTTTTTATCAGAAGAAGTTGTGATGTATTATATTAAAAAGTAAGTATTATTATTACTTAATATTTAAAGACATTTGTTGGTTGTTTTTTTTCATTTCTTGTAGAATAACTTTCGTAATTTATCAACATTCCACAATTTCAACCCTTGTCGTCGTTTACCTTTTGGAAATACAATTAATATAATTTATGATACAAAATAAAACTCTTAAATCCGTTTTGAGTTTTAAATGGCTTACGTTATAATTTATTTATGATTGTCCTTATTTAGCTTTAAAATAAATATGCAAATCGAAGACTAGAATAAAGTGTCTAAGAAAATCAAATGGTATTTGAATTAAATGTTGGATATAGTCGAGAAAGATGAACTTAGATAACACTCAGTATAAAAATGAACTAGTGCTTAGTAAAATATAAACAAAATTTAAATTGAATTCGTTATTAAGTGTTTTTTCGTGAATATTTTTCATGTGGAAGGTAACATCTTCGACAATCATATGTCCTTGAAACGGGCTTACCATTAATTGATAGTTTTAAATTAATAGTATTAGTTCATAGTTTTTTAAAACCATAGCATCTTACAAAATGAATAATTTATAATAACTTACAAAATACAGTAAAATAATCAACAACTTTTTTCAAGCTAAAATTTTCCTAAGTAGCACTCAAGATAAGTCCTTTGTTTCCACAGGATGATACAATATATCTATAGAGAGACGGAGTTTTTTTTGTATGAATGTCAATCTTTTTGGTTATTTTTTTATAGCAGTTGAGCAAATATGGAGGACATTGCATTATTATAAATAATTATTAAACAAATTTAGAATATGGATTTAAATAAAATCAAATAAACTTTTTTTGGCCACCATACAAATATCTAATGAAAATACAAAATGTGCATTCTTTGATTCGATTATACAATTTAAGTATTATATGTAACAATGATCAATTTAAATTGATTGATAAAAATACAAGTTTTATTTTTAGTTTTCGTCTCCGTTCCGATAAAGATTAAACTAGAAGAGATAGCTCAATTCTCGGAGCGACGGGACGGTCTTTCAGTGGTTGCAGGTTCGACTCGTACCCGTGTCGATAATTATTTTCATTCTTTATTTAATTAAAATTTAAATAACTTAAACATGACTAAACATGTTGATGAACAGTTTCAAAGCTATAAAGAAGTAAATTTGTATATTGTATTACGTTGTAAATAGAAAACCATATTTATTGCATAATATTGTTATTTCTATTTCAAATTTCAATTGTCTCTTAAAATATGTTTTTCTTATTGTATTAAATAGATACAATAAGATTTATCACAATAAGAATGTCATATTAACAGGCTGTTCTAATCTTGTCGAAACCGGAAGTTCCTAAATAATTTAAATTATTTATTTTTGTATGGGGATTTTTATGTAACTATTAAGATACTTTCTTCTTTTTACTCTCCATACTTTAAATAAAACGAAAGATTTTAGTAAGTATACAAATTAAATTCTTAAAATACAAATTTCGAATGTATTCAAAACTTCGACATATTTGTTCACAGTTTTCAAGATTACGGATCTTCAAAAATTTAACTTATTTCAGAGAGAAAGTTGAAATAATATTTAAATAATATATATAATATTCAACAACTATTTGTAAGCCTATATGTAATATATTATTAATAAAATTAAAGGTGCCTAGAAACATACAAATTATATAAAACCTATACATTCAATTACAAATTAATCAATTATTATTTTATTTTATTTAAGGTGCAGTGAAATTCATCTTAAATTAAAATTAATTATGTTTATTCTTGTTAAACTTAGACAAAATATCACTCCATATATAATATTACCTAAATACCTTAATTATACATCCATTTACTTTGGAAATGTTAGAATCAATTCCATTAAATACAACATAAAGTTGAACACATTATATGGTAGTTTCAGTTTTATGTTTTAAAAAAGTTTAAATTGGCACATTAATTTCTGTACATTGTATGGTCAAGTCATTAAAAGTATTTGGTATAAACAACTTGAATTAAAATTTCAGTTACTATATAATCAAACTCTCTATTTCATATTACATTATAATCATAACATTTAAAGGGAGATACTAACACGCTCACGGTAGGTATTAAAAATATATTTTAGGTAACCTACTTAAATATATATGTAAATATTTTGATATTTACATATATATTTAAGTAGGTTTATATTACCATATATCGTGAAGGTAAAATATAATATAAACGGGAACATCTAAATCTATTTACTACACGTAAATATGATACTTGCGAGTGTCTCTTTGATTTTGTTTATTGATCAAGTAACCGTAGTATCACAAAATCTCAACCCGTGGGATGATAATTAAATTTACCATCGAGTCACTTTTTACTGGAAATAGTGTAAACATTATAGTGACATTAAGTTCCAGTAATAAAAAGTTTAATTAAAGTCTTATATATTATATATATACCGTATAAAATCATATTGGAATTATAATAACAACTGGCTTACTAAAACAATTTACTGGAGGTCGATAAGCTTATGAAATTTATTATTATATTAATGTTAATAGGTTAGTCGCTTCAATCTACGCAGCTCAACTTCTGACAAACGAATTTGAAAACTCCATTTACATCTAAAATTATAAAGAAGTTGAACAGAGAAACAGAGTTAATTCTATTCATATCAGTATTTACCGTTTCAATTTATGACAGTGAAACTGTCTGAATAACATAAAAAATGTTTCGAATACCTGAATTTAGTTCTAAAGTTATTAGTTACTTTTAGTTTTCGTGCGATCGTCTGTCGATTCATGTTATTGGACCGTTCCCGGATTATAAACTTAAGACTTAATTATCATATAAGTAATTCTGTTTTCATATTATTTTATTTTATTTTTTATTATTAAGATATTACAATGTAAAATAAATTAGTTCGGACAGTAATATACGTGAAACAAGGAATATTTATCTGATTAAAAATTTTAATAATGATAATTTAATAGTAATCGCTTTTACCGTAGATAAAGGCATTATAATTATTAATATATTTTGCGAGGGATTAATGGATTGTAATTTTTTAAACATTTAAAATGTTAATTATGATTAAAATTATAAAATAAAACCCTATTTTTTAACTAAGAATTCTAAAAGACAATATAATATAATTGTTTGCTATGAAATAAAACTATACCAGATAAGTAATTAATTCTTTTATAAGTTTTAAGTAATATTTCACTGGTTTGTCAGAAGACAATTATCCAACGGTTACTTGGCGGCTTGTCAAGGCTTTATAACAAAATTAATCTTTGAACGTTGTTTGAAAGTTCCTCCTCGTATTCAATCATTTTAATCAAATGTACTTTTTTAGCTTTAAGCTTATAATCAATCCGTATAATATTATTCTATGCTGTTCTGATCTGTTGTAACATTTTAAATTATATATCTGATAAGCCAATATTTGATTGTAAATATTATTTTTCTAATTTATAATTTTAAATGAAAATTTATTATTTTATACCATTTTTTGTTATTTTTTTTATTTATTTAATAATAACTCAAATCACGAATTTTATTTAATGAAAACTATTTTGTTTCCAAGTAAAAAGTAAGCTTCCATAGTAGTAATGACCACATTATTAGGTAAAATACTGTCTAAGGCGTAGAAGTGCAGTATGTATTATATTTGGTGGTTCAGGTGCGTTTTGGTATTAGGTGATTGTCCCGACTCAAGAGAGACAGTTATGACACTGTGATTCACAGCGTAACAATATTATATACTCAGTATTTCGTTTCCCTTTGTTTTCTTAGAAAGGACTTTATTGTATTGATTAGATATTCCTTATATTAAGGTATAATATTCAATAAAGATATACAATATATATACTTAGTCTTACCATAAATATTGTTATAATGAAAAACATTCCTTTTTTGTACGTAGCACTTGTTACTTGTTACTTGTTGTCACTTGTTGTGTGTTAGTTTAATACATTAAAAGATTGCATTTTCTATTATAGAATCTTTAATAATAAAAGTCGAGACTGAATTCAGTTCAATCCAATAACTTTAAGAATATTGGTATGGTACATTACAAGGTCGAAGTGATAAGAAAAAAATACGTAGAATTATATTCGTAATATTTAAAAAGTAAATAATATTATTATTGTATATTACGTCTACCCTATTAAGTTATTTACGAGTAGAAATACACCTACCTATTGCATAACTCAAGTAACTCAATTGTATTCAAGCTGAGCAAAAGGAATGAACAGACCTCGATTTGTTTTTATTACATTGGCAAGGCAAGGTTTTTAATATATTTATTGTACAACATACCTACTTCGTTTAGCCAAAAATATTGGTACTAACAATTTCTATTATTATATTATAAAACCATTAACAATATATAAAGCTTATTCGAAGTGGTGTCTGTTGGCTGTAATACAATCTTTTAAACGTTGATGTACTGCAATTAATAAAAGATAAATAAATATTTTAGTAAAGTAAATACATTTATGTCTTCGAATGTATTATATTCAGTTTATCAAAGAACAAATATCTTAATCACTCTCATGTGAACATTTAACTTTGTAGTTTAATGTTTATTTTAAAATGTGTCTTTTGGTATGACTGTGATGATGTAAATAACATTACAACCTCATTTAAGTCTAAATGAGATTAATTTACGTAATATATATAAATAATAAATAAAATATATCATTTCAGTTTATCTAAGATGATTAGGAAATTGTAATTCTGATTCAGCGATGAACTGTTTGTTGAACTTTAATGCATTAAAAATGTAATTACATTGATATTATTTATATAATTCATATATTGTTTTAGGATAACATTTACGACAAAGTTGTTGTTAAAATATTAAACCTTTTGTTCGGGGCTTTGTACACACACAAATTAAACAAAAGAGGAATTAATATTCCATTTGTACCCTAACACCCGTTCCATGATTAATAATATTTATAATGTTATTGATATCATGATTTATGATATTAAAGATACACAAAACATTCATCCACTTATTAGTAGTTATAATTTATTTTAATGTGTACTAAAATAATAGAATCTATTTAAAAAAGGTTGTTGACATTCTCTCAACAATGAACCCTAAAGTTCGGCAAGTCAATACGATAATCATGTATATCCTAGACTCACCTTTACATACCATGGCGTGTAAGGGATTAATTGGTACAATATAGTATTTTATTTACAAAATATAATAACCATTTGAAAATATTTTTATGTAGCAACTTTTTGTATATTTAATGGAACATTCTTTATATAATTTAAGATATTTAAGATTTGTCTCAAAAACTAGGTGGTTTAATTAGGGAACCTTTGAATCCCTAAAATTTGAAAATTGTTTTACAAATCCATCATTAATGAAGTTAGCGATTTAAATTAACATATTCTTTAATTTTGCAGAGATAAGGACTCATATCTCAAGATTGTAAATTAGAGGATGAATCTTCATGTGTCAATTTACGTGTAATATTAAAATTTATAATTTATTGAACAACATTATCTATTGTATATGAAACTATAAAAATACAAAATCTTATGTAACCATGTTTATATCGATATGTATATATTATAATATCCACAATGAAAGATATTAAAGTGTGCTTTCAAAAACCATGTGTTATTTGTTTTTAATCGAGTAAAATCCAATATGGCTGCCAAATCCACGTGACTAGTGTTGACTTTTAAAAAAGCAACATTATGGATTTTCGAGTTCACTGATTTGAATGATTTTGATCTTTGAAAAAAATATACTCAGTCAACTAGTTCCACATCTGAATAAAAATAATCTTTTCCCTACAAAATAATTTGGTTTCACTCCTGGTTGCTCAGCAACAGATCCTGGTGTTGAGTTATTGCTCAATATTTACAAAACAAAAACAATGATTATGAACGGTATGAAAATCTAATTAGAAAATTATATTACTATAGAATTAGAAATTTGGCCTTTGATTTGATTAGTTCATATCGCAATAAAATGTATTCAAAAGTAATGTGATCAATAACAGTATGTATTTACACTTTAAGCTGAAATCATAAAATTTATTTCCATTCCGATATTCGAGCACTATTAGAGAATTTCGTAAGATTTTAACATACATAGCTGTTAAAAGTTCTTAATTCCAAAATTTATGAGGTAACTTTGAAATGAGTTTCAGATTATGTTTGAAATGCTGATCGCATTTAACATGTTATGATGTTTTTTGTTATATGCAGTGGTTATTTGACAAATAAAATCTATACAAATAAATAAAAATTATGTGTCTATTTGCAATTATAAATTAAAGTTTGTCATATAATACATATGGTACTTACATAAAAAGTTAGTATTGTAAATTTTTGCCTGTCTGTTTGTTCTGGGTTTTTAAGGCACATTTATTACACACATCTAAATACAATGTTCATTAAATATTCGAATAAGAACAATAAATACAATAATAAACCGAGAATACTTTTTAATTGTGCTTGAGAATTTAATTTTAATGTATGTATATTTAATGGACACTAGCTCACTCGATCCTATTCTGTTTCTGATTTCCATATTCCTCTTAAATCGTAGATAAAGACTACATTATGAAATATTAATTTTAAAGTTTTGACTATTTGTGTGTGTGTTAATAGTTGACTGTTATTACTCAAGAATCTTTTATGTGTACTCATTGATAAAATAATAAAAATAAATGGCAAATATACATTTGTAGTTATCATTAAGCTATATCATGTTTTCGTTTAGCCATACTACTGTACTTAAAAATCATAATATATTAAAGTTAATTGTGTCAACGTCGAATTAACATGATTCAGTATTTGATTACCAAAATAAGCACCAACTTTTAGAGAGATTAGGATTTATAAAAATATCTAGTGTTATTAATACCAAATCATATTTTTTAGTATAAATAATGTTCAAAATATAAAAGTGAAATGTTGTAAGCAGTAACATATTTAATGATTATTTTCCTTTCTTAGATTATTTTGAATGACATTTAATGAGTGACATGTCTTAACATGACATCCCTATATCCACTAAGACAGTCTCCGTCACAAAGGCAGAATATTAATATTTATTACGGTATCACATATTAATCCGACACACACACATCTATAAAATTTTACAGCAAATGTTCCAATGTAGTATTTACTGTAAAGTAAATATTATATATTTTATTCATGTTTAGTTTAATTGCACAGTGCTTATGAAGGTGGTACGAGTTATTGTTGTATGAATAAACTAAGTTACTTTTGTTATTATGCAAATAATGTGCAATCTTATAATACTTTAAACATACTAAACTACACAGAACGAATAAATGTTCTAGATGTTTAAAAGCAAATGTTTTACAAACAGAACAGTTATAGTAGTGATATGCTAAGTTACGATTATATTTGTCATGGTCGAGTGCGAAAGCGTTTTCATTACGTTCCACTAAGATATGAAAGGTGATAGTGAATAGCATTGGTAGTTGAGGGTAGTCTTTATATAGAGATAATAACTTTGTACAGGGAAGCAACTTGTGCAGAAATGTTAATAAATTAATCATTGCTAAAGCACCCTATCGTCAAATAGCTTTTAATATTTTGAATAATTCGATCTTGTATAGTTCCATTAAATTATATTATACCAATACGTCCTAGTCGAAGTTAATGTACCTTGTACTAAATCAATATATTATTGACTAAGTATGTGTCTATTTAATTTGACACCATTGAAATGAAATATTTCATATAATGTTAATACATTTAAAAGCTGTTTTTTGTTTCGAGTGTAGGATATACAAATAAATAACCTTATTCCTCTTCTGTTATTTTTAAATCTTTTTAAAAGTTGTGACCAACAAGTTTGATTAGGCTTTGCTTGTAATTTTCTTCAGAAAAGGAACAACAAAAAGTTTGATTAGGCTTTGCTTGTAATTTTCTTCAGAAAAGGAAAAATCTTACGCAATAAGTTAAATCTCTTTGTTCCAACTGATTTTTAAAAATTATTAAAAAAAAATTATAAAAATAACCTTAAAAGAATGTTTCAATTACATTATAATTGGAATTGTAATTCGAGTGTGTTCACTGTAGGAATGTTTGGCAACAAATTTACTATCAATTGTGTTTATGTGACTTCATATATAACCGTGGATTTCTAGAGTACCATTCTGATCTTGAAATTATATACATGTATATTTTAATTTAATATTATAATAATTAAAGCATCCTGCTTCCCTATATTTTGTTAAAAAATAATGCAGTTTGATTGATTCGTGCCATAGTTCGTTCATTCATATATAACAATTTTTTCATTCAATCATTATATAAAACAATCTTTTGATAAAGCTCCTTGTGGTAGAGTTTCTGAATTTTTTCAGTCTCCCAGAGAAATCTTATTAATGTTGATTTTTCAATAAAAAAACACACAAAACCTATTATATATACGTATAATAAAATTTATCTCCGGTTGGGATACCGTTTTAAATAATTTTAAGCCTTAATTATTTGTACGCGAAACAACTTTTTGAAAACTTTTCTATTACTAATAAATACGTATATTTTTATTATAAGTATTATTAATTCAATACCTGAGATGGTAGTAGGTACCTCTATTATCTTACTTATAAAATCTTTATATAGAGATATAGTTATTATTAGGTAGCAACTATAGGCTCGACAAGAAATTGTTCATTGACATTTTAAACATGCTCAGTGCTTATTAATTCTTCAAGACTAGACATAGCTAAAAACGTATCTATACTTATTTTTATATTCATTTTTCAATGTTGATATTTTTTTTGCTCTACGCCCCGTGTAAAACATTATTATTGAATATTGATTTTGTTTCTTTAACTTTAAATACTTAGAAAATAACCTCTCCTATACTAATTTAAATATTACACGTCAGAAAACTTAATGTTCATTTTATAAAATAAACCTATATTCCCAAATTAAGCTTTCTACACTCAGACTCATATAAACGATAATAAATATTTTAAGTCATACTATTATATATTAAAACTACCATCTATCATCATCATGTACTACGAGTAAATCATTATGCACAGGAACTTGGTTGAAGCCATTTATTTCATTCCTTGATAATCTAATAGCTTGTCAGGTCAAGTAAATTCATTTGCATAAAGGAGAGACCTACATTCGGTTACGTTATGAATATTATTAGTTGATAAATATAATACAATGAAAATATCTTAGGATATTTTGAGTTGGTGGTAAGAGAAAGTTAAAATATAAATGTTGATATTTTTTCTATTCACTTCACTCTTTAGAAAACTTCGTTTGTAAAAACTATTTCGAAAATACATTAAAATGACAAGTAACAGTAAAAAATAAGAAAACCGTATTTAGTATGAAGCAAAAAAATAAAATAAACGGTGTTTTAAAAGTGAACATGTTTTTAATATCAACTAGGGAAGAATTATATTTCATTTCTAAATATATATATATTATTATTATAATTTAATAAAAATACATTATATTATTACGGTATACAGTAGATAGTTTTTTATCCGTGCCTATATTTATACCAAGCTCCGTAGTTCCAATCGATGTCAGATCGCATCCTTGGTTCGATGGGCTTGTTAAAGTAGCCAGTTGCAAATATCAGTTGTATCGTCCCCGAGCGGAGAATATTTATTTGTATAAAGTAGTTACAAGTTATACTTGATGTTTATTAAGTTTTTAGAGGCTTAAGTTAAGTTTTAAAATATTAATAATGGAGTTGTAATAAATTTCAATATTACATTCCATTTTGTTAAAACGTATTACTTGTTGCTGATTTTATCTTTTACATATGTAAATAGTAGAACATTATATATATATCATATACGACTACTCAATATGTTTAATTAAATACATTTAATCACTCTTGTATCATCCCTAATACCCATAAAATAAAATGAAATAAATGTAGACATACAGAGTCTACACTAAATCAGTTTAAGATATTTGTAATTTAACCAAAATCTCTTAGAATTAGGCTAACCATTTACAGCGCGGTACATACAGTTCAACATCGTCATAATATAAATTGTGTAAGCCTTAACAACTTGTTGAACGTGCGGGCGAACTGCCAAGTCTTGTCTTTTATATTCAATTGTCTAATTTGCTTATTTCACACTGTGTTACAATATACTTTATCTGCTCTTTACAGAGACCTTAATAATCATTTATCAGATAAAATGTATACAAATCCATTCTATTTAGTTCAATTGTAATTACAGTACAAAACATTTTTGTTTGCGGAAAAAGTATACACATTTTTAATGACTGAAATACACTTACATCATATTTTCCTCCTTAGACTTGTATAAATTTCACGACACTTTAATATAACGATGACAAATAATTTCATTTTAATAACTTGATTCATTTGGTTTAACTACGTATATTGTGTTTTCTATATATTTTTGGGTATGCGTATAATTTTATTGACAAAATAATCATATTTAATTTAATATTTAAGCATCACAATAATAACTGAACTGACTATAAATATTAATACAGTTTACAACGATATTTCTTTCTTTTCAGAACACAGATTTGGAAACAGATTAATATTAAATTTTTGATCGCCGCCGACAATAAGTTGCGTTAATTATTATATTTTTAAATTAAATAAATATATACAAATTTCGAGATCAGAACGATACACTAGATATCCATGGTTATACATGCAGTCACTTAGACATAATTGATAGAAAAATTGTTTCAATTTTAATATAATTGAAACATTGTTTTAGGGTTATTTTAATAAAATTTGTACATGGTATTTTAAAATCAGTTGGGATAAAGAGATTTAACTAAATGTATAAGTTCTTTCTGTTGGTCACTTTTAAGAAGACTTCAAAATAGGCTTACATTAGATTTATAAGACAGAAGAGGAGTAAGGTTTTTATGTCTCGTACATTACATACAAAAACAGCTTTCAAATGTATTGAAATTTGATAAATTATAAAATCATTTAAACTAAAAAAAGAAATATTCATTTCAAAGAAATAGAATAAATTGAACAGACACACTCTTTGTCAAGAATGTATGGATTTAGTACAACATACATTTTAAATGATATCATGATTTGTAAATTTTTATTTGAAACCTCGCAATTTATTCAATTTGAACTTTAACTTATACCTTACGACCCCAATTTAGTAAATAGACTAGTCAAGATTATGAAATATATAAAAAACTTACACTTTGTAGATTTAATGTCACAAAAAAAACATCGATTAACGGACGCTGTTTGCGACCATTTCTAAAACATTAATATATATTCGGAATCAGCTACTTTTTTGGTTTGCTAAATTTGATGGCAAATCACTTCATAAATTTTGCTTTTCGGTACTATATATTGTAATGTCGATGCAACCAGATAGTTATAAGTCAACATAACTTGTGAAACTCTTTCTGTTACAACTATTTACAACTCTTTTTGGCTTTATGTTTTGTTTCCATCCTATCTCTAACCCGATAAACTTTAAAAATTTAAGGATTTTAAAGTTATAGATTTTATTTGGACATAACGGGGAATATAATGTTAAACAGGATTTTGTAATGCTTCGATCATCTTTCAACCTTAAAATGGACATTCTACCGTATAAAACTGATTAACAAAAGGTCTTTTGAAAATCTTATTCTCAAAATCCTTCCTAGAATCTTCCTAATATGTATTATCATTCAGATATATATGCTATTTATTATATATAAGTATATTTAATTAGATGTTATATGTGTTTATAATATGTATATATATTTTATTTATTATTATTATTATTAAAATATATATATTAATTTCACTTAATACTAGTTTAATTTTGAATTTTGCTTTTGTTACGCCTACCGCAATTTCTCACCATCCACAAAGGTTCGCTGGTAGAGAATGCCAACAGGCATTAAGTTCGCCTTTTGTAATTTACAATAAAGGGTAAATAAATAATTCTATACAAATATAATGTTATTTTTGCAATTATAGGTTTTAGCTGTTTATTATTAAATAAAATATATTAATATTTATATGGTTATTTGATGGAATAAGAATTGTAGGCGACGCATTACATTTAGCAGTCTTTATTCCATTTATTGAAATGCGTAAAGAGTAAATAAAAGGTGTCACCTACAAAAAGTATGCTGGAAATGATTAACTTCCGATTCAGGAGATTACTGTATTTGGAATTTAAAAGAAGGCACCTCCATCTATCCGGGTACTCGTATTTAGGGCAAATGAGTATTTCCAATTTCATAAGAGTATGCTAGAAGTCTAGAGTCTGGTATCTTCAATCTTCTAATTGGAAGCTTAGTATACTATATTTTATTATATCTGTCTAATATTAATCAATGCTTTAATGGTATCTAAGTTAAATAATATAGTAATATTAAATAAATAAATAAATTGACGTGAGGTTAACGAAATTATTTTTAAACACAATCTAGAGTCTGTTAAATTGGAACTATAAGATTCAATGACAAAATAAATAAAATAAAAAATCTAAAATAAATAAAAATATTAAAAAATAAAGTACATGTAATATGAATACAATAACAAATGAATTTTAACAATAAAGCCGTATTAATATATTTTGATTTTTGAAAAACCTATTTACTGAGGCGTCACCGTAAGCGCTAAGACGATGTTACTCTTACCAACCCCTTGGAAACCATCTTTTTAGCTTTTTTAGACCTTGGTTAGACAATAGCAAAATATTAACATTTATTATATGAATATGATATTTTAAATTCCTAGATTAAGCCAAGTAGTGAAAGAAAAAGAAATCTTTATTATTATTGTCATGTTACTGTATTATTTTGTAAATAACAAAAATAAAAGGAATAATATAACATAATTTCGTTTAAACATTAATAAAAGCGGTTTGTAAAATAAGCAAAAATTTGTCTAACCTGTTGAAGGATACTGACATGGCCCGGTCAGTATAATCTGAACCACCTCAAACTATATAATTTTGACAACGCGTGACAGATCACGTTCCACTTTTTACCTGATCGATTTCACCTCTTTGGCTAAAATATTCGTACAAAATCATGAAATGATTTATGGCCCTATTAATTTTAGAATGGGATGGAAATTTTATTTTCAATATGATTAGTAAACTACTATTATACAAATATATTAAGATATTATATATAAAATAAGAAACATTTTTCTCAGAGATACCTGCAACAGTTGTCGTAATTTCTATTTTCCTTTCTTCAGTCTCTTATAATGTTACAAGTTACATCGTAAGATATTTTAAGTCATTTTTTTAAATGCTTTTATTTATTGTTGTTTCTAATAGTAAGAATCTTTTTACTGTGTAGCGTTGGCAAACTTTTAAATTACTTACGTATAAATTACAAACTTGACATCGTAAAAGATTTGATTTGGGCTTCATAAGTTATCATCAGTAAGCAAATGTTTTATTACTGTTTTATTATTTACAGAACCACAACAATAATTATTTTTGCAAGGATTTTGTAGTTTTTATAAAAAGCTTATCTGTGTCACATTCTTTATATCAATAACCTACCTATACCTATAATAATAAAGGAAACTGTCCTTTGTTTCTGTTTTGATTAAGTTTTCACTTAACATAACATTTTAATAAAGGTCTGATAACTGTGGTGCAATATTAATAATTCAGTTAGGCGGGGCGGGGAGCGTTGTCAATTTTGTGTCGCGCTATCTTCACCATTCTTATGTAATAGAAAGAGTGACACTTTTTAGTGGTAATTGATTAAGGCTTCCTTGGTATTATTCTTTCTTGAATAAAGATATCTATAAAATTACATAGCTGTCACTAATGTATCCCATATTTTTAGTTAGTTTTGTCTATTATTGTCGTTAATGTTAAGTATGTATGATATCTTTTCCTAATACTTTATCTAGAAACAGCAACTGTTGGTGAAATATAAGATAAGTTTTATCCTTTTTTGAAGTTTATGTTATGACGTCTTAATCTATTATATAAAAATGAATCGCAAAATGTGTTTGTAAGCGCATAACTCAACAACGCATGGACCAATCTTAACAATTCTTTTTTTTAAATGTTCCTTGAAGTCCAAGGATGGCTTTAACGTCGAGAAAAATTCGAATAATTTCCAGGGAAACCCTAAAAAAGCCCTTTTCTTTTTCCTATACAAATATTTTCTAACTAAATGTAGAGTCAATTTGAACTGTATTGCTATTCAATAAAGTTCATATTAAATTACAAGCACTCATTGTTGTCTAAACAATGTAGGTGTGTTGCTAACGTCGAAGAGTCAATTCGCGCTTTATTGTCGCTGCACAACGTTCAAAATTAATCGAATGAATGTGTACACCCGACCAAATTGAAAAGTCAAAAAAAGTAAATGTAAGATTTGATTGGCCTTGGAATATTCTTTCTTTTGTTTTAGTTTCGGAATGCGACATAAATTGTCATCAGTTTTCACGTCATTGCATCTGTCAAACAAACTGTGTTGAAAAGCGTTTATAATATTTAATAATTAATTTTGATTGTATAAATACCTGTGATTAATAATTATTTCATGTGATATGCCTCCTATAAGACGAAGTAATTTAAGTAGAAGAACCCGAAATGCTACAAACCAAATTAATTACCGATCTTATCATACTGCACATGAACGTGACGACCGAAATGAACGCGAAAGGATTCGTATATCACGAACGCGGGAAGCGAGAGCGAGAGATTCAACTAATAATCGCGAAAGTTTGAATCGAGCTGCTTTCAATTACGATTTGTCAATTGACTACAGTAACCATCAATGTGTTGCTATTGGATCTATGAACTTGGTTTACTCTTATAGTAAGGCATTGAAATACAAAAATGAAGCAAATGGATTGTGTTGCGCAAATGGGAAAGTGAAATTGATACCATTGGATCCACCACCAGAGCCATTGTACTCATTGGTTTCAGGAATAGAACCAGATTCCATACACTTTTTGTCAAATATTGAACAATATAACAATTGCTTTCAAATGACATCATTTGGGGCAACAAACGTAGTTCGGGAAAATTTCATGCCAACTTTTAAGGTATGTATTATAGCAATTAATCATTATTATTTTAATGAACAAAATTTCCTGTTAACTAAGTAAATATGTGTCATTAACCTTCAGTTCCCTAAACCCCAACACATATATTACTTAGTCATTATATTATTTGGTGATTCAGTATTAGCAACACTTTTATTATTTTGAAACACAATATAATTATTTGATGATGGATATTAGTTACAACTAATTATTACATATTGACATACCTAAGCATATCAATTATTATTTGGTGATTCAAATTACGAGACAGATATACTTTTTAGGAACAAATATTATTTCTATTTGGCAAAAATCATTTTTTTTAATTTACAGATACAAGGCCAAATATATCATAGAGCAGGTTCACTGTTACCAGTGTCAGATAGCAATTACAAATTTCTGCAAATTTATTTCATGGGCAATTCAACACGAGAAATTGATATACGTTGTTCACATAACAATTCACTAAAGAGGTCTATTGTAGAACAATTACAAACTTTATTTCATGAGTACAATCAATTGATTATGTTGTTTAAAACTGCACTGGATTGGATGCCATCTGATAATCACAAAATTGTAATCAGAGCTGATAAAACACCTGTTGGCCAACATGCAAGACGTTTTAATGCACCAACTATTGATGAAGTTGCCATCGTTGTAGTTGGAGAAAACTTGGAATCCCGTGATATTGTTTTACATCGTCGAAATGATCAATTACAACGTATAAAGGAAACACACCGCTCATATGACGCACTGCAATATCCCATTATATTTTGGCAAGGTGAAGATGGCTATGATTTTTCATACAAGATGATAAATCCCATTACAGATAATAAAAAATATTAGTTTAGCTATGGAGATATATTATCAGTCACTATATTATTATTTTTTTAATTTTCAATATTATGAAAACAAAAATCTATTTTCAGGTTCCGAAACCAACAAAAAAGTCAGTTCAATGAACTATTATTCCTACCGCCTAATGATTCGTGAAAATGAAGACAATCACATACTCAAATGTCGGCGATTATATCACAAGTATGTTGTAGACATGTATGTTAAAATTGAAACGGAGAGATTAACATTCATCAGGTTGAATCAGACCAAACTCAGATCTGAAGAGTATATTCACCTTCGAGATGCGATTAATACTGATGGAAATGCACAGAATGTTGGTCGGATGACTATTCTTCCAGCAACATACATCGGAAGCCCTCGACATATGCATGAATATGCTCAAGATGCCATGTCATATGTTCGTCATTATGGTACAGCAGATTTGTTCATCACATTTACATGCAATCCACACCGGATAGAAATCAAGCAGGAGTTATTCCCTGGGCAATCACCTATTGATCGTCATGATATTACAGCCAGAGTCTTTAGACAAAAGTTGAAATCTTTGATGGATTTCATTGTGAAACATTATGTGTTTGGAGAGACACGCTGCTGGATGTATTCTGTGGAGTGGCAGAAACGGGGATTGCCACATGCACACATTTTGATTTGGTTAGTTGAAAAGATAAGGCCAAATGAAGTTGATGCAGTAATATCAGCTGAAATTCCTAATGTAGAAGTAGATCCTGGATTGCATGAGGTAGTTATTAAAAACATCATACATGGTCCCTGTGGAACTCTTAATCAAAATTCACCGTGTATGGTGGATGGTAAATGTTCAAAGCGATATCCACGGACATTAATATCTGAAACAATCACTGGTAATGACGGTTATCCTTTGTATCGTCGCCGATCGACAGCAGACAATGGAAGATCAACAATTGTCAAAATAAATCAACAAGATATTGAAATAGATAATCGCTGGATTGTTCCATATTCACCCATTTTATCAAAGACCTTCAAAGCGCACATCAACGTTGAATCTTGCCATTCAGTAAAATCTATTAAATACATTTGCAAATATGTAATCAAAGGGAGTGATATGGCTGTGACTGGTATTAATGCAGAGAATTCCAATGATGAAGTTACCAAATACCAAATGGGTCGCTATGTTAGTAGTAATGAAGCAGTTTGGCGAATATTTTCTTTTCCTATTCATGAAAGACACCCTACTGTTGTTCATTTAGCTGTTCATTTAGAAAATGGACAAAGAGTATATTTTACAGCACAGAACGCAGTAGAAAGAGCTTTACAGCCACCATCTACTACATTAACCAGATTTTTTGAGATATGTCAAAACGATGATTTTGCTCAAACATTGTTATATTCTGAAATGCCAAAATATTATACTTGGAATCAATCCTCAAGGAGATTTATACGACGGAAACAAGGAAAACCAGTTACAGGATACCCAGATATATTTTCTACCGATGCGATTGGTCGAATTTATTCAGTACATCCAAGCAATGATGAATGTTTTTATTTACGACTGATATTAGTCAATGTACGTGGCCCAACATCGTTCCAACATGTACGAACTGTTAATGGTGTTTTGTGTGGATCATATAGAGAAGCTTGCCAACGTTTGCGATTGCTAGACAATGATGCTCATTGGGATCAAACTCTCAATGATGCTGTAATATCATCACAAACTCATCAAATACGAACATTGTTTTATATAATTATATCTACCTGCTTCCCATCAAACCCAAAGGATTTGTGGATCAAGTACAAAGATAATATGTGTGATGATATTTTGTATCAAATACGGATTAGAAGGGGAAATCCAAATATACAAATAAGCGACGAAATTTACAATGAAGTATTGATTTCAATTGAGGACATGTGCTTGATGATGTCAAACAAACTATTATTTCAATTAGGCCTGGCCGCGCCCAATCGTCCAATGCATGATGCTTTTAACCAAGAGTTGCACCGAGAAAAACTGTATGATCTCAACACTTTGAAAGAATTAATTCAAACGAATCTTCCACTATTGAATGAACAACAGAAGTATGTATTTGATACACTTATGAAAGTAATAAATGATAAAAGAGGAGGGATTTACTTCTTAGATGCCCCTGGTGGTACAGGAAAAACTTTTTTGATTTCATTGATATTAGCAACAATTCGCTCACAAAATAAAATTGCACTTGCACTCGCTTCGTCGGGAATCGCAGCAACTTTGCTTGAAGGTGGTAGAACAGCTCATTCAGCACTAAAATTACCATTAAACATGCAAAGCAACGAAACTCCAACCTGCAACATTTCGAAGAACTCTGCAATGGCAAAGGTTTTGCAGCATTGTGGATTGATTGTTTGGGATGAATGCACGATGGCACATAAAAAATCTTTGGAGGCTTTAGATAGAACCTTACAAGATCTCCGGAGCAATCATAACCCATTTGGTGGTGCAATGATTTTATTAGCAGGAGATTTTCGTCAAACATTGCCAGTGATTCCACGATCAACGCCAGCTGATGAACTTAATGCCTGTTTAAAGTCCTCCAATTTGTGGAAATATGTGAAGGTATTACACTTAAGCAAGAATATGCGTGTCAAGTTGCAAATTGACAAATCTGGAGACATATTCTCTAAACAACTCATTGACATTGGTAATGGCAAATTTCCTATAGACACCTTGACTGGTTGCATTAACTTTCCTCAAAGTTTTTGTCAGTAAACTAGATCAAAAGATGAACTTATTCAAAAGGTCTTTCCAGATGTTGCTCAAAATTATAGAAACCATGATTGGTTGAGCGAACGGGCTATATTGGCTGCAAAAAACATAGATGTAAGTGAATTAAATTTCAAAATTCAAGAACAAATTACAGGCGAATTGGGGATATATAAATCAGTTGATTCGGCTACTAACCAAGATGATGTCGTCAACTATCCGCCTGAATTTTTAAACTCGCTGGATTTACCAGGATTGCCACCTCACAATCTTCAATTAAAGGTTGGATCGGTAGTAATAATGTTGAGAAATATCAACCAACCGCGTCTTTGCAACGGCACACGGTTAGCGATAAAAAAAATATTGAACAACGTGATAGAAGCAACTATACTGAAAGGAAAGTATAAAGGAGAAGACGTTTTGATACCACGCATCCCAATGATTCCGACTGATGTACCATTTGAATTTAAACGACTACAATTTCCAGTGCGGCTTGCTTTTGCTATGACCATAAATAAGTCCCAGGGGCAATCATTAGGTGTTTGTGGTATTAATCTAGAAAACCCATGTTTCTCACATGGTCAATTGTATGTTGCCTGTTCCCGTGTTGGAAAACCATCAGATTTATTTATATATTCACCAGGTAATCAAACAAAAAACATTGTGTATCATAAAGCACTAAAATAAAAATAAAACAGATTTTTGTTAATAATTATGATTCACTTGATTTACAATAACAATGATAGGGCTGTATGTGAGCGTCAGCAGAGTAAAAACATCTTAAGGTCGAAATATAAACTGCCACTTTCCAAATCTATTTGACAGAACGAAGTCTGCCGAGTTGTATAAAAATTGTTGTATTTATTAAAAAAAAAACATTTTTCATGATTTATCTTTTAAAATTTAAATGTTTTGAGTTTAACTTTCATTGTATGTATTAGTAAAAACCACCAAATACTTTTAATTATGGACATCTTAATAAAATGATAAAGTAACATATTAAAAAAAGGATAATTTTACGATTTATTTATTGTATTATTTAAAATATTAAATGATAAAAAAATCCACCAGAATTCTTAATATATATAAATCACGTGTCGCGTTGTTTGTCCGCGATGGACTCCTAAACTACTTAACTGATTTTAATAAATTTACACACCACGTACAGTTTGATCTAACTTAAAAGATATAATAATTTTCAACTCAATTCATAGTCGCAGTATTATTTTATTGAAAATTATTAGTTTATCATTTTGCAGTTAGCTCCTAACAATTCTAAAAGATGGCGGTATCTATTGACAGGATTGAGTAATTACGAATGAGGTATCTACCCTACCTACCTCATTCGTAAGTTTAGTGTTCCAAGTTATTTACTAAAAACTTTGTAATATACAAATAGTGTTATAAACTTGGATAAAATTAAAAAAATAATTATAATTATTTTGTTTTGATTTTTGCTTAATATCGACTATAAGAAAACATTATGGTTTTCATGACAGATGTACTCTGAACGTTACCCATTAAATAGTTTACTACAATGTAATATATCAAAAACAATAGTCACAGCAACGCGTGACCGGGTCTGCTAGTTAGTAAATAAATAACATAACTTAAAAGGTAAAGTGGCAATTATTCTATAAATAAATTTAGTTTCGCAGTGTCATTGTTTCTAGTTTGATTTAATAGAAAACCCGAAATCGTGACGATATACATTAAGCGCCTGTAAATTTGTATATACTGTTAGATGTTCTAATTTTATTAAGATATAATACTAAAAACAATTGTAATATCTTATATATCATAATTTAACTTATGTTAGTAATTTCCAAACTCAGTTTTAATCGGTTCCTTGGGTAATTAGATATTACCTCAGAGAAATGTTTTAACATACTCCTATTAAAATGTAAAACTAAAACAAAACAATAGTGTAATGTGTATTGAGCGATATGTTTTATAATATGATTTATATATTTTAAATCCAATTTATAAACGATCGTAGACGAAATTAAATTATTTATTATACAGATAATTTAAGATTATCCGAGTAATAGCTATCTTGTTATTTTTGGGTCAATCCGTGACTTGAAAAATTTGAAATTAAAATTATATAGATTACAATGGTAACTGGAGATGTAGCTTCATAATAGTGACAAGTGGTCATCATCACCACTCTGATGTGGACAAATTTTATACTAAACATAATAAAACAGTCTCGCGATATACACAATGTTATTGACCCGGTGACCTCCCGAGCTATAAAAGTTTCCAGAAACTACAATGTTAAAATAACTTCACGACATGTTCATTTTAAATAATGGTATTCTAATAACTTAGTAATAGCAGTGTAGTATAGTGTAGACTTTCAGTCCACTGTGTTACAGACTAAACTGCTAAGGTAGAAGCCTACTATACTAAATGGGTAAATAAAATATTTTATTTGGATTTTCTTTTGCACACATTTTAAAAATAATAATAATAAATTCCATTTTATTATTTACATATTTGACTCTACATAGTTATAACTTAACTTCCAAGTTAATAAAGCTAACGATATTGTTCGTCACATTTCTTTGATGATATCTTTATACAAATACCATCCACATTTCCGATTAACATAATATTATCAATCATCTTAATTATACGTTTTATTCAAACTTATAATACAATATAGTGTAAATTTACCCTTCTTTAACATCCGGGCAACTTTTGCAAATGTTGTTTTCAAGATACGCAAAAAGACTATCCGAATAAATTTGGTACTCTTGTCTCTAAATGTCTAATGGCAACTCGAAGACTTATTTTTAAATAAAGAGAATGAAAAAGTCAACATGGCAGCGCTGAAAGCTATAATCTTTTCGGATACTATGCCGTGTTATATATTTATTAATAATTTTGATTAATGAGGATAAGCTAAAGCATAGCGGCTTAGGTCTATTCTAATCAAATCATCATAACAAAAATTATAAATTTATTCTACAAGTAATAAATTGCATATCTTAATATAACGGACTGAAATAAACAAATGCAAATTATTAATATAACTTTGCCATATTCCTTTTAATTACACTCTCGCCGGAAGACTAAGTTGTTGCAGCAAAGTTTATGAATATCCGACACTGCAGTTGCAATTACTCGTCTCAACTTCATCTCTTGGAATTATATTGATTTTTTATTACTTAATTAAAAAGTAACTTCAATATTATCCGCATTATTAATGAATAGTATGCTTTTTTTTTTGTTTGATTTTGTTTTAAATATTTGTTCTTTTGATTTATCCTCATAAGTTTTAATGGTAATTGGCATTGATGTGATCTTTATTCATAACTTCTTAAATTACGTTTCCATACTTGAGATATTACACATGGCATAACACATATATATTATTCTAACAGTTTAAACATTTAATAAATATACATTAATAATTTTCTTCAAATACAGGGTGGGCCAAACATTTTTGCACTTTTGAAACATGTCTAGAAATAAAAGTACAAATGTTATTTTGTTTATGATTTATTTAACGTAATTATCATTTATTAAAATTTATTTTTTAAAAATGATATCATCGAGATGTGCTCCGTCTCGTCGTTGGCACTCCTGCAATCGACTACGTATACTTTGGAAAACTCGTTGACACATGCTGCGAGGAATCGCGGATATCTCCTCGTGGAAATGAAAATAAGAAAGGATAAAATGTTGCAAGATGAAGTTGTAATATAATAAAAATATATTTTAGTAAAGCCTTGGACTAAATATTTGCAAAAAAAGAATAAATGTTATGTTGCTATATTGTTTGTACGCCCAAGTGTCGGAAACTCATAGACAGTGAAAGGAGCCGAGAGACGGGACAATTACTTAATACTAACACACACCTGATCCAGTACAACTTAATCATTTAGAAATATAAGAAAAGTAATGTACTTAATTTTATTATATTATTTATTATCTACATGTGTATATGTTTGTAAAAAATATATCTATGTTTATATTTACACGTGTATATTGATTGTCTTTAATATACGAGTATTATTATGTTTTACATTATTATTTATTATCTTTTTATTTTTTTATATCATGAGGTAAAAATTTAAAAAAAAGATAAAACCATTACACCGTCTATTCATAAACACTTAACATTAATTATTAAATAAAATTTATATAAAAGTACTAGGCGCGGTGGTTTTTGAGCTGAGCCCTCTGCTTTCTTCTTTTCATGGTAACTTTTGAATGGCTAAACATTTTTTCAATCTGTTTTCGCTGTAACATCCGCGTTCAGCTCAAACATACATGAGAAAATTTTTAGCTAATTATCTCGTCGCATTCTGGAGACAACTAAACACAAAAAAGGTCTCCCAAACGGTTAAGAGCTTCGCTTACGCTCAGCTCAATAAGAAATATATTTAGCAGGATATTATTAGCATTTTATGTACCTAACAGAAATATTCAATCTCGGATTGGCGTATCGCCTGCAAATTCAGTAGATCAAGCATAGACAATTTATTTCATGATACTGACCTGTTACGCTCCGTTAATGGCTTAGATAATGGTAAGGGATTTTGGCTAAGCTACTACCATTAGCATAATATAAAGTTGTTAGGTTAGAGTTAAAGTATATTTATTGGTAAGTTTGTGTTATAGTTATTATTATTTCTTTAGAACGAGCTTTCATTGCTATCATAAAGACTAACTGAAACTAACTGAAAGAGGACATTCCGTGCTGTGTGCAAGAAAATAAGTAATATATTTAATTAGGTAAAAGATTTTGTACCCGATTTTACATCAAAATTATTTATGGAATTCGAGATGGATTACTTAAATCAAATTATACGTCTTCATAAAAATAAAAAAAAAACCAATTAAATGTAGTTACGAAATAGCATTGTAGCATGATCCCACTTTTGTTAATGTCGGCCATCTTGAAATTTTAACATTTTAGGTTAATAACCTATATCCATGTTGACCCTAATAATGTTATATTTTTTATTGGATTATTTTTAGTTTTATTTGTTTGAGAGTTTTACTTTTCTATTTGAGTGTAGGTAATTTACTTATAGGATTAATTATGATTTATTGTTATATTTTCAACCATACTAATACCCTGTATATCGAGATAATGTAATACTATTATATAACAGTTGGAAACTAAGTGTGAATAAAATTTATTGACTTACTCTGTGCGTAATTTGCATCGAACTTCGTTACTCGAGCTTTATTTAATTAATGTCTTAAACTTAAACTAGAGCATTGTCAACAGAACCTACTGGTACATACTTAGATATAACTTCTAATTACAAACAGTTATCGACGATAGCTGTGGGACTATATCGATAAATTACGAAATTTAGTCAAAAGGTATTTATTGTTATGTATTGTTTGATTCTCAAAATAGATACATGAGTATGCTATATAATAATTTTTATTTATAATTCCTTTTCCAAAATACTAATTATATATAGCATAATTGAGGGAGCATATCGGGAGCATTTTGTCTCAGCTTATGTTAAGAGGCATACGGTGTCTATACATGTAGAAGCTTTCCATCATCACCTTCTTTCAAAAATCCTAACATCTAATGAAATTAGAGGTCACTAACGGAAATCCGTCTTTTTAACTGCGTTTATGTATACACGGTAGCTCAGTTGGCAGATAAACGGAACGACATCTCAGCAGGTTCAAGCACCCTTGATATTTTCTTCTGTATTTCTTTAAAATTAGTACTAGTTTATCAAACTTGCTTTATTACTTATACAAAAAGGTAAAAATGTAAAGTAGGTGTATTATAATATATTTATATGTTACGGTAATATCTGCAGAAATATACATAAGTGCATGTATATTATAATTAATAAATTTTTAATTGTTAATTAATAAATTCTTTAAATATCTAAAAAGAATGGAATTTGGTCACTGATAAGGTATCGCTGTGTACTCGGTATATAGTAGGAGGACAATCTAAAGATTGTCATGAGTTTTATGTATTACATATTTTAATTTTGTTTTATGTGCTCATGGAAAAAAAATGTAATTACGTTTATTTTATTCTAAACGGCAATTTTTTACTTTCTGTGATAAATAACGTAGTGAATTCTCCAAAATAAACCGCGTGCGCTATTTAAGATCCTGAAATTATGCATACATCCACATCAAATACATAAATTGAAGAACTATTGGAATTCCAAATATATCAAGAAGGACATTTTATTATATCCCAAAGAGAATAAGTCATGTTGAATGAATTTTACAATAAAATTAGTCATGAAGTATTTAAATGAAATAAATTTTTTATATAATTGATTTTTTTTTATCGTTTAATTAAATTAATTATATCATTCAAATCGAGTCATACATTTTGTGTATGGCTCGATTTGAATGATATAATTACATATACTGATTATACTTCAACGATAAACATTTATAAATTTATTATTTAGAACGTTTCATGAAATAAAACGTTGAGGGTTTTATATATTTTTTTTTATTTTTATTTAAGAGGAGGGCAAACGAGCTGGCGGGTCACGGATGGGCGTGATCACCGCCGCCCATGAACTCTTGCAACATCCGAGGATTTACAAGAGTGTTGCCGGCCTTGTAGGTAGGAATAAACGCCTTTTTCGAAGGTATCCATGTCGTACCGATTTGGAAATTCCGTCAAAGGAAGTTCGTTCCACAAGCGAGTGGAACGTGGAAAAAATATCCTTGAGAACCGCACAGTGGAGGATCGCCACGCATCCAGGTGGTAAGGATGGTATTGGAGGCGATGGCGCGCTGTGCGGTGATGAAATTCGGCGGCAGGCATCAGATCGAATAGTTCTTCGGAACACTCCACGTTGTAAATGCGGTAAAAGACGCACAAAGAAGCCACGTCTCTACGCAATGACAAAGAGTCCAGCCGTTCGCAGAGCACCGGGTCCCCGATAATTCGAACGGTTCTCCGTTGTACGCGGTCAAATGCTAGAAGCTGATATTGGGGTGATCCGGATCAGAGAGGAGAACAGTACTCCATGTGTGGACGAACCTGCGCCTTATAGAGCGCAAGTCTTTGGCCAGGTTTGAAGTACTGCCTCGCTCTATTGATCACTCCCAATTTCTTCGAGGCCAACTTGGCCTTGCTCTCCAGATGACCTAAACCGAAACTGACCGAAACCGACAACCGCTCGAAATGTCGAGACCCAGTATTCTGATACTTGGCGAGGCAATGAGGGGAGTGCTCTGGAAGAGCGGTGATGCGACAAATGGTGTTTTCTTAGTGGTAAACGCGCAAACTTGCGTCTTCTCGGGATTGAATTGAACGTGGTTCATTTCACCCCACTCAGAGACCATCCCCAAGTAGTCTCTATAGAAGACACCAGTTTCTTTCGGCGCTCATCGACGTTTTACCGAGTGAGACCTGCACGGCCGGAATATACCGCATCCCCAGTGCTGTCATCCGCATAACAATGTATGTTGGAGATATCCAACATATCATTGATATGCAGGAGGAACACAATAACAGCTGCCCAACGGTGCGTAAGATATAGCAGAAGATCACCAGCCGATCGACCAAGGCGAAAGCCATATTGCCGGTCATTGACCAACTGGTGATCCTCGAGGTAGGTCAGGAGCCGTTTATTGATAATGTTCTCCATTACTTTGGAGAGCAGAGAGGTAATGGCGATAGGTCTGTAGTTAGCTGGGTCCGAGCTATCACCTTTTTTAGGGATATCACTCGACTTATGAACGTTCAAGGAAAATAGAGACTGCTTATAGTTTTCTGCCGAAAAACAATTTCCGGCATTGAGCTCTGACACCGCGGGATGATAGGCGGTGCCTTCCCCTGGACGTCCAAAGTCGAGTTGGAGGCGAAAAGAGTGCCCAAGAGATCGGCTTTCTCTTTTGCCATGTAGGCCAGAGAGTCATTCCCCATGTGCAACGGCGGTAGGGACGGCTGGCTAAAGTTGCCCAGAGTGGCCTTTGAAAGCGCCCAAAATTTGCGCGTGCCAGGTGGGTACTTTGCCAGCTGATCCCCAATTTTGACGACATGCTTGAACTTTGCTCTAGTCATTTGCAGTTTGAAGAATCTGGAGGCACGATTATATTTCCTCTTCAGAACTCTAGAGTTCGGATCCTTAGTGACTAACTGATTGGCCCAAGCTTGATAAGCCTGCCGTTTGCCAGCTGCTGCAGCCCTGACAGACGCATCAAACCAAGGCCGCGATCTGCCACCAAGTGGTACCACAGAGCTTGGTACAAATAGTTCCATTCCCTGTAGTATCACATAAGCTACAGCCGCAGCGCAGCCACTAGGATCATCGGAAGGGAAACAAATCGGCCCCCATGGGTAGGATGTAAAAAAGGACCGCATTCCATCCCAATCCGCTGACCTGTAGTGCCAAACGCGTCGAGTCGCAGGTGTTGTGCGAATCGAACGGATTCCGGATTCTCTCACTCACCGACGAAACATAACCAAATGAATTTGGTTACTACACGTCGGTCTTCTGTGAGAGGGTGGTCCTTCCCCGGTCGAGCTAGCCCAATACGAGCTGCAGTCGGATAACTACAGCTAGGCTCTACCACCACAAATATTACACACACATTTAATAAATACCTTAAAAATATATAATTACTCAATGCATGGATGGTAATGGTTAAAAAGGTGTTGTTTTTAAGGTATTATATACAAACTTGTTGAAATGTTATTATAATATTAATATATGAAATATTACACAAACATGAATTAATAGAAATATTTGATTTTGTATATGGGTTAGTTATTTGAGAAATAATAAGAATAGTCCAGGATTCATGGTTCGCTATTGTAGTGAGAATTATTGAAATATTCAATTGGTTTCGCATCAGCAGGAAGGGTCGGGAGGGGGATTCTTTGGACCAGGTACTTCAGAAAAAGTATTCGAATCGTTCAAAAAAATTGTGTCCACGGGTAAAAACTCATCAATAATATCGTCATCGGAGGTACTTGCAGTTACTTCATCATCATCACTGCTATCAATAATAACTCGTAATTTTTTAGAACGAATGACGATGTCACTTCCAGTATCACTTTCAAGGTCATTACTATACTCTTCATTATCACTTCTCATAACATAGTCACTTTCAGATCAGAACTTTACATGGTATATTTCGTAATAATCAGTATAACACTTGGTAAAAAAATGAAAACATTTTCTAATTCATTTAAAGCAACGAAAAGATTTTTCCTACTAATAAATAAATGAATAAAACACAGTGGTAAGCAGTAACGTACTAGAGCCCAAAAATTAGCCCAATATTTTCATATAACTTTTATTGGTACATACATATTTTTCTTTGTAAGAATTATCTCTTGCCCTTATAGATCTAGTGATGATTTAAAAAAATACAGTCTAAATATTATATATCCTTTACACTGACTGATTTTTTCTACCGTACTACAATTCACAGGCGTTACTGCATTACTACTGTGTATTATTTTAATTCTTATATTGTTAAGAGTCACAACTGAGTTAAAAGAAAAAAAACTGCTACTTATATTACTACAACTACTCTCAATAATTGCGTAAAGTATACTACCAACAGCGGCGTCTTCGTATTCTCGATACAAAACAAGAAAAACGCTGTCGCGCTGCGGCGTATTTTTGACATACGATAAGTAAAGCGCGATAGCGCTTCCCCGAACTTAATCAGATAAGCACTATCGACCTTAGAATCGATATGCTCACAAATATAGAGAAAACGGTTTTAAATTGGATATGAGAAGGAAAAAAGAGACCTCGTGTAGGTACTTCGTAGGGCTAAAGATACGGGCGATAAACAACTTAATCACCAACTGTCTAAAGCATTAAGGTCAATTCTTAAATTAATACAAAACTAATAACAAAAAACCGTGATAGTTTTGACCGGGCAAAACATGTAGTAGACTTTTTACTATTTTATTTTCTTTTTTTGTTTTACATTATTTTTCATGATCTTGTTATTAACACACGATAATGACACGTAAATAATTTTTCTTAAAACCTTACATTTTGTAGGAGAAATATTTTTCAAATAATTCACATATCTTTCTTTTTTTATCTAAATTCAACAACAACAAAACACATTTAGTAATATTTTTTGAGAAACGTCAACATATTTTATACTCCTGTTAGTAACCAGTAAAGATAACTGTTATTAGAGAAGAAGTTAAACGTCTTAACACTAAATCTACCAAGTTCCGGTCAAATTTTTGTAAAACTAATACATTTTTAAACGTTATAATATCGTTATCCAATTATATGACAATTCTTAGAATATGCACATAATATTTTCTTCACTCTTTACTTTTAGTTATTTAGTTAAAAAAAGTTTGCTTCTGAATGAAGATTATCTTGAAAATAATAAATGGTAACATTTATTTCTTATTTATTTCTTTGTAATTCCAGTATCAATAATAACTTTACGCAGAGGCATCTTCATTAAAGGTTGATTGCGTTTTAATTGTAATTTACCATCGTAACGACGTCTCTATTCTACCATTAATTAAATGTTCCTGAATAAATGAGTATCTAACTTATATACTCGTTTCTCCTTAATACAGTTTGATGTACTATCAAGCTAATTTTAAATACACCACCTTATTACTTACACAACCAGCATCCACCTGGTAAATCTTTAATTTATTGTTAATGTGACCTAAATGAATTCTTGATTTCCTGAGTTAAAAAAGTATTTTCTATAACACACACACATATATATATATATATATATATACATATACATATGTATATATATTTATGGCAAATGAACTATCAACATAGTACTGAGATAAGAATGTACAGTCAGTATTACTAAATTAAATAATCTTTGTACCCTCTTAGAAGTTTAATAAATGATCACACGCATATAATCTAACTTCTACCCATTACTATATATATCCACTGTCAAGTTATATGACGGGGGAATGTGACGTAGGCATTTTGTATTAGGCCGTCTACGATCAAGCTCATAAAAGGTTATATAGGAGAAGGGTTGGTCGTATCTCACATACTCTCTTGAATAATGAATGTTGACGCTCAGACAGATGTCTGCGAGCCCGACTATATATTTTATTTCTTTCAATCTTGCTTTTAGTTACAATAATTCAAATAAAGGTCTGTACAATTATTGCTATATGATATAGTAGTTCCTTGTTTATAAGAGTAAAATAGAATGATAAATCAATTATCGGCAATTTATTGGAGTTTACCTTAACTTTTGTACAGGATGTGATAATTTCTATCTACTTTTACAGTTTAGTAGGCAACAAGGTATCTAAATTAATTTAGTTTAGATGTCACCCTCATAATAGTAAGTAGCAAATTAAGGAGCAGGTTCTAGTATACTAAATTTGCTGAGAATGTATGAAAGTTTCAAAAAAAATAATATAAAAATAGTCTGCTAGATTATAGTCAGTCTTAGTTTTGTAAATGCATGAGTTAAAGATTAGTTATATTAATTAGTTATATCAAAGCTTTAATCTCAAGTTGTGATGAACTGGAAAACTGAAGTTGTAATAACGTATTATTGAGTCTATTGGGCATCTTATTACACATTCAACACTTGCATGTGATAAGTTTTCAATTTTTAGACTTAAGAACGTAGTTATTATTTTCATTCACAGTATATTTAATATTATATAATATAAAATATACGAATATTCGTATTTTCATAGATTAAAACTGTTTCGAGGTGGTAGAGCCGTAAGCTTACATATGTGTAATATTCATTTACGATAGGTAAATTCAATCACTGTTGTCTCAATTCAACATCGATCGGTTCAGGTGTATTTAAAAAATGTGGGATTGTGCCGTGGTAGTAGAATTACGAGTATAACACTTTCGGATGATTTACAATACCCAAATGCGAATCCATAATTTATTGAAGTTTGACAGAAAGGATAATGGAAACAAATACTTGTTATTTGTTATATCTGTTAATATTTAAACAGGAAACCCTTTACCAACATTTTGAAAAGATTATTAAAATAAAAAGAGACCGGCAAAAAAAATTTAAACAGTAATTATTTAATTGTTAGTTACTTTGAATATATAACTAACTATAAAGAAATAATTATTCTATAAAAAGCATACAGAATAATATTGTACTATAATCCCAGCGTTCATGTACTGAAATATTATTCTGATGTGTATTTTTTTATATTAACTTAATTAATTTTGCTTTAAATAGAAATAAATAAACGTACTATGGCATAAGTTTAAAAAAAATTGATGCAAGATACAAAGAATGGTATTTTAGTGGTAAGCGATCAAACCTGTGTCTTTTTTGTCTTATCTACATATAGGCAGTATTCTTTTACTGATGTTTTAATTTGTATCGCTAAAGATTGTGACCTTCGTATATATAAGGGGAACGCATTCCAACGCTTGATAGTGAATTGTAAAGGAGCCTTTGATGGAGTTAATGAAAATAACAAATAGTTACGCCATTCTGTGGTACCCCGGCCGAGACGTTACACCAAGATGAAAACAATTTATCCGTCGGAATGCACTGCCTCACACTCGATGACTCTGAGGCAACTTCGAAATCAGTCTATAACTGAAAATGATATGTTAATAAAACGCAACAGGCCTGACAGAACATCATGATCAGTGGCATTAAAAGCATTTCTGAAATCGACTAAAGCCAGAGGTGTAAGCTGTTTACCATATTGTCCATTGAAAATCGGATGTCATTTGTTACCATTACAAGTGTAACAACTAATGTTTTCGCCAGGAGGAGATTTTAATTTAGGAATAGGTTTGGCTGTTTGAGAATTCATTTCTCAAGAATTTTTGAGAGAAAAGATAAAAAGAAGTAGGGCGAAAATCATTAATATTTAATGGTTTTTACTTTTTAGGAAGGTAAATAATTTGAGCTCATTTCCATGACTCGGGAAATGTGCTGGTTGTTATAGAATAATTTAGGATATGAGTTAGTATAGGGGCAATAATATCAAGGATCGAAATGATCACGTTACGGCTGATGGTATCAGCCCCAAAAGCATTAAAAGATATTAACTGTACATTGTCCATAACATCACATTTAGTGAATGGACTGAAAGCAAACGTCAAAAACTCTGGAGTCGGAAAAGATGAATGAACATTGAGAGTACGTTCTTTATTAATAATATCTGAAGAATAAAAATGTTTATTAAGGAGTTCAATATCGAGATCAACGGAAGATGTGCTTAATGAGGCAGATTTACCGACTCCGAACGATTGAAGAAACTTTGACGTTCTTGCTGTATATCCGTGTTTGAAAGTTTTGTGATATGGCGCCGCTTCTTTGTGCATCTGTACATCGCAGTGATTTCGAGGTTTTATATAATTATTTTATTGATTTCCAAGGCAATTTTTTCTGAACATTTGACGATCTTCTACCTCACCCAACTATTCGTCATCTTCTACTTCGTTATTTTCTTGCTCGGTATCGTATATTCTTTCTTGTGTCTCAACAAAATCTTCTACCTCATTGACATTTTCAGAAATTTCTTCCTCTAAGAATAATCTGATTCGCTCATCGTCCATCGTGATGTAAAATATAAACTATAAAAAAATAAAGTTGATTAAATAGAACCACACGCACATAACAAATAATGACAAGTTAGTAGTTGCTTATAGTTTTTATGTGACTGTCTGTAGTTTCCATAACTGTTACTTTACCGTACTTACATGATAAACTTAGGACTTAATTTTCATATAAGTATATTATTCTAATAAATATGAATAATGATAACTTCTAGATATCATGATTCATATTTATTAGTAAGATATTCCTATCTGAATAATGATATCTAAAAGTTTAGATATAGTTATATCATGATTAACTGTCAATTATAATTCACAATAGTTTAATACAGTTGCAAGAAAGTCGAGGTTATTTATTTCATATAGACATTGCATTTACAGAAAATTAAACTTTAATTCCAAACAGGGGTGTAAAGGGTAGTAAGGTCATGGAGAAAAACCGACAAGAAAAATCAGGAATTCTCTTTTAACTTACCTAGTGCTTATTTAGTATTATTAATTTACAATATATACAAGTATCGGTTATTAAGTAACAGTGATAATTTATTATATATATTATATGAATTATAGTTCAAGTAAAAGCAAAAAAGAAAACTAGAATAACTAATTACGCATGAAATTTTTTAAGATGCTCTCATAATTTACAAGGGATTAATGAAATCTTATTTGTAAAATATATAAAATTATATAAAGCCGTTTTTTTATCTAATACTAATGGACCTACTAATGGACCTTAGAAGTGGTAACAATGAAGCCAAAATATATCAGATAATTGTTTAATCTAATTTTAATTACTAAATAATATAATATTTAACAGGCTTAACAGAAAACAATTATCTTTCTTTTACTTATCTGTTTCTCAAGGCTTTATAACAAAAAATTAACTTTAAACGTTGTTTAAAAGTTCCTCCTACTCGAATATAATCTTTTTAATCCAAATTTACTTTTTTACCTTTAAAGTTATAATCACTCCCTCCGTATAATAATATGCTATATTGTTCTAAACTCATATATCATTTCAGATTCTAAATCTTATTATCCGTTGTTTGAATAATAAAAGTAAATTAAATATTTATTTGTACATTAAAATTACAACTGAAAATTCATTGTCTTAAACGAGATTTATTCTAAAGTTACTTTATTTATTACTTACTTTCCAACCACAAGTTTTATGAAATGAAAATTATTTAGTTTCCATAATAAAGTAATTAAAGCTCATAGTATTATGTAAAATACTATTTATTCATGGAATTGAAAATTCTTTATTATATTTGGTGATTCAGGTGCACTTTGGTATTAGGTGATTGTGACGACTCAAGAGATTTACAATGTTACAATATTGTTTACTCGGTATATCGTGTCCTTTGTTTTCTTAGAAACTACTTCATTAGATAAATAAATAAATAGATAAATAAATAAATAAATGTATTGGATATTACTTATAACTAAAATATTATTATTTTTAATTATTTATTAAATATTAAAAAAAAAAGAATAAATATACAATATTTTTTTTTAATGTCATATTATACTGTAAAGTTAGAATTATTTAACATATACCTATTTTAAAACTTTATTACCTAAACTTACTTTCCTGGCGCCCTGTCCCTTAAGGTGTAATCTATTAACATTATTAGTTGAGAAGAAAAACAATATATTAATATTATCTTAATTGCTTAATAGAATGCATGTAGTAAACGAAGATGCATACTATCATACATTGTCTCTCCATTTATTTACCACATTATAGTTCTAATTTAAGACTGTGTAATAGAAAAAAAAGATTTGAGATGTTTCTTCAAAAAACAAATTGATTACTAAAGTTATCCTGATGAAATTTTGCTTAATTAAAACTGTGAAAATAATTGTTAAATAATTTATATACATTTCAATACCTATTACTCTAAATGATATATATTCATATAATCATATCAAAACGAATGTGTAAGATAATAAATGAATCTATTACAAGAAAGTATGTTGACTCTCAACAGTCAACCTTAAAGTTCAACAAGTCAATAAGACAATCATTTATTATCCCTGACCCTCCATAGTGTTTAGGGGCTTAGATAGCACAATATAGTATTTTATTGATATAACATTTAAAGATATCATTATTTATCAAATTTGTATACAACAAATTTGATAGTTTTTTTATCCAATTTATGATAATTTAGATCTTTGACGTAGGTTTCTCTAAATGGCCATAAAACATCGTTGCTACAGTTAAAAATAGCGCAAAGATATGAATTAAAAGCTGTAATCAATAGATCTCTTAAAGACTAGAGATTTTTATAGTGACTATAAGATTTTATAGGTTCATTAAACTTTATTGTATAAAGATAACATAACAGTGCATTGTCATTAAAATTATTATATTAACTTTTTTATATCATTTCCACTCCAGAAAGTATTTATTACATCAGACCAAATCGTCTCATTACATTTTCATCATGTTTCATGAATGTCAAGGGACATCAAAGAAATAGATAGGTATTTATTTCGTTATAGTCATTTTATATTTGGGAAATCATACAAATATAAATAGAATACTCAGAATCTATTGTCAGTTTCGTTTTAGTCACTAATTTGTAATATAACAAATAACAGTATATGTATTTACACTAAAGCATAAATACTAAAATCATAAAAATTACATCTATAATTTTTTAACACTATTGGAGAATTTCGGAACTTTTTAAAATACGTAGCTGTTAAAAGTTCCTAATACAGAATATACTTTAAATGCCTGGGGTAACTTTTAAATGTGTTTGATATAATATTTTAAATGCTGATCGCATTTAACATGTATGATAGATTAAAATAATTTATTGTAGAAATATAATATTTATTATAAGTTACTACTACATCAATATTACTTAAATTGTTAATATCATATTTTCTTTTGTAGTTCTTTATACATATTAAAAATAAAGTACTCAAAAATTTTGTTTCTTTGTAATGTGTTTTTCTCAAAAACTATGAACTGATATTTGTAGGGTTTTACTAAAAGATTCTTGAGGAAGCTTAAGGTAAATAGTACACATTACGGCATTATGTAAAATTAACTGGAAATATAATGATCACTGTTAAAAAGGTTGCGCAGGCTTAAAGAAGCTCACCTGTTGGGAGCTTTACAAGCGTGTCAGATAACATGTCTCTATCTCTTATGGTTAACTCACAATAACCATGTTACGTAGTAAATGTTGGAATTTTTAATTAAAAATAACACGTTACTTCTGAGGCTTTTTTTATATTCAGTAATTAATTCTTATTTACATAAATGTTCTCTATTAAATAAAGGTTAAAAGTGTCCTTTATACTATAGGAATAAAATAAATTCTTTATGCAAAATTTTATACTTTTCAGATTATACCCACGTCACCAAAAAATTATTAGCTCCGCAAGTCATTTAAATCTTATATGTAGTGATTAGATAGAGATAGAGATAAAAAGATTGAAGTCAGTAAGAATCAAATAAGTCCCAAAGTAAAAGAAAAAAATTGAATAACAGGAGCGAAACTGCATGTAAAAAATATCTTATCTTATTAATTAAATTATAGTAGGATGAAATGAAAACACCAATTAACGATGACTGTAACTATTTCTAATTATATTAAAGAAAAGAATTGTGTATCTACTATTGTTATTATTATTTGTTTAACATTATCTTCATGGGATTGTCCAAAGAATATTTAATTAGAATAATCAAATCAAGAAAAAAAAAGCTTTGACTTTTGTATAAGACAATAGCTACTGAGATTTTGCTGTATTTTTTTATTTTGATTGATTGCACATCATTTAAGGTACAGAGCTGGCTAATTTAATTAAATAAATAGAATATTTCTATTTTTACAAATTTGATATTTTTGGTCAACGTAGCATGATTTTAGAAGGTTTCGGCATGGGTAATTTTTGTTTAGTTTAAATCCCTGACGATAAAAGTTGTCCCGGCTTATTTTCTTTTGAAAAAAAAAACATGTGTCGTATCAAAACTTTTTGAGCACGCTTTTTTAAGTGCCTCATCAAGTATCAGAGAATATCTAGTCTTATTAGTGTCGCGGTCTTCTGAAGAGCAGGATTAAGTTGATCTCAATGAGATTTGAAGTGGTCTATAGAGATAACAATTAGTTAACGCTGGACAGAAATCTACTGTATAAGGATCTACTCTTATCTCCGGGATGGATCTCTCTGTTATCAGATTCTACTATATGAAGCATACAGCGAAGTCGCTGGGGTTATTCGAATTCAGATCTACAGTAACGGCTACCTTATACGTTGGTTAGGGAATATCGTGATCCTGTCTTATATTTATGGCATCTTTTATTCCCTTAATTCCTGGTTTCCGGAATTGTAATTGGTTGGATGAAGTGCATATAGCATCAGCATAGCATAGCATGAGAGGTATTACTTAACAGTGCGGGTCTCAAAGAAATTCTTTCTAGAGATGTCCAAAATATGAAATTAACTCCCTAACATTTCTAGGTTGATAAAACATGGGTTCAAACATTGTTATAAACCTGGTAAAGAGTTCAATAATAAGTAATAATAAAATTATTTTTATATAGAAACATAAGAACCGTATTGATATACGAATAATATTCACAAGATAGGGCAACGTAGTAACTTTAAAATTATATAAGATAAACAATATTAAATTTAAAATTTAAATATTTCTAAAGAAAGTAACGTGAGATACCTTTAGAACCTACATGACGTTATAAAATATTGGCCTAACATAAGGAAATTGAAAAAAATATTTGATATTAAATTTATCTTTCTCAGGAACATTGTGTTCGATTTATTGAGGAATGGATTCGTCAAAATGAAATTTTGTCGAATCAATTCCTGTTCCTGTTCCAGTTTTGCTTAAAATGGATGGATAAAATATAATAATTCTTTGTCCTAATATTGTATTCTGAAAATTAAGGGGCAGTAGACCTTATGTGTTATAACTTTGACGACAATTTCTTAATATTTATATCGTATTTTGATTTAGAGATTTCTTGTGAAAAACAAACTATATACTAGATCTCAATATATGTATAAATATAAATATATTAAATATAACTTACTAACTTGAAATATAATAGAGGGTTATCCATTGTCAAAAATACTGAGTTATCGAATGCGTACGTTCTAAAATAAACCTAAGCTCATTAAGTTGCGCTTGAAATTTTTTGTAATGTGTGAAATACATTAGATTCTTATACTAAAATAATATTTATAGAATAAAATATATATTTATTAAGTAATAATGTTTTCCTCAATAAATAAACGTGAATTAGAACAGAAGAAGTATATAAAATGAATGAACATCACTTTCAATACATAATATAACAGATACGAGTATATGATTGATTATGCGTTGCGATTGATGTGCGTGGCAGTTATTAGTCTTTAGCACTTCGTTCGTTCGTTAGCCACGTCTGCGACAAAATTGTTATGCTAAAGAATGCTATGCTATTTAAATGTTTGTATATCTAATAAATACTAGCTCCAAGATTATATTTCGTTCCTGATCTCGTTTAGAGAGATTAGTGTTTATGTATTATCTAGTGTTATTGTTACAACTTTACAAAAAATAATCCGTTCTGGTTGTAAGCAGTAATATACTTAATTATTATGTTCCCTTATTAGATTATTTTTAATACTTTATTTTAGGGGTGAAATATTTTAACATGATATTCCTATTAAGTTGCCGACACAATAGCAAATAATTATTCTAAAACATACCAATTCTGTGTATAAGCTTTAAATTATTTTGATTGTTTATGTACCTACATGTTAACCGGTTAATAACAAACTGCGCAAAAAAATGATACTAAAATAATAAATGCATGAATAGTAATGTTTTTACCCATAATGAGTAAATTGAACTTTCTACTATTGCTACAATCTGTAACAAAATTTTAACTTTGAAAGTATAAATTAAAGTATATTTTATTATTATTTCAGTCATTTTTCTTAGTAAATACTCTTCGATCGTATAAAATGAGAAACGTAGCTGAAAATAAGCTACATGATTTTATAAAAAACACATTTTTACGTCGTCTCAGATTGCAATATCTAATGTAAAGTTAAATTTAACAAAATTCAAATGTCGGTTTATATGGTACTTGCACAAGAAACCTTTTATTTTTAATTTTTCTTTGTCTGTATTTCTGTCTGCTAGTTCTGAATAATCTCTAAAACGACTGAAATGATGCTAACAGAACTTTACAGTCAGATAGCAGATGTGATAAGGAGTAATTTAGAATACTTTTATTATAAAGAACGTATTTCGCGCGAACGAAGTTACACACAGCTAGTTTATTAATATATTTTTTGTATGTTAAGTACACGGTACATATTACAAGTTATTAATCTATGAATAAACTGAGTTACTTTTGTTGTTATACCAATTTTTCTATATTTTAATATATACTGAACCATACAGAATAACTAAATCATCTCGCTGCTTAAACGCAAATGATTTACGAGCTTGAATATAACATCCGGAGCAAAACTAGTTATATTAGAGATATTCTAAGTCAGGGTTATATTTGTCACGGTCCAGTGCCAAAGCGATTTCATGATGTTCAACTAAGGCGACGAGATAACTGTAGGTGGATAATCTTAATTCTCTATACAAGCGGGTAGTCTTACTTACGGGTCATCACTGTCTTGGTTAGGTTACTTGGTTTTGTTAGGGATTAACCATCGCAAGTAAAGAAATAGAAAGATCATATATACTCCGATAACTAATTCATAAAATAACAGTTACAGTTACAGCTCTAACTACTTGATAGAAAATGAAGAATATAATAATTTATGATCGTGCTAGTTGTTTGACGCTGAAACTCAAATGTTAGAAGAGATTTTAATTATGAAAAAAATAAAATTGTATTCATAACATCTTTGTACAGTGAAGTGACATGTACAGAATTGTTACTAAAGGAGATGGGGTTTGCATCAATCTTCGTAGTCATTTTCAATACAAAATAATTCTACAATCTCCTTCTCTTCATGATTCGCCTTTGTATCTTTTTATCCCCTCAATGATGACGTTTAAAAAAGCCATGCTGAAGAGGAATTGAGCTTTTCGGAAATTTAAAAATGACCGATCCCAACTTAACTGGTCTGTGTATAAAGCTGCTAGAAATAGGTGTAACCAATAATGTCACAAACTCAAACGCTGTCATATTCTCAACAAAACCTGTTCCTCTGTAGTGGGAAATTTAATATTTCTTAAGACTTTGGGTATTAGCAAATCTCAACATTTGGATAGCTCTTCTTTTGTGGATGTCAATTGTCTTAATCGCCACTTCTCTTGTACTATAACCATTGATCCCCAAACGAATGCTAACACCCTTTCAAGCATTCTCTGTTTGCCTAAGCCCGATATTCCAATAATTTACTTCGCACCTATTGAGGAAGCCGAGGTTAAGAAGCACCTTTTGGCCATAAGATCAAAAGCATGAGGTTGTGACGGTATTAATCGTACTATGATAACATTTGTTATCGATACACTCATTACTCCTATTTCCAAAATAATCAACTTTTCCTTTTCCTGAAGCACTTATCCGTATTTGTGGCGTAAAGATCATTCTACGACTTCCAAAGATCTCTAATCCTACCTTACCTTCTAATTATCGTCCCATTTCAATATTACTGTTTTTATCCAAGATAATTGGATCCATCGTTCACTCCCAGCTTTCTCTATTCCTTTCAAAGTACCATTTGCTGGACCCGTTGCAATCACGCTTCCGCACTGGACATAGCACAAGTACAACATTTCACCCGCTATTAAGACTAAAAAAAATTCTACCCTATCGTGCGAAAATACAGGTGGTTAATATGTTCCTACTACCAATCCTTGACTATGCTGATGTGTGCTATGTTGATGCCAATGAACTACTTTTAAATAAATTTAATCGCCTCCTTAATACCTCTGTTTTATTTTCCGACTCCGTAAGTTTGACCATGTCTCCGACTATAGATCAAAACTTAAGTGGTTGACAATTCATAAATGAAGAAATGTACGAATTCTGTGTCTCCTTTACTCGATTTTGTTCAATCCTTCTACTCCTACATATTTAAAATGCAATTTCTCCTTCTTAGCAGATGTACATGACTGACTGCTGACTGACTGCTGACTGAGACTGCTTTCTTATCCAACTCATTTGCTCTCACTGCCGTCAGACTTTGGAACGAGTTACCGGAACATATACGAAAAGCGCCGTCTCGTGGCTCATTCAAACGCCAAGTAAAACAACTTTATTTCAATGAATAATTTATAATGTGTATAATATGCATGTATATATGTATAAATTATAAATATTTTATGATTACATATAATAATATACATTATGCTATATTATAATGTATTGTATTTGTTATTATATTATATGATTGTAGTTACATTTCTGGATTTATTTATATTTTTAGCTTTTTTTTTTGTGTCTGCTTTTTTTTCTTGCACGCCTACCAATTTTCTCCAATGTACATTCTAAGGTTGGCTGGTAGAGAATGTCTTTGTGGCATTAATCCCGCCTTTTGTGCATTATTTTTTATATTGTGCAATGAAGAATGAAATAAATAAATAATTAATTAATTAATCTGTTCTAGACCACCCTATATTAATGGTTTTAAAATGCGAAGTTTTATAGTATGTATTAACTTATACTATTATATTATTAGGCCCACAGGTACAAAACATCGAAAAGGAATGGCAGTAAACCAATACAATTTAATGTTTTGGGCTTCCGAGCAACAAATTTAATGAATATTTTAATTTTCAATAACTATATAACCAGTAAAATACTTGTTTCATTTTGTTATATAATATTTAATTAATATATATATAATTAATTCTTAGTGTTTTAATCTAAGTCATATTAAACATATCCAACCTAATTAAGTAGTCTCTAAGAAAATAAAGAAACATGATATATCTAGTAGATAATATTGCAACATTGGAACTCTCTTGAGTTGGGACAATCACCTAACACTAAAACTCATGTGAACCTACGAAATAGACATTACATTATATTGCCAATGTTGGTTCTTAAGTAAATATAGACGAGTATTTTCGAAAAATATTAAATATCCTCTTTGTAAAGAAATCCCTCTTTGTACTAATAATAAAATAATTTATTTTTATTAAAATTTTATACAATGTTTTATTCTTACTTCGCCGTCTTGAATGTATGGACATTCTCTTCTGTACGAATTCAAACGATTTATGCAATGCACAATGAATAACTCTGAGGTGGTGGATTTTCCAATGTACTGGATTTAATGTTTCCATAAATTACTGCCTATCATTGGATTACTTTCCGATAAAATGAAAGTGTCACTTTTCAACTACTTTTAACGAATGATTATAAATACTGTTGTTACTTATTACAGATAAGGAATATTACAAATTTTTCCCATTGGTATTATTTTTACTTTACTTAACTGTAAAATAAAGGGTAGGCAATTTTGTATTATGTGGTTGACATATTTGCAAAATTATGTAAAGTGTAAATTAAACAAAATCATGTGAAAGAGTAATATATTCATAAAAAAATTTCGACCAATGTGCCATACTTTTGTGTTTTCAATATAAGTAGGATTTCAATATGATTTCCTAGATTTGCTTTTTTCTTAGGATTTATATCTACACATAAAATAAAATAATAAACAGTCAATCCTGTACCGACATATTTTTATTTACTTTACATTTATTTATCATATCTTAATTTATCGTTTTTCTGTTTGTCCAATTATTGTTTGGCAAATAATTTTTTGGTGGCAGCAATTAAAATTAAATTAAAAGCAAATTATTTTGTAAAATTTATTAAAACTTATAATTAATTAATACTAAATAATGATATACCTGGACTCAGGTCAACGATTCACCTAAGAATGCCTGTAGTGCTAGTAGTTTCTAACTCGTTTACCACCAATCCTGGCAACGCGATCGATAACTTTTCAATTAAAATGAGTCACAGTGTCAGCATTTTATATTCTGCACTTTTACCTTGGCTAACTAACACATTAAACGCGTAAGACTTACTCTCTAACTACATGACGTTTTTTTATTAAATTTTATTGACATTTTTGGCTATAACCACGGTTATGTTATTTAATAATAACCCCGAAAAAGTATATAACAACACCCGATGCTGATCAATGCACCGAGAGTCACCATGCGGGCTTCAACGAATATCGTTCATGAAGTGGACAAGCGATTTAGTATAAATAAAACCCTTACCGCGTCGTTATATGGAACCTTAAAAATTCAGAAAGTGTCTTTCTTAAACTTACACCATAAACGAGGAATAAACATATATAACATTTATACAATAAGTTTTAAATAGGAGTAACTTTGCGTCATAATCATTTATTACACATTTATTAAATTTTAAACTTATGACATTGACACGAACAGCCAGAGAACGTCTTTCTCTGTCTAAATCTAGATCATCTCGTAGAGTAGTCGTGACAACATGGGTAAGGTAACGAAAATTTGAAATAAATCTCAGTGGTTGGTTATTGAAATAAATAAGTAAATAGGAATCCTTACCGGTGGAACTCAAGAGCAGGGCTAATGATTTAGATTAATTATAAATGAGGTCATATCTACCTGCATAGGATTCACAAATCGTAAAGTTCTTCCTTAGTACACCGACGGAGAGGCTCACCGAGACTTTGTCGTCCGCTTCCGCGCAGCCATCACCATGCAGAGCTCCTCGATTATGTAAATATTAAATAATAATGGCGACATTAACCTACCTTGTTTTACGCCACAGGAGAGTTCATATCCATCAAAGCACGAGTGATCCCAACTGACAAAGTTACCTTGGGAGTTACATTAAGTTACATTGTATATACATATGTATCTAAATACATTGTCGAAGTTGAATAAAATAAACCAATTTATTAAAGTAAGAATTATTTCCCATCGGATTACATATTGAGGTTTTGTAAATACTTACATACTGTTAGTGTTTTATTTCAGTATTTGAAATAGGATACGTGTCCTTCAAAATATGGTTTATGCTATAATTACAATATAACTATATAAGTATGAATTTGTAGACATTTTATCTCATGGATTAATATTTAAGTCTCTCTAAAGAGCAGACAAAGTAGATGGCAATAGATAGTATAAAATAAACAAATTATGCAATTAAATAGAAAATCTCTGGACAAGATTTGGCAGTTCGCCCGCACGTTCAACAGGTCGTCAAGACTTACACAATTTATGTCATGATCATGCTGAACTGTTACGTAATGTAAATGGTTAACTGAATTAAGAGATTTTGGTTTAATCATAAATATAAAGTTTTTATGCTTGCATTTATTAAATTTTATTATACGGGATAATAATTAATAAAATTTTCAAGAAAATATGCAGTAACAATAAAAATATAAAAAATAAAACATACGAGTGGTAGCATATTATAAAAATTAATAAGAAAAATTAAGCCTTAAGTAAGACGTATAAGAAATATGTTTTAATAAAATTGTATACAATATAAAACCTTTTAAAACTGCATTGTCAATATTATGAAACTTAGCCTATGAAAATTTCCTAAAACTTTAAAACGTCGAATATGACCTGTAACTATTCTATACAAAAAACTATTCCAGGATTACCCAAGAATTTTGATGGCTATGTACTCAGTATTAAAAAATCCCAGGAATCTTTTAAAATAGAGCACTGTTTAAACTTTAAAAGTCACTGTAAAGTGTGTGCGAAGGTCACTAAGTGTGCTAAGGTCAATTGAGTGAATAAAGTGTGTTCAATATAATACAAACTGTGTGAAATATAAAGAATATAAGATAAGAAAGTTGATTTAGCTACTGATTTGAACACTTTAAATCGGTCACCTGAGGTTTAGGGCATACAGATCAAAATAACTTAACCTAATTTTGCAGAGAACATTAGTATTTCTTAAAAATAAAATTTATACAAGTTTAAATAAAACATATAATAAAGTTTCGGTGCCTCTTTTTTAACAATATGTTTTCCTATTTCAGTTTTCTTAACACCCTTTTTTATTTTTTTATTGTTTGTTTTGAATCTTACTTCAGACACCTGTCAAGTTAAAAGACGAACAGAAAAATAGAGTTTATAATCGTTTTCCTTATGTAAATTATATTTTTATGCAATCATTTGTAAAACTAAATACTATTTCATAGATGTGTCTCCAAGATGTTGAATAAATTATAAACTATTATATATATATTAAATATTATTTATATATTAAATACCTTAAAAATATTACAGTTATTTATATTAACTAAACAGATCAGATGTGGATGTTTATTAAAAAGAAAATAGATGGGAACCATCTACCTTATAATTTAATGTAATTTAATGTATATTGGTTATATAATTTATAATTTAATTTAATTTCGTATCATTAACTATTTAAACAGCGCATGCGAATTTTTCAAATAGGACGAATTCGTTACAAATACACACATACAAAATACAATTCTTTCCTCTTTATATTATTATTATAGATTAGTAATCTATCCTTCTAAAGTTTGTGTACTTAAACATTTTTATTGAAATATTAAAATTAGATGATGTAATCTTACTGATAGCCAGAATAACAATTTGGTACTAATAAAAATACAGAAATGAACGATTATTTATAAATTATCGTCAAATAACAGTTGTTTTTCATGCGTATAAAAAAATCGGTGAAAATTTTCGCTCCTCCAATCCAGGTACGATTCAGAATGGATTCCGTAATTAACATTGAATTGTAAATTACCATTCTTCAATCTTCAGCGTAGTGCTATGGTTGACTTATTTTGATTATATTTTCAAAAAACATATCACTTTGACAATATTCATTTAGATTTTTTTGCTGTTGTATTTTTTTCTTTCTTTAATTAACATCTAGGGGTCGCTAGCGCTAAAAGAAATTCATGGGAATTAATAAATAAATTCATATTAAAGACTATTTTTTATTTAAATTCACTAACAAATAAACCTTTACAAAACGTCATCTTAAAAAAATAAAACAAATAATAAAATATTGACAACATAGTAGATTTCTTGAAGTGAGATTTTCTTCGATACTTTAAAATCAACAAAAGTAAGTATTGTTTTTTTCTTCATTGATGGTATGTAATATGTTATATTCCGTCCTTAGTGTTACACCTCATATTATAAGCTATCGCCTTAATTCTTTTATAACTTTATTCATTATCCCAGGTTTCTACTTCGTTCTTGGGAAACCACGCATCATACCAGCTATCTAAAATAATCTATATGTGTTTCTGTGTTTAAAATTTTCAAGGTTTTTCTTAATAACTAGCTTTTGCCCGCGACTTCGTCCGCGTTTCCGTCGTTTTTCGAAAAAAAATTAGCAGATGTCCTCCCTCATAGTTTTGACGTAACAGGCAGATTCACTTTCGTATTTTAGAAGGGCAATAGTAATATAATATGCCAATCCACAAAACTGTTGAAAAATATAAGTAACCGCAGAATATTATAATATACCCACGCTATACCCACGACTCGGTCAGCGTGTAACTCCTTGTTTTTTATTAAGATAATATATTGCTAATATTTTTAGATCAAATTAAAATGTTTCAGCGCAAAGCTTCTGGGTAGACTATGTTAAGAGTCGACCCGTCCGGCACGTGAACGTAAAGATTCCTAGAATTGCTAACCCGGGAAAGAGCGACGTATAATTGACCATGCGAGAAACAGCTAACACTGAGATCTACTCCAGCAACACGAAAAGTCTGCCCTTGGGCTTTATTGATAGTCATGGCATAGCACACCGATACTGGGAATTGCGTTCTTTTAAATTGGAATGGAAAATTATTTGGTATTATGGGAATTCTGGGAATAAAGACAGTTTCTCCTGCACCGCAACCTGTTAAAATTTGAGCCTCGATTACATTTTGTTGCAACTGGGTTACTTTTAGACGAGTTCCATTGCAAAGTTGAGGTGGTCTTAAATTTCGGAGCAGAATTATCGGTATGCCAATTTTTAAACAAATTATATGAGAAGGTAGTCCAGGCATACTTAAAGAATTTAAAAATTCTATCGGGTAATTAGTGGCTTCTTGTTCATCAACCATTCTATTTATTGAACTATAAACTTTGCTTTCTCCCTGTATATTAGACAGTATTTTATTATTAATTTCAGATGCCTGGTCATTGCGAGGAGTCAAAATGGACCTTTCGCAAAGCCAAGAATTGTCCCTATTTAATATAATTGTTATGTCACCGTAAACCGAAGATATAAGATGTTGTTGGGATTGCACTATACAACATAACTCAGGTGTCAGAATAAGTTTTCCTTGGTGTAGTTGTGGATAGGTACCTTCACCAATCTTCAATAATGTATCAGAAAATTCACGATTATCTGCGTTGTCTCCAGTTCTCACTCGCATATTTATAGTCAAATGCACCGATTGTATATCACGCCACAAATAAGAGCTTTTCAGGCAAGCCCTAATCTCATCAGCTCGGGTTCCCCGTGGTATTACCGGTAAGGTTTGTCGGAAATCACCACAAAATAAAACCGTAATACCGCCCATTGGTCGATCATTTTGTCTTATGTCCCTTAGAGTTCTGTCTACTGCTTCTACTCCTTTTCGATGGGCCATCGTACATTCATCCCATACGATTAAATTACACTCACGCAATACCTTAGCTTTGTCGCTATTTCTTGAAATACTACAGGTTGGACTTTCCGTGCGATCTAAATTAATTGGTATTTTAAACATAGTGTGAGCAGTCTTACCTCCTGGTAGCAATGTTGCAGCTATACCTGATGAAGCCACGGCAAGAGCGATTTTACGCTGATTTCGAACATAAGCTAATATTAATTTAGTCAAAAAAGTTTTCCCAGTTCCTCCAGGTGCATCTAAAAACCATATTGTTCCTAAATTATTCTGCACACTCTCGCACACGCGATCATAGACTAAGCGTTGTTCTGCAGTCATCATTGGGACACCGTTTTCTAATGTTACCAGCAGTTCCATTGGGTTGTAACCAATCTCTGCGGAATATTCCCTATTGGTAACCTCTCCGACTGAGGTTGGCGTTGGCAAACCATATTCACAAAGTGATTTACCGCCTACTGCTGTTAAGTCTTCCTGAAGAGCTAATAAGCGCTGATTTATAGCCAGATCTCGAAAATTATCATTAGTTGCGCCTTCATTATTGTGAGATAAATTCCGAAGAAAGTCTTCTGCAAATTTTTCTTTATATTTTTCCCATAATTGGACAGGATCAGATAAATTACAAAATGTGAGTAATGTTACAAATAAATGGCGTAACCGTCGTGGATTATCACTAACACAGGATTCTGCTAAAGCGTCATCCCAATGTTGATCATTTTCAAGCAAATGACGCGCTTGGCAAGCTGCATGATAAGTTGGATAAACAACATCGTCTACTTTTCTCAAATCTATAAATGATGTTGGTCCTCGCACTGTATGTAATAATAATCTCAAATAAAAACACTCTGCGTTGTTAGGATGAACAGTATACACTCTACCAAGAACATGTTCTTTGAAAATACCTGTCTCGCCATCTACAGGCCTGCCTCGGCGTCTACGGTTAAAGACACCTCGTTGTTTATCGTAGGTATAATACGATGGAACTTCTTCATACAAAAGAGACTTTGCGAAATTATCAGTTTGGCAAAGTCGAAAGAATGCCAATAAAGTTGTTTGTCTAGGGTTCTCTAATCGTTCTGTAACATTTTCGGCGTTAAAATATATACGTTGACCGCCTTCCAGATGAACATCCAGATGGGTCACAGGTGGATATCTTTCGTGAATATTAAAACTTAAGATCCGCCACACAGCTTCTGAAGAGCTGATATATCTGCCTGACTGAAATCTAGTAACTTCATCATGTTCATTTCTTAACGCAAACGTAGCTTGGTCACTGCCCTTGTTAATGTACTTACAAATATATTTAATTGACTCTACACTATTACACATTTCTACATTTATGTGAGTTTGAAATGCTCTGGACAATACAGGCGAATACGGAACGACCCACCTATTATCTAAAGTAACCTGTTGTCCAGACATTCGCTTTTCAACAGTAAAACCACCATTGTCTCTTGAACGGCGACGATATAATGGGTATCCATCATGTCCTGTTACAGTTTCATCCACTAATGCTTTTGGATACCTTTTAGTGCAACGACCGTCTTGCATGCAAGGAGCATTTGCGTTAAATGCACCACATGGACCATGTATCATATGAGTTTTAACAATGTCGTATAACAGGGGATCTGCAGTCGGATCTGGAATTTCAGCACTGATTAATCTGTCTACATCATTAGGTCGAACCTTATCTTTTAACCAAAGCAAGATATGTGCGTGAGGTAAGCCGCGTTTTTGCCACTCAACACTATACATATAACACAATACTTCTCCAAAAATGTTATCTTTGGTAAGAAGATCTATCATTGATTTTAATTTTAAATGAAACACTCTTGCAATAATATCATGGCGGTCATGCGGTGCCTGACCCTCAAGAAGCTCCCGAGTGATTTCATCCCACTTGGGATTGGTAGTTACAGTAACAAATAAGTCGGGACGTCCATATTTTCTTACGTAACAAAAAGCGTCTTGAGTACGTTCATGCATGTAGCGTGGACCACCAGTAAAAGAAGAGGGTAAAATAACTAAACGACCCATATTCACAGTATCGTTATCTTGCTGCATGGCATCGCGAAGGTGCACGTATTCTTCAGCGCGCAGCTGCCTTTGATTAGATCGTATATAAACTAATCTTTCGGTTTAAATTTTTGCGTACCTGTCAACAATAAACTGATTAAATAAGCCACGAAAACGTTGAAAGTATACCAATCTATTCCGTCTCACTTGCATGTGGTAACAATAAAATTGAAGGCATGACACCTTTTTATTATAATTAGGTGCGCCTGTGCGCGGATCGGTTTGGTATACAGCGAAATTATAACCATCTTCCCCTCGACAGTATATCATAGGATATTGCAAACTGTCGTAAGCCCTGTGGGTTTCGAAAATACGTTGCAAACGATTGTCTCTGGAACTTATAACGATATCACGCCTATCACATTCCTGGTCGACCAGTACTACAGCAACTTCATTCGTGGATGGAACGTTATGACGCCCAGGGTGTTCCTGAGTTGGACGCTTATCGGCATTTATAACAATTTTATAATTGTTATTACCATCTTGAGAAAGGGCTTCTAATGCCGATTTAAAACTGCATACGTACGAATTAACCTGATGTAACATGTTCTGAAGTTGTGAAATGAGTTCAGTATTTAAATTCGGAAAATATTGATTTCTTATATTCGACTGTTCGTTGTAATCGGATACAAAATATATTTGAAGAAATTTAGGTTGTTCTTCAGGCAAAAGGGACCCTATCAAATGGTAAACCTGACCTTGTACCTTAAAAGTAGGCATGAAAGGGCCTTCTGAGATTTGTTTAGCACCAAAGGATGTCATTTGGAATGCACTATTATAAGTGCGAATATTATCTAAAAACTGTTTGGATTGCAAATGTTCCCCTAAAAGTAGTGATTTTAAAGGTTCCGGTGGGTCTTCGAACGAAGGCAAATTTATTTTACCTCCAGAACAACAGAAACCAGCAGACTCCTTCCTCCACTTCGAAGCATTACAAAAGGAACATACTACGTTCATATCGCCTATTTCAGAAGATGATCTGTAATCAATTGTGAGGTTATAAGCAAACCCACTTTTATATTTATCGGACCACGCCACCGAATTTGTAGATTGATCTACCACGTGTATATCTAAGTCATTAAGACCATGTCGAAATCTATCTGCAGTAAGACGGGCCTCTCGCTGTTCTTCTGTTTCAAGCGACCGAATATTTTCAATTCTTAATCTTTCATTAGATAAAGTAATCAATTGTTCTTGTCTCAAAGAATTGTAATAATCGCGTCCCGACTCTAGTCGTTGTTCATGCTCATGTTCATCTTCAAGAGATCGAATCATGTTATGGTGCGCCCTATCATTTGTCAAACGGTCTTGATATTGAGTAAAAGTTTCAGATTCTCGAGACAAAATATGACGTTCGCGATCAGCTGTAAGCCGTAATTCCCTCTCAGTGAAGGTTTCGGACTCGCGAGATAAAATATGACGTTCGTGGTCAGCTGTAAGTCGTAATTCCCTCTCAGTGAAGGTTTCGGACTCGCGAGATAAAATATGACGTTCGCGGTCAGCTGTAAGCCGTAATTCCCTCTCAGTGAAGGTTTCAGACTCGCGAGATAATGTATGCCGTTCGCGGTCAGCTGTGAGTCGCAATTCTCGTTGTAAAGCAGTTTCAGCTTCTCGGGATAACGCATGTTGTTCCCGGTCAATGGAACGCCTTAGCTCTCGTTGAGAAGAGCTTTGAGAAGCCCGTGTTGTAGCTCGTCTCGCTCTTTCAGCTGCTAATCGCATCTCTCTTTCTGGAGAGCTTTCATTAGCTCGAGATGTTGAGGCACTAACTCTCATAGAGTTTAACCGATGTGCTCTTTCCTCTTCCGATTCTTGAGAACGCGTCATTCTCATTCTCCTAGCTTGACTCGAAGTTCGAGATAAAGATGGTCGTTTTTTAGGTGGCATCGTTTATTTTATTTTTAATCGACGGTAACTTAAATTCTATTTAGTTACCCAACAAAAAACTTACGTCAGAGGTCCTAACTATAGCTAAGTATATAATAAATAGAATATAAATCTAAGTGCCTATTAAAACTAAAATAATATTCTAATCGAATTATAAATATGTACGTAGGTACCTACAAATTACAAAAGAATAAAAAATGAAAATAAAGCTATACTTAATGCGTGTGCAATACTATCTACACTTACCTACTTCACTTAAAAATGAATAATAAGAAATAACTACAACTACTGTAATTAATCAAAGTACCTATGCTAATACAAAAAAAACCTTAGATGTTCTAAGTACAGCTGCTATATAATAAAAAAATATAAATCTAAGTGCCTATTTAAACTTAAATACCTAATATTCTAATAGAATTAAACTAAGAAATATGTACCTACCTACCTACAACTTAGGTACAAAAAAAAAAAGAAATGAAAATAAAGCTAAAACACGTGTGCAGTATAGGTAGATAGTAGGCAATATCTACCTATACCTACTTCACTTAAAAATAAATAAAAAATACCTATGAATACTATAATTAATAAAAGTACCTACCTACGCTTTTATCTACTCAATACAAAAAAAACTAAACATAAAATGCCCAAAACTAACCTATTAGTAACTAAAAATCTAACAATAATCTAATCTATCTATCTATTATCTAATCTAAAAATCGAATCTAAATCTACTTAAAAAGAAATAAAATAGGAACTATTAATAGTTAAGAATTTAAACAAAACTAAAACTAATTTAGAAAATAACAACAAAAGAAATTAAAATAAACTATTTAAAGACAAAAAGTCGCGCTGATAAGCACGGTTTATAAAATAACAATTATTGTCTGTCAATAAAGTTCAACACTCTGAACGCATCAACAGCCAAATATTGAATGACGCTTGCGCTCGCCTCCCGCCCCTTTTATACTCTGCCGCCGCGAGCCCCGTCGAGCGCGGCAACCGTTACGCAAAAATAATCCTTATAGCTTGATTCACTATTCACGCGCGATGTCTTGTTGGCGTATTTCATGTAAGTAAGTATAAGTTTGGTGTTTCTATACCGATTTCAATGATTCTTTTTTTATTGAATTGGTGCTAATGTTTATTTTTTTTTTTTAATTAGGAATGATGGTGAGCATTATTGGTTTCATAAACGTAAAAGTAAACAAATATAATAAGAAATCTCCGAACTGCTAAGCTATCGAGAGTTATGCGTGTTATTGTGAGTTAACTATAAAAGGTAGATATATGCTGTCTTGGAATATTTTTCGTGTATTTTTATGTAGAATATTTCCGTTATACATAGTTTCTATGTAGCTCTAACCATTAAGGCTGCACACGCGACGGAAGCTTAAAAAATCAAGCAACTTCTCCCATTTTCTCAACATTTCCTTTCACTGCTCTGCTCCTATTCATTGTAGTGTGATGAAAAGTATACTATTACCTGCCCAGGAGTATAAAGAATAATTGTACTAAGTTTCGTTAAAATCCGTCGAGTAGTTTTTTTTTCTATAAATAACATACAAACAGACAGACAGACAGACAAAAATTTTTTTAACTGCATTTTTGGCATCAGTATCGAACACTAATCACCCCCTGCTACTTATTTTGTAAATATATTTCATGTACAGAATTGACCTCTCTACAGATTTATTATAAGTATAGATAGAATCACTCTTCCAATCAAAAGTAAATCGTTACCAGGTGTTGATGGTGCAGATTGGGCTTCACAACAATATTTCAGGCAGGCAGGCAAGTATCTCTAATAGCACTCTGTTATTTGTTCGACATCTTAAATTGGTCACAAAATAATTGTTTTTTTAAGCGGATATATCGCCTTTGACATCCACTAAGCCATATGTAAACCAAGGCTGTTCTAAAAGATTTTACTTTTTTAAGTGTACTTAGCAAGAGTGTAATAATATTTTTTTTTGCAATCGTTGCTCGGCTCGTACAAGGGTAATTGATGTTTAAAAAAGTAATAATTGAATCTGAAGTACATTCATACATACATATATACATACATACATTCATCATATTTAAATAATATTGGGTGAGAAGAAAGAGTATTAAGCTATTTTGATTACTCCTTTTTTACCCAGTGGGATACCACGGCTTTTAAGATTCGATTGAGTCAGAGCAAATCATATTTTAACTTTCTAAGGGCGTTGGGGTTATATGGCGGTTGAAATATTTTATTGCGAATTTTGTGATCGTTGTGTTAATAATAACGTGTATCAAAACTATCAGACGTACTTTCAAAATATAACAAAAAAAGTACTTCTGCAATTCGGTTGGGAATGATGACCCCAATTTAATTTATTTGACCATTTAATTTTTATCATTATGGAACTGAAATAAAATTTACACTCGTTTGTAAATTTAATTTTACAAGAATTGAGTGATTAAAGAAATCGTATAAATATAATAAATATCGGGGGGTGAAAGGCGGTTGCTTTAAACAACAGTTTTTAAAACATTGAGTTATAAATTTATATGAATACTCGTATGTATTCGAAATCAGCTACTATTTTTTCTTTCAACCTGAGCACTTTGTTCGTATGTAAGATGATGTTGGTTCATAATTCTAAAACATAATGTGTGTTCCAACATGAAAATGTCATTTCCTTAGTTCTACGCTGCCAGATACTCTAAATTATCCCTTTGGCCACCATCCTTTTATTTTCTTTTATTTCATTGCTATAAATAAAAATTAGAATTTAATATTAGAACATAATGTTATGAACTCATAGAAATAGCGAGTAACTAAAAGAAAAAAGGTTTATATATTATTATTTTGTCGTAGCTGTATTATGTATAGTGAAGAGTAATTAAACTAATAATATAACATAATTTTTGTTTAAGCATTATTAAAAAATGCCATAAAAAATTCCTTTAAACTAAGCTTAAAAGTTTTCCTTACTTGTTGAAGGGTACTGGCACCGACCCTAACCACTTTCAAACTACATAATTGCGACATCGCGTGACAGATTACGTTCCACTTTTAACCTGATTGATTTCACCCTTTTGGTCGGCTAAAATATTCGTTCAAAATTGAGAGATGAATATTTAATTTTCAGTATGAAAACTTATTCTCGGTTATACATATTAAGATATATAAATAATTTTCAATATATAAAATAAGAAGCAATTTTTTTTCAAAGCGGCTTACAACAGTTGCCATTGTCTCTATTCTTCAATCTCTTACAATGTTAAAAGTTACATTGTAAAAGCTTTTAAGACATCTGGTTAGTCAGGTTCTCTTGAATTAATAGTTTTATTTAATGCTCTGAATGTTTTTAGTTATTACTGTTTCTAATACTTTAAGTTTTTTTAACTAATCTTCTTACTATGTTGGGTTGGCAAGTTTCTAAACTACTTATATGTAAATTAGAAACTTGACTTCGTAAAGTATCAAATTTGCGCTTCATGTGAATGCATATATTAGTTAGCTTTTTTACACACTTATTACAATACCCATTTTTATAATACCTCTTTAAACAAGACCTGGAATATATACCGAATGAATATTTTCATTCAGTATTATATATTTTAAGTTTCTGTAACTGTAGATAACGGATGTAGCTATCATTTTAGTTTTCATAGTAAAACTAATTGACCTCAATATACATTCTCAATTATGTGATTATACTAACAGCTATTTTATAATATAGCTTGTTTCGTCTATTAGTTTTCGTAGAATATTGTTGTGTTTCGGTATAAAATATTTTTGCAATCATTCTGTAGCTTTGGACATAAAGCTTATATTATTATTATCATTGGTGTCACATTTTGTAGTTTATATGTAGTTACGTTGTTTATAATATTAATAATAATGGAATCTATATTATATATAGTAATATTTTTTAAATAGCTGAGATATTTGCCGTGATCTCCAGGAGCGATGATAGTTTTTGCGTCGCGCAATTAGTATTGTTCTACAATATTACTTTATATACCATAACTACTTAAATATTTGTTTTACATTATTTAACTCACCGCATATTGTTTAATACTGCTATTTTAAAAATATTTTCTTACTCGTGGTAACAGATGTTTATGTTCTTAACATTACTGTTATGATAGTATTGTTCAAATTTTTTTATTTGTTTTTTTTTAAGTAATTACATATAATGTTAAAGTGATATTTTAGCGTACACCTAATAAAATATAATACTAAAACATTAAAAATACTGTAATGTGTCTTGACAAATATGTTATATGTTATGAAATATTTTAGGTAATGTAATTTGAATTTATAAAGGATTGTACACAAAATTAATGAATGGATTGTACAGAAAATTCAAAATTATTGGGGTAATCTGTTTTATTATAATTTACTATATTAGTTCAATATTTTAAAAGAGAACCCAGAATGAAGACTGATATTTGAAACAGAAGAGTTATATTGTAAGCGTCTTATAACCAAGTTGAAAAGGTCACGTACGTCAACTGTGAAATAACAACAACAAATGTGAAGATACATCATAAAAGGATTTAAAGCAAAGTTTTAGTTAAACCTTTTCATTGCTACATCCCGTGCTCAAGAACACAAGGTGTAGAATTATATTAGTGAATAAATAAATTAGTCATTTAACACCAATGGATTTCTCACTTACTGGTTTTACTCATCAGGATGCATACAGAATGTAATAATAATATCTTTAGGCACATAATTCACTTATGAGACTTATAATTTTTCGGCCAAGTGTTAATTGTATCACTTCAAGTACATTATCTTTTTTGATTGATAGTATGTTGCCTAACTTAACTTGTAATAATGCTCCCTTCTGTTTAAATAATGTTTCTCACTCCAAAATCACATTCAGGATAATTCAATATAATATGAACAAGGGCTACAAACCTTTAGCCTGTTATTTATTTTAGTTTTTGAACAGATTAAATAGTAAATAAGTTAAAATTATATGACTCACTAAGAAAATGTTACCTCCATTAATTTTTCTAACGACATCATTGATATTTTATATTTATATAATATAATTTAAAAAAAAATCATATAGAATTTTGTTTTGTAAATAAAAAAAAGATTTTAAAATAGAAATTTAGATTATATTTGTAAGTGGGGATGTTGATAAACAAATAGTAATAATAACAAAATTGTGACTCTAATTTGGACAAGACAATCTCGTGACATAAATAATCTCGCTGACTGCCAAAGTCATATGGAACTACTTTAGTATTATGTTAACTTTACGACATGTTCATTTTAGACAGTGGTATTCTAGGAACTTAATAATAGCAATGTAGTATAGTGTGGTTTTCATTTCAGTGTATCTCGATCGAACTTCTGACCTAGAAGTTTACCATACGAAATTGATATTCACTTTGAATATTTTTGTGCTTTGCAAAGGTTTTATATAAATAATAATGATATATTGAATTTTATGTATTTATACCTATATATGACTTCGCATTTATAGAAATTAATTGTTCCTCACATTTTTTGGTAGTAGTATTCGTAGTTTTGTGAAACATCAAAGAATTTTATCAAATTAAATCTCTAATATCAACTTAATAACTTTATTTAATAATATAAAACAATCAATATATATAAGATACGACCTCTGGAATACTATATCCGTCTTACATGTTTACAAATAATTTCGATCGTTAGCGTAGGCTAATCTTAACAAAATATACGTTAAAATTCTAATGACAAAGTTAGGCTACGATTAATAAATTGCGTTACTTAAATATAGAAACATGTCTGAAATAAACAAATGCAAAATAATAAATATAAATTTGCCATATACCTTTTTAATTACACTCTCGCCCGAAGACTAAGTTGTTGCAGCAAAGTTTATGAATATCCGACACTGCAGTTGCAATTACTCGTCTCAACTTCGTCTTTGTTGGAGTTCAATTGGATTTTTTTTATTAAAACTTATTTAACCATTATTACATTTTAAAATATTTTCATTTTTTGTTAATAGTATGCTTTTTGTTTGGTTTTGTTTTGAATATTTATTCGTTTGATTTATCCTGTTATTAGTTTTATTGACGTGATATTGATTTCAAATGACTTTTATTTATATATATATATACGAGTACATAATATTAAAAACATAATTTAGGAATATAATATCATCATGTATCATATATCTATGATGAAAATAATAAACTATTTCCTACTAACAGATTGTATGAAATACATTTAAATCATTTCTATGTTTATTGTTTAATGTCTAGGCACTGATTTATTACGTGACAACACAAACTCCGGTGCAATACCATTACTCATAATAACAGAGATGTTACATTTGCCATAAATAAAGATAATATAATATAAATAAATAATAAAAATTATCATTACAATATTTTTATTTTAGTTAATATATGGAATATGTGGAAGTTATTGCTAAGCAAACAATGAAAAACATCCGAGTCATGCAAAGAGTTAATATTTGCACAAAATGGTTCAGATAGACGGCTTGTTTAAAAACAATAATACCCAATAATAATGTCCCTTAATAAAAGGAAAAACAAAATAATCATGTATGTCTCGAATTTTTTTCATATAAATATAAACTTATCAAAGGGGTAGGTATAATTTCCGCAATATTAAGAAAACTATAACAAAAGATCAAAGATCTATGATTTCCCTCCTTCTCCTGTAGTTGCTTATATGGTAATGAAAATAAAAGATGATAATATGT